>CM059303.1:11566861-12166861 GCA_030340665.1 Neosalanx taihuensis | reverse complement strand
TGCTTTGCAAACAAATTAACACCATCAACCAAGCTTTGCCATTAGCTTTACCATACTGTGAAAACAATTAACTTAACTGACTGAAAGTGGAAGTGGAGATGGTGTGTATCACACATCTCATTCCTGCTTCTTTTTTAATAGAAGAATATTATCGTTCAAAGATTAAATCGGCATGTATCAGGGAGTCAAGTGGCTGAGCGGTGATGGAATAGTAGGGCTAATAATCAGAAGGTTGCGAGTGAAATCCCGGCCATGCCAACATGACGTTGTGTCCTTGGGCAAGGCACTTCACCCTGCTTGCCTCAGAGGGAATGTCCCTGTACTTGCTGTAAGTCACTCTGGATAAGAGTGTCTGCTAAATGACTCAATGTAAATGTATCTAGTACATCTCAGTTCACTTAGTTTAAACAGGACACTGAAACTTCATTAACTTGAGTATACGAATGATATGGCCATTAAAAGTTACACTGCCAGTAGCACTTAAACCTTAACAATTGTTGTAGATGACGAAATATGTTGAATATTACGTGAATTAACAACATCCAGATGATCATTAAGAGACATTGGACAACATTAGATATTGTCTAATAAAGTTTTAATATAGTATAAAAAACAGATACAAAATAAATGAAATAGCACTTTTGTTTATAGGATTTATTCTAATGATATAGAGGAAAATGATGCACTGTAATTGTTATTGTCCTTTGCTCAAGATCATGCATAGAAGTTCAACTTCTAAAGGTTATAGTAATTAAACGAAACACTTTTGACAAACTAAAAATGATATGTGAATGCCTTGTTGTCTGAAGGGTTCTTTAAGGTGTAAATATATTTCCTGTATAAAATAGTACATAATGTAGGACGTTGAATAACTTGAACATAAACACCTGTCTGTGTTCCTAAGCGGCTGTCATGTTAATCAAGATTGCCATAGACTGATGCTACGGGGTTCAATATTTAGTAGTTTTCTGAAAAATAAATAAATAGTAAGATATCTTACTGTTACCTTTCTGTTTGTTTCCATATTCTTTAATTTGTCCAAGATGTTGGTCAAGGCCCAGTTGTACCTTGACCTTTGACATCTAGATCAGTTGCTGTGGCCCGTTTAATTCAATCTTTACATTTTAATAGTAGCCTCATTATCCTGCATTATTGGTATAGTATAAACGGTCAAATGTCACATGTCCTTGCAGTGAGACGTACAGCTGCACAGGTTATCATTATTATAGTATGATATTCTGGGGTGACTACTGAGCTACATTTTGACTCTCGTACTCAATATAATTAGTGTAGATTTTATGTTTTGCCATTATTTGTAGCTTCATCTCCTGCTAGCCTGACCACAGATTTTGACTCGTGTCTTTAGTGTATTCTGTGCCTTGTCTAATCCAGCCTCCCTGAGATCTGGCTCTGAAACCATAGACCCTATCTCATTTAGTTTGCAGGTTAGAATATTTAGTCTTTTTGTCAGTACATGTTACAATTAGATAAAAGTATACTTTTAAAAGAATAATATCAGTGCTGGAACACCAAGAAAACTGCCACGTACACTGGTCTATTTCTGTTTCAACGATTTTGTCACATTACATTTTCTTCAGGACTTTCCAACAACTTGAATATTATCAGTAGGATAATGGGATTGATATTAGGTGTTTGGTTTATCACTGCCACAAAACTACCCCTCAATCTCAGGCTACTATCTATTATGCTGTTTTCTTTCAAACATTTTGTATAGTTTGTGTCTTTTACTTGGATAATAATTTCCTACGAGGTAGTATAATCCAGGATATTTATTAAAATTGGTCACGTTTGTTAGTTGCAAATGATGAAATGTGTTTTGTTTGGAGTATAGGAACCCCATCTAGTCTTGACATGACTTATCAACACTCCAGTCAGGAGCACAAAACAGGCTTGTAAAGTCTAAAGCATCCTCTGTACATCCCATGTGTATTTTGTAAATATATTCATAATTTAGAGTGGACATAAAATATAGACAAACATACCATAAAACCATTCACATTGGACATACTCAGATTTATTAAAATAATAAATAGTGTAATTCGGAAAACAACTAATGTATCTTGTCAACTGGATGTATGCGTTTCTTCAGTGCACCTTTGTACATGTGTATATCCTGCTTAATTGTGCATAACTACTTGGCCTAGGGTTTCTTTTCTTATATATCGTATGTACATAGTGATGAAACACTCGGAGCTCATGTAGTCATGACTGTTTCTGGGACTGAGTTTGATACAATTATGCTTTTTTTTCATGTGAGACTAGTAAGTTTAATTACATTTATTATGGAGTCTGTTTCTTTTTTTCCCGATTCACATGCAACTGTATAAGGAATCCTAAGTCTGGAATCAAACGACTATGATAACTATTGACTTCATATATTTTTTAAGACATTCTAATAGAGAGGCAGTTGATGACATTTCAATGAAACAGTGAGGACAAAGACAAAATAAAGTTGAAATGTGAAATAACATCTATGAGCATGATGTGTGTTTAATGGTGTATAGATTCATCTTACTTATTTAAGATAACGTTTCCACTTCAAACTGAATAAAAATGTTGATGACTGTAATTGTTTGGAAAATGCTTAGACACGAAAACACATATATTATAGAAACCACATCAACTTAATTCCGCAAAACAGTATACTCAAAACTAAGTGACTTAAAATGGTTACCCTTAAAAACCCTTTTGATTCACCTTGGTTTTAGAAGAACATTCACATATTCGAATCTCCAGTGTCCCATTTCCCCTTTGGCTGCAACCATTTGGCATAGATGGATTCTTCATAATCTCCAGGTCCTTCAAACTCAACATCAGGTGACTCTGGGGACACCATTGCAATTTCTTCTGGGCCCAAAAAGTCCTGTAAAAAAAAAAGGAACGCTTTTCACTTTTGAACATTTCTAGATATTCCACTTGAACAAACTAAAGCCTCCGCTAAGATCCAGGATTTTATATCATTTCACAGGATATAACTACGATGTGGTCAAGCTCATTCAAAAGTTCAAAGGTCAATTTGTAAGAGTTGAAATATAGAACAACCCAAAACTTTTTTAGCAAACCAACCTCCCCATCTGACTGCAAGTACATTTCTGCAGATGTCAGCATCTGTTTCTGCACGCTGTTCTGGTTATAGTACATCTGGGCCTCCTGATCAAAGGAAATACATCAATGTTTACTATTCTAATTCAAATACCATATACTCAGTACACTGAGCTCTGATGAAGTGAATGGCTCTCACCAGTCTAGGTGTGAAGTGCCTGTCTTCTAGACCCCACTGCTGGCTGTAGGCCCGGTAATACTCAATGTTCTGTGTCATTACTTCATCTTCTGGGTCAAAGAGAACGTAGCTGGACGCACATGGCGCTGCACTGCGGGCTTCGTTTACTACACAGACGGACAATAATGTGGAGGTGGCATTTGAGATTTTACCTACAAATATATTATCTATAGGCCTACTTATGTGTCCTATTTAGGAAAAATAATCTTATTTTATTTTTTCATTTCAATGGTGCAATGGAGCTACATCCATATTGCTATTCAGCTACACCATCAAGAGACCTAATTGAGTGTGTAATGTCAGGATTATTATTATTTGAGTCAAATCGACCAGCTTTCATCAACCAGAGAAAAGCAATCCAATGAAAAGTGATCTTTTCACATTACAGTACTTACATTTATAGTAAGAAAACTGCAGATAGTGGTACATCGTGGCTATGAATTTCTCCACAAAGTAGCCGCCAACATTAGGCATAAGGTTCTCCTCACACTTCACCTTACACCTCAGTGCTTCTACATAGGTATCTGCGGGGGAGAGAAAACAGGAGACAGGTCACCTGGGTTAGGGTCACCCTCTGCCTGTAGCCCACACATCTCTATCCTGTACTGACCTGCCAGGGTGGGGTACAGATCTCTGAGGAGGGGCACCTCACTGGCCCCCTCACACGCTGCCTGGCACAGCTGGTGCTGGTGGAGGTACTGGCTCAGAGCCAGCTCCATGTGCTTGACGCAACTGCTGAAATCTTCAGAGTTGAACATGGTTACAGCTTTCAGGAAGCTGCCCTTGGGGTGAGAGATCAGGGTTGGTTCAAGCTGTACACTACATCATGTGGATGAGAGCCACTTGATTGGTTAAGGCAGCCATCTTGCCCTCACCTCATACGGTTGTTCTTCCTGGTCGATGAGGAAGCCCTCCAGGTCATATTCGCTTCTGTAGTGGTCCATATATTGTTTCATCAGCTGGTCTTCTGGGTTCTTCTGTAGATACGTGTGGGCGCAGGATACTGCCTTCTGTAGGTCATTGATCTAAGGAACATGTTTGTGTGAGCAATTAGTTGTCCCCCTTTACTTTCATTCAAACGAACTTAAAATCTACCTTTAGCCTACCTTAAAATAAGCCAAATGCATGTAGCGGTAAGGCGACCTTCTTTCAAAATCCTGTAGAATCTCTTCCCTTGGATAAGGGAGTGAGAGTGCAGGGAAATGCTCTCTACACTTCTTATGACATGACGCTCGCATCAATAGGCGCCAGAACACGAGGTCACTGGTAACCAAGACCATTTCCTCTTGGTTATGGCTCGTATCGTTACAATGTCTAATGCAGTAAGTCAGGCTGTCTTTAAGAAGCCGATGTAACCGTAAACTTATTTCCATATATTTGATGCAGTCTGTCCATCTTTCGGCAGCATAGTGGTCCAAGGCGAGTCCATAAGCAGCAGCAAGGGGCACGACCTCCTCTTGCGAGACAGTCCTTAAATTGTCATGTTGCGCGACCAGCACACAAACACAACACAGCAATGCAAATAGAGATCCTTTAACGCATTGGATATTGTTAACCATAGTCATATTCCCGTAGTAAGTCACGTCTTCTCATAGCTCCTATGCAAACTTGTTTTCCACAGAGTTTTAGTGAGAAGCAAGACTGGTGAACCGCTTAGGGGTCTGGGGGAATTGTGAATAGTGGTCTGTGGTATCAGATTTCATGCTACTACCAGCACCCAGCTGTCATGCAGGCCTATAAAGGACGCATGCTTTCGTATAAGCAGCCCTAAGATATATTGGGCCAAAGATGAATGAAAGAATAGGCCTATACACATCCTTCACTCAAGTAGGAGTATTCATGTTTAAAAAGACTTAAAAATAAATTTACCTAGTGACTACACTTTTTCACTAAAGTAGCCAATATATGTATGGTCTCTAACTATTAAAATCATTATGCAAAAAGACAAGATAGTATGTTTTTGTTAGTCATTGACACTTGTTGGAATGAAAAACGCTACAATAGCCTGGCTGTATATCATCGACACGAGGTTCTGCAGTTTTTGAACAAGGTTCCCACTGTTCAATGTAGGGATGACTGGCGCAAAACTCGCCCTCGCCCGGCTTTGCGCATTTACCGCTAGAAGTGAACTGGAGAAATGTCCACGTTTACAACATTCCTTGCCAGGGGGAGCCCCCCTCCCCCCTCCCCCTCACGCCCCCCTCTCTCCTCTGGAGAAGTGCCGTCTGAAGTCTGTCCTCTCTCTTTTAGCCAGAATCGACTGACTGAGTGTGTGTGTGTATGAGTGTGGTTTGCTTAAACGGATGCAGGGCCAGTTCGGTACTCAACAGATTCAACTGTTCGTGCATTGAATCCATTTTTCTAGGATTCAAATAGCTTTTTATTTAAAATGTTTCCAAAGTGTATATTTGTTTTGCTCCTAAATTCTTGGTCTTATGTTCAGTGCAACCCCAGTCCTCTCGGAGATGTAGTCGTGGACAGATATTCCATACCTGAAGTTTGCACAAGACAAGTGAAAAGTGGAGATAATGTTCGTTATCATTACAATGTAACTTTCCTTGACGGAAAAGAATTCGATTCGAGGTAAGATTGACATTTTCGCCATATTTGTTAAGATTTATTGGCGTTGCTGATTCTTTGCAAAAATAGCTCGGCCTCTCGATGTTATACGAATGCCTTTTCAAAATAGGCCCATATTTTATCACTTGTTTGATTTGCATCCTCATTAACATCCGTTCGGTAAATCAACGTTTCTGTAAATCATGTTGTTCAACATACAAAAACTATTCTCGTCTTCATGTTCAGACTGATAAAACGATTCTTTAGGCCTGCCTCTTTTTTCCTCTAAATGTTTGTCTCCCTCTCCTGGACTGGTTTGGCCTTCACAGTCATAAGAGAGGGGCTCCTTCAGTGGGGGTCACTGGTGCTGGACGCCTCATCGCTGGGATTGATAAAGGCATCGAGGGCATGTGCGTCAACGAGCGCAGAAAAGTCACTGTACCCCCACATCTGGCCTATGGCAGCACAGGAGCAGGTAACCTTAAGCCATGTCCATCATGATATTGAGACGATTTGCATTTCCACATGTTCATTTATCTTATTGTTTTTCCTTCTATTAGGTGATGTGGTTCCCCCAGACACCACCCTAGTGTTTGATATTCTCCTGCTGGACATATGGAATACGGCTGACTTGGTCGCAACTCGGACCATCAGCACACCCCAGACCTGCCAGCGCTCAGTGAAGAGGACTGACTTTGTTCGCTACCATTACAATGGTACTCTACTGAATGGTACCCCCTTTGACTCCAGGTGAGCCTATTTGATCTTTGTTTTCTATAGTTACTTTTGGTAAATAGAAACTTACTCTGTAATAGTATCAACGTACCATTTGTGAAACAGACACTAATTCTGGCATTGGCTCAGTGTTTAACTTAAAGAGTGTGAAAGTATTGTCTTAGATCATCCACTCACTTATCATTCACTTATTTTGATACACGCATAAACAAAAGCAGATGATGAACGGCACATTCTGTCACAGCCCTCTGAAATGGAAGCACAATGTCTCTGTGTCTGTGTTGTCCAGGTATATGTGGTGTGTGGGTGTGTGTTGACTATGCGCTTGTATGAGCCCTACTCAGCTACACCAGGAAACAGACCCAGGATGGCCTGGTAGGTGAGGGCTGGCTGATCAAGGGCATGGACCAAGGGCTACTGGGCATGTGCGTGGGGGAGATCAGGAATATTGTCATCCCACCTTTCCTGGCCTATGGAGAGAAAGGATTTGGTAAGTATAGGAGAGGGAACACGGAATGCTTCAGAAATTAATTCAGATTTGAATGTTGACATTTATGTAGCTATAGAGAGGTTGTTTAAAGACCTGTACAGAGAGTGCAGCTTTCAAATCATCTGTGTCCCAGACCAAAAAAACAAACGGTTCATAGCCTCTTTACCTTTAAACTTCAGTTGTTAATAGTGTGAATTCGAACCAACACAAAGTTCAATACTGAATATTTGTTGTGGGCTTGTGTCTTCATCCTTCGCTGCAGGCACAGATATTCCCTCTCAGGCTACTCTAGTGTTTGATGTCCTGTTAGTGGATCTGTACAACCCCAAAGATGATGTTACTGTGGAGAACCAGGAAGTGCCAGATTCCTGTACGCGTAAATCTGTGGCTGGGGATTACATCCGCTACCACTACAATGGCAGCTTCCTCAATGGAGTCCCATTCGACAGCAGGTAAGCTTTGTTCATTGGTTAGTGGGCTGAACCAAGATGTTAGCTGTTGTTGTTTGTCAAGATTCTCTGAGGTAGAGACGGAGATCAGGATGAACCAAACCTCTTATTCAGGGTCTTGTTGCTTTTTTTGCCCAGTTCTAACCCGGTTTGGAATTTTTGTACTTGCAGTGGTATATTACTATTATTACTCGCTTTCGTATTGGTACATTATTGCAAAGCTCAAGTTTGTCTTCACAGCTCATGCAACAGCTCATGTGTGTCAACTCAAACACTGTATCAGAAATGGAGAAAAAAAGTCTTACCTAGTGTCAGAACTACTTCAGAACTTCTCCCATTGAACACACAGTGGCTTTCTGGGGATCTATTTCAATTTAAATGCACGTATTATTTAAAAAAAGGGAAGTGAACTTGGCAGGTAGTAGCTGTCATGTGAGGACTCTGCTATGAACTAAATTGATGCTATCTTAGTCTGTCTTCAGGCTACTTAGCCTATTGGTCTTTAAACTTGTGCTTACATGCATGGTGCATATGTAGAATGCCTACACGCAATAGGAAGTGGAAATCTTTCTAGGCATGCTGGGAAATAAATCAAAATATTGATTTAATGACAGCTTGTTAATGGTGCAGCATTCAGACTGCTTTTCCCAAATCTACTACTAAATCCTAGACTATATATGTGTACGGCTTTTTAATGTTGACCCTTTCTCTTTTGGCAGTTACCAGAGGAACAGCACATACAACACCTACATTGGGATGGGCTACGTGATCTCAGGCATGGACAAGGGTCTGCAGGGGGTGTGTGTTGGGGAGAAGAGGAGGCTTGTCATGCCCCCTCACCTGGCCTATGGAGAGCAAGGAGCAGGTGAATGTGAAGCTGTGTAGAACCCTGGTCCATCTCTGGCCCTGAATATTTAAAGTAGATGGTTGAGAATAAAACATTTTAGCAGATGCATGAATCCCAATTACCACAGACTTCTCTTCGGTTCTTGATTAGTGTTTGTCTAGTAATTCTGTCCATCATTGTGTTATTGTGTCCACAGCTAAGTTTGTCACTTCTCTCTCTCCGTCCAGGTCAGGACATCCCAGGCTCAGCCGTGCTGGTCTTTGACATCCACGTCATCGACTTTCACAACCCCAAGGACTCTGTGGAGATCAAGGTGACGCACAAGCCGGAGGTCTGCAACGAGACCAGCGACGTCAATGACCTCATCCACTACCACTACAACTGCTCACTTCTGGACGGCACGCGCCTCTTCTCCTCGTAAGCCTTCATCAGGCCAGATGTTGATGGGTTTTTTTGGTTCCTGTTCTCACATGACCAACAGCCCTTGACTCTATACCAGGGGTGGGCAATTCCAGTCCTCGAGGGCCGCTGTCCTGAAGGTTTTAGATGTTACCCTGGTCTAGCACACCTGAGTCAAATGAACAGGTTGTTATCAAGCTCTGTGGAAGCCAGACCCACATAAGACCCATATATATGAATCAGGTGTTCTGGAGAAAAGAAACATCGAAAAATGTCAGGACAGCGGCCCTCCAGGAATGGAAATGCCCACCCCTGGTCTATACTATGCCTCAAATAGCATAACTGTCCCACAAGGCAATTCAATTTATTGAATCAAAAAATTATACAGCTGGCTAGTTCTATTAAAAAATACATACTGGCCTGCTGGTGTTCATTTTCCTAACCAGTGTCTTTCTATCCATGTTGGACTTGTCAGAAGTGACTATGACAACATGCAGGACACAGTGCTGGGAGCGGACAAGGTGATTGACGGGCTGGACGAGGGTCTGCGGGGCATGTGCGTAGGAGAGAGGAGGGTGGTCATCATCCCACCGCATCTTGGACACGGAGAGAAAGGAGGTGATAACCTTTCCGTCCACCTTAAACCGCTTCAACAACTTTGATACAAAGCTGTTAACTACTGTTAACATGTAGCATTTCAGGATACAGCTCGACTGATTCATTGTGAACTGTCATGGCCAGCTGACACAACTTGTGTTCTATTCTGCATTCAGCGTCTGGTGTGCCGGGCAGTGCTGTCCTTCAGTTTGAGCTGGAGTTGATGACCCTCCAGAAGGGGGTGCCAGAAGGATACCTGTTTGTGTGGATTGAGGAAAGCCCTGAAGAACTCTTCAAAGCTCTGGATATGGACAATAATGAGAAGGTTCCTGAGGAGGAGGTATGGTGCTACAATAACCTGGATAAAATACAGAAGATTCTTTATGCAGTTATGTCATCTGTTAACAAAACTGTGATATACAAGTTATGTATGATTTGCTTGTAACGTAAGTACATGTTTTTAAGTCATTCATTTATTTTAATTCTCCCTTCCCTACCCACTTTCTCTTTTCCAACCCCCTAAGTTTGGAGAATTCATTAAAATACAAGTAGCGGAGGGTAAAGGTCGTATGAAACCAGGGGTGGACCCTGATGAGATTATCGCTGACATGTTCAGAAACCAGGATCGTAACAAAGATGGAGTCATCACCCCAGACGAGCTGAAACTGAAGGTGCAGGAAGACAAGGAGAAGGCGATGCACGAAGAGTTGTAATGAGAACACACAAACACACACACACACACACACTTCCTCTTTCTCAGGGAGACTAAACACGCCACATTCACATTAAGACTTTTTACCAAACAAATCGTTTAATATTTCCATTGACACAAATTGTGGAAAGTATTCTTAAAGAAGCACAATTGTTCATGGAAAGGTTTGGTCATGTTCATGTTCAGAGAAAGTTATGTTAAAGAGTGATTGCCTAAACAAGTCACTCTGCCTAACGCACCTTCATTGTCCCTGATTTTGTAAGAATTAAAGGTTTTTTTCACAGAAAATGTCTAACTTCTTGGGGGTTAAATGTATTTTTCTCATAACTATCAATTCTGGGTATTTGCAAAAAACATATGGAATGGTTTCCTAGCAGCTGCAAATAATACCAACATAATGACAAACAGCATCCTAATCCTAGAGGTAAAACACAACTTTAAAATATGTAATTAAAAATTACAGTATCAAATATGTTCTTAAAACTGTTACTGCACTAAAATGCATCTGGGTAGAAATTTGAATACAAAGGTGCATCATTGTGGTTCACAAACTGTACTCCATCAGTGTCTAAAAGATACATTAGTTTCCACCTACTCCTTAGCAAGTCTGGGAAAACAGATTTAAATAACTTACATTTTGAGGTTCTTCTGTGGTTAACTGCATTTTAGTGAGGCGTTAACTCACCTGCAGTGAGAACTCAGAGATGTAGTGATGCTGTACCAATGCATTAAAAAAAACAGATTTCCACGAAATGTTGGTAGGACTCTTAACCATACAGTGACAGTGATTATTTTTTTAAATAATTTTAAATAGCTTTGAACTGGTTGAGGTCATTGAAGGGGCTCCAGCATGCAGCGTTGTGAAGCAGCCATATGGAACTAGCCGACCATTGTTGTGAGAGGTGTCTCCCATCATGTGATTGTGGTTCCTGTCATCACCTCTATACAAACAGAAAGTGGATCCGTGCTCGATTTGCCCCACTGTCACACCGTTTCCTCACTTGCCGGTGGTGATGTAGCTGAGGACAGCGTTAGGGACATCCATGGTTTCATCCTTCACCACGACAATGTCGTAGGAGTTGACGTAGGATTCTTTCCTCTCCTCCACCTGCGGAAAGCAAGATGGCCGCCAATGACCCAGGTTAAGGTTCATACAGTACCGTTTTGCAAGCTACCAGTCGATACTCCATCAAGTGTGTATGGTACCTTTGAAGTCAATCTAGAAGGTTGCATGTTTAAATGACCCCAATAAGGTCCACTGTCGCCTCACCTGGTCATTCAGGAAGCCAATGGTGAGGATGTGCCGAGTGTCCACTCCGTCCGCCATGGTGAGGTCTCCCAGGGAGTCCCCCAGCAGCAGCACGTTAGGACGCTCCCTCAGCTCCAGGAAGTACGGCGTGTGAAGGAGGGCACCCTCACGCTTGTTGAAGGTGTGGATCAGCTGACCCTTGAAGGACTGCAGTACTCCCTGGAAAAGAACCAGGGTCAGGATGGACCATCACTGGGGGGAGAAAGATCCTCAGAGTGGGTTTGGGACATTTTATTTGAAAAGAAATTGCTGACATGGTCCATTGGACAAGACCATTAGCACTTACCCGGTCATCAAAATCCATGTAGTTAGACACAATGTGAACGTTGGGGTGGAAGACCTGGTTCTGTCTGATCACCTCTTCCAGGATGTCTCCTACTCCAGCTGAAAAGATCAACAGAGGAACCTGCTGCTCCTGCAGGTGATCGAAGAACACCTTGTAGCCCTCCCTGGAGAAATCAACAGCAATGGAGAAGGAACAGTACACTGTATTATCAATTACAGAAATATATTCATGTCTCCAAAGGAAAGCACAACTTTTTACTTAATCAGGAGCCACTCATCAGCTCATCAGTTTATTTCAAACTTGATACAATATATATAAAGTATCACATTATCAGTCTAACCATAATGTTTAGACAACTCCTTAAGCAGAGAGTCATTGTGATACGGCAGGTCTGACCTGAGCATGGCGCTGGACTCTTTCACAACCTGAGACAGCAGGTCCTTCCGGATCTTCTGCTGGATAAGCAGCTCATGTACCTTGGTCCACCTGTGGAGACAGCATGCAGTGAACATTACAGTCACAAACTGTTAACTGAGACCTGCCTGGATGTAGAGTCAGACTGTGCATGTAGTGATGGTACTGTGCTGTTAGAATCCTACCATTCCACCATGAGGGGAAGCTTCTCTTTAACAGTGCGGGAAGCATCAATCTCAATGGGGTAGTAGGTGTTCAATAACTGCCTCATCTACAAACAGAGGTATAAGAAGTCTTCTTTAACAATACTATAGGTGACATTTTTTGTTGTTGCTGTACTTCTTTTATTACATGAATGTCATGAGCTCACCTGTTTCCTACAGTCCTCACTGAGGATCAAGCTGCTATCCAAGATATCTGCAAGATTGTGTTAGATGTTTAAATAGCACACTCGTTTTAATACTTAGGGTTAGAATCTAAAGGAAATGTTAAGGGAATGTTGGGTCAATCTATTATTTCTTCAGGGTTAGGGTAACCCTGGGTTGACTAGGGGTTTGCGGCACTCACTGTGAGTGGTGGGACATCTCTTCCCATTGTGAGCAAATCTGGTAAGTGTCATATCAAAGTCAGAGATCACCTGTAGAGACGCAACCATGTTTAGGAAAAAGTTTCATGCATACACCCAAATGGTACACATCCACTCTCTCATATTACATGTTAGGTTCAGGATGGTTTTTCCATCAGCTTAATCTTTGGGCAAGAAAAATGTTAAAAGTTAAATTAGCCGGACGTGTTTAGTCCCAATTAAGAACAATTAAAGGAAGTTTCAAGGGCAGCTGAAACCAGATTACTTGTAGTAACGAATGGACAGGATGAACACTGAGTACTACGTCTATAGACAGCAGTGTGGGATCAGTTAGTGGATGAGCTACCTGCAGGGTGCTGGGTCCAGCTCTGTGCATGGCCTGTAAAGTCTCCTCAACTCTGCCACGGTCCCTCATCAGCACAGAGGACTTGGCCAAGTCAGGGATCTATAATATAGGCTGAGGTCAAGATTTGATTTAACCTCAAACAACTATAAAAGGACACTACAGCCAAGCAGATTGTATGGTGCGAATGCACTGCTTTGGGTACATACTGTGATGAAAATATTGTTTTACATAATATCTCAAAGGTAAGCATAATTCACAGTAAATTGAAGTAGACAAATATAGAAACTTATTATAGGCAGCAGTACATGCTTAAAGAGCAGAGAAAATACTGACCTCATACTTGGTCAACTGGTGCCAGATTGCAATGGCAGTCCGCACAGGCATATTAATCCAGGGTATGTGGTATATCTGAGCATAAAACCAAGAAAATAGCTTTCAATTGGATTTCCAAAGCGATGATTAACAACGTAACAAAGTTATAAACACATACAAAATAATAATTAAATATGCGGAAGAAAATAATATAACCTTTAAATAACAACCATTTCGATTACATTTATAGAAACGTTTGACAACTAACCATTTTCAAGTATTGCATTGGGAACACTGACTACGTGGAATCTTACATGAGAATGTGGTTTTAGAAATAGAATTTTAATCATATTATTATTTGACTGAAAATATCGCAAGCTTGCATTATAGCAACCCGATAGTAAGTGTTTACACTACTTACCATTTTAGACCTTTAAAAATATATTTTAAATACTTAAAACGGATGGTTTCATAAACCCGGTGAAAGGTACGTAAAATATAAGCTATATAATAAAATAATTGCTAAACGTTGATACATTAGTGCCCAGTAAGCTTTGTTTACTAGTCTTAAGATAACTTTGTACCACTTCCAGCTTCCCTGTTTGAACAGCTACATTAGAAACTATAGTTCCGGTGTCAAATGTTCCTATCCATGATCGCTCTATCTAGAGCTAAAGAGATATATACATAAAAATAACAGCAAAATGATCATTACTATTCCTGAAATGTCATGCATATATCTATGTTTATTTAGATGGTATTTTGATGGAAAATAAATGTCAAAATAAGAGATCCAGTTTATGCTCTGTAGATGCCACTAGTATAACATTTAGCTCTACCTTTTTTAATGAGAGGGCAATGATACCATGGTGAAGGTGGCAACATGACTACTGCTTTACATCCACAGAGATGGACATGTCATTGTGATGTACCAATGCATGTAGAGGTCTGTAGCACTTCAAATATATTAAAAAGTGCAATATGGACATGAACGACATGGCTTTCAATATTTTTAATGAGTTACGACTGGAGGGGCAGCTCTGTGATGTGATCATCAAAGTTGATGGGGTCGAGTTCAAAGCTCACAAGAATATCCTGTGTGCGATCAGCTCCTATTTCCGGTAAAAACATCTTTGTCCATTTTGAAACATTTGATACAATAACCAGTTACATTGTTTAAAATGATCAATACGAATATCTCTGTGGTGTAGCCATACACTATATCAAATGTGTCATCAGACTAACTGAAATTTAACCCACTTTTTGACAGTGCTCTGTTCACCAGTGGCTGGAACAACAAGAGGAGTGTGTATACCATCCCTGGAACCACTCCTGAGATGATGACACTGATTATTGAGTTTGCCTACACCGGAGCTCTCCCTGTCTCCGAGGACAACGTGGAGAAACTCCTGGAGGCTGCAGACCAGTTCTGCATCTCAGAGATAGTGCAGGCCTGCTGTCAATTCCTGGAGTGGCAACTGTGTCCAGAGAACTGCATAGGCATCTGCAAGTTCGCCGCCTTCTACTCCTGCACCGAACTGCAGCGCAAGGCTCTCCTCTTCACCCTTCGGCACTTTGACAACATGGTCGAGGTGTCCCAGGAGTTTCTGCAGCTGTCACAGGCCCAACTCTGTGACCTCATCGAGAAAGACAACCTCAATGCCAACGAGGAGGACCAAGTGTACCAGGCCATTCTTCGATGGGTCTCTCATGATGTCTCCAATCGCAAGCACTCACTCCCTGTGCTCCTGCCCAAGGTGACAGTATCCTCCTTAGACAGTGTCAGAGGTCATAGACCTGAAACGCTTGACTGACTTCACCGACAGTCCGGGTTTTTAAGGTTAAGCAAGCATGTGTGCAAAAGATGTTCATGGTGTAATTTGTCAACAGTTCTACTACTCTCTTTCAATGACTAACATATTTGCTATTGTGTCTATATAGGTGCGTATGGCTTTGATGAGCCCTAAAAACATCCTAAATAGTATCAAGAATCACCCTCTTGTAAAAGAAAGTTTAGAGTGCAAAAACATTGTCATCAGAGGCCTGAAGGCCTTGTATGAGCTCAACATGCATGGACCCTCCAACTTGTACTTTGGTAACCCCATGTCCCGCCCTCGCCTTCCCCACAATATCCTGTTGGCCATCGGGGGCTGGAGTGCTGGCAGTCCAACCAATGTGATTGAGGCATATGACACGAAGGCCGACCGCTGGGTAACGGTGGCCCAAAATGATACCATCCGGGCTTACCATGGTGCAGTGTACCTCGATGGCTTCGTCTACTGCATCGGTGGCTTTGACAGTGTGGACTACTTCAACAACGTACGCAAGTTCAACCCCATCACACGCACCTGGCACCAGGTGGCGCCCATGCACTCACGGCGATGCTACGTCAGTGTGGCGGTGCTGGGCCGCTACATTTACGCCATGGGTGGCTTTGATGGCTGTTTGCGAATCAAATCTGTCGAGCGCTACGACCCTGAGACCAACCAATGGACCCTCGTAGCACCAATGCATGAGAGTAGAAGCGATGCCGGCGCAGCCTCACTCAATGGGCAGGTGGGTTCAACCAGGAGACGTTGGACTGGAGGTCTGAATTCTTATTACATTTCACCAAGAAAGTGGGATATACAACCCAATCACCCTATCTGTGAATGACTTCCATTATAACTTAGGTCTGAATGTTGGGGTATGGGGGCTCTTTATGGCACAGGTCTATATTTGTGGAGGCTTTAATGGCCGAGAGTGTCTAATCAGTGCAGAAAGCTACTGCCCCAACACCAACCAGTGGACCCTGATTAAACATATGACCTGCCGACGGACTGGGCTTGGGGTTGCCGTTTACCACAATAAACTCTACGCGGTAAGTCTCACATTGCAACTTATGTGGAGGCTTTAGAGCTGAACACACAACTGGTTGCAAGCATAAGAGATGGGGGGGGGTCATTTTTGAATGACTGAGAAATTGAAGACAAAGCAATAAAGTACAACTCTGTGCTTCACCCGAATGAATGAGTTGACCTTCAAAGATCCTGATAATCAGTTCCCTTATTCCTACTTTTCATGTCCGACTAGGTTGGAGGATTTAATGGTGCAAGCCGTCTCGAGACTGCAGAGGTGTACAACCCAGTTATCAACAGCTGGCTTGCCTTGCCTGCCATGTCCAGCCCACGGAGCAACTTTGGGATCGCGGTAGTAGACAACCTGCTCTATGTTGTGGGAGGGTTCAACGGTTTCAACACCTCCATCAACGTAACCTTCTTCAACGATAAGACGAACGAATGGTATGATGCCCAAGACATGGCTACCGTCCGGAGTGCTCTGAGCTGCTGTGTGCTGCCCGGCCTGCCAAATGTGGCCGATTACATTGTCCCACGTGACAGGCCTCTAACCTGTGGTGACGGAGGGGGAACACCTGCCTCTAATGCCTAGTGACCTGGAGAAAATGCAACAAAAAAAAAACAAACATAATGCGTACTTATTTTGCCACTTGAGACTATTTTATACTAAAGCCTAGGATGCACACAGGAACATCACTAAATGCAAATAAAATACAAATTCGAACTGCATTTTGTTACATCTTTACATAACATTAAATGTATACCATTGCTATATGAAATATCTTTTTATTTCAGATGGTGAACACTTACAGCAAGCTGTGTTTCATAAAACATTACATGAAGGTCATTTCATATTTCACATTACTGAACATATAAGACAGCAGAAGGAATAGGGCATTGTTTGTTTAATTCACCTTACGAATAAGGGAGGTATCATTTTGCCAATCCATGAAAGCAAACAAGTTCAGCAGCCAACATATGGCAAATAATATAATCTTTTGTATACTTTTGGTATGCAATCTAAGTTTGGTTATGGGGTAACCCATGTAGTAAAAACAGTGTAGATGTACGTACAAGATCTTAGTTGAGGCTACTGATCTCTCAGTTAAATATTTATCCACGCAGAAGTATGACTTGGGGAAATGACAAATGTGCCAACTACAGAGCTAATGTCAAAGCAATCACATCCAACTGAAGAGCGATTTAAGACACAATATTAGGATTTTCTAGTCTTCAAGATGAACATTTTAAGAAAAATACCAGCCACAGAGCAGCAAACACACGCACAATGTCACAGTAAGCACATGTATGGTAAATAACAGTGGCTAATTGATTAAGGAATGAATAGATTGAATCTAGTAACTCTCTTGTGTACAAAGAATGGCTGTGCTCTTTTTGTACACTGGGTTAACTACAGCGTTGCTTGGTCTGTCAATGGAATGGCTAGAGGATCACATTTTGGTATCAGTGGCAAATTCAAAAGTTCTAGAACTGCCAACTGTAATTCAACACAAAACACAAACATGTCCAAGTGCCGGTAGTCATGCTTGTTAGCACATGGGAATGATACAACAGCAAGGAATGTAACGTTACTTAGGAAGATAACTATTCCAAATAACAACGGTAACACTATGTTACCATCGCTTAATTGTCCAGTATTTACTTAAAAACAAATTGCAAGTGAGGAATGATGATACAGAGTATTACCGTTCAGTTGATGAAGCCAAAGAAAAGCCACATTTGACCTAATATTACAAAATAAACTGAAATATTCCACCCTTCGAGAATAAGATAATCATACAGCATGCTCTTAAGATCTAGATAACAGCACGCTACAGTTATATTACTGTGATATTTGGAACATTAGCTAATTTTCTAAGACTTCTCATGACACATTTCCATCAAATGGGAGACAAACTTAGATTAATGTCTCTAAATTAAGTGCTTCTTGTTACATCCTAATTTATATAGTGCTGATTTTGATTGTATGTGATGAGTTATTTTATTATTATTTAATCTTTTCTTAATTCACATTACTGATAAAACACATAAATCATATAGCACATTCTTTTAAATATGTAGTGCAAACAAGGCCATGAAGCAATTGTACTATTTGGGTTGGGGGGGGGAGACGGGACAAATATTAAAGCTTAGTTCTCAAATCTCTACCTATTTCATACATCGGCATAAGACTAACATCTTTACCCTTCTAGTTCAGATATTTCCTGTACTAGTATCCTATACTTAGGTTCCACTGTTCGTATTTGATTAGGTACAAACATGCAAACGATCTTAACCAATTGTATGCAACACCTGGATTGCATCAGCTATTGCAACCATCAGCTCTACTGGAAAATATTGTTTAACAGTACAATGTAATTTACAAGAATCATCTAAAGCCCGTTCCCTAACTGTAAAGAAGCATCATGGACTTGTTTGGCCACACTATGTTCTGGCATGTTCTTAGAGAACATTAGAGAAGAGCATTAAGTCATGGAGGCCATCACAGTGAAAATAATGTACCAATGAATCCATGTTCAGCTGGAATGGAACTGTCAAACCGACAATAAAATAAGAGGATCAAGGTAAGGCATATCTAAATATGTAAGGCCAAAAACAAGCTCAATCATTCTGGATAGGATACATAATTTGAATAAATATGTAAATATTTACATTTTTCATTGTCGGACCATTCACAATTCTATAAACATTTTTACGAAAAGTCTCTCACTCTTCTTCCAGACCTGAGCAAAATCAACCCCATACATTTCTGACTCCACTTGAAAAAAAAATAAAAAAAAAATAAAAAAAAACAATATCCGGTGGCATGGAAAGGACCTAGCTAAACACAGAATATGAATTTGATGCTGTGAGAAACCGCTGCCCTCTAGAGGTATGGAAGGGAATTCAGCACTCTATCTGGGACTGCAGTTGCCTGCGCAATGTGAGGGTGCGTCGGTGCAGCTGCTGCATCTGCTGCATGCGATCTCGTTGACGAGCCAGGTTCTGGGGCATGGGGTAGCGCTGGCAGCCGTACAGGAAGCGGTAAGGGATGCGGACGTGGCAGGCAGTGGCCCTGCAGCGAGGCTGGGGCATGGGCGGCAGCAGCATCCAGCGCTTCCTCTCGGCGCAGTACCGGTAGGCTTCCTTGCGATACTGTTTGTCAACGTCGTCGCTGTTCTTCCAGCCGCCGATGATGAAGACATCGTCGCCCAGGTAGCAGATGGCGGCGCCCTCGATGCTGGTGACCTCCGGCGGCAGGCTCTCCAGGATGTCGTCCGAGATGCGGGCGCTGATCTTCTGCCGCGCCGCTTCGTCTTGCACGCCATAGCTCTTGGGGCAGCAGGAGGCCGTGTGGTAGAAATTGGTAGGGGCCACGGCCATCTGGAAGACACAGTAGTTGTCGATGAGGGGAAGGGAGTCCACTTCCTGCCACTGGCGACTCTCTGTGTCGTAGCGCGTCGTCACCGTCGTCAGCCCGTCCTCGTTGTCCGTGTCCACGGGCGTGCGTGCCGTCACGTAGACGTAGCGCTCCTCTACGCTCACAGCCTTGACGTCACGCAGGATCTTGGGCGCCGACTCCAGGTTGTGCCACTTGTCCTGCTCAGGCTCGTACACGCTCACGTCCTTGAACCCCGGACTGAAGTTGCCGTGGCCCCCGATGCTGTACAGGATGTTCTTGATGCTGGTGAGGCCAAAAGAGTGCTTGCGGGTAGTCAGGTTGCTCACCTGTTCCCAGGTGTTCCGGTTCGGATTGTAGCGTTCCACTGTCTTGGCAAAACCTGGTTCCATGGAGCCCGCAACATAGACATGGGAGTCTGTTACTGCTATAGCATGACCGTCAAGGTGATTATGAATGTGCGGCAGGTTGACCCAGCGATCCTCAGCCACAAAGTAGCCCACACACTCGCTCAGGTAGTCCCCACCCTCAGACACTCCCCCGACCACCATGATCACGTCCATGTTTTGTCCGAAGCGTGGCTGGAAGGCCGCCATGTAGGTGGCCCAGAACTCGAGGTCAGCTGATTTGAGGTTCTCTAAGCGAATGGCGTGGCCCTCAACGGCATCGGACACCAGCTGCAAGCAGGCAGCGTTGTTACCCACCAGTGGCTCCTTCTTGACCACCCGTGTCAAGTAGGTGGGCATGATCTGTGGAAGCCTGAGGAGTCGAAACAGCTCTTCAAAATATTTCTCCCGCTCTTCTGCATTGCGCTGCACCCATTTGACGATGGCCTCGAACAGCACTTCCTCCGAGTCCACAGTGATTTCCGCGTCAGACAACCAGTCCCTGACCAGGTGGAATGGCAGGGTGTAGAACTCATCATCCTGGATGACCTTGTGGAAGTTTCGTCTTATCATGTCAGCTGCCCGCAGTGCCAGCTGGTCCAAAGTGTACATGTGTGCCAGGCTGTGCACGGCTACACAGTTGGTCAAACTCAATTTTTTCTTCAGAAACTCGCCGCAAAAGTTCTTCAGCTGCACCAGCAGGAACCTGAAATATCAGTCATTACAAACAATACAATAAATGAGAAACCGATGCAAGCCACCATGCAATATCTCTATTGCTTAAATCTGAGGGTAAGCCTTCACAAGATAACGTCCATTTGTACCTGAATCATGAAATTTGCGTACACACAATGAATAACGCGTTATGGTTACATCCAAGTTTGTTTGTGGTGTGCGTATTTTGCTTACCTGTCTGCAAGTTCCAGTACCTCATGCACATTGGCAGTGCTGACCCGTATTTCTCCAGTGTAGATGAACTGCATGACGCTTTCCACAGTCTCCGGGTCTGGTCCTGTTTCAGAGCTCCATTCTTTCATGTTCACCCGACCAGACAGCGACTCCGAAAACTGTCCTCCCAGCAAGGGAGAGAAATAGTCTGTAGCTGCGGCGAGAACCGAACGATGAGCAGACAGTTCAAAACTTTGCACTCTGTCACTGGATCCTCCGCAGCTGAAGGCCAACGTTACATCACAAAACAGACCGGCCTTCCGCTGCTCATTCTGCCGTCGAGAGAGCTCAGAGCAGTGGGTCGACGACGTGAACTCCTCAGCCTCTTCAGACTCTCCATCCGCAGCGAGGGTCCCGGCTGTGCTGCTTCCAGTGTTCCCACCACTGTTCGTGTCCTCTGGGTTCGGTGCTGCGGCTGCCATGGCGGCAGACGGCGGTTGCAATCGCAAAATAATATTATGAACTAGTTTGGGAAAGAAGTCATACGCACATATCACACAGGTAAACAAATAGTCAAATTTGGACATGCGTATTAATGGCAGGAAGTGCACGTTGTGACGCTAGCGCGTTCATGTGCGGAGTGGGCGGGGTCACTGAGTGGGAGGAGTTACTGGGTGAGCCGCAGTGTGATGCACGTCCTTTACAGCAGGGGTCCCCAAAGACTGTAGTCGACAAAAAGGTGAATTTAACAACGTCGATACTGTCATAATGCAATAACTACAGAATTAAATATATATTAATGTTAACCCTGGACTGGTTCACATCCTACTTCTCTGGCCGCACTCAATTCATCCAACTCAAGTCCCTCAAATCCACCCCCTCCTCTGTCACCTCAGGTGTCCCCCAGGGCTCTGTCCTGGGGCCCCTCCTCTTCATTATCTACCTCCTTCCCCTTGGAAACATCCTCCGCAAATTCAACATCCACTTCCACTGTTATGCTGACGACACCCAGCTCTACCTCACCACTAAGCCTTCATCCTCTCTCCCGCCCACCTCCCTCACCGACGGCATCTCAGAAATAAAGACCTGGTTCACCCAAAACTTCCTTAAACTAAACAGCAACAAAACAGAGGTTCTCCTCGTTGGCACAAAATCCACTCTATCCAAAACCAACAGCTTCTCACTCAATATCGACAGTTCCTCCGTTTCACCCTCCCCCCAGGTTAAGAGTCTGGGTGTCATCCTTGACAGTTCGCTATCCTTTCATTCCCATATCAATAGCATTACCCGGTCTGCATACTTCCATCTACGAAACATCAACCGCCTCCGCCCCTCCCTCCTCTCCCCTCACCCCCCACGCCACCGCCATCCTTGTCCACAGCCTTATCACCTCCCGTCTGGATTACTGTAACTCTTTACTCTTTGGCCTTCCTCACAAATCACTCCATAAACTTCAACTGGTCCAGAATTCAGCTGCCCGCATCATAACAAGAACCCCCTCTAATGACCACATCACCCCTGTCCTTCAGCAGCTCCACTGGCTCCCTGTTCATTTCCGTATCCAATACAAAGTCCTCTTGGTAACATTTAAGGCCATTCACAATCTTGCCCCCCCATATCTGTCAGACCTCCTCCATGTTCCTGCTCCCTCCCGCTCCCTCAGATTCTCCTCATTCATACACCTGTCTGTCCCCTCCGCCCGGCTCACCACCATGGGGAGCAGAGCATTCAGCCGCTCCGCCCCCCGCCTCTGGAACTCACTCCCACCCCAACTCAGAAACATTGAATCACTCCCCGACTTCAAATCACTACTCAAAACACACCTGTTTAAACTGGCCTATTCCCTGTGATGCCACTTGCCCTGTCTCACCCCTTAATCCAATTTTAATTGTGTTTATTTTGTGTGCTTTTATTTATCTCTATTCTTGTATGTTGATATTGTGTTCGTTGTTGTGTTCTTTTGCCTCATTTTGTACGGTGTCCTTGAGTGTCTAGAAAGGCTCCATCCAAATAAAATGTATTATTATACAAACAAATACACTCTATAGCAGGTATATTAATAATATCTAATATTTTTATTTATTTTTTGTTTATATATGGTTAGTTACACTCCAAAGACTTTCATAAGAAAAATATAATCCAGCATATTGGTTGCTGTACACACATTCTAGAATAAAATATGAGTATTGGAATTTCCATCCATTTTCCATTAGAAAAATGTAAGCCAAAAGTCACGATAAAAAGTTAACCAAGTTTTTTTATTTATTAAGATTTACTATAATATAACAGTTATGGGCTTACAAAAGCAGAAACATAACATTTAAATATAATAAAGCACAATGAGAACAAATATTGCCAGAAATAAAGAATCCTGTGTACCTTAAACGTTCTTCACAGAAAGAAAAATGGGTAATTGACAGGAGTCCCACTCACTGCACTAAACGCAGTGATTTAGTAGTTGTATTATGTTTACATGTAACATTATGACACTCCATTTCTACTGCCGTCATGGTCCCTCGCAAAAGCTGCGTTTAAGAGTCACAGGGCACATTCATAAAGCATTTAAACCGTCCTTTTTTCGTCCTTTTTGCTGTGATTTGGACATCATAGAATATGGAAAATACATCATCATCATCATCCAAAAGTCTAATGAGTCATTTCAGGAGTTACAGAAGGCCATCCCCCTAACCCTGGAGGGTGGGTAAGTGAAGGCAGTGCCAGAAACAAACATCAAAGTTCTGATCAAATTTTCCCTGTTGCCATCATTAACAGCTGCAGCGTTACACTCCACAGTGGGAAAGAAACGCTTATATTGCAGGAGAGGAAAAACAGGATTATTCATGTATGACATGCGCACCGAATTATATAAAATGTTACTAGGGTTTTGTGCTTTCAGTTAACTACTGATGTTTTATCTCCCAATTCACAAATATTCTGCAAACTGTCCAGTTCTCCTATCATTGATTTTAGATCTGTAAGTTAATGTTAATGTAAGATTGCACAACAAAGCTGCTCAGAAAAAGAAGCCTACTTTTAAGTGCATGCCTTTTGAACAGGATAAACGTTGGGAATCCCCACATTAAAGCAAACCAGTTTCATGAGACACGCATGATTGCTATACATACTTATGTGCTTAAAGATGAACATAAATCATCGTTTTAGGATGCCTTAGTACAGGATTAACCAATCAAGACTCTACAACACTGGTGTAAGGCATAAACTGTGCTGCTAATACAAATTTATGCGACAGGGCAAACTCACCCAAGAGCACTGACAATCAAGTACCAATTAACCCCAGAGTGACAACATTTGGTGATTGCATTGTTTTGGCT
The DNA here is from genome assembly GCA_030340665.1 of Neosalanx taihuensis. Lineage (NCBI taxonomy): Eukaryota > Metazoa > Chordata > Actinopteri > Osmeriformes > Salangidae > Neosalanx > Neosalanx taihuensis. The sequence continues at coordinate 12,142,676 of CM059303.1, read as the reverse complement.
CTTTGTTCATAATTGAATAACTTAAACATCAACAATAATTTGACTAAAAGAAGCAAAAGTTCTCCTTTTTCAGTAAAACTCCCAGTGTACCTCCACCATTTCCCGTTATTTATCTGGAATCCTCCTGCCCAGTCTTAATCAAGGCAGCGGTTGTCAGTGAGAAGGGTAGAGAGGTGCGAACCGCTGCCTGTACTTATTGGGCGTTACCATCCAGATGTGTTTAAATAAGATTGATGCCGATTTCCACAGTTACATGGACATGTGTTCAGGAAGGACATAGGAGATGTCATCCCATGGGTGGCGATATAGGCCTTGTTTTAGCCTCTTCTGGTCCAGATAGTGACCTATAATTCGGGAAGGGGGTGGGAGAGTTAGTCCATTCCTTTACTAGGTCAAACTCAGAAGGCTGGAAGTATGGGAAACTCGCTGGGAATACATTTTTAGGGCAGGACATTAAAGAAAGATAAACATTATGCTTATCTTGTGCTTTCTTTCATTTCAATATAGAACTCACCAATAAAGCCCATGCTTCTTCCAAGCACAAAGATCCCGTTCAGAGCACCGATCTCCACAAACTCATCCGCCTCGTCTCTGGGACCAACACAGGATCAACACAGGGTCAACAGAGGCCCAAACACATGATCAACACAGGCCCAACATAAGCAAGTACTTAAGTTCCATAAATGTTCTATGTTCTATCCTGCCCCAGTGAATTGTGTGTTTGTGGAACTTGCATGGCGAATAAAACAAATTCTGATTCTGATAAGCAACGGACCAAAGTGAAGTGCTCCTCCTGTGATCCACAATGGAGGTTTCCTACCTTGTAAATCCTCCACACGTCCGAAGAAGATCCACAAAGGCCACGCCGATGAAACCGTCCACGTTGAGGATAAGGTTTGGCTTCTGAAAACCAACATGACCAAACAATAAATACATAAGAAAAATAAATCAAAGAAATATATGTGCTTATTACGCTTGTAAATGTTGGTGAAATGGACCTGCTACCTTAGACGTAGTGATCTTTTCTACATCCAGCGCGTAGTCCAGCATCTGGGTAGCTGGGAAGTGTTGCTTCACAAAGTCCTTCAGGATCTGCACCCTCATGTCAGGGTTGTTGATCTATCGTCATAGGAATAAATAAAATGTCACTCAAATCAGAAAGTAACAAACACGAAAAATACGTTTGTAGGTCAAAAATGTAAAATAGCAGAAGAGGGTACAGAATAATCAAAACACCCCTCACCGATTTGACCCTGTGTCCAATCCCCATGATCAACTTGCCATCCTTCTTCATCTTGTTGACAAACTCCATGGGGAGCATGCCGCTGTCAAACGCTTTACTAAACTGCTTTGCGGCAGCATCTAACGCTCCTCCGAACCGATCACCCTGAAACACAAAATTCAGTGAAAATCCTACACATCCAAATAACAGTGGCCCTTGTGTCTTGTGGAATAAGGTTAGCCATTGTGCATGAGTCAGCTACTCACAATAGTGAGTAGGCCAGAGGTCAGACTGGATATGAGGTCTTTGCCAGCTCGGGCACAAACGATGGTGTTGTGAGCTCCGGAGACCGCAGGCCCGTGGTCCGCCGTCACCATCAGGCACATTTCAATGAACTGGCATGCATAGCGCGGTAACCTGCAGAAGAGAAGAATTAATGGGAGTCCTTTATTTTCCAACACATTGACCCAGCAAGCAAAGCCAAAACCAAACTCTGCACTTGTCTAAATACCCAACAATCTAATCTCACCTAATCTTACAGTGTGACTGGTATAGGTTGTAGTTTGAATGGTGTCAAAGGTAAGGTAAGATGTAACATTTTAAGAATATCCAGACAGGATCCCAGATCAGATGCGTTCTAAGCTCACCTCCGTTGAAACCAGAGGAGTCCCAGCACCCCTCCCAAACCCATCTCCTCCTTGAACACCTCAGTGATGGGCATGCCAGCGTAGATCAGCTCCTGGCCGCGCTCATCACAGATGCTGGTCATGAAAGAGGCCGGCTTGCGGATCAAGCCCAGCTCCCTGGCCCAGGAGTAGTCCATAGGCACTGTTGGTGGAGGCACCTCCTGGGCAGGAACAATGGTCCCATTGGCCACAAGTTCATCATACACCACCCTGATAGATGGAAGCGACACAAACATTAGTTTAACATTTATTCATAGGGTCAGATTTAGAGAACAGAATTCAATCACTAAAGACCAAATTACGACAAGCCAAAAGGCACACTTCATAAACTCACTTGATGACATCTCCCAGCTCGTCAAAGCTTCTTGGTACGAAGGCTCCGGCGTCCCTCAGGGCCTGGTTCTTGGACACTGCTGTTTCTGAAGCCTGGTTAGCGCAGGCTCCAGCATGACCAAACTGAACCTGGAAGAGAACAGGCAAACATGTTTAAATCTCAACCTCAAGTTTAGACTTCAATCTACTGGTGAACCAAACAGACGCACTGATAAACTTGAACCCTGCCACACTGACCTCGGAGGAGAACATGGTGGCACACGTCCCTATGCACCAGCACACCACCGGCTTGGTAATTCTACCCTCTTTGATGCCTTCACAGATCTTGTATTCTTCTGTGCCTCCAATCTGCACAGTAAGTTCCAGAGAAACCAATAAATCAGTGTCTATGAAAATTTGTTAATACCAGTACAAACAATGAGATGCTTTCATGAGCTACATTAAGACTGTCTTACCTCTCCTAAAACAACAATCATCTTGACCCCTGGAGTGTCCTGGTAGCGTAAGACATGGTCCATGAATGTAGAACCTGGATACCTGGAGAACAATGAGACAAGTCATAATGAACTATGAATTCAAGGAATCAACTTTTCAGGGAAAACTTGTCTGAGGAAAAAATTAGGAAAACTGAAAACCTCTCTTTCTTCTTTCTCACCTATCCCCTCCAATGGCCACTCCCTCATAGACTCCATCTGTGGTGCGGGAGACGATGTTGTTTAGCTCATTGGACATCCCTCCTGAGCGAGACACGTAGGCCACGCTCCCGGGTCGGTACAGCTTAGAGGCCAGGATGTTGTCCAACATGCCCCCGGTGTTGCCGATCTTGAAACAGCCAGGTTTGATTCCTCCCACCTAGAGAGATGACAGACAGACAGATCAAATACTCAATTGTCTTTGGGACGTCCTTCTAATCACTCCATGTATGCTGTGACTCCTGACAGTTCACTCAGTAGGAGTGTCAGATCACAGAAATCATTTTGAGGCTGAATATGGGATTTCCCCTCTGGTCTTACCGTGGCAGGACCAATGATAGTGATGCCCTTCTCATCTGCCCTCTTAATCAACTTCCTGGTTAGTGCTTCAGGGATGCCTTCCGCAATGATAGCAATGGTGTGAATCTAGGAGAAAATTATATTAATTTACACAACTATTTCAATTATGATTTACTAAAATTAAATAAAGATGATTTATGTATGGTTTATGAAAGGTGCATGATGTAAAAAATACATATTAAAGTTTAATATAAGAGACAACATAAAAGCACTTCATCGTAACACTTAGCTCTTACCTGTGGGTACTGCATGGTTTCCATGGTGCTGTCGAAGGCAGAGCGCAGCGAGGCGAAGCTAATGAGCACGTCCACCTCAGGATGCTTCTTCATGGCGTCGGCCATGTTCTTGTACACAGGCAGCAGGATCTCCTTGTGGCCCCAGTAGAACTTCTGCTTGTGGTCACCACTAAGTAAACACATTCACAGCTTTTAAGAGATAGAGTAGAGTAGTTCCCATTCCAAACACACTGCATGGTTAAGAAAAGGTTGTGAGCCGTATATTAAATATTAAATGTAACTGAATATAAACGGTAATGGGTCCAAACAGTGGTTTGTGGTTATCTAGCGTAGGTTGATGGGTCCTGCAATAAGATCGACCAGCAGTAACCAATCGCTGACAGCCGCTCTCATTTCATCACAGCTTTGGTGGAACTTACGTGAACGGGTAGACCATGGCAGCCACCGAGGGCTCGTCTCGCGAGCACACATAGTCGAAGTCCAGCATGCCCTGCACGGCCCGGGTCTGCATGCCCCACACGATAGACTTGGTGCGGCTGCTGAACAGCGTGGTAGCCTTGGCTGAAGGTGACAGAGGGCAAGAAATGAAAAAAGAAAAATAACTCAAATGCTGAAGCATGAACAGAAGAGATATTATTTGGGGATCAAACATACACAGGTATCAGGGAAATGTTTTTTTAAGATGTTATTGGTTCAAACATGTTACTTGGTGGGGGTAGGTGTCACACGTTACAGGACACAGACACAATGGAAAGAGACAGGCTCACCCACACATTTTCCTGTACTGAACTAACATACCACAAAACACTGACAAGCAATCAATCATCTAAAATCTATGAGAAGGAGAACAAGACTATGCTGCTGTAAGGCTGAGAGCAGAGCCCTCTCATTTTCAAGTGCCTGGAATTACGTCCTAGTTTGTCTGCACAGGTCTTTGGTATTTGAGCAAGGAGGGGAAAGCCACACTGACCACACTGTACCAAACCCAGGTCAAAAACTGTGTTCCAGTAGGGGAGGAGCCATACGAGCCAATCAACACAAGACTAGTGTCATCAAGTGAAACAGTGTTTTTGTCCCAGGCCAGCACTACGGTAAGGAAGGGAGGGGGAGAAACGGAGGGAGGACAGGGGAGAGAGAGAGAAACAGCGATGCAGCACACCCTTCCCTACCTCCACTGAAGCCTGAAGAGGCCTTTGCTTCTGTGACCCAAAGGGTGACAACACACAAACAATAATGACACATAAGAGTCAAAAAAATAAAGAGCAAAAACCTTTGGAATTAAATGTCACTACAATCGCTACATTGGAATCCGGCTCTCGTGTGCGTTTTAACTGGTTCACTAAATGCTTTAATGGAGGCTTATAATATGCAAAAAAACACACAAAGTGCTGTGACTATTGGGGCATGCCTTACCCACACACAATGCATGTCTAAAGTGCCACTAGAAGCACCACGGTGGGCCAGAAAGGCCCAGAATGGTTGGAGGCAGTCAGGATGCAGATCTAAACATACCTTTGCAGTCTCCTTTGAATGAGCCTGCACTCGTCAAAGGCCACATCAGAGAGTTTAAACTGTCTAATAGATATGAATATGATAGAGGTAGCCAAGTGCACGAAAACCAGGGAGAAAAGGAAAGGAAAAAGAACATTAAAATACAGGATGAGATGACACCGGAGGAGAGGAGGAAAGGATAAAAAGGAAAAACTCGGACAGCAGGAATGAGAAAGCAGAAATGTAAGGGGGTTTGTGGTGTGTAATGATGTATGAGGCTTAGCCACCCTGGGTCTTCAAAAGCCAAAGGTTCAAGAGGAGGAGGATGTGTGTGGATTGAGGATGTTTGTTTGTTGAGGATGTGTGTGTGGATTGAGGATGTTTGCTTGTTGAGGATGTGTGTGTGAGCTACCTGCTGGGAGTCCTTCTTTGTTCTTCCTGGCTGGTGTGGTATCATTAGGTGTTTTGGGCTCAGAGAACGATGCTGTCCTGGTTGTGGCTGGAGTCTGAATAGAAGGAGGGGACGAGAGGCAGACAGATGAAGATCTACAGTAGACTATGTGACATTTTCCTACCAAAAGCAAATCCATAGACAAGCAGCAACTGCTGGTTATTAGTAGGATCACCCATGATAATCTAAATCTGGAGTCGTCTGTAACTTGAACTAAGTTTGCATTTGAAATATTAAACAATCTGCATGTAAACATAAGCTTGCATAAAAAAGGGCAAAAAGGATGTTCCCTGTACTGGCGGGGCTCTGATATCCATGCTTCAGGTAACAGCATCTGAATGTGACAGTGAGAGCCTGTCTGTGATGAGGGAAACACCACCAGAGAAACAGACAGCAGGGAGGATGAAGCAACAGCGAGAAGAGAAGGAGAGCAAGGAGGAATAAGGTCAGCAAGAACACAAAGAAACCAGGCAGCATAGACGTACAACAGCGTTGTTGCTGGAGTTCAGAAGGAAGTTGGCGGTGTGGGCAGCCATGGGAGGCTGGTTAGGGATTGGTCGATGGCCCAGTGCCATGCCAACGATGGCCGTCATGTGGGTCTCTGTGCCGAAAACGTGGATGGGAATTCCAGTGGTCTTCCCTGTAGGGGATATGGATATCATTAAAGGTACTTTTCTGTGAAAACCACAGAAATGAAATCATACAATGTTCTATCCTGGTTAAACCCATTTGTCCCAGGAGAAACAACTTTTAAAAATCTAATGCGCAAACTCAAGACATTGTTATGTTAATCTAAATGTTATATTTTCAAGGACCTGAAATTGGTATTGCAGATCTCAGAACTCACCCACTTCTCCCATCACCCTCAGGCCCTCCTGGTAGTTAGGGCCACCTCGACGAACAAAGATGGTCACCTCGTTCTCCTTCAGGGGGCCCTGGTAGTCTTTGATGGCCCTGACAATGCCCTGTGGGTGACAGATGAGGGTCAGAGGTCAAAGGGGAGCCCAAACCGGAGTTCAAGTATGCTGAGGTTACGTCAAGCCTCTTTGAAATCAACTCAACTTTCAACCCAAAACTATCAGTTGTGTCCATAGGAAAATAACTACACTTGTAGTTGTGGAAAATCTGCTTGTGGGTTTTTACCTTGAATGTGGCTGCCACATTAGTGAAGTTTGCGATGCTGCCACCAATAATCAGAACTTTCCCTGTCAAATGAAAGAGAAAATGTCATCCAGAACATTAAATAATAAAAAAAAAGCTAGAAGGCAAACTAAAGGTTAAGGTGTCTGTAGGTAAAGGTGGCTCACGCCAGCCCACCTTCATGGTGCTTCTCTCTGGTCATGAGGGAGAGGATGGTCTTGGCATAGTCGTAGGTCTGCTGTTCGCTAGGTGCTCCAGAGTACTCCCCATAATTAGCCAGCTCATCCACACCGCCAAGGTCACAGATGGTGTCGCTACACCAAGAGAAACAGTGAGGTTTCACACACCATGTGACCAGCCGAGAACCACTAGCGTTCCGCCTCACTTTCTCCCCTGTACCTGTACACAACCGAGGCTCCGCCCCCTGCCACCATGGTCCAGATCCGTCCTCGTGGGTTCAGCAGGGTGAGCTTCAGGCTGGCACCGCTCTTGGCATCCAGGTCTGCGATATATGCCTCCTAAAACAGGGGTACCCACAAACCGCACCCACGAAGAGTTAGCACGGTCTGCATGTGCATAACTCAACAGCATGTCGACAGGGTGCCCTTAATAAAAACACTCATGATTCAATTCAGATTTGGGGTCAATTCTCACTGCTTTCTCAGGCCTCAAGGCCCAAACCAACCAACATCCTCATCGTCATCCAAAACTCTCACCTCAGGGTAGGCTTCCCTGCCGAAGGGCGGGGGGAACTCCACATCACCCCACTTGGCCTTACAGATGTAATCTGCTGTGGCATCTATCTTGGCCGCCATATCAAGAACAAACACACCGTCGTCGGTGACAACTGAACAGAAGAAAGAATTAGTTGTGAATCCAGACAAGGGTTCCATTTTAAGAGCATAAAGGTTCCAGTTATTCAGACACCTAAGCCAGGGTAACGTACCAAGTGGGTTGATCTCCAGATAGGTAAAGTAAAGATCTTCATATAAGTTGAAAAGACCTACAATGAAACTGGCCAGAACCCTGGAAAAAGATACAAACAGAAAGCCATTAGTATTTTCTGCTAATAATGACAATGTATAGCTATTGCCTTCTTTTTATTTGCTCCATCCTGCCAAAATAAATTCTGTGTTTGTGTAACTTGAATGGCGAATAAAAACAAATTCTGATTCTGATGGCCAAGACCGTTGACAAATGATCAACATCCCACTTCTTCTATATTTGCACCCCGCTAACAGATAAATTAGTATAAGAAAACCTCTAGTGTGTGTAAAAAGTCAGTAGTCCATAACAGCATGTCTTGGCAGAGAACACAGCTAATTCCTAGAACTGTTCCTTCCAAAAGGGGAAAGGAGATCCTCCGAGCATCGCTGGCATGCAGCTGGAGACTGGATTACTGTTAAGCAAATGCACGCCTGCTTCCACTATATACAGTCAATGTCAAGTCAGAAGCTTAGGGTTCATATGAGCACCAGCATTAAGATCATCTTCATACAGCGTGTGTAGCGGGGAGTCAGGAAGCTGAGCAGTAAGGGAGTCAGGCTAGTAATCAAAAGGTTCCTGGTTCAAATCCCGGCAGTGCTAAATGACGTTGTGTCCTTGAGCAAAGCACTTCACCGTAGTTGCCTCACAGGGGGAATGTCCCTGTCGCTCTGAATAAGAGCGTCTGCTAAATGACTAAATGTGAACGTATAAGTTCTTACTCTTGGTTATCATCTGGTACATGAGTGAGCAGCTGCTCTTTGATGGTTTCCACGCTTAGCTTGTCGTCCACGGCGACCAGCAGCTTTTGGGCCTTGGAGTCTACATCCCCGACATCGACGCCCCCCTCATGGTGGAACAACACATAGTCTCCTTCACGAGTGGCGTAGATGCACACGTAGAACTCCTGTTCCTGCAGGGGCAGAGATGTGGATAGGGGTGAGCTAATGGGAAACACACAAGCATGTACAGAGGAGATGACATGCACTGGAGAACGTACGGCCAAGGTCACACTCACCTGCGTATGTGCAACAAACGGTTCGATTAAAAAATTCTTCAGAACGCCTTTTGCTTTTCCCACCTGTGAACACACACGATATATATATATTTGGTCAACTGGGCTTCATGGTAGGATTCTATGTAAGCTTTTATGTAATAAGCATTTCCTTTTATTTATCATACAGTGGGGGGGGGGGGGGGGGGTTAGGGTATGAATGGACTTCCAACACGCTATTCTTAGAAAGAGGAACAAAGGAAGGTACAGCACGTTGCAGCTGTTATGACAGGGTCCTGCTCTTAGCACAACTGAAATAGCACCCTGACAGTGTCATAACATGCCCTTTGACCCTTCCAGTGCTAAACATAACTCCAACCTTTCTGTGCCCCAAGATTCAACCACCAATGGCAACCCAAGATATTCATGTTTGCATGTCGTAAATTCCTGTAGAGGTGCTGCTAAACTTTACATTTTACATTCATACAGCAGACGCTTTTCTCCAAAGCAACTTTCAAGAGAAAGCAGAGGTCACTGATAATATGATCAATGAAACATTGCAGGTAGCCTGAACTGCACATTGTGAGAAACCAATTAAGTGCCAGAGAAGAACCGAAAGAGCAGGCAGTTAAACAGTTATAACGAAACACCATGAATTTCAATCTGTAGGAAAGCAAGCACCAATAATACCTTTCACAGCAAGTACAAGAACACAACTATGTTAATGGTGCGAAGATGAGGCATAAGTATGGCTCTCCCCTATTCTCCCGCCTTTTGTATAACCACATTAGATTATTTTGCAGAATATGCCTTCCTTATTAAATACTTAAATACGTGGCTACAATAAGAAGGCAATTAAGGGCTGGTCTAAAGTAGCCTGATGACACAGATGCACATTCTGTTTGTTCTACATTTTAAGGGTCAGAAAACGATTTTATCCAGAGCGACTTACAGCAAGTACAGGGACCTTCCCCCTGAGGCGAGTAGGGTGAAGTGCCTTGCCCAAGGACACAACATCATGTTGGCACAGCCGGGGTTCTGTACCTTACGATTACTAGCCTGACTTTCTAACTGCTCAGCCACATGACTCTTCTGTCCTTGTTTGTTGGGCATCTCCCCCCCCCCCCCTCCCTCCCCCTCTCCCCTCTCCCCCGAGCTGGCCTGAATAGCTGCTGATTGGAGCATAACAGAAAGCAGTGCTTTGTGGATTAGCTACTCCTGAAAAAAAAACCTGTCCACATGCCATACATTCACAGCAATGACAAGTCCAGAGACACACATATACACACACACACACTAATGACACATGGAGCTGACTCCACTAGTTGGTTCGGTCAGACAAGTTTCATTCCTTAAGTTTTGACTTTAGAACATTAAATAAATCAGAGAGGGTGAATTAACACTGGCAAGTAGAATGATTTTTGTATTTATTTATTTGTTTGCATAAAAAAACAAACTTTTGTATAGAAGACCATATAGAGCCATTAACAACAGTATCTGCCTTTCAACTGTCACTGCAATACTGTATAAAGACTGAATCAACTCACAGTTGTCTCCCTCATGAGGCGCTGCCTGACCCACTCTTGAACACCGTCCAGATCCAGGTCCACACCCACCAAGCCCAGCTTACCTCGACGTTTGATCAGCTGGTCTGGCTTGACCACCAACCTCTGTAGGGGCAGCGGGGGGGGGGGGGGGGGGGGGGGCGGTTAATTACCATACACTAAACAAAGTATTGAGCTGGTCATGCAGGACAGGAAGTACAGTGAGCTGGTCATACAAGTCAGGAAGTGAACAGAGCTGGGCATGCAGGACAGGAAGTGGAAAGTGGCCTCACCTCAGTGAGCAGCCAGGGATGGTCCTGTGTAAGGCGGTCCCAGTCGGTCTCCGCGGTAACGCTGGCATAGCGGAAGCGGTTCTGAATGGCTGCCGTGGTACAGATGTGCTTGTACAGGAACTCCTTCCCCGTCTGCTCTGAGATGGCCTTGGCAGACATGGATGAATCTTTTGCTACTAGCTGAGGACTTGAGTGGGAGGAGAATGGAAGAGAGAACATAGGGTCTGTTAATCTTGGCTGATATGAGCTGAGAGAACCTTTCTGAACAGTCAGTGCTTCTGACAGAGATGAATAAGTATCTTTTGATAGTTTGGAAGCCTGTGGTTTATTATATGCTGGTAGCATATGGCAAACTGGAGCAATTAAATTGTCCTACTAATTTATTCTACCCATGGAGTCAATTTAGAATATGTTACCTTTTAACAACCTGGTGGACTATTAAAGCACAATGCTTAGAGAGCTTGGGAACAAAAAGTTTGCAAACATCCAAGTCAAACAAGATAATCAGTGAGTGAAAGGTTTGTAGAAAAGGTAGGCTGAGCGGTTAGGGAGTCGGGCTAATAATTAGAAGGTTCCTGGTTCAAACCCTGGCTATGCCAACATGACACTGTGTGCCATGGGCATGGCACTTCACCCTACTTGCCTCGGTGGGAATGTCCCTGTGCTTGCTGTAAGTCGCAGAGGATGAAAGCGTAAATGGAAATGTTTCTCTAAGAACACCGTGGGACTGCTTCATGGGAACCAGACAAAACAAAATTAAGAAGCTCTGTGTTTTAGATAAGCATGTTTCCTTATTTTGACCAGTTTACAGCAAAATTCTGGGAGCAAAATGCTGGGTGCAGGTACTGAAACCAACAAAGAGGACCATTAGATAGATATCCGACTCCCCCAGCCATTGTTTGTAGTGTAATGGTGACCAGAGTATAGTAAGTACTATCAATTCAGTTAAGATTAAGAAAATAGTACAATGAATAGTATTTCACTCTTCTACAACTGTAGAAGCATTCCTTCTAAAGGAATGGCTGATATTGCTCCAGTGGGAAAAGGCTAACACACCAATGTCTGCATACGTTTAGATTTTCATAAACCTAATGACTTTACAGATAAACAACTGGTCTATAAAAATATAAAACAATCATCAAGTCAGGCTATTGCTACAGCTAACATAGATATGAAGTTCCGGTCTCCTTCCTTCAGTCAACAGAACACCTTAAAATGTTCTGTACACAAACCAAGAAGGCTAATAAAAGTCACACTGTATGTGGCACATTACCAATCCAAAGTCAGTCTTAGGAATACTTGGCTAATTCAAAACACATGCTGTCCTGACCTGAACCAAAAAGGACCTTCATGTTTATTCTTTATTAGAGTCAGATCAGATGTCAAGGACTCACCAACATTTTTAAACACAGCACAGTAGTTATTTTGGTACAAACAACGACTTTTACTGAACTCTCAAGAACATTTCCAGAGACAGGGAATGAATGACCACTGATTTTGATTATGCCAACAATACTTTGCCAGCCGTTTGCCACTATAAATTAATTGGTGTAAAAACACGGCAACAAGGAATTTAAAAAGCAAGCATCGAAGAAAGAGCGCTGGATTGGTCCATTCAGTGTGTTTCAACATCATGGAAAACTGGACAGGCAGGATGCTACTTAGTTGACTACTACAGAGACGATACAGAAAGTCTGAGCAAACTATACATAACCCAGGCCTTAGATGAGATCTGAGAGATTATACAACTTCTTAGCCACAGTTCCATGACAACTAGGTACTTTAAGATATAAGGTTATTTTACACAAGACTACTGTATATTCACAAAAGATGAGCAGGAATTATGAATACTGTGTTATTAATGACATGATTTTCAGTCATTTCTTGTGAAAGTTGACTTCCTCTAAAGAAAGAGCCGTTTACATTCCTCCCAAAACATTGATGCAAGCTGACAGACCAGCTAAGCTTGTCCAACTCTACCAATGCTTGACTCACACACCCATTCATCGATCTGAAATGCAAATGGGAGAGTTTTCCTTACACACAAAAACAGGATGGGCTCTAGAATCTGGACCGAAACGTGGAAATATTTCTACCAGTCCTTCTGTACTTGCTCTGCGAAGAGCCACAACTACTAATATAGGGCATTTATTGGGAGTTGTACTCTCCCATCATATCTCTACCCTGTATTTTATGACTTAGTCAGGTTGTTAACTTGCTACTTGATTGTTTCTTAGCTACTGCAGACAAGATTTGACCATCTGCAACCGACCATCACAACATCAACCAATAATGTTTAAACCATGGGCCTACTTAACACCTTGGTAACTTCACAGTGACAGAAAGTCAATAAATGCCATCATTGTTGTTTTTGCTAACAAACTAGTAGGTCAACTTCTTGATAGATGTTTAAGTCTTGCAGACAACATTAATAACTAGCTAGGCTATTTGGGCCAAGGAGGAGGATACCGTTATAGACGATGCTGAGGATCCAAGACCAGACACTGATACAGTCAGCTAAGGAACAGTCATGGCCGATTAGTTTGTAAGTATATTATAGCTGTGTCCGAGTTCGCCATTACAGCCACTGACATTTTTTTAAATGTAACTCCTGAACAATCAGAAATAAATGGAATTTAAAAGACTGTTGTCTACCCAGATAGTCCAGCTAAATAACTGGATATGTTTGTTAGCTTGGCCTGCAGGGTTAAATTATATTCATTCAGTATCAGTAAGTGAACTGTAATTAGAACTTGTATTAAATATGCATTGTCACTGCGGTGAAAATGTAAATTCGCTTGTAATAATAATAGACAGGTGAGATCTGACAAACTCACAGCAAGTCACTTCATGTTTCCGCTGCATCACACAAGTTAACCGCTGCTAGCTAACTGGCTAAATAATGTCCGATAGATGTTCGTCCAGGATCTAGATCTGTTCATACACTTCCATAGTTCTAGACACATCGTGAAAAGGGAATATTACCTTTTTAAATTATATTTTCCACGTCCTAGGAGTGGTTCGTGTCCTTAATTCAACTGAAGAGCTTGTTGTGTAGTTTTTTAAACGGACCAGTCTGGGTTAAATACAGCCGCGCGTGCCACTTCTCCCCGTCTCACCATAATCTGGCCATGCGATTACACGAGCTCTCCGCTGCTCCCATTGGTCGAAACAACCACGTGTCGATAATGCAATGTGAAATCAAGTCACTTCCTCATTATATTTTTTTATTTTTTATTAATACGAATTCGTTCTTAACATTCGTCTGTCGTTTCATGTATTTAGCAGCTTACAATATTAAAATTTTGGGGTAAAACGTTATTGAACGTTAACTCTTTTTTTGCCACAGAACATCTCGAACAAAATTGTTTTTTTTTACAGAGTAAAAGACGAATCTTTATTTTCCTATTAACAAAACATTGTAGGCCAATTACAGTGGCATATTCATTTTAAAAATGGTACACGGGTACTCGGACCATGACAATGTACAATGTCTCAAACCTTTTTCAATCTACTATCCGGCAGCTTGACAGCGACAATATACTGACCAAACATGCATGACAGGTACAATGCTTGATGACAATCTCCAACACTAACAAAAAGGACCTTGCTTGTCAAGTATCCACTTTCAAATGTAGACACCCGTTACTGCTTCTTATATATATTGTTTCTTCTTTAGAACAAAAATCAAGTCATGCCAGTAACAGATAAACTATGTCCTTCATCTGATGAGTGGTTAGATAACTGCTTGCCAAATCCTAGTTCAAATGGCACAGCGAAGAAGTTGCTTAGCACATCTAGAGGGACTTTTCCCAGCCTTCTCCTGCTGACTGAGAGCCACATGGACAGCAGGTTCTGCAGGTAAGGCACCACTGTAGTGGACTGCTGTGTTATTGTTCAGTGACGACAAGCGAGGGAGTGGAGGGAAGGTACATCAATAATAGCATGGAAACCACATAGAACAGAGTCAACAACAAAACTGAGGAAAAATAAAAAATGAAACACTTCACATACACAGATTTTGGCCTTTTTATAGGATGACAGACAGAAATGTACTAAAGCGGAAGTAATGTTTACAGCCTATTGACTAGGTAGTACTGAAAAAATGGGGGTGACAAATCCGATAAACACGATAATTAAGATGGATAAGAATATACAATAAAAAATAAATATACTCATGGGAATCTGAACATTATACACACATGTATTAACACTTTACATTCCAGTAAAATGTATGAATGCTATGTGCAGACAGGCGTATAAGGGAACCTGCAGTTTGTACCTGCAGTCTGCAGGAGTGAAAGAAAATTTTAAACAAACGTAACTAATCATAAAAAGGGTTTTCCCTCAAAATGCTGCAGAGCTCCGTTCATCCTACACTGCCTAATGTTTGTTAAATCGATGTATCATATTCAATACACTACTTAAGAAGTTTTAGAGGGCTTAAATCCCGATGAATGAATTTAATAATGTATTTACTTATGAAACATATTCAAGGTACAGCACAAATTATTTATCTATTCTCTATGAAGACCTGTGAATTTGGCAATACTGTACTCATTTCACCTCTAGAAGACATGCTTTTGTGTTAAGTGCACAAAAAAACTGAGAACTAAGCAGATTTCCTGAGGATTTGAGTTCTTAAACCTCTTAAAAAACCCTTTGTCCATTTATAATTAAACAGTTAATAACCTTTGTTGATAAAACCAGTTGCCCTGCAGTGACTGCTGGTTTGAATAGTTATTTGTAAACTGTGTTTGTCAATGAGAATTCTAAGCATAGCGGGTAACATTTCTCTTTCTGCTAGACACAGAGTGTCTTAAGCACTTGAAAGAGATTTTTTGCACAATATTTGAAGTATATATAAAAAAAATCAGGTTGTGGGCGTGCGTCCAACTTAATTTGTCCACCAGAGGGATGCAGCATTCCTTGAAAGCATCCTCTTCACTCCTAGCCAAACTGGAAAAAGAAATTTCCAGGTGCAGAATCTGGAGAGGATGAGGAAACAGATAAAAGATTGCTTACAATACATTGTGTGTATTTACCCTGTGTGTATTTACCCTTGTGTGAAGACCTTGTTAAACTGTGGTTTTCGTTTACTAATTGAAAGAAATACAGTGCTGAGAACAGTATACATACTTTGATTGGATTCAAAATTAAATCCTCCCCCTTGGCCACCAAAGAAGGCTCTGAAGATGTTGTTGGCATCAAAATCTGAGGTAAAAAGAAAAACAGATACTTTTAACAGAATTATATTATTCTAAATAAACCTTCTCATGAAGGTTTGATGAAAATACAAACAAACACTATTTTTAGCCTGGTCTTCAGACCATAGAACCAAAAGTCAAATGTACCATCATGACCTACAAACATGAGGCTAGTTTGCCTTTGGTCCATGGCCCTATAATCAAAACAATTTTGGTCCAAAAGTTTGTAACACTGACCTCCCCCTCCACAGCCTTCATCTTCCAGGTCATGTCCGCTGTCATAGCGCATCTTCTTCTTGGGGTCGGAGAGCACTGTGAAGGCCTCGCCCACCTCCTTGAACTTCTTCTCTTCCTCCTTCTGCACCTCGGGGGTGGCTGCACTGTGACGGTCTGAAAGCATGGTTCATAAGAAAATTTTCAATTATTTGTCTCGTTCGTTCGTTCATTCATTCATTGTGTGTGTGTATATATATATGATACATTTATTTATCAATATCGTGAGGGTCACTTTATAATAGGAATTATTATACCGTTTTACGTTTTTAATCTTGGCAAATGTGTATTGTGTCCTTGGGCAAGACACTGCACCCTACTTGCCTCAGGGGGTAAAGTCCCTGTACTTGCTGTAAGTTGCTCTGGATAAGAGCTTCTGCTAAATGACCAAATGTAAATGACACATGGTGGCTTAGTCCCAGCATGAAGACACACCTGGATGATGCATGAGGGCCCGTTTCCTGTAGGCCTTCTTGATTTCATCCTCAGTGGCCTGTTTCCCCACTCCCAGCACCTTGTAGTAATCTTTTCGCTTGCTCTTCTTCAGCTCTAACTGAGCAGTCTTCAGTAGGTGCTTGTGTTCTAGAGATGAGGTTTGGGGGAGCCGGGGTTGATAAACGCATTATTAAAGACAAAATATTGAAAAGCAACAAGATAAAAAGTTTGGAAGCATAGCATTCTCCATTAATTTTTTTTTTATTAAATAGTCTGCCTCTGACTGAATTTTGTCATTTGAAGATAGGAATTTCTAGGCGGTGGTTAAGGCTTTTACAGAGCTCTTTGACCCCAAGAAGACTATGAATTATGACTATTACACCAACAGACATGACCTGGAAGACAATCGCTGTAGTACTGAAGCATTTGCAAGGAAATTGCCAGGACTTGCTAGGATTACACAACCAAGAGCATGTTTCATGACTTATCACCTTTAAATTCTAGAGCCTCATGTTGGTAGATCATGATGGTCCATTCGAACCTGAGGTCTGATGACCAGGCTATTTACCTTTTGTCTTCTCTGTCTGGTAAACTTTTTCATAGTCCCGTACAGCTTCTTCATACTGTTCAGTGTCCATATAACTATGGAAAAACCACAGTTACTTGTCATGTACACCTTAAAAGGATTTGTCCGCCATCCTACGAGTAACTGGGGAAAAAATGAAAGAATCCAACGAATAGCAACACTGTGAAAACTCAGTTAATTCACAAAGCTTTTCTAAAAAGCATCATGATCATGTGCATTGCTCACCATTGGGCTCGTCTCAGATAGGCTTTTATGTAAGTGTCGTCCAGTTTTATTGCACTTGTGCAGTCTTCAATGGCTTGATCTGGATTCTTCAGCTGAGGAACAACATATTCAGGTGCCGAATTAGCAGACACCCCAGAGTGGGATAGAAGATAAGTGAATTTTAGTGGTTATGATTCTTGATTTAACTAAATCATATCACAATACTGCTTCTGTACCAGCCAGAACTTACAGTATCCCCATCTTTTGTGTTCTAACGGGCTTACAGCATGAAGGCTACCAAATTAATGAATGTCTGGGTGCCGAGTTGACAATGCAGTGGCCACAGGCTCACCTTGGCTCCCACAGTGCCTCTGTTGCAGTAGAGCTTGGCATTGGTTTTGATGTTGTTGGGGTCTATGGTCAGGGCCTCTGTGTAGAGCTTGTACGCTGCTTCATAGCTGCACTCTTTAAAAGCTTTGTTCCCCTCCTCCTTCTTGGCTTTCAAAGCTTTGGCATTCTGATTGGGTGCAGACGACAACATTACCAACCAAACACGTCATATTCACAACAAATAGCGTCTTCTGATTTCCTTTCATTAACTAGATGGACTTTCCTGGCATGCAAGAGGGCTACGTCTAATGTGTAGAAAACACTAGCAGTGTCCACTCACTCTGCAGGCGAGACGAGCTTTCTCGTGGTCTGGAGCCATACGAAGCGCCTGAACGAAAAACTGCACAGCTTTATCGATGCAGTCCTCGTAGTACAGACAAAGGCCACGAACGTACAGTGCATCTCCATTGGTGGAGTCCATGCGCAAGATATCACTGAATCACAGAACACAACATTAAAGAAACCTTCATTAGCAGTTATTTTTTACAAAAATATGAATAACTAATCCTTCTTCATGGTTGACCAGCAAAAGATTTTCATTAAGGCAACAAATGCTTTCACGCAAGTAGTTTTTACAACAATTATTTGTATAAAGTAGTGCTTGTAAAATCCTGAGTACCTGGCAACAGATTGGGCTTCAGGGTAGCGGCCTAGAAGAGCCAGGCACTCTGCCTTGAGAATTTTGAAGCGATGACAAGCAGGAGCCAAAACCAGGGCCCTGTCCATACAATAAACCACCTGCAGCAGGGGAAGACAGATGTTAGGCAACCATCCACCATGGCAGTGGTCCCCAACAAAGGTCCCCAGGGCGCACTGTCCTGCATGTGGCCCACTGCCACCATGAGACAAGGAGAGCAACATCAGCAGCCCTAGTTGGAATGGATTGAGGAGGGAGGGAACGAACCATTGTCATTCTCAGTGATTGGATTGTGTGCAAGCTGTGACGTACCTTTCTAAAATCCCTCTTGTCAAATCCAAAATCGGCCATCCGCTCATACTCCAGAACTGAAGATGCATTCTTATGCTGAAAAGAACAAAGAACAATGCTTGTTTCTTGTAAGACGTACATATAACTTTTTAGACCATCTACAATTGAGGGCTTTCAATCAGTCAGTTGGTTCCTAGCCAAAGGACTATGCCAAACTAAAACAGGTGTGCTTCCAAATTGAAGCTACTTGGCTATACCTCCTGACGCGCCTGGCTGTTGCTGGGCTCAAGTTCCAGGACTTTCTGAAAGCAACGGCTGGCTGCCATGGCGTTTCCGAGTGACAGGTGACACTTTCCCTCTCGCAGATGGCCCTATGGCAAGATGACATCAGGGTTCAATGGTCAATCATAATAACATTGGAACAGTGAAGACAACCTACACAGTTTCCTTTCTTGCGATGACAATTGCTGAACTCTGACCTTCATGAAACAGTCATCAAGGCGCACTGCCTGCTGTGAGTCCTCTAGAGCTTCTCGAAAGCGGCACAACATCATGAGGGTGGCTGCCCTGTTTCCATAGTAACTTGCATTCTTGGGACATGCATCTGTGAAGAGAACAAAATGGTTAAATTATCAACTTGGACAGTAATGCTTGCAGGCACACATTTATTATCTTAGTTATGTAGCATATGTAAGACTTGCCACCTGTGACCGTTCCTTATGTTGGGTATGAAACATGCTCACCAATGGCCTTGGTGTAGTAGTTGAACGCCTCAGAGTAATCCTTCTTGACATAGAAAGCGTTTCCCTGTTCCTTGAAGCCTTCTGCTTCACTGAGGAGGATGAAAAGGCCACAGGACAATAATGTATGAGTGTGTATGCTGTAGGACATGGAGAGAGCTTCAAAGAGAGTAAACAAGACTGACGTGAGTTTTGCTCGGCCAACATCGTCGCTTTATTTGAGACAATTTACAGTTTGATCCATTCCATGTAATCAAAAATACAATACAACGTTATTCTGGTTAAGAACTTGTTCTTGTGCAGTGACTCACTAAGTGAGTGTGCTGCAGCACCGGCTACTAGCTCACCTTAGCTAATTGGTTAGCTTTAGTAGCGGTAACTTGCCTTTGAAAATACTAGTTAATTTGTCAAATCAGACAGACACGTTATTACAGTTATGACTAGATGATTTGATAAATTAGAAAACTACAATGCGGTTCTGTACTGTCGTGTATGTAGTTGGTAGATTACGAAACACGATAAGGTAGAAACAGTTCATGGAACATTCTCGACTGGACTGTGTCATGTGCCTCACTCAACTTACTGCCGGTGTTTACCCCTTCAATTCACCTTCATAAAGTTCGGCCTAATTTAAAGCTTTTGCAAATCACAACAATAGATGGTCTATTTAAATAACCGATGCATGTCTTTGTTACCGTGGTTGCCCGTCTAAACCTTAGAATAGAGTAGATAGATGTAGGAATGGTTGATTTCTATGGTCAGCTAGTTTGATGGCTTGCAGGGAAACATTCTTTCTTAAAGACAGACTAGCTAGCCATCAATTTAACTCGTCACCCTTAAATCTGCTATGTATTTCATCCTACATGCCAGGATACCTGAGTATAGGCAGCCTTGTGGTGCCTGTTGGTGTGTTTTAGCATAGCTAGCTATTCAATTGTACGTCTGCTAGCACGAGCTAGCTTGGTTAGCAGGACAGTTTGGTAACTAGGCCTTCGAAGAAAAAAAAATAGGTCAGTGGGCCACCTTACAATCGTATTAACACACAGCACAATCAAATTAAAATAATCACATTTAACTCATCAACTCAAGGATGAAATACAATATATTTACCGCTCCATGTCTTCCTCTTCTTTCAGGATTTCTACCTCAGTTTCCATAGGCATGTCGATGTCAACAGCTGCCATTTTCCCCCGGAGAAGAACGAGGGAGCGCAGTTTCCTGGCTGAGCAATTTCATTGGTGGAGGACGTCCTTAACGTTCCATCTATTTTGATTGGTGGAGGACGGTCTAACGTTCCATCTATTTGATTGGTGGATCACTTCCTTAACGTTTCATCTATTCAACAACCAATGCAGCAGAAAGACACGAGGGACTGATAAGTTTTTTTTTAATGTGCCATACCATTAAAATACCCAAATTGAACACGTTTTTGGTTAGAATAGCAAGTTGAGAAAACTATATATATAATGGCATGTTATCAACTTCGTTTTATTTATAGTGGTTATTATTTCGTTCATACTCCCCTCTACTGTAAGGGCAAGTAATGAGACTTATGGTCGTCATCAATTCCAATGAGATTGTTCATTTATCTGAACTACTATCTAATTATCCTGGTGTCTGCCACACAGTGGAGTATGGGAGATTTCTTTGTGTATATGCTTCCACATGTTAACACCAGCAACAAATGTCTACATATTCTCTTCATCATATATTATTTTATTCTCAGAGTAAAACATAACTCATAGATTCAAGATATAGCAGCAAATATTTTATTAGATTCTTTGAAAAAGTAAAAACTGTCATCCACTCTTGTATTCCTTCACATATCCATTTGGTTTCGGTTTTGCAGTTCTGAATGAAGAGCGGCAAATGAGATTGAAAAGTTAGAAATGCTTTGCCACTTTAAATCCGATGACATTTTATTCATACTGCCATCTCTGGAAAAAAATACTGAAAATGAAACAACAATACCTTCCTGCACGCTTTTGAGTTCTTGACGACACTGCTCCAGTTCTTGTTGGAGGATGAGGCAATTGGCACAGGCTACAATCAGAATCAGAATGGGGGTTTATTCGCTATGCAAGATTAACAAACATAGAATTCACTTTGGCAGGAATGAGCAAACATAGAACAGATATGTGGCATACTAATAAAATAAAAATAAAAATGAATACAATATAAAATACACTACAGATATGGATACAAATAATACAAGTGATGCAATAGTACAAATGATACAGGTAACGTGGAAGTACAAATAACAGGTACAGAGTGGAATGGGTATATATAGTACGTTGGGGGGAGGGGGGTATATACACAGTAGTGTAAACAGTGGTGCAGAATTCACAGTAGTAAATCTTTAAAGTTTAAAGTGTTCAAATACCAATGTGTGTTGTAGTTTAGGATATTTAGTTTTTTTAGGAGCACAGTATCACAAAAGAGTCATTATGAAAAGATGAACACTGGATTAAATAAGCATGAGAGAGACTTACCATCTCGTGAGTGAGCAGTCTGGGTTGAGACTAGTGGAACAGCACCCGTGGCGGTGAGAGCTAAAGAAAAGACAAGAGGTAAGTAAATATATTAAATTCGCTGCAACAACAAAAAAATATATTAAACAATTGGTCTCTTATTGTCTCTGTGTATTATAATATTATCTTTTTTTTTAAAGTTAATTTAACCTTTAACCACGCAGTTTTTCCACATCAATAAAACAAGGATCTCACCTGCTTGATAAATCGCCTTGGTTGGGTGCTTTGAAATGAATGTACCAGATACCTGTTTGACACCTAGTTTAGACAACATGGATAAAACCATTAAACACAGTCAGACAGTCAATTAACATAGTGTACTTAAAGTACCAGTTTGAACAACATGCATGTTTAGGATTTTAGGTTATTAACTATGCAAATGTCAATTGCCCTCCACTGAGAAAGGATTGTACTGTGTCATTGTACTGTACAAAGTCATTGTACTGAGTGCAGTACTTCACCAGGTTTCTGTTTTCTTGGTCCAGCTGTCAGGCTAGATGCAGGTTTCTTCAGGATTCTAGCTCCCTTAGCAGGCTCACTTGTGCACATCTCAGCTCCATGGCTGGTGGATTGGCCCGGATCTACGAGGAAACAGGATATTTCTCTTTCTATGCATCTTCATATGGATACTAGGTCAGAAATGCAATTCCCCAAAACACAGCACCACAGTTGTTGAAAAGATTACACATTAGGTTTAATATAATAGCCTCACCATCTTGGGGGTTCACCGGTTGGGATGAGGCTGATGGGACAGCACTCTTAGAAGGGGGGCCTAAAGTAGAGACAAGAGCCAAGTCAATTCATATTCGCAGCAGACATACAGCACAACACACAGTACCAACACTAAAAACAAAAAACTCCCATCTCCAAGGGCAAATTTCACAACACAAATTAAAATATATATTATTTTATCCTATCTAGATGTATACCTGTTTTTTTCCTCTTTGCCAACGGAAAGGCCTCACTACTGGTCAACAGATGCTTCTGGCCTTGGTTATGCATTTGCACAGTCTTAGATTTTGACCTCAAGGCAGCTGTGGGAAGAATTTGCAAGTGAAATGACGCACATGAGAACAAATAACATGATGTGAACATGAAGGCAAATCAGCAAGAGGGAATTAAATAATACAAGTGTGCTACAGTGTACAAAGCTATTTCTCAAACAAATGAACATACCTGCAATGCCACTTGGCTTGTCATTGGAGGACACTATGCTGGCCTTTTCTGGGACAGGAACTGGAGGGGGCAAAGACCTCTGAATGCCTGACTGTAAGCCAAAGGTTTGACGCTTCCTCAAACCAATGGAAGGCAGCCTGGATTCTATAAAAAAAAAAAGATTTTTGCGTAAGATAACAATATAAAAAGTGCAGAACCAACCAATTTCAAAGATTGCCTACCTGGAATTGCATCACGTACACCTAAGGCCGAAACTAAACCCTTAAAGATAAAATACAAAATATATGAATAAATACATACAATCCTACAACATCTCACTAGAAATATACTGTATGTGTATGTAACTTAATAACAAGAGGACCAATGTACAAAACGCTGTGATCATACGATTCCAAAAACACAGGGATGAAACTAATTTCAACTGCTACGTTACGTGCATTGAATTTAACTGCAATTTTTTTATTTGAGTAAAAAAAAATCTTGAGGCTAAATATTGTTGCCAAGTCTTCCTCCCTTAGTTTCCTCATTCATACCTCTTGTGAGACAGCAGCTGTTTCATTTCTGGAAGCTGTGGCCCGAGTGATCCTTCTTGCATCTGGTAGGGCACAGACTGGTGGCTCTGAGGTGGAGGTGGCTGTCTTTGTTTTTTGCAGACTAGCCAAAGATGGAAGATGGGATGCAAGTCTAGAAGGGGGTTTCAGTGACCTGACATTGGTAAGGGCTCCAGGTTTAAAGAACGTCTTCTTATCGCTGATTATGTTGGATGCAGCAGGTAACCGTGTAGTCGGTTTGAGCAGAACATCACTATAGCGCTTTTGCTGGACATGTGGGGTTTTACCTCCTTCCCAATCAAATTTTAATTGGGGTACTCTGGAATTGGGCATGGGCGTAGAAGTGATCCGAGCGCTGGAACTTCCTAGTTCTAGACTCCCATCTACATCCAAGATGAATCCGACTTTGTTGGTTTCAGCTTCCACACTCTGATTACACAGACTGTCTGAGCTGTCTTTCCAGGACGGGTCTGGCATGGAATGTATATTCTGCTCACTGTTATCAACATCGGTAGTAAATTCCTCAACAGGCACCGATGGTGGAGTAATACTCTGGGGAAGTCTAAGGGTCTTGCCATCAGTTTCTGCCTTGGTGCCAGTCAGCATCAGGGGAATTTGAGCTTCATCTTCAGTGTTTGAAAGGCCAACTGTCTTAATATTGTCCTCTGCCTCAGTGCCTCCCGTTGTTGTGGTTTTACTTTCCAGCTTTGAAAACATCGGATCTTCAAACGTCTCGTTCTGAGGAGTACCCATCTTAACACTTTCTGCGGAAAATGTGTCTCTGAGTTTTACTGAAGACTGAACGTCTGCCGCTTGGGTATCAAAGGTGTTGTTCTCGATGCTAATCATTTTGATGCTAGCCTCTGCCTCGATTGTTGTAGAAAGTATTGTCATTGAAGGTTTGGCCTCTAAAGCCACGTTCTGGTGGCTAATTCTTTGAGAATTAGTCTCTGTGGTCATACCAATGACTTGGTAGGGCATTTTGGTTTCAAAAGTGTTGTTCGGGTGGGTAGGCGTCACCTCATTTGCATCATCCACTGTCGTTGCAACACTACATTGCTCTGGAGGACTACTTTCAAATGTGGTCAAGAGCTTTTCTATCTCAGTAGTGGCAACATTAAGGTTTGATGTGTGAGCTTCAAAAGTGTTGTTCAAAGGGTTGACAGTTTCCAGGAAAGTGGTTGTACTATTAAGTGGAGGATTTAAAGTATTGCTGATGGAGCTCAGGCTCTTGACACTGGTCTGTGGTAACTCAATAGTTGAGAATTGTTTGGGAATGGTCATCGTTGAGTTTGACCTTGTTTGGCGATCCTCTGTTGATTCCCTGCAAAGGTTAAATGCCCCCTGCATCATTTTGCAGTCACACTCAGCGTCAGTCATTGAAGTTGCCGTTTCAGACATCTCTACTGTTTGATTCTGGATTCCACACTGTTTCATTACTGGTTCATCCTCTAATACAGAAATATTGTGAGTGCCATTGAGACTCACTCGCAAGGAGCTGGAACTACTGAATGACATGGTTTGCGTTAAATTGCTTTCCGCAGCTATAGGTTTGTCAACCTCTGCCTTACTGAACACCCCTTCCTCTAATTTCATGGATACAGGAGTTTTGGGAGGAGAGCTGAAATGACTGTTTGTGACATTTACAGTTGCATCCCAGACACTGATGTCAGTAGTGTCAGAGAAAGGACAAGTAATGTCAGATAAAAGAAAAGTGTTATTTTTCACAGAGGATGGCAGAATATTAAGCAGTTCACCTCTTGCTTCAGTGGCGATTACTGGGACAACAAGGTGACTTTCCTCACTACCTATGTTTGGGTGTGAAAGAACTTGGGGCTCATCCATTCTATCTGCACAAAGCTCAAGGGAGGTCACTGTATTGCCACACTTTGCATTAGATGTTGAAGGAGAGGATGACTCTGTCCTGGAGGCAGACTGGACCACCTCTTCAGTCAGATTTTGTGCTTCATTCTGCGGTGAGTAGCTCACATATTCGGTCGTCTCAAAATCTTTATCTGGAGTTTTCGATTTAAAACAGAAAGAATTAAATGTATAATTCACAGAAGAATCCATGAGGTTTTCGTCCTCAACCTTCCATAACTGACTGTTATTTTCAATCTGACTCCATAGACTGAAATTAGAAGAATTGAAACCTATTTTGGTATTAGCAAAGGTGTAAGAGGGGGCACTGGAGGGAGGAATATTTTCACTGCAGTCGTTCTCCACGCATACTTTGGGACCAGAGGCACTTAGGTTACCTGCTTGCTCAGTTGGTTGACTGGACATGCTCCTTTCTGAACTGCTGTCAGACAAGATGGGCAGGTTTTTCTGGTATTTTAAAGTTGGCAATTTATCTGTAGCCAAAGATTTGGTACAATGTGACTCCTTGACATTAGTAGTATCTTTCAAGGCCATTTTCTGCAGACCGGTGCCATGGCTAGGATTCGGTGCTTTCTGACTCAAAGAGTTGTGTGTCAACCCCTTAAAAACATTCAGATTCTCCTTGTCCGTGGGCTGTGAGAAAGAAAAAGAGCACCACTGTAAATAGTATATGAAATAAAATGTTGCAGCCATCAGTCATCGAATGAATGGGAACGCAATCTTTAGTGCTACCGTCTCACAAGCTACTGAACTGGTAACTCATAACTCGACCACTGAATAGGTATTATAGCCAGAGCATTTAGGTCAGGGGTGGGCAATCCTGGTCCTCGAGGGCCGCTGTTCTGAAGGTTTTAGGTGTTTCCCTGCTCCAGCACACCTGATTCAAATGAAAAGGTCGTTATCAAGCTCTGTGGAAGCCTGATAAAAATAATCAGGTGTACTGGAGTAGGGAAAGATATAAAACCTTCAGCACAGTGGCCTTCGAGGACCAGGATTGCCCACCCCTGATTTAGGTGTTCATCACACACTTGCTCAAGTTAGTAATATATACTGTACTACAATATAACATCAACTGTGTCGTTGACCTCAACATCTTGTTAAGGGGCGGATGGTGAGTAGACCTTTTGGCTGCAGATCAAGAGAGGCCGTTATATTCAAATCTGTAAACGGCTGTGAATGAAGTTAACCTAACTATGTTTTAGCTACCTTAAGACAATACAGTTTGTATTTCACTTATATCTAACAAGTTATTGTCACACTGTCATTAATACCATGCTATTCTAGTCTGAGGCAACAATTATCGTTACTTTTAAACGGTTATTATTGCTTCATTGGAACATTACAACATAACATTATCTTACCATTATTTGGGTTTCCAGTCGCAGTATGTTCAAAATGAAAGAACGTTTATGAGCTTTGTAGCTCGCCAACGGTAGCGATTTATGTATAAACAATCTTCTATTGTAGCTGTAACTGTTCAAACTCACCCGAGATTCTTGATGAAAAGAGAGCAAGAAAGTTTGTTGAACTACTTTCAGTTGTTAAAAAATACTTAATAAGTGAAACACCCACAGTAGTAATCTGATGCCCGCTGCGAGTTTCGAAAAATGTCACTCTTTACTGGATAGGATATGTTCTAACCAATAGAGAAGGAGTATTCGCTGACGTAAAACTGTTAACCAATAAGATTGTCATTTTGGTTCTCACAGCAGACCAATTCGCTGGCGTCTGCGACGGTGTAGCTTATAAATTCACCTAAATAATTTTTGTATTCATATTTATTAATACATTCACAAAAAATACCTTCTTACGTCCTGCTAGAAATGAACAATAACGATTAGAAAGTGAATATAATACAGGAAACAATAAAAAACATCAGTTTTCTTTATAAGGTCATATACAACTATAACAGTACATAGACATTTTCGAGACCAATAATACTATACAGTATTGCAATGGATGGACATTTAGGCTACCCATGAGTGTCACCATTTGACATTTAAATACAACTTCAAATACATAATATTGCTTGGGCTTTAAAAAGTTCTGCGACACAAAAAGAGATGGGATGGAGGGGTTATAGCAGCTTGACACTCAGGCTCTACATTGCACATTGTGGGCCAAAGCCAGCCATGTGTCAGTGAACTGTGGGTCTTCTTTTCTCTATGGTGGCTGATTGTGTAAAGATTCCACTGAAGTTCTGAGTTTGCGCAGACAGAAAGACAGAGACATAGAGAGAGAAACCAAGTTATAGAATTTGCAGAAGCTAGTGGGAAAACCTTTGCTCATCTTTCGGCTACAACTTTATTGAAATGCTAACCACCAAAACTAACTATCAAAAAAACACTATATGCTTCATTCTAATGTTAACCATTTTTGCCATTTAACAGAGATGTACTGTCAGTTTATTAATTGTGTCCCCCCCAAAAATAATTATCCCTCTGTATCAGCGTATTGTGCCATTGCAGTGTTAGCCTACTGCAATTCCCATCATGCCTTTTCTGTCCCCTGACGAGTCATCTGTAGTCTTCTCAAGCTCAAATGTTTTTCAAGCTACAGCCAAACTACAACCAGTCATAAGGGAATGGCCTTAAAATAGTAGCACAGCTCTCTGGATTATTAAAAGAACAAACATAAAAAAGAATTGTCTTAAAGTATTGTTTGGACTAATACTGGAAAGGGAAACCCTGAAGTTATACTCCCAGAGCACAACAATGTTAATACTCTACAGTAAATTAACTACTGGCAACAAACCCACAAAAATACAAAACATAAATATACACTTTTCTTTTAAACACAATCTAATAATTTATCATAAAAATCAATATCGCTTCCAAAATCATCTAGACCCAAAGGAGAGTGAGTTAGTCTTTGGAGAGGGCGTAGTAGAGGGGCTACACTTTAGGGGAATGACCCCAGCCTGTGTATTTATTCACACAAGGGATTCTCAAAGTGACCTGAGCCAGCGATCCTTTGCATACTGGTATGCTGCCCTCACTGCATAGTTTTTCTTAAGTAGCCACTAAGCTTGGCCATCAGGTTAGGCTCAACCAGGTTATGTTAGTCTGGTTTAACATTATTTAGATCAGTCCGGGGGGGGGGGGGGGGGGGGGGGGGGGGGGGGGGGGGAGCTAAGCTGTAGCTGTAGTAAGCTAAGGTGAGCTAATATGGCGAGAAGATAATAGGTGCATGCATGGCTCTCAGGGGTCCTGGGGCGGGCCTGAAGAGTGCAGGGCTGAGCAGTGGGGTCTGGATGATGGTGGAGGGGCTTGGTGACGGCCGGAGGGTTAGGGGGCTGGAGGTCATGGTGCACAAGGTGGCTGGGTTCAGATGACTGGCCAGGAAGCCTGCTGGCAGGGTCTTAGGCAGCTGTTTCTGCATGGCCAGTTTGGTCTGGAAAGGAAAATAAATACAAAACAATTCAGTTATGGAGTTTGATTCTTGTTTTCTGTAGCAGTGCTGTAAAAGAATCATTCCTTGTTAGCTGAATACAGATGGGCTGACTGGATTATGTCTATGCCGTAAAAAAGAACACTAATGCAACTGCATAAATGTGGTATCAACAGTTAATATACAGTATATTCTGATTCTGGTTTATGCAAATATAAATAAAGTGTAAATCCCCATTGTACAATGTAAACCCAGTGTGAATTTCTGGCAACCACACAGACTTGCCTCAAATATCCCAGACAAGAATGTGTCTAGAGCCTGAGACACCCAACAGCTGAACAAATACAAACTAATGTGTGCCTGTAATCAGGTGAACTTTATGTTTCCTATATATATGCAGACAACCTCCCCTGCAAAGGATTTGGTCTCACCGTTTTTTCAGAGATATTGTTGTGATGGTATTATTATTAAGACAACTACAGATCCAAGTTCTTTCTCACAATCAGGAATGATGCCCGATGGATTTGTGTTAATTCACGGATGGAAATTGATAGAAATGCGGACATTTTCAGAGTTGTCGAATAGTCTACATGGGTGTTTATATTAAAATTGTGTTAATTGACCATTAATTAATACTGTATATCAAGTATTTGGTTTAATTGATTTAATACTGTATTGCCATAGAATCCGAGATTGTATATTCATCGGGCTACTGACACTGTGCATATCTTGAACAAATGCCAGCACTTAAATGGGTTCTAAGGGCCAGGAATACAGACAATCACTTTGACGGCCGCAAACCTGAGCCTATGTCTGTCCACCCAGTCCCCTGCCCTCACCTGAGGGGAGAAAATGTTGGGTAGACAGTGGTTGGCCAATTTCCCCATGGCGGGGGTAAGCGCCCCAAATGGAAAACTCCATCTCAACGTCTGTAGAGAGGGGAGAAAATGGTGGGATGGAAGTAAGAGTAAGAGCTCTCGCTAGATTTGGGAACATCTAATGTACACGACTGGGGGGAGGGCGTACGACGAGGCAGGAGGGGTAGTGTGTTAGCGTACGTGTGTGTGTTAGGGATTGATACTCACCGCTAAAACGGGGTTAGGTTGGCTCTTGGTGTACGGACTGAACTTGGGCTTGGAAGGCTTTCCAGCCAAGCGATCCTTGTGCCTTCTGCTGCTCATGTGCTGAAGGAAACAACGATAATACATCAACATCCTTAGCTCTCTCGCATTAACACTGTAATACTAGTTTGATCATTTAATTTACATATAATTAGAATAATTCTACAGCTCAAAGAATGCAAAACAAATGCACGCATACCGTATGTTAGTATGGAAAAACATGACTTTAAGTGCATGAAAATGTTGTCTGCAGTTCTAAAACTCACAGTACGTCCCTCCTATTATGTGTATACACATCTAGCCCAGTAGGAGGCAGTGAATAGGAGCCATTCCTCCCAAAGATTTCTTCCACACAACCATCTCTTGCCCACCTGTTTAAGTTGTGTCTCAGAGTTGACCGACACTTCGCAGACCTTGCAGTGAAACGGCTGGTTGACCATGCCCATGTGGTGACTGCTCAGTAGCTGCTTGGGTTTGATGGGTACCCGGTGCGATGACGTCACCTGGCCCCTGCGTCGTACTTGCCCACCAGCTTGGCCCTCCAACATCTGTTTGTGTTTGGAACCTCGTTTACCCAACAGACAAACCAAACCAGAGAACATTAGCATGCTAAAAGGTGTTTGTGAATATCTCACTGGAGAATAACAACCAACATGTTCATCATAAAAGAGTTATGGAGACAAATCGCAACGTATCCTACCACTATAGTGAGCTTCCAGCTGGGACTTGGAGTTAACAGTGACTTTACACATAGGACAGTGGAGCTGCTGTTTTTCCGGGCTCTTTTTGCCCTCCTTGGAGTCTCCTTCTCCCAGTTTGGGGAAGTCTCTCTGGCCCGCGAGGGGATCTGGCTGGTCCATGTCAACTGCTGGATTGGTGGCAAGGCCGGGGCCCTCCGTTGTGCCTCTGTTGGACGTCAGCTCAAGAAGTTGCAAGGTCGGGGAGACGTGAACAGGGAGCGGGGAGGGTGTGTTCAGAGGAAGGGGCTTGGTGGAGGGTGTGTTGAGAGGAAGGGGCTTGGTGGAGGGTGTGTTGAGAGGAAGGGGCTTGGTGGAGGTTGTGGGTGTAGGCAGGGTCGCGTGGGTGTCCTCTTCCTCTAGCTGTACAGGTTTGGGAATGGACTGCAGGCCTACTGGGAGAAAACATTATAACCGTGACCTTATATACATACTGTACGCAGTTTTATACATCCCATGATTTATGAAGACATCTGATATTGTTCATTCTTTTTTTACTACCAATATTATCTAATAATTATCCCTGCCTTCATTACAATTAATCTATGTTACAGACAGGTCCAGACAGCCACAGAGGGTTGAGTGCATCACAGTGATTTACGCTAAGAGCAGCACACAATCAATGCAGCACTCTGCACTGTTTATTAACAAGACCTCATTCCATAATGTCACCATTTCAGTGTCATAATGTTTTTGGGGGATTTTTTTTGGTGCGTGTATCTTTCGCTCCCTGTTCTTGTTCTCTTCCTGTCTCTCTTTAACAACCCCTTTCTTGCTCACATCCCTGACACTCTCTCCCTCTTTACATCTCTCTCTGTCACCCTCAATCAACTGCCATGGCAACCCAGGGTGTAACGAGTATATCATTATGTTGTTAAATGGAAATTGACAGGCGATGAACAAAGGAGGAATACGATCGATATGGAAAAAGGATGGAGGCAAGACAGCAACCAGAAATAAGGATTTTTAGACTAGAGGAAACGGATGGAAACACACATGTTCCTGTATGAAAGAGGATACAAAAGCTAATTTTGCTCATAGAGATGACACACAAACAAGAAACAGTGCAGCGATAGTACTACATCCCACACATTAAAGTCAGTGAATAGTGTATATTCTTTGAGTCCCATTACATTGTGATTAACACTAATTAAAGATAATTGGTCAGGTGAAGGACAGTTTTCAAGTACTTTTAACAATCCAATTACCAGTTTTTTTTTAAACACACAAATCTGATTCCAAATCGAGAGGTGTGATACCTTCTGGATCTGTGAGATGTGCTACAGTTTCCATCCCTCCTGTTTCACCCCTCTCTCTTTCTCTGTCCCTCTCTTTCTCCCTTCCAGCTGTGGAGCCTTGGCCTCTCTGTCGATTTCTCTGGACGTCCATGGCCTTCAGCTTGCGAGCGTGCTTGTGACCCTTATAGTGGGCCTCAGCCTGGTTCTGGTCATGAAAGAGAGAAAAGAACACAGATCCCATTTCGAAAGGTGTGGTAGTTCACAAGTGAAATGTTGTGCAGGGCGTGTGTGTGTGTGTGTGTGTGTGGGGGGGGGGGGGGGGGGGGGGATGTTCAAATCCTGAGTGGAGTGGAATAACAACGATTACTGATCCAAGTTTATGTCATTATCACACAATGGCTGAGTGACCCTAATGATATGATTCCAGTTGCTGCAAATAGTTGCTGCCTTTCTCATGGCTCCACAGCATTCTGGAAAATAATGAGATATTGACTTAGAAGGGGAATAATCATACAATCAGGAACACAATTGCTCAAGCAAAACAACACACATCAGTTCACGTTCAGAGGCTACCAAATCTCATCTGATCATTTTGGTCATTTCTCCTCTGATGATGTGTGTTGTGACACAAAATGGTCTCCACCCATTTGTTTTTGACCACAATGCCTGCAATGCATCTTCAGAATGTAAAATTCCAGATGCACCCGATCAAGTCAAGCTCAAAACTCTAAAAGGGCTTCAAGTCCCAATTATTATCCCAAAATACCAACATGACCAATTGTCCCAGATGGATCTCTTTCTGCACAATAAACCAGAGGATGCAGAGAAGACAGCCTGTGAACTGTCTTTCAACTGAAGCTAAACATTCTCAAACAATCTACACTGAAGTGTTGAGACACCTAAACATAGAGGAGGCTCCGTACCTTCAACGTTCCAACTTGCTTGTCACATCAAAGTTTAAAATACACGTCAGTATACAAATGTGCCAATGTCACGCAGAAAAAAACATGAATATACATTCAAACAAAGAGGCAACCATATGTACTAATGGTATGCCTTCAAACGACGAACTGACACTACCTCTTTGACAGAGAATATGCCCAGAGTAAAGCACCAAATAGATTAAATGTTAAACGTTTAAAATGTTAAAAGCTAGCTAAATGTACGTGGGATGCAAGTGTAGGCTTCTTTGCACTAGCTTCTGAAAGGAGGAACATCCACCTTTCCATAGCAAATCAATGCATAGTGCAAACCACAACAAGGTTGGAGGGTGGGCAGATAGATATAAAGCAACAAAGTAGATGTATTGTTGGCAAACAGAACCCCAAAAATATGAGACACAATCTTTCCCATGTTTGCCTTGACCATATGCATTGTTTTGTTTTTAGTTTTTTTGAAACATTGTCTTGAACCTAGTGTCAAAAAATATCCAAAGGTTGTGTTCCAGGAGGCTGGGTATATAGACCTGGTGCTACGTTGAATGTCAGCAAGCAATAACCATTCAGCGTGTCTAATAAGCCTGAATCTGGCCCTTCATTCATCCACATAACTTCATACTATTTAGTATGTAAAAATAGTATGAACACCATGAACACTGAATATGTTTCACGGCACAGTGTGAATGTTACAAATAGTGGCAACAATTTCCTGTGTCTGGATCACATACTTAAATGGCGGAGCTTTACATGAGCTAGAGGTCTAATCTCACCACCTATGAACAGCGCCCCCTAGTGGGACCAGTACATGCCTGAGATCCACGCTTCCAGGGTCACTCAGCAGCTTTTGACTTGGCTGCAAGCACACGAAGAGGGAAGACAGCGTGTTAGCAAACCCTCTCCGGGCAATGCAAATTTGACCTCAACAAGTGAGCCAAATATAAGAAGTGTCAAATTCCTGTTGAACTCTTCTAGTTGGGGAAAAGAAGGATTAGGTTGGACATATTGCAGAAGTATTGCATCTTGCAGAGCAATATTATTATTATTATTAATATTCACTTATTATTTTTTGGGAGGGGATGTGAAATGTGATCTGAGAACAGTCACAAGTCTGTCACAAATGTTAACGATTATACGACAATTAAACAGTTCTTACATCATCAGTCAATTCTTTAATCCCTTGGCAAGCAAGAAAAAATGTAATTAATTTTTATAAATGAAGCAGCCAGCAGATGCAGCGATAATCATCTTCATATGCCTGAGCTTCTGTGTGAGTGTTGTGTAGTATGTTTATATGAGTGTTTGGGGAGGAAAGCATGTGTGTTTGTTTGTTAGAGTCTGAGGACAGCCGTCATCAACACAGTCTTGGTAAACTGCTGCTGCTTGCTGATAAGTGGACTGACTCAGTCCTACAATCCATGGAGACTCCAATAATAACAAGACACACACACACACACCCACAAAAACACACTTTCAAATGACAAAAACAAGCAAGTCTACAGACATACAGTACATTACAATTACAAGCCTAATCACATAATACTCATACAAATACACACAAACACACTCATACACAGAGTTAAATGATAATGGAACAGCTCCGGTTAGAATGACAAAAAGCTCGGAGGAGCTGACTTACAGTGGAGTTAAAGCGGAGGTGACAGATGTTACAGGAGATGATCTGTTTCTTCTTGGGCTGGGCCACACCAAATGTGTGGTTGATGACTGCCTTTTGGACTGGGTCCATCTGTCATGGGTGGAGATGGAGGTGAGCTTGGCCAACCATTAATTCATCCTATTCAGTCATCTTCACAGCGGAAGCCTGTTTATTTCTTCCTGCTTTAGAGTAAAACTCCTGAACTGTATTTCCCATAATATATCAGTGTGGTATGTTCCCTGCATAAATACATTAATAAACAGTGTAAGACATGCCATATTTATAGCTTAAAAATTCAGTAAGAACAAACAGTGCTTGAGACTACGAAACTTCAATTACACGGAAGCATCTGGTGCATTTAGCAGTCTTTTTTTTCTTAGCACGCCTTGTTTTAGATTTAAGGCTCAGCCTGAGTATTTGGGTATTTGTTTGTGAGGCTATAACAAATCGGTTGCCTGGATATATGGCGTGAATGTGAGGCTGTGATGTTTGTGCTTCCGTTCTGTGATTGGAGAATCTCACCGTGTTGAAGTTGGGGAACAGGCTGAGGGGGGTGGACCCATTGACACGTAAAGGCAGGAAGTGCTTGAGGTCTAGCTGCGGTTGTAGGGGCCGTCCTGGGAGGGACAGGGAAGCCAGGAGGGGGTTGGCCTGAGATATAGTACCTGTGAGGACAGATAGTGTCAGACCATTATAACATTATAATATATATTTATATTATCTATAGGTAAGATATGAATGATACACCTGTAACTAGACTGATGGAGGCCAACAACAGTGGACAAATCCATCATTTATAAGGAATAGGGTTTTGAATAACCATGGAAACCTGTGTGACTGACAGGACTTTCTAGAACGAGTTTTAGAATGTCCTACCTAACAACTATAATTGCAAGCCCATGCAGACTTTCAATCAAGTTCCAATTTCTTCTCCTCTGGAGACTCCAAAAGAAGCGGTTCATTATAAAAACGTAAACTATTGTTCAAAAGGCCACTCGCATTTCAAAACTCCCTAAGGTGAGTCAGTAGGGAGGGAAGAAATGAGAACAAGGACAGTTTTAAATAGCTAATTACATTCCTCTGGATCATGACTGAAGTGATTTGGACATTGATGGGACTACACACATTAATGGCACTTAGGAATCATTAAATATACTTCTTTGCCTTTGCGTGTTTAGAATATTCTGACTGTTCATCTGATAGAGGGGCAGAGAGTTGCTGAGACAGTAAGAGAGTAAAGGAGAGAGGAAATGCATGTTTTCATACCAGAGATGGGTAAAAAAGTACAAATACTTTTTTTTCTGTACTTAATTCTTCTGGTATCAGTACTTTACTTCACAAATTAAGTTTTCAAAGATTTTTTTTATTTTTTATAACTGATTAAAGTGCACTGGCAAGATGTAATCATATAAATACTAAAATCAGGTTGCGAATTTCTGAATAGTGAGACGGTTTTGATCTGCAATCTGCTATGACCTTTTTAGTCAACACCACCATGTCAAATATACAATTTCCATCTATAGACCCACACATTTGAGATACTATTTTTACGCAGGGCACTTCACAAGGATCCTGGTCATAAAGGGAGGGATAAAGGATTACGAGCCAAAGAAATTATTGCACATGGAAATCTTAGCAAGTAGCTTAATCACTGATATTTCTAGCACAACTCAGTGGTTGACTAAATAATCATCATAGATGCTTTTGAGGAGGAAAGAAGCAAGCAGACTTTCACAGATGGGAATCCAAGTGACAGGGCCTCTGAAGAAGCTTTTCTTTCATTCTTTCATGCTTTATGCTACCATTCAGGAGCATCTATCTGGGGTTAGTCATTACCTGG
Source organism: Neosalanx taihuensis (assembly GCA_030340665.1). Classification (NCBI taxonomy): domain Eukaryota; kingdom Metazoa; phylum Chordata; class Actinopteri; order Osmeriformes; family Salangidae; genus Neosalanx; species Neosalanx taihuensis. The sequence continues at coordinate 12,106,430 of CM059303.1, read as the reverse complement.
CATGAAGGCACTCTGTTGACAAGTCTTTTCAACCTTTCTTGTGCAGACTGATGCTTGAACAACATGATGACCGAGGGAGTTTTAAAATTGGTGTGCTTTTTACAGTTGTGAGTGTCTTCTGACTTTGTCCTTGCAGAACATGTGACTGCATGGATTGCATGCTGAATGTGATTATTTTGGTGGTCACACTGCATAACACTTTATGGATCATGAGAGTGACAAAGATAACACAAGACATTGCACTGAGGATTTAAATCATAATCCATATCGGTCAGATGCAATAAAAAACACAAGCTACCTAGAGGAGTACATATATGTTCTCAAATTCTCAAAGATGGTTGAAGTGCTCCAGGAGTTCTTGTAGATGGACAGCTGTTCACATCACTCGGGTAGCCATCTTGCCTCAAGCCATCTTGCCTTAATTTCCCCAATTGATGTGAGGAAAAATATCTCTCAAGAGAGAGAGAAAAGAGCCTTCCTGTTTGTGACATTATTGTCTCTTAGAAATTACATTTAGTCATTTTAGCAGTTTAATTACTTCGCAACATCATGTGTATACCATCTGAAATATACAATACTTGAAGAAATAGACTCCACTTGAAATCAAATAGAATAGTCTTAAACTACTTTGAACAAAGTATGTGAGAAATCCAATAGAAATTGTGCAATGCAATGGACACAGTCAGAGAATGTACACACGTGTAAAGTGATATTCATGTTTCAAAAGTTAATCACATAATGTTCACCAAAATATGAAGATGGTTTTCCATAAATTCTCAAAAGAGAAGCTGTTAATGCACTCTGCTCATGTAATAATGATGGCATCATTAGTGAGGTGCAACTGGAGTATCCATTAGACAAGTGGATTGACAGCGACGCTAAAAGGTTGAAGGAGAACTTCAAGGGAAGCAGTCAAGTGGAATCGCCTCTTTATTTTTTTAAATCTAAACTTTAAACTGGAAACCAACATACAAATTCTCTCTCACTGTCATTGTCCACGCAAGCAGAAAGCCACACTTCAGGTGTCATTTAGAAATTATACCTGTGGGGCAGCATCCAGCACATTCCATAGTCCCCATGGTAATCTGTTCTGTTTTACACAATGGCACATAGAACATATTCTGTCTTGTACCCTGAAACACAGACTGCATACAGCCATAAATCTTTCAAGGTGAAATACGCTGCTATTATTCACTGACGACAACTGCGTGCTCTGTCAAATCCAACTATAGGAAAAAAATGACTTCAATTCATTCCTATGTTATTACGCTAATTTCTGTCCCTTCCCACCAACAGGTGAAAACAGCTTTCTCTATTATAATACTGATATTTGCTCCAACAAACAAGAACATGGCAAATACATATATGACAGCTCTTTACAGGAAACAGCATGGTTGCATAAATCCTTGTCTGGTACATTTAATACAGCCTCTGAGTCATGCTTATGCTTTTTGTTTACAGGCTAATCAAAGCAAAAGTACTAAACCTAAGTCTACAGGAAAACCATTCAATAACACAACAAATCACAGGGAAAAGAACATCATGTTCTGTGTCCTATTTTAGTAAAGATCATATTCAAATATATGCAAAAGCAGTAAAACAATAAAATAACAATAAGGTGATCTCTGGAAGGAGGCGGTGCACTTACGAGAAGTTTCCTAATCAACTTCACACTAGGACACGAATAAGAGATAAGATTCTACAAGAAGAAGAATAAGTGATTCATCGGAAACTTAGCGGCAAAACACTTTTCTCACTCATTCCCTGGTGGTTGAACTTGGCATGAAGTAGCTGAGCTGTAGGATCTCCTGAATGAGAGGACCTCTGAATGCCCCTAAAAATAAACTAGAACCATCTGTATCCATTGAGATAAGGCAGGGCCAATCAGAGTGGTGAATGGCGCCTTGGCAGATGCTCCACCAAACATATTTAATGTCCATCTGTTCCTTTATCCGTCTCCTGTACTTCTCAATTAGAGGCATTCAGAGTATTAATGTTCATCTGTGCTTCAACAAGACTGTGTGAGAGGGAAGATGAGTTGCTTCAAGAGCTTCTCTCAGCAGCTTTAGAGTCGAGAAAAAACTGATATTCAGTGCAGTGGATTAGTAGCCTTATTGATTAGATGCGACTGGAATGTGTTTTAAATTTCTAGACGCAGTGTTAAAGTTGAAGTTGTTAAAGCTGATTTTGCCATATGCAGCCCATAATGTGCATATTTCAGTGTAAAAAAAAAGTCTGCTTGGTTGTCATGGCACTTTAACACGTCCTGTAGAAGTCTGTTCACTCCAGTCAGCACCAAAGCAGGTTCGAATCCATACTGCTGACTAAGCCATTGTGACTGTGTGTGTGTGTGGACAGTGCTGTATATTTGAGTGTGTAAGTGGCAAATGTGCTGTTTGAAAAAGTCAAATGCCTCTCCAAAGTGATAGAGCTTTTTAATTTCATCACCATTTAAAAACGACGTAGATATAAAACCCAACACAAACATCAAGCAACCCCTGCAAGGAGCAGGGAGAAACACTACAGTTATGTTACTGTATAACCTAATTATGAATCTCCTATCCTGAAAAGCCTGAAGGTCGAATACTCTAAATACCATATGACGGAAGAACTACATCATCAAATACATCCAATTAACACTTCCCTTTAATACATCATAGTTTGTCACAACAACTTGTATCCAGAATGATTTTTAATTAACCAAAGGGAAAGTCTAACCATGAGAGTGGAGTAGGACTAGAGCGAAGCCCTATGGAGTCCTTACAGAGCAAGCCAGAGAAATGAGCAACCCAGCCAGAACAAATGCACAACGCACCCTGACTGATTTAGACAGACTGTTTGATCTTTCGTCATTGAAAGTGTCGTTATTAAGTGTTGTTATTTATACATTTAGCAGATGCTTTTATCCAACGCAGCTTCCAAGAGAGAGCTTTAAAAAAGAGCATAGGTCACTGATTTTAACAACCAGATAGCCCCAAACATTGCGGGTAGCCAGAATACGAAGCATACAGCTAAGCAAAGCTTGCATAATATTAAGAAAGTCCACTGTGATATCTTTCTCTGTCCTCTATTGGTTGTTGTTCCTTACAGAAATACACAAAATACACAACAACGAAACATTAACTCAATTTGTCATAAAATACATGCTTACACATTTTTTCATGGTGCACACAAGGTGTGTTATAGCACTGAATGATGCCCAATGGTATTTAATGTTGGCTGTTCCGATAAGGGGTGACCTATGATCACCGCAGGCACAACCGGCAAAATGACTGGATTATAGTTTAGAGAGGAAGAAATAGAAGCTCAAAATATAGCGAGCCAATCAAAGTTGAACTGGCCAATTGACCTTTTCTATACAGAGCTTGTTATTCTATGCCTGGTACACCAGCCTTGCCTCTTCAGCTCATGGAGACTGGGCCAATCAATTGACTTATATGTGGGTCTTACAGCACAACAGCAGAGACTATGTTCTCTATGTTGTGATGTATTACTTTGATTGATTACACAACTTTGCTCAAGCAATTATCCAAGGGACACCTGACAATGAGTGTGGCAATTGGCCTATCGTGACTGAAAGGAAAAAAACATGTAATAAAATAATCGATATAGCTTAACTAGTTCACAGTCAATCTACTTGCAGACTCAGTAGGTTGGCAGAATTATTTGTAGATTGTGTACACAGTTATGATTTTGTTATGGTACATGAGTCACTTGGCGGTAACATGTTTGGAGGTAGTAATGCCTCTCATTATCATACACATAGAACATAATGCTCAGAATAAACATTCAGAGCAAAGGAACATTCATACTCAAGAACGAAAATAAGCAACCTAAATTTGCAAATCTACCTATTCAAGGATTTCTATGGTTATCAAACGACATTGCAAGGATTATACATTTTGGATGAATGCAGGACTGAGTCACAGTTTTTACCCGGCTTGATGTATTTAGTCTCACAACAGTGTTGCTTATTATACGCAACTGTAGATTCCATGGTCAAATGGATGCAAAAAGACACATGGTATGATAATCTTCTGCAACAGTGAGATGTCAAGTCAGTATTATCAATCTCAGTCTGCTTTTGTTTACCAGACGTCATATCTAGAAGCATGCTGAAAAACATTATGTGTGGGAAATAAATAGCACAATGAGTTTAGCAGTCATGAATAACTGCAGAATACTGGTAGATGTAGGTGTATCTTTTTCTGCCATTTCAATCATTCCCATATTCTCTATACCGACAATAAATCAAGTCTTACTGGTGGTGTTAACACCAAATATTCAGACTTTCCTGTCATGCTCAGGGTAAATGTTCGGTTTAACACACATAAACAAACCACATGCTGAGTAATTATCTGTATTTGGGAGGCGGTTAGAAATCAAACCAGCTCATAATAGGCATAAATTAGTCTAACCTACTGATAAAGCTACAAACGAAAGCTATGACAAATGACAAGGAGTATCAAATTATTTTAGAATGTACATTTCATAATCTCGTCACCCATACACTGTCTGCTATGTCACCCCTGTAGGTGTAACATATGCCATACCCAGGGGGGTAATCAGACAAGCCAGTCTGGGTATGCCAGCTCCCAATGCCATTATCAGACAGCCTAATCAAGCCCATGCTGTCAACACTGTGTGATGACTGATGGGCCCTGTCAGTGTCAGCTATGTGGCCCATGGCAGAGCAGGGTGGTGGGGGCACTATGGAGAGCATAGGGAGACTTAATTGCACCCTCAATGTGACACCACCTACTGTGGTCTAGAATCCATTGAAGAATGATGATGAGGAAGGAATGGGTTTCAATATCACTGACAGTATTATGAGAGGGTGCAATTATTATTTTAAATAATTTTTGCAGTCCATAATGGCTTTTATGCAGTTACAAAATGTTCCAGTAATAGTAAAGGTCACTGAACTTAAATGGTTGTGCTGTCAAAAGGCAAACTAGCAATATGACTGGAATTTGACTGGGACATTTTTTGTACTCCTGAGTAGCTCAATTAAAATAACAATTCGATTTAAAAGACGTGTTAATGTATTCATCTTTGCACATTGCCAAATGCCTCCCACATTAAGATTCAGACTAGGCTGGAATGTGTACAATGTCTGCAATCAGGAAACAGTGAATAACTGGTTGTCTGGTCGACTAGAAGCTATAGAAGAGAAACAGCTGTACCATCCCCATAAGGCAACTACCAAGATGCTCTCCAAGTGCCCTTTCTTTGATCTGGCTAATCTTCTATTTAAAGTGGAAAGAGTTTGAGGTGGGGATCCTCTTATGCTACTTTGAAGTCCTCTCCTTGCAGAGCTACATGCAGCAGATTGATTTTATGTATAGGTCTCGTCTCCTGGGGGTGATTAAAGTCCTAAAATACTCAACAATGCAATCAACATCAATCATCTAGGTCTAAATAAAAAGGAATAAAATCGCTCAATTATTGTCTTTAATAGGCTCCAATTATGTGATATAATCAGGGCATATTTCCCAGGGGAAGGGACTATATAATTGCCAGTGATTTTCTAAGAGCGCTTTGAGATCAGCTTTGACTGTGGATTTAAAGCGCCACATCCAGACACTTTATAGCCCAGGCTTACAGAACAGTCATTTTGCACCGCAGTCTAAATGGAAACCATAGAATATGTTAAATAATACAAATAAGTGGCTTGACCAAGCTTTGTAAATCTGCTAATTCTTTGGATATGCGCTCACATTTTACCTGCATGCCATATCTGTCTGAGGGCAAAATATCTTAATTACAATATATAGTATATTCTTAATATAAAATACATATTGTTTGTATATTTTTTACGTGTTTGCTTTAACAACCAGAAAGATTCTGTCTATTCTAAGATTCGGTTTATGGCACGATAATAATAACAACATGAGCCGCACGTGCAAACACAGTAAAGCAGTTACTTACCCAGCAGCATGGCCACTTGCGTTAAACTATTATATCGCAGTTTCTCTAATTAGGTCTCTCTTGATGTTAACGCTGTTAAAGCTTGTCAAAGTCAGGGTAAAGTATTCTGAGAGATCCCAAAAGAACCGTCTCTTGTCCCCTCTGTTCTATCCCCCTTCCTTTCTTCAGTCAACCGCTGTCTTTTTTCAGTCAATGACACATTTCCTATCCAATCTGCTGCAGCTCGCAAAAATGATACCTAGCTTCAATTAAATGCTTCACGCACCACTGATCAGGCTACAGGGAGTGAGAGCAGGAGAGAGAGAGAGAGAGAGAGAGAGAGAGAGAGAGAGAGAGAGAGAGAGAGAGAGAGGTGGAGCTATAGAGTGAGGATAGCCTACAGTTGAAAACTGGATGTCTCTATCCCTCTAACTCTACCTCTGGCTCTTTCTCTATCAGTACACGTTTTCTCAAAGACATTTAATTCTAATTTCCCTCACATGCATCAAAGGGAAAGTCTCAAAAACAAGAATGCTCGTTCTGAGAGAAGTTCTCTGCATGACCAGAAATGCATTTATTTGACTCTTAACTCTAAATTATATCTGCACTCGCTTGTGTGGGAAAGGTACACACAGGGGTCTGAGTCCCACCTGGTCCATATCTTCCAGTGATCATGAAGCCAGTACTGTGTCAATAATCTGACAAAAAGTCCCCTGAAGACATACTCATGTATGTGGAGATCCACCATCAGATGGCAGATTGTTTTATTAGTTGGAGCCAGAGACAGCGTAGCATCTTCATGGTGGGTTACACTGTCCCATATTTAAAGGTGAGGTCAGCTAAGGCCAACCCATCCGTTATGCATGCAGTCGACTCTATTCCAAGGGACATCTTAGAGCCGGCAGAAGTAAATTAGCATACAGCTCACTGATATCAAGAATAACAAGGTAAGCAAATTACCGTTAGAAACAGTGCAGTGCTTCACTGAGCATCAGCGGGTCGGACTATAAAAACTACAAGTTTATCGTGTTGGAACTGTGTGACAGTTTTCATGCTCACGCTCTCAAAAATCTTGTCCAAATAACTTTGAGTCGTTAATAAGGGTATGCCTTTTAAACATATATAATAGTAAGAAACCCGTGTTTGAATGGGAGGGAGTCCTGTGGCTCAGCGGTTAAGGCATTGGGCTAGTGATTGGAAGGTTGTGAGTTTGATTCCCGGCTGTGGCTACATGACGTTGTGTCCTTGGTTAAGGCACTTCACCCTACTTGCCTCACGGGGAATGTTCCTGTGAGTCACTCTGGATAAGACTAAATGGCATGCTAAATGACTATATGTAAATCTTTTATGAATGAGCAGTTTTAGGAGGGGTTTGTTGACCACACAACAATATGTAGCTCAGATACAATCAACAGCATTCCAAGACTCAACACAAAATGCCACTCACAAAACAACCAGGTCGATGTACATGATCATTCCAGATGCATAACTATCATTTAAATAGAGCATAATTATTTCCATCCTGCTCTGTCCTTTCATCAGCCTCAGACACAATGTCATGAGCACACTGGGGTGAATTCAGCTTGTGCTTCACTGTTGCTCCTTGTCAACCCGAATAAGCGCAGCCATGGAGCCCGATGCTGAAGCATACTGACAATTTTACACTTGATTTCAAGCCACTGGATTCAAATGAATCTGCAAAGATGCCCCCAAGCTCAATCACAGTCTGCACAGAAAGCACGAACATAGAGAATAACTCGACCATTTTATGTAATATGGTTACCAATGTGTGTGCGCATATGTACTGTAAGTGTATGATTTTCATAGAGATATTTTTGCATTTTAATTCCAGATCCAGTGTGGAATTAGCAAACATCATGAACAGTAAAGATTGACAGGAGCAGATACATAGGGGCAGCCATTTCAGATGTGTTGGTGCAGCCAACATAAAGTACCTAAAGATTAGAATGACTCAGATAAAGACATGAAGGCTTGATATAAGGGAGAAAACTCTACTGAAACTGTACCTGATGAATACATATGGATATGTTTGTAGATAAAGGCCCCTTCACGCATGCACACAACCAGCTAATCGCCGTTTACATCCGTGACTGTGAAGAATGGCTCTTCACGTTACCACTGTGAAATGAGGACACACAAAAGACTCATGCTGATAGCTGTTCTATTTAAGCACTGCAGTGCATGCGGGTTTTTGCTTCCATGTGTAGATATCATAGATTTCCCATCACATCAAAAATAAGACTTGAGAGGCAGTGTAGTAGTAGTAGTATAAAGAGATCCTGTTCAGGGCTGAAAATCGATCAAACGCATACACATCACTTCACAACAACTTCATTATAAACTGTGACAATCACACAAAACACTGTTTTGGACCAGAATCTTGATGGGTTAACTACCTCACAGATTCCATTCTACTACACTTTCCTTCTATCCCTGCCTCTCTTCAAACTCTTGGGTCCAGATCTTGCTGTCAGTTAGCATCATGGTGCCAGGGTCGGTGAACCGTCTGCAGCCCTGCCAGGGAGACCGCCGGCCCAGCTGTGCCCCCTGTGCCAGCTGCCAGCACTGCCTCGTCCCCATACAAACCTCAAAGTGTGTGCGGAAAAGTAAAGTAGAAGCGATTGAGTTCAGCAAAGGTTGGGCCACCTCAGTCTTCTGAATGAGGAAGAAAGCAGGACGTAGAATCGTGGCCAGAGAGACAAAGCTTCCTGGTTCTCCTCTTTGAAATGACCCCTGGCAGGGAGGGTCCTATTAAAACCCACTTCCAGTTGAGCACTCACTTCATTAAGACAAATGAAAAGGTCTGGTTCACCCATGGGGGAGACACAGCTAGAGACAAGGATATTATTAAGCACAGTTTGAATGCTAGAGATTAAATTAAACCAATAGTCTTTTTAGAAAACTTGATTTGCCCTCATTTTTCCTACTCAGTTGTCATAGGAAATTTGTGTCCTGTATGTGTGTGCTTGAGTAGATTTGGAGTGGCATGCCACGCTAGCACTCACTCCACGTGTCCAGGCCGGGTAAGGTCTTTTGATTCTATGCACCATGATGCCCCAGCCTGCTGGCAAAGCTGCCAAGAGCAATATGTCCTTGGAACTGTCCTTGGATGAAATGTCTGTTCTTTTATAAAATAAACTTCCCCCCAAAATGGTGACTTATACATGTTTTTTTCTTCTTCAATAAACATTTTTTCACTGGGCGACTTATATTCCGAACGATTTATAGTCCGGAAAATACAGTGAGTTCTGTAATAAGCTTACCATTCCATTTGGTTTAACTCTCGCCATATTTATAACTACCATATACTCCATGTTGTAGATTTACATATTATATTTTATACACTATTCTACGATACTCTACAATTGCAGGGACACATACTGTGGACACACACAAACACACACACACTAAAGGCTGAAGTGAGATGTACACTTAAGTCAACAGCTTGCAGCCTCAGGCTCAGGTGTGGAATGGATGGAACATGAGGTGTTGATGGAAGGAGCCAGTCACCAGAGATCCAGACATGGATTTCCCAGGCCTGCAGGGCCAATTAGGACCTCTCTGTCAGGCTGCTTAGAATGTGCTTGGTTCTCTTCCTACATATGAAGATGTAATGCACCAAGTATTTTCTCTTGGGTTCGTACACTTGACCACTACTTCAAAACTAAAGCCCATAAACAGTTGGGGCTTCTGAAAATAATGCTGTTGCTTTCATGACCAAGCTATTACTGAAAACATTATCTTAAAAATGTTATCATAAAATGATGGTGTAACATATGCTACATCATAACTGCTGTGAAGCTACGTACTAAATGTCATCATAAATGCCACAGCTTTAACCCCAAATGTTACAATAGGTTGCTGATGTATATGTGGTTCAAGTTACTAACATGTAGTGACATTAACTGAAACATTGCATGAAAAACGTCATCCCACGGAATTTTGTTATTTGATATTTGATAACTGCTGACTGGAAAAAGATGCAATAACACCTAGTCAAATGTGTTTACAAAATCAGGCCGTGTGACAATTCTCACCAGGAAGTTGAGTGTAAATTATTTCAAGGAAAAAATGGAAAAGTTCATTTTGAGCTTCAGTGACATTTGTGTAGGAACGTTCAGAATGTAGCACCATAGTGAATGAGCCTGTCCTGTGTTCCACAGGGGTCTAAAGTAGGAGAGGAGCAGTGACCCTGTCACAGGAGAGGAGAGGGGCCTGCTCACGTAGCTGAGCCCTGCAGGGGTGCATCTTGCACGGATAAAGATTGGAACCAATACAAACTTGATTCCAGAACCGAAATCAGAAATGTTCCAGAAAAAAACCAAGGGCATAGAAAATGCTGACTTGACAGTGTGAGAAACTATCATACGGTACAGAAAATGTAAATACTGTACATTGCTGTGTAAATATGCTTAAACTGTGAAAGCACACACATGCAGCGCGTAAAGATTTAATCGGTTTGAGAAATCAGGGTTACTGTAACTCCTCTGACAGAGCAAAGCCCAAAGCACAGTCTAAAAATATAGTGAGTCTAGGTGACAAGGCCAGTAAAAGTGGAAGTTCATGAATGACTCATCAGAGAAACAGGTGTGGGCATTTTGGAAACAGAGGGGTTATTCTTGGACCATATCCTCTAATCATTTTTGTGGCTGTCTTTAGTCAAAAAATATGCTTTCCCCTTGTTAAATTGTACAGGGTTGAAATGTAAACATTCACACTGAGCATCATTTCTCCAGCCCGAATTTGACAGTAGACATGTACTCTTAAGTCAATTCTTGCACCTCACAAAATCAGCTCTCTTATCATGAGGTCGCTAAGGTCATGAAAAGCCTATCCTACAACAGGGGCATATCTATTATATTATATTATATTATGTTATATTATATTATATTATATATTTATTATATTCTGTTGTAATAACTGTTTTGCACTTCTGGTTGGATGCTAACTGTATTTCGTTACCATGTACTTGTACCTGTGTAATGACACTAAAGTTGAATCTAATCTAATCTAATATCTAGAGACCGTCTTCCATCTGACAGACCAACCTGTGTGCCTGTTAAGGGCAGCAGTCTTGCTGTGCTGGCGGAGCCTCCTCTGGTGCGTCTTGCCGTTATAGTGGATCTGGGCCTGGGCTGCAGAGTTCAGCTGGATGTTACACACCTTGCACAGCGTCACACTGCCCTGACGCCGCTCACGCTTAGGCCGTCTCTCCAAAGACAGAGACCTCTCGCCTTCCTCCTCCTCCTCCTCCTCCTCCTCAGCTCGCGGAGAGAGGCTGTTCTCCTGCAGACTGGGCGTCTTGGGGTGTTTCATTCCTGAAAGACAGGGAATCAAAAAACACATTTCTTAAGCCCCTGTGGAATCACAATGAGAAAATGACAAGGCTAAACATTTAGCAAATGCTCAAGCCCCGGGATAATTCTGTTCTCCAAGCTTCCACTAGGGGGCGATCATGTCTCATTAACGCCAGTCAAAAGGTCTCAAGAATGATGAACAACCTCTCACCCTCATTTCTCTGGTTCTTAATATGACAATCAGACAGGATATCCATTCTGCCACTACACAACATTGAGCTATTTGTTAAAAAAATTCCAAGGGTACATCAAATAAGTTAGAAGTATCTCCATGGCGAATGAAAAGCAATCAATTGCATTTTTCAATTGAAACCAGACTGTAAACATCACCAAAGCTTCTCAAACACATTTGAAACCAAATCGGCCTGATATTAAATATCATATTGGATAAAAGTGTGAAATCTGGTGTGTGATATAGAGATAGAAGGATGACTAAATCAGGAATAAAGTGGTTTTGAAAGCACTAAGCCTAATACCTATAATAGCCTCTGATTTTATGACTGACAGCGTAAATCACACCCCATACAATAAGAAGTCTGTTGGAAATGTCAGCTTGTCAGCTAAGTATACTTGAATCTTCTGCATTGTGCTTATGCTAATAAAATGCTAATGACTCTGTTTGAATGAGTTCTAATCTATGTCCCACTGCAATCATGGACCATTTACATTCAGTCATTGTACTTATTTCAGAATGTATAAAATAGCCTAAAAATACAGCCAAACAATAAGATCTGTGTGTGTGTGTGTGTCTACGTTTGTGTGTGTGTGTATTAGATTGTATCTGTCCTGATCTTGGTTCTTAAGAGCCACCATTTATTCAGGGCTTTACTCAACTAATCTGTTTTCCAGGTATATCCAAGGCTTCACAATCCATTTTCACAGCGTTTGCCAACAGGATGGAGCCTAATTGGCGAACATATAGCTGCCATCTCACTGGCCATCTTGCAACCATCCGCCTACATAGAAGCAAGTGGACCATAACACACAGCGACCAGCAAAATTAGTCATCATTGTGTGATTAGTTGAAATTAAATTAGGTACACGGGGGGTCTTTGAGAACTAGCTCTGCCCAGCCAACTAAGAGAGTGGCACATTATCAAACACTTTTTAAAAGGTTGACCAGGAACAGCTGGAGCTATTTGGGTTGTGGTTTGGCAGGGTTTCCCCTTGACAATTAGTGTGGTCTCTGGCACCTGTGTGGAAACAGGAAGGGTAGTGCTTGGCCTAAATGCAGTGGGATCAGGGTTTGGCGCAGGAGAGATAGACCACCTGCAGCAGGCTAGACACCCCCCCCCCTCCCCCCCCCCACCACCACCAACACCACCCCCACCACCTCCCACTTTTGGCATGCTTGTTGTTATTTCATACTCCCTATCTTGTACTTAGTATTTTGTATTTTTACTGTATTTTTTACACTTTAACTCTGAGTGCTATACTGTACCCTGCTGCTGTACTGCAATTTCCTGACTGCAGGACAAATAAAGGATTTTCTTATCTTACGAAGGATTTTCTTATCTTATACACACACATTTCACTGAACGTAGAAGTAGGCATAAGTAACACATACAAATCACTTCCCCCCCCATTTAGACTACCTTAAAATGGTTGGTATTCATTGCGATTCACCGTGGTGATCGAGGGTAATCAAGATTGTTCAGTCAGTCACACTGAGGTAGGTGCACTCCTGCCAAAGCATACATTCACATTACCTTCAGTGGCACTATGGTTAAAAAGGCAGGTCAAGTAAACAATTAATTTGATGCCGTTTCAGTGCTACCTTTTCACATGTATTCTCCCAGACTAACATAGTACATTCAACACATTCAACCGAATGCTCTTATAGTTCTTCCCTAGGCACTTATTGGTTCTCATGATGTATGTTTTGTAACCTAGATGCCCACTATGCTGGGGTCTATCAAGTTGCTATGCTCAGTGACTGAAGCTCTTTTGTAAAGCTCTCTCTTGTAAGTCACTTTGGATAAAAGCGTCTGCTAAATGAATAAATGTAAAATGTAAATTTAATGTAACACAGGAACGCACAAACACACACACAGCACAAAACAGCAGAGCTGTCTAGGGTCTGATCCTGTGGAAGTCTTGTTGCTATACTGTACATCCACCCCAGCAGGCTACCATGACATATCTGCCCTCCTCTAAATACCAGCACTCATCAGCCTGTCCAGGTCGGGGACAGAGAATAACCATGATGTGTCTAAGACAGGCACATAAAAAGCAGGTTGTAAAGGATGGTTTATGTCAGAGCTCTCTCCCACAGCGCTTCGGCCCAGCTCGTAAAAGGAGGCGACAGAATGCTGCTCTCAGATCAGTTGACATGGACGAAGCGAGTTGAGAATCAGGAGGGGTTGTGTGAGTCTGCCTATGGCCGTGAAAAAGGCCGAGAGCTTCAGCCGGTAAGAGCCATCACATTCATTCCGAGAACTCAGCTTTTACAAGAGAGTGTTGTTAGCCTGCGTCAGACGTCAAACGGTGGATGATGACTAATTTGGCTGTCATTCATGTCTCCTGTTAGGCATGCAGATGTTCCAACTAGGAGAAGCTCATTCTGATCCTGCCAATTCCTCCGGTTTTCTCATGGATTGGGAAATCATTCCATCGTCAGGACTTGACCCTGATCTACTGGGGTTCCTGGGTCGAGACGTATTGCGCTCAAAAGACTTGTGTGTTGAAGGCTTTAAATCTCATCAGTTAGTATACATGAAACTGACACTCAAAGTTCAACTGACCCTACCTGCCCTTCTCTGACCAACCGCAGTAGGCCAAGCCATATCAGACTACAGTCATCTGTTACTGCTGCCAACAGCTGCTTGTACACCTGTCCACCTAACAGGAACTGTTTCTAATGCTAGGAAAATACATTAAAAAAGATCTGATCTTTTTCAAGATCCTACAATCAAAATACAGTCATCTTTACAACCTCCAACAGCTGCATGCCTTGTCATCATCACGAATTAGCCTCTTCCTTCACAAAGGGCATTATGGGTGATGAGCGGCGAGCGGTGGATGTTGGGCTACCCTGAGGAGCCTGACGGGGGGGGAAGGATCAGTAGGGAGCTGACGGCCAGTTTTGAAACTGGCACCTTGTTCTGCCCACTGTCAAGGGAAATTTACAGGCTTGCGTTCTCTCCACCTGCTCTCCCCATCTGTTTAATGGGCTGGCTGGACCTGTGATGGCTCCGCGTGAGGGCTAACATGGTTTGACTAATGAGGGACTGCGGAGAGCATAGCAGAGTGTAAAGAGTTACACTCGGAGCTTGTGCTGAAAGAAAAGCCTTTCCAAGATAGTTACAAAGGATTGACAGTCCTCTACCTGTGCTTATAGCTATAATCAAAGCTTTAATGTGTAGGCCTAGTAAAGACAGCATGTGTAAAGTGTTGTTCTGTGAACTTGAAAGCGCTTTTAAAAGAGTATTTCGCAAACGTTTTCTTCAGGGAATTATACAATGTAGGCCACATACAATACAGTTACACCAAAGCCACTACTGCACAGTCACAGTCTAACTTTGAAGCAGTACACTTGTGTTGTTACGTAGCCTCTCAAAGATACTTCGGGATATCCATCAAAACATTCCCCCAAAAGGTATTTCAGTATAATTACTGTATATTTTCCTCCAAGTTGATCCATCTTTTTAGAGTATAATGAGTCCAGAGCTCAACAGCCCTGTGTGTGTCCTCATGGTAACACTGGTAAGAAGGGAAACATCAGCGTTGAGTGTGTTTGTGTTGGCAGATACACGTTCCTCCTCTCCAAATATCAATCAGCAGGGCCAAGCTAACCCTAAGATCACTCAGATGACTTACAGATGGAGACACTGGGACAGTTTTGGAAGGGCTCATCCAATTAGCCTGCTGTCATTAGGAGCATTAATATGCACTGCTCTGCTTTGGTGATAGGTCATGAAAGGAGGGGAGAGGGAGGTGAAAGAAACAAGACAAGGAGAGAAGAGAGAAAAAGAGAACGATAGAGAAACCTATGATGTTGAAATTAGATTCACTGATTAATTACTTGAAAACCTCAGATGTAAATTTGAGTCGGTGTTGACTCAGGCCTTCCCCCACATTCTCAGAGATATTTTTGAACATGACATATACACAGCCTTATGATGTTACAATACTTATTCACCCCAGTCAGAGGCCAAGACAGGCCAAGGAGACACTCCGGAAACGGTTGCAGGTTGAGTCAAGCCTGCAAAGCCGTATTCAGTACCTCTTAGACAATCCACATTACACACACAGTAATGCACGCACAAACACACATACACACACAGAAAAACACAAAAACTGTGATTCATTAAACACCCCGATTAATTTGTGTCGTCAACCCAGTGTGGGGTAAAGCTCTTCCCTTTCAGTGTTCTTTAGGCTTTGAGGCAGAGAGAGAGAGAGAGAGAGAGAGAGAGAGAGAGAGAGTGAGAGAGTGTGAATTGGTGCGCTCATGACTCACATATGAAAAAAATCCTTCCAAGAAACAGTGTGTTTGGGTCTGTTTAGGAACACATACGTGTTCTGTGAAGGCACATGTCAGCACATGTTTCCGCTAAGAACGAACACACTAAGTAGCCGACCAGCTTAATATTGCCTTCCATTTGGCAACAATCCAAACAAACGTCTGCAGTGGTTTGGTATTCTTCCCTGACACCTCGCAACAACAGGGAGATAACCAACACATAGATACGCACACACACACAAACACACAAACACACACACAAACACACACACATATGCTTTGGTATCCATAACACTAATACTCCAGACAGCAAATAAAGACCGTGTTAAACAACAGAGTACAGAAGCAGCAGGTTTCTCACATGCCATCTCTTTAATTAGAGTACACATGTCTACATACATACTTTCCCATAGCAACACATCCGTACACAATCCCCTTAACCCCACTAACACACACACACACACACACTCTGCACCCATGTACTGTCCACTTAAGAGTCCTTTGTCTTCGCCATGGTCAACATGACAAGTTGGTGAGACAGATAGGACCTATAAGCAAGCAATCTGTTTCACATGTCCTCTCTGGGACTGCAGTCCCAGGCTATACTTAGACAAAGAGCAGAACTCCACTGCAAACTATGACCTACCGGAGGCCACTCAGAGAATAATGGCTTCTCCTTTAGGATACAAGTCTAATATATATAGCTTTTCTGTTGTTGATGACTTGTTTGTTGTTCGCTGTTGGAATGAATCTTGTGGTGTTGCCATTGTGTATCGTACTACATTAACCAAAGTCTCAGTGACTCTTTAGAGACCAATGACAGAACTCTTCACCACCCCTAACTTCGAATATTAATAATTCCAGAAGAGTTTGAAAATGGACGCACACAATAACAGCAAACGTTTGTCCTAATGTGTGAGTTTGTGGCTATGAGTTCTGTACCTCTAACCACAGCCATGAAAATGGGGCTCTGTCTGAGCCTTGAGGGCCTCCATAGTTGAGGAGTGATTAATGGGGTGTGGGCAGCAGTTGCTGTTTTGCTCTGCAGGCCTACACGTTCCTTCACACTTCAGCCCATGTCAGTCATGGCCCCTCCATTCATCAGGCCAAGCCCCCAGTCCCTCCAACCCAGAGACAGGAGCACCATCCAACATACTCCCAAAGACACAGCAGATGCCACTCGCAGGACCTGTGACCTCGGGGATGTGTCCTCACAGGCGTATTTGTCCCCACGGCTCTGTGTTAACTTGTCGTTATCTTTGGCCGTCTCATAAAAGGTCTCTCATGTTCCTCCTCTGGCTTCGAAAGTGGTATTTGGATTGTAAACTTTATTGAAATCCTGTGTAGCGATGTAACATGTCTAAAATGGTTAGATAATGGTTAGATGTTTTAAAGAGGGATGTTTTAAAGAGGGAAAGCACAGGCCTACTGTGATGTACCCCGTGAAGGAGAGCCCAGACCTCGCACAGACGGTAGTCATGCTGGGGCAGTTTTACTGTTCTATATAACCACATTCAGGGCCAACCGGAAAGGTAATCTCCCCTGCCCAGGAGGATTTTCATATTGGCTTTGTGGCCATTCAGACAGGCTGTGATGCTTCACATGAGGATAGCGGTAAAATCATGCGGGGTGTTTGTCATCTAGTGGCATTTGCTTCTGACATCCTCTGTGAACGATAAAACACGCTGTTGTGGAGGAAAGGGTAGAATAAAACATGATGGTCGATGGTAGAGGTGAGGGAATGACAGAGAATTAGGGTGTGTTTGACTGGGTTCAGGTCGATGCAAAATTTCCCTTTCAATAGACCACCAACACCACAAGAAAGACGATTAAAAGAAAGACGATTAATCCCAGTGAATTGATATCACTACAGAAACGTTTTACAATGATTCGCTATATTACCATCCGTCGTGAAAACAAATAGAGGAAGTAAAAACTGAAGTGTTACCATATGCATCTAATTTTGTGTGACTGTAAACATCTAAATATTAATCCACCCAAATAGACAGGCAGTTAAGAGTGTTCTACAGTGGGAATTTGTGTTAAGGAGATGACAAGACTGCAAGGACACCAAACAAGCATATAATCATGGCCAAAGCATTTGGAAAATATCCAGCCTAGGACAGAACAGTGGATCAAGTCAAGGACGGAGGCTCGGCCATCTAGCCAAATGGAAGAGCACTTGACAGGAAGTGGCAGACAGAGAGGGACCAGAGGACTGAAAGAGAGATGACAAAGGGAAAATGTATCTGAGTGGCGTTTGGGAGCAGTGGAGGACAAACAGATCCACTGGTCCCCAAGTCCAAGCAGGTGATAATGTTCAAGCTCAGGATATACCAGTAATCAGTAAGACTACGAAGAGAAACAGACAAGAGAATGAGAGACACTGGATTCATAGGAACAAAAAAATCTGAGGAATGTTAAGAAAGAGGAACAGAGGAGAGGAACAAATGGTCAGATGCAAATGCAGCCAGGGAGACAGAACAGGGTTACAGAAATGAGGTAGAGGAGCAGGAAGTAGCAGGGGTGAGATAGGGGACAGGATCAGCTCCCACACTTCCACACGGGCAGGACAGATTGTGAGTATCTGTCTTCTGCCATCTTAGAGAGCACTAACCCTGCACTCTGGGACCAACTCAACAATGATACATTACCTGTCCGCATTGATGATGGAAATGCTGTTATCAAGAATTCAATCAGCCAACCTGATCACTAAGAAGTCCACAGTGTGTCCTCATCTAACACCCATACCCAGACAGAGAGATGAAAAAGCCTCAGACGACCAACAGGACCCCAACATGGTCTACGATAATGCAAGATGTCATCTGTCGCCAAACTAGCAGCAAATCCTTGTTTCACCTGTATTCGTCATCACAGTTACCCCGGCCTCAAACACCCTGACATTTTCAATCTCGCTGAAGCCGCTACACACAGCACACAGCAGTGGCTTGCTTGAGTACTTCGCTCTTTCTTTTAGAAACCCTGCCAGTCTCATCTAATGATTCATACAAGACATAGGCCGTTTGATGATGGAGGATAGGATGCTGGTTTGAATGGGGAAGATAAGGGGTGTTGCTCTGGTGGGCTGTCAAAGAGATTTTTTTTAATGCCTCATCCCACATAAATAGTTTGAGTTTTATAATCCTTCTCCTTGGGAGAACCCAGGAGTCTCGGTCCTCATCATCTACAGAATGAGAGACAGGCTTTTCTGAGGCACCACAAGTAATCCATAGAGTTCACAAGTAACTGAGAACTGTGAAGAATGACGTTCAAATTACCCCCAAAGAAGAGATCTTTATTTGTCATTGTCTCAAGGTACAACAAAATTGCAAAAGTGCTTCCGGTAAGTGGTAAGGTTAAAAAATAAATACGAATAAATATACCTAAAACTAAAATTAAATTGCTAAAATTGTAAGGTGACTTGTAGGAAACATGAATCATTTGTGATCTAAGAATGGATACAAATAAATCTTGCTGGTTTGTCACTGACGGTACTGTTAAGAGGGATCCTCTTAATGTATTTTTTTTCTAAACAGCACTTCCATTAGCTGGAGGCTTTAGAGGATTCAGTTTAAGCCCTCCCAGACATGTTCATTTTTAGATAATAAGAGTTTAACACTAACATCACACCCACCCAAGGTCTTGTTGTGATGTTGGTGTGCATTCCACATTCCTTCACAGCAAATCCTATCCCATCTTTCAAGTCTGCTCCCCATTAGATTAGTGATAGAGGAGGGTAAACCAGACCAGGCCAGACCAGACCAGACCAGACCAGACCAAACCAGACCGAACCAGACCACCTCTCCACTTCCTTCCTGACACATGCTGTCTGCCAAAGCACACAAATCACAATCTGCCCTTGAATGATACTGATTAAGTGATCCAAGTGTTTGGATCTCAACAGTGAGTCGCACAGATGACAACTTAATCAAAAGTGTCATGTACAGAACTCCCTACTCCTCATCTGACTACAAATACAACATGCAGACCAGGACTACAGCTACAACACAGACCTGGAGACCAGCTGTAGCTCGAATATTTCATGAAGCCTCCAATGGATTTGCTCAGATGAATTTTACGTAACACTAAGGATGCGGAGGGTGACACAGGCGAGCTGTAGAAAGAAGGATGACTAAGAGGATGACTAGTGTGTCATTTAAATGGTTTTCCATCCCATTTAAACTCCCTCGAGGTCTAATCCCCCTTGATTAACATGGCTGCCTGTTTAGGCACACCTGCTCACCACTGTGGCCTTTCAATCTGGACTGGGCTCAGGAAACTGGGCTCTAGTCAAGGTTTCTGACTAAACTACAGCCATAGTTATATCACACTTACATTTCAAATCTAAAAATCTACTCAATACTCCCATTCCAATTTATCACAATGCAATTTGGCAAAATTGACTTGCACTGTAAATATCCCTCAACAGGCAGTTTGATTGTACACATCTGATGTAGATCTGTGTTTCTTTAATCACACGTACGTTTAATTAATATTTACCATTCAGGACCAACTTTACTTATAGGCTGTAATATTTCACAATAATCATAATTGACCTTTCACATTTTGTATAGACATACCTGTTAAGGTAAAGCACCATTTGTTATCTTATGCTTTATACACATCATGTCTAGATCAGTACATCCAACCTTGACATAGCTAAGTCAAAATATCTCCTCTGCTCACACAATTATTCCCAATAACAGTAATCATGGGTGATGAGTCATCTGGCAACCTAAGCAGAAAAATGTGATTGCATTCCACTCATCTGAATGCCCAGATGAAAACACATGTCACTCCAATTGGTTGAATTTCTGGCTACATAGAATTTGGTAATTCCTGCAGAAGCACTGGCTAACCTAGCCAAGGTGCTTAAAAAGAGGAAGGAAGAGTCTGGTAAATCCACCTTTGTTTAAGGTGCAATGCCAGTAGCTTTACAGTACATGGACAATGTTAGATATCTGACACAAAAGGATCTACAATACTCAAAACAGGCAAGTAGGAAAAGTTCCCAGGGCCTTAAAAACAAATATGACGTGAAACCCTTAAGTGAGAAGTGTTTGATAGCACAGAGGTGCAGTATGTCCCAGAGCTAATTATTCAACTCTCTCTCTCACACACACACGTAGGTCTTCAAAATGTTGGTAAAAGTGAGAAAATGCCCTGAAAAATAGGACAAGGTGAAAGCAGGCAAAGTCTTTTATTGGCCTTGACAATGATATTCTTCTACCCAACTTTCACTCCCCCCCTACCTGTAACACTAGACAGACAAAACGACCTAGGTGAATGTCCATTCCAAATATAGCCTTGCTACAGCGTCCTGTATTTAGTTGACAAAGACATAAATCAAGTCATGAAAGTTTTGAGGAAATGTCTGAAACGTGTGACTAAAGAAAGACAAACACAGGAACGTGAACACGCGTGTCCTGCTGTCCATCCCTTCCCTCCATTAGAGATGTGAGGCTGGTTCCTCTACTACCTTGACCTGAGGACTGCAACATGTATGAGATGCAGAGCTTGAAAAGATGAGACAGAGAGAGTGGACAATGTTGTGGAGTCTATCCCTCCACGACAGTCTAACAGCTACACTTGTTTGACAAGGCCTTTAGTTTGCATTAACAGAGCCATGCTAATGACTGGGTCAATCAAGTGTAATTTCCTCTGATTGCAGAGCCCTTGTGAATGCCAAAGATATTACAATGACAAAAGTAGAATGACTACTGTGTAGCAAATGGATTGATACATGAAATAAGCATAATTACTAGACCCCCAGGACAGAATCACGAGCACAGCAAAGTCGGTTGAGTTAGTCAAGTAGCCCAGTAGGACCGAATTGTAATTCAACATTAATTCACATTGAGTCTTTAGTTACATGACCCTAAAACATTTCTGTAACAACAACTGCTTGAGTTTTACTGAAGGCTGCATGTCACGTTTGAAAACAGGGCGCAGTGGGGAAAAAGAGGAAGTACCCTTCAACAATGTCCTGAGGTGCAGTTTTAAAAAGGCTGGTGTCAATAGGTACACTCAGATGGAGAAGTTAAACTAACCCATCTTGTTTTGTAAGATAACTTCTGTCGTGCTGTAGACTTGAAGCCTTGCTTGGGCTGTGTGTTGTTTTCACCTACTGTGAACCATCCATTAATGCCCTCTGATGATGATTTCCCCTAGACTCTAGATGCCTAAAAATGCCATTTTAAGCATCCGTGACGGTTAACTCAGCTGGGAATACAGTTTTATAAAAATCCTTCCCTCTGGATAAAATGACACGGTAAGAGTAGGCGAGAGATTGGGACAGATGGAGAAAAACACTCCTTTAGACCAGGGACACAGTCTGCTAACCGCCCCCTTGTGTCCTCATTCAGGTTTGCTGCTGAGGCTGGTATAGACTTATCTCTGAAAGGGAATTTAGTACATATAGTACACCAGAAACAGGAGTGATTGTAAGGTCGAAGGGGGTTATGGGGGATCATAAGTTTTTTTTTGTTACTCAAGCTGTATGAGTGTATTAAGGAGTGCATTTTGAAATACAATTTAGTTTGGGTATAGTAATTGACACCTTGAGTAAATCTGTAATAAAGAAGAGCAAATTCCCAATAGTTATGACCCCCGTACGGAATTCTGGTGGAACGACTGACCAAACAATTGACAAAGTCACAACGAACCTGACCGCCAGAGTGAGCAATGGAGCTGCTGGTCACAGCTACAAAGCGGGTAAGTTAGCAATTCCCACTTAACTAACTCTTCCATTTCCAGCCATTACAGACTGCTGCAAAGGACATTCCTCCTGGGGGTAGGTCAAAGTCGCACTCCTCGATTGCAGACACATCTGCCTGCTGTGTTGAACCTATGCCCAGCCCACCATACAACCCTTAGGGGATGTGTAAGTAATGAACCATATCACACCCTCCCACTGCCATCTCCCTTAAGGTTTATCCTTTTACAGCAACATTTAGAATTTAGAACATGAACGGAGAACAGACTTCCAACCAGCTTCATAGATTTTAGGTACCAGCTTTTAATGCAATTCACAGTCCATTGCATCTGTAGTTTATTTATATACTGCTAAATGTTACGTTTTTTCTGCATTCAACATGAATAAGTGACACTGTTATTCTGCTTGGTAGAGTTAAAGCTAGTTTTAAGTTTTTTTACTTTTGAGAGGTGATTTTAAAGAATGTTACTAAGATCACAGAATACAGAGCCTCTCAAGGCCTGTGTGTGTGTGTGTGTGTGTGTGTGTGTGTGTGGGGGGGGGGGGGGGGGGTCAAGTAAATGTTTACATGTTGCTTGGCAACAGTCCAATCCCAGTGCAGTGCAGTGGAATTATTTTGTGTTTGCAGTGCCAAATAAATGATTGAATAAACAAACAAATCATGATCTGATGTCATTTTGTTAACTAATTGTGCTTGTAGAATTGTTGTACAAAATCAATATCATACTCAAGGTTGTGCATAATTGCTGAATATCAACACAGCTGTAAGTCAAAGGTCATAATTACAGCCCTGATAATATATTCAGCAATAACGTACTCCCAGTCAGGTAATATTATTTAAATGTCAAATCGATTTAATTATGTTTAGCATATAGTCTTCATCTTGATAGCTAAAGTTAAACACCGCTTTTACACAGAAATCGTTTGTAGATTGTAAAGAGATTTTACCATATCAAATACAAAACACAACCTGAAGGATTTACTGTAGTCTACATAGCATCAGAGGTGCAACTGATGAAACACAGTTGGTGTAAAAAGTCCACTCTGTCCACCACTGATGATTTTGATGGACATTTTTTTCACATTTCAACTGTGTCTCAAAATATTATATTTCTATTGTAAGCACAATATACTATTTCATTCAGAGAATTTAGAGATGATTTAAACCGCACTCTCTTAACTCTTCAAACCAAAGGTCCTAGGAAGCTCTAAAGGGAGTATTAAACTGGTACTATGTGGTGAGAGACCAGCATCTGACTCCTAATCACAGCCAAAATCACTCTTTGCTCCCTTCAAGGACCTTCAAGACTATCTGACAGTGATGGAACAGAGATGGGGTGACAGAGAGATTTGTTGAAAAGCAATCGGTTCAGGAGTCTTTTATCTTACAATCAGGTGATTTTGAAGTGATGAGAATAGCCTTAAAGTAGGCTGACACATATTTGTCTGCAAGGGCAAAACACGACAGATTATGGTTGTAGGTTCCCAAGTGTCTGTGGTGATGACCCCATCATCAACCTGCCCCCAGCGCCCTTAACATACTCCACTATGAGGCCGTGCTCCCCGGTGACTTAACTAGGAAATGTAATGCATGATGGACTAACTAGAGCACATAAAAAGCAGACACCTTTCCTGTATGAAGTTTGTTGGTAAAAAGGGGTCCGTTGCAAGCAAGCTGACTGTAAAACCAAAAATTGCCATTAAGGAAGCTGAATAAATACATAATATTACATATTTTCAATAGTCAAGAAGGACCCATAAACGATAAACACCCAATGCTGGAAAATCAAAATATTGTATTGTTTTTTTTCACTCCCCTGGAGCTGATAAGAAATGAGCTTGGATGGCTGAGGATGTCCTATAGGGAGTCTGGGGGAGACTTTATCAGCTGTACCATGAGTCCTGGGCAGAGAAGGTTCTGGCTCTGCTCTCTCTCCAATCTTGTTCCACATGATTATTCCCAATTTCACAGCTGACGGTTTTCACTGAGACAGACGACAGCGATGAAATGCTGTGGCATTGAGCTCGTCCACAGCTGAGAGTGCATGCTCTGTCTGAGGTGAAAGAGAGGGGAGGGGGACCCAGAGAGAGTGCGCTCATTTGGAACCTCCTGGCTCCTGGCCCAGGAGAAAAGAGTGTTATCTGCATGGAGCACAGTCATGTGTTAGATGAGGGAGCGAAGAAGGATAGGAAGAAACAGAGGGTCACAGAGGACAGGTGACCAAAGGAGTGGTACACCTATCCCCAACCATCCCATTAGATAGAGGGTGGCCCCAGTCTGTGTCTTTGTAGGGTCATAGCCACACAGCTAAGATAGATGATCGCCATAGCTCAGATGAGCTGCCTTCTCACCTAGGAAGCTCAGCGGCCAGTGACACACGCAGGAGCCGAGTGTGACCGCACTATCTAGCGGCATCATCAAAACAACTGTGTTGACCAAGTGAGTGGGCAGTGGGAGAACAGGGGCTTTATTAAAGCAAAGAAAAGACTCCTTTTCTATTCCGAGAATGGCATGGATATGTTGTTGGAATGGGCCAGCTGTCCGCACATTACGGATCATTTGATGCCTTTTACAATTGGGAGGGGAGTCAGGTGGCTCAATGGTTAAGGCGTTGGGATCGTAAAGTGAGTTCGATCCCCGGCTGTGGCTACATGACGTTGTGTCCTTGGGAAAGGCACTTCATCCTACTTGCCTCAGGGGGGAATGTCCCTGTACTTGCTGTAAGTCGCTCGTGGATAAGAGTGTCTACTAAATGTAAATGTTAAATTGTAGTGCGAAGCCTTAAGTGGAAGTGGAGCAATACATGGTAACACTCACAACAGAAACTGCCTTTAAATGACAAGTCAAAAGATCAAGATGCTGCTGTATTTGTGAGAGATGTTGTGCCTGTGCATCAGTGGTTATTGTCAGTGTCCAGCTGGACTCCTGTTTCAGATAAGTTTCCACTACCAAAAGTAAGGGGCAAAAGTTCATAGCAAACCCTTGAATGAATCACTTTGTATGATACAAATGACCACCAGAAAGAGACGAATTGGAAAGGCCTTTACTGTATCAAAGACAGAGAGGCCATTTAAAGAAATTCAACAACACCACACGCTCAGCACTTTCTGCCTCCCCCATCACAGCCAGGGGAGACTGCAGGCATCCACTGAGCCAGTACAGCAGGACAGGGAACCCCAATTAAATATTCAGCCTTTTGTTTGTTGTGTCTATGATTAGCAACAGTATTTTACCTCATCTTTTTCTACCTCTCCAGCTCAGCTCATTTTAATTCATGTATTTATTTATTTATTTATTTATTTGTTTGTTTGTTTATTTGGGGGGAAGTGGCATGCCCGGACACACAGATACAACAAAGACATCATCTCTCCATCTTCTGTTATGAATAGGCCTCGAGTCCGGTGAAACTCAAACTGTCTCTAAATGTGGAAACTCAACCGCCAGACCTGCGCGTGGGAAAGGCAACGCTACTTAATTACAAATGGTAGGCTATTAGTAGCCTAAATAACATTATTTACTCATTTTAAAAAAACTTGAGAATAAACCCACAAACCCATCCTAAGCACTGCAGTGAATCCATTGTACTATTGGCTTTTATCAAATTAGGCTTCAATACAGATAGCGTATAATTGCGCGACACACTTGTAACTTACTTAAAGACCTTAACTTGAAACGAAAAGAGCAATTTATCAAAAATGTAGCATACGGTTGAATTAAGAGGTTTTGTTCTTTGAATCGGTCTTGTTTGTTGCCTTTCGCTATAATTATCGTCTATAACTGTAGAACATAGGCTCCTGTCTATTATACATGTCACTGTAAGCGCTCACAACAAAAAACACGCGCCATGTCAACAAAATACACCGCTTCTGTCACTTCAATCGTCTTAAACCATAAAATTACACTTATTTAGACTGTGCATTGGTATACGGATGCTGTTTTACCTGTTCTCGACCTTTTCAGAGTACCTCCTCTTGGGCTGCTGCTGAGCATTTCGGTGTCTGTCAGCTGTTGCGGCGACGACTTGCAGGTGCAGTGGAATCGGTGAGAAGTGTCACGAGCGCGCCAAGACAGCCACGCGGTGTTGTGCCCCCGCGAGCTGCAGCGCGTGCTCAGTAGTTGTCTGGAATGATTGGAACATGAGGAAAAACGAGTCAACGTCATCTGTGTTCAGCCTAACCCATCGAGGTAGAGTTCAAATGAATGCAGACTGTTAAAATACATACAAAACTATTACTAAACAGAACAATAATAAACATCTCATCAAAATATGATGTACTAGATCAAGTCCAAATACTAGTAAAATATAGCCTATAGTAAAAGAACACACTGTGATAGTGGGATCCAATTATCTGAAACACAATGACCTTTGGCCAAACAGATTTGAGGTTTTTAGATTATGTTTTGAAACATATATTTGTGTTTAGTATTTTATTAACATATATTTGGTTATGGATGAGATGATTCTTCTCTCAAAAAGGTTTGTTGTCAGCTTACAAAATGTAAAAGCTCTTAAAGAAGTTAAATGACAGTTGAGGTGGTCATTTTAATTTCCATCCTTTAGACTCTTTCACAGAAATCATGAAACAGAATGTATTTTTAACAGACACTAATATGTATTTATTTCCATTATTAATATCTCACTCATAAATGAGGGCCACGTCAAGGTTCATGGTAAATACAGACCACATGTCATCTTCACCATGTTAAAACCTCTCTACCTTAAGGCCCTATTTTGCCAAGCAGGCCTATCGCCCCTCCTCATTAAAATGTTTGGGCTGTGTTCAAAAGCGAATGCCTGTGGGTGACTTTGGAAGCATACCACTACGGGCACATGCTTGTGTGAGCTCTACCCAGCGCTGTGCTCAGTGCATGGGGCAGCTGTCAGCCAGACAGTGATGGATGTGCTGTGGAAACATACTTGGATTTTGAGCTATGTCCTTCCACTGGAAGTCCTCTGGCACCCTGCTTGACCAGCGAGAAAGGGTCCCCTAAAAATAAAGTGTGTGTTCATACACACACACACTCGAAAGAAAGAAAGAACAAAAGAATAAAATGAAGAATAAATCTTATTTAAAGTGTATGAAGTAGCAATAATCTTGTGCTAATAGATTATCCATCTGAAGAAATTATTGAGAAGGGACTGCAAATACCTCCCACGGGTGACAAGTGATACAGTTTTATAGGATGAATAGTTGCAAAAAAAGTTTACTATAATTACAAATGGAGACATACGACCTTAATAAACTTTTTGTTCTGAGTACCTCAAGGTTTGAACAGAGTCTCTAGCATGTGGTGCTTGAAAAAGGGTCAAGGTAAAAGGCAAGATGCAAAAGTGCATAGAAATACAATGGTGACTTCAGTCTTGCACATGAGCATTTTCTCAAATAGTTTAATTTAAAGCTTTTTTCAGTCTGCCATCCATACTTTGCCTATGGCTTATCTCAATCACAACCTGGCCACCCCCCAGACCCTTACATCCCAATTTACCTGGTTGCCACAGTAACAGGCTTTGAAGTGCATACATGCCAATTCCATCTATCATTGCATCAAAGTTAGACGGAAAATGTTAAATTGTGAGTGGTATCAAAGGCTGATTCTGAAGGAAGAGCTAGAGAGTAAATTACAAGCAAATACTGGCCCTCTGGCAGCTCTGCTGAAAGATCTTATTACAGATTGCAACAAGGTAACAGCGGTATGACTTCAGATAGGCTAGGTTGTAATTGAGATTGAGAATTGAGGAAAAAAAAACGATTGATGATTTAAAAATGGATTAAATAAGGACTATACATGGGCATCATGTCTGGTAAAAACATACTGGTAATCACACTAATGTAAGTATAAATATAATCATATATACTTATTTTTTTAATCCTGTTTATAGCTCAACAAACAAAATAAGGTTGATGGGAACACTACCATAAATAAGCCACTCATTGTCTTTATGCTTACAGTTTGGGTAAACCTACTTTTATGGAAAAGATCATTCTAAATAAGCATGTTATTTAGTTATTTAACAAACTCTTCCAGCCGGCTGGGACATTTTAAGTTCTCATAGTAGACTTGTCCTGTTACAGAAGGATAAGATTATCATTGCTACAGCTAAAGATAACGCATTCCTCATTCTCTGAACGCCCTTGGCATTTGCCCAGTGTGTGTTTCCCTCAGAAAATGAAAGAATCATATCAGGAACAGCTCATGCTATCTCAGATGTGTTGCTCACTGCAATGGAAAGATAATTTACAAATCAGGTATAGAGCTGTGGATTTGATTGACATATCTGGATGTGGTGGTGAGGTTTTCACTTAGTTTTTCTGAAGCAGTCAGGCCATTGCTTTTTTGTGTGCAAAAAAATCTAAAACATTCTCAAGGTAATTTCTTTGCAGATTTTTGACACATTATTGATGTGCCATACATCAGGGGTTCAAACCCATTTCCTTTAGACAAGTGATTGATGGATCTCCCAGTTTTGTTATGGGCATCACCTCAGTTAAGCTTGTGAGTGCTGATGATGTCATGGCCACAGCCATGCCCCAGTTGTTCTTTAGTTATCCTAGTTCTCCTTGCCCTCATGTTTACCTTCCTGGGTATGTGTCCAGGTCGCAATTTTCACTCACCCAGCTGTTATCCACTGTCTGGTCGCCTGACCCCTGGCTCTGTATGTTGACATGTTGACTCCCTTTGTCCATCCTTGACATTTTGTTGTTGTCATTCCAGTGAATTCCCTCCTGAGTTTTTGAAGAAAATATATATATTTCTTTCTTTTTTGGGGGGTCCTGTCTTGCTTAACTTGTCCTACATTTTGGGTCCACCCCCCCCCCCTGCACTCAAACCTGACAGATGGGGAGGTAACAGAAATGGTTCATTGAGTCCACTATAGCACAGAATGTGCCGGAAGGTTAATTCAAAAATCCTTGTTGTTATGACAACCAATGTTCTTGGTAGTTATAGGCCAAACTACCAATTTCTATGCCATTTTGATGGGTTGAACATTGAAAATAAAAAGAATATCGTATATGATCAAATCTATAAGACAAGCATTGTCACAAATTCTTTCTCTCTACAGCTACAAATGTAAATTCATACTAGTGCTTGCCTTTGTGATTCACAACAGCAAAGAAGTATGAAATTAAAAACATTTTAACGTAATAAAGGCGCTACTGCCAAATTAGAAATCATTTACTTGGAAAACAGTATCTGCATGTATTGGCAGGCCAACCCAAAATATGAGGAAACTCGAACTCTAAAAAAGTCCACTAGAAAGTTAGAACGTAAGTGGCGGACCACTAAATTGGAGGTCTTCCGCTTGGCCTGGAAGGACAGCCTACTGGACTATAAGCAAATCCTCAATGAGACCAGATCAGCATACTTTTCTAAGTTGATCAGTAAGAACCAGCACAATGCTAAATTTCTATTTGATACTGTTGCAAAACTCACAAGTAAAAGTACACATAGTGAGAGCACGGATCTTTCTCCAAATGAATTTCTGGAGTTCTTTGACAACAAAGTCCATGTAATTAGGGACAAGCTGCAGACTAGTCGTGGCCAATTCACCATGAGCACTGAATATCCCTCTATACCAAGCATTCTTCATGTTCAGACTCTTCGGCACTTCAACCCTATTTCTTTGGAAACATTCATAAAATTAGTAGAGTCGTCAAACCCGACCAGTTGTCTTCTTGACCCCCTTCCTGGCAAACTACGCAAGGAACTCTTGCCCATTATTGGACCACCTATGTTGAGTATTATTAATGAATCTATCGAAACTGGCCAAGTCCCTGATTGTTTGAAAAAAGCTATTATCAAACCTTCACTTAAAAAACCAAACTTGGATCCTGGATGTCTCTGCAACTACAGGCCAATTTCAAACTTGCCATTTCTCTCAAAAATTCTTGAGAAAGTTGTGGCACATCAGCTTACTGAACATCTTACCGTAAATCAGCTATATGAACCTCTCCAGTCTGGATTCCGTTCTCATCACAGCACTGAAACTGCACTAGCTAAAGTAGTCAATGATCTTCTATTAGCCTCTGATGCAGGCTCTATCTCTGTCCTGATTCTTCTTGACCTAAGTGCAGCATTTGACACTGTCGATCATCAGATTCTCCTGGAACGTATGGAAAATTATGTTGGAATTTCTGGAATTTCACTTCAGTGGTTTAAATCATATCTATCTGATAGATCACAGTTTGTCCACTATGATGGCCACTCATCCAGGAGCTCCCTTGTGAAATATGGAGTGCCACAGGGTTCTGTCTTAGGCCCCTTGCTATTTTCTCTATACATGTTACCTTTAGGAAATATAATTAGAAGTTTTGGTGTACATTTTCACTGCTATGCAGATGACACCCAGTTATACCTCTCCCTTAAGCCTGACGAACTGCCTTATGCTTTGGAACAATGTGTCTCCGGGATAGGAAATTGGATGTCAGCAAATTTTCTACTTCTGAACTCTGATAAAACAGAGGTTCAAATCTTTGGACCAAAGAAGTACAGGAACAATCTATCCGATTTTACCCTAGACTTAAATGGCTTCAAAGTCTCTCAAAGCCAGCTGGTAAAAAATCTAGGTGTCACAATGGATCCTGATCTCTCATTTGAGCATCATATCAAGCAAATTACCAGAACTGCATTCTTCCATCTCCGTAACATAGCCAAAATAAGAAACTTCCTCTCAAAGGATGATGCTGAAAAATTGATACATGCCTTTGTTACATCCCGATTGGATTATTGCAATGTATTATTCTCAGGCCTCCCAAATACCTGCGTACTAAACTTACAGCGGGTGCAAAATGCCGCTGCTAGGCTACTGAGCAGAACTAGAAAGTATGATCACATAACAGCTACTCTTGTCTCTCTACACTGGCTCCCTATCCAAGCCAGGGCCGATTTTAAGGTTCTACTACTAACCTACAAATCCTTACATGGATTAGCACCACTGTACCTCTCTGGCCTTCTTGTACCTTATCACCCTGTAAGGACACTAAGATCCAAAGATGCTGGCTATTTGGTGATTCCCAAAATTAACAGAAAAACTGCTGGAGGTAGGGCTTTCTCATATAGAGCGCCTCTTCTCTGGAACAAATTACCGGTTTCAGTCAAGGAGGCTGATACCGTCTCGACATTCAAAGTTAGGTTGAAAACATTTTTATTCAGTCAGTACTACGACTGTTAAAGTGTGTAGATGTGCTGGGTTAGTTAGTGTGAAGTTATTTGATATCTGTTGTACTGTGAAGTTATTCAATAATTGTTGTAATATGACAGCGATCTCTTGTGGTAGAAAGAACTCAGTTTACGGTGGGAGTTATTAGGCTAGTGTAGTTAGCTTAACAAACTTTAAAACTTACTACTGTGAATTTTGTATTATTGTTTACACTACTGTGATTATACACCCCCCCCCCCCCCCACGTACTATATATATCCATTCCAGTCTGTACCCATGTTGTTTGTACTTCCATGTTACCTTTATTATTTGTACTATTGCATCACTTGTATTATTTGTATTATTTGTTTATATGTATCATATATGTAGTGTATTTTACATTGTATTTATTTATATTTTATTAGTATGCCACATATATGTTCTATGTTTGCACATTATTGCCAGAGTGAATTCTATGTTTGTTAACCCTTGCATAGCGAATAAACCCCCATTCTGATTCTAAAACCGTACAGTTAGAGATGACAGGAGACTTGGCTTTCAAAAGATACTATCTTTCAAAAAAAAAAAATAATAATAATAATTATATATATAAATAATAATAATAATAATAATAATAATATACATATATTATATATATCTTAGAGTTTTCTCTCATGGAACAGATTTATGTTCCAATTGAGGGGGGCTGGTGCTGTCTTGATGTCTAAGGCTGTGTCAATAGCCCCTTTTTTTAAATTGCTGCATTAGCCCACATTGACCGGTGGGGACCTCATTCTGAATATTGCTATAACTGTTAGCTGTTCCTTGCACTCTCTAACATCTCCTCTACTCCGTCTCACTGTCCTCCCCTCCATACCTCCCTTTGGTATGGGGGGACTGAGCTCTCAGCACTTGCGTGGTCATCGGCCAATGTTGGACCTGGTGCCAGTGGACATTGATCCGAGATGGTCTTCCAACCCCGGATCTGGTCGCCAGTCGGACGTCAGTCTCCCTGATGGACAAGGAGAGAGTTCCCGGTCCTTTTCCTCATCCCCCTGCGTGTGATGCCGCGCCAATCATGGGCCCAAGCCCAGTGACTGCCTAAATTGACGCTGTGCAACCTAAGACCCACGTTGAGCATTGAGTATTGATGTTTCAGCAACTTGTTAACTCTCTCTAGAGTTATGACTGTTTTAGCCTGTGTTCCGCTCTTCACTTTCTCCAACCGTCCCTGGAGGAGGGGATCCCTCACTGAATTGCTCCTTCCAAGGTTTCTTCCATTTTTTCTACCTAGTGAGTTTTTCTGGGAGTTTTTCCTTGTCTTCCTTGAGGGTTTAGGTTGGTTGAGGGGCGGTTCTAGGGGCATATGTGAAGCCCTCTGTGACATTGCTTGTAAAAAGGGCTATACAAATAAATGTTGATTTGATTTGATTTGATTTGATGTTTGTGTGAAAAATGAAACCTTCAAAGTAAATCTTGGTCAAACTGCAATTTTAAAACTATTTACTCTATACTCAGTTTGGAAAGGCATTTGATATCCGACTTTTTACTAAATGTAAAAATTTCAGATGCCATCTAATACATATACCACTATACAAGAAATGAAGTATGCAAACAGAACATTTAGCAGATTAAACACTAACGGTATTAGAAAACAATAGCACAATTAGCAATTTGCACAATTGAAAATTGGATATTGAATTGCTAGGTGAGACACATTGTCATTAGTTCACCATGTTATAACCGATTCCATTCACAGTACCATTGTACAAAACAAAGAGAATACCAAGCACAAAAGTGCATTTAAAGAGTCACTGCATTAACCTGGAGACACAATAAGGGCTGTTTAGTGAATGACAGCTACAGCTGTGAATTGGCAGGTCTTGACTGCAAGACACTACAGATAATCGTTTTTTGCTCAACAAAAAGCCTTTTCTCACAAAGCAACACACACTCACAGCCAAACCACACGCTAATAAATTCAATATTTCACAATAGGGAACGCACACTATAGCTTCACTCACACACATGCAAACATGCATACATTCTCTTCAGCCAAATAATAGCCTAAAACGAATTAAAAAAAAATTCCTGATCCTGTTTTTTTTATTTAGTAAAGAAAGTGAAAATGCTCTAATAATTCCTCTATCTACCTTTGGAGTTATTTTATTTGATGATTGGATTATTTAAATCTGTCTACACAAAACATGATGTAACATACCAGAGCATAGCAGACATAATGGAATATTCTGTGAAAAATGTGTTCTATTGAAAATGCATTTCAGGGGTTATTTTTGGCACAACTAAGAAAAAAAGAAAGTTAATGCTGTCATGCCATCTACTGGTCAAATGTAATAAGCACGTTTATTTAGACACTAAATTATCCCTTTTTGTAAACTTAAATAGAAGATTGAGGATTGTCATGTGGCCCTGATTTTGATGTGTACTGTATACTATGCAGAATGGTTGGTGAAGTTCCTTTAAGGACCATAGTAGAGTAACACAAAGCAGAAACAGAAAGACAATGAAAATTGAAAATATATTTTCAGAATATTTCTTGGGGGGGGAATACTTTAAATTGAAATGTCACTGGAATGTAATTTTAAAACTAAAAACATATGTAATACTATTATTGACAATGTTTTTCACGCTACAGCCGCACATCCTACTTAAATGACATTTTTTTTGCTACCTACTGTTTTAGCTACCTACTCTTCTAATTATTATTATTTTATATATATAATCTAATCTGAACTCATTCTGAACAATTATTTTCACCACGTAGAAACCTTTTCTTCTGGCCTTAGAATTTATTTTCACATTTACTTTACAGATTCAAAAAAAACACGATGCTAAAAATGACTGATGTCATAGGTGTTAATGCACATTGGGTACATAATTAAATTTGATGCCAAGATCAGAGATGTCACATTAGGTGTATCCAATGAAATTATACACTACTGTGCCACAAAGGTGGCTCTACCAAAGGCCCATGTGGTTTTCCTAACCATCTCTCCTGACCAGGAAAAAAAACTGAGGGTCTTTGCAATGAAGGCTGTTATTAATTTACAAAAAAGGAGAGATAGAGAGAGAAAACTGGGAGGTGTTAAGACACATTTTCCCCATTGAGCATCTTTTTGGGAAGGAAAAGATCGGAGTGGGGTAGAAAATAAAGAATGTAGCATGCACCCATCACCTGGACACAAAGGTGACAGAAACCTCCATGACATCACTCCTCAAGAGCATTAAGACATAATCCAGGTAATATTTGAATTAAATAACACAAATAGGCTGCGTATGGGTCAATAAGATTCAAAATGATGGGGGGAAAGAGAGAGAGATCTATAGAGCAATTTATATAGTGTGAGATATAGAGAGATATAGGGAGATATATAGATATATAGAGAGACAAAGATACAGAGAATGAAAGAAAGAACATCGGGGGGGAATAAGAGAAAGCTATGGTAGCTTATGATTTTTTTTTGTTTTTTTTTCTTTCTTTTTTAAACACTCCTTTCAATCAAAGGGGAAGAGAAAATCTCATCTGTAATCTCAGTTTAAGTGCGGAGGGCTAAGTGGTTCCGGTCTCTGGCCCACGCTGGGCTCTTAATTGGTTGTCATCCTGACAACATTGTTGTTCAGGGCTCGCTCCGTAAGTTCATTTCACTTGGCTAGTTGCTCCCCCCACAGCACTGGCCACTGCGACCCTGGGGGGCAGGTTCCTGTAGGTCCACACCAGGTCTGGTTCGGCCCCCGGTTCCAGCTCCACCTTGTGGCTCGTTCTTGGGCAGCTTCTTGGCTGCAGCGGTGGAACAAGAAACAACTTCTGAGTCACAGCAAAAGATAGCTTAGAAGAAAGTATTTTAATCTAAACAAAATTCAGATGAACCCCTTTCATACTTGTCCATTGTTTTTCTTTCAAGCTGAGTAACCGTTAAATTATTCTTACCTATGGCCATGAAGATTTCATTCACGTTCATGGCAGTCTTGGCTGAGGTCTCCATGAAGAGTAGGCTGTTATCATCAGCGTATGCTTGTGCTTCCTAAAAAAAAAAAAACAACAACAACGTTTTTGCACTGGAACAATGTTTCATTACTGGATTGGCCCATTAACCTTCAGTATATCAAGGCATACCTGTTCACATTTGCCCCCGTCCTTATTATGATCAACCATACATTTAATTACCATGCAGACTAATGCACACATTGTTGCCATCACACATACCTGTTGGTCAATGGCCCTCTTGTTGGCTATGTCAGCCTTATTCCCAGCCAGAGCGATCACTATGTTGGGACTGGCTTGCCTCTGCAGCTCCTTCACCCAGTTCTTTGCTCGTGTGAAAGTATCCTGTCATCACATAACCAACAACACTCAAGTTTGTATTCAGTCCTATTCTGGTTCTCATTAACAGGAAAGTGGAGAAAAAAAACATGACAATTATGTATATTTATCTTGCTCATGATCTCTCTCTCCCAATATTCCGAATCGTTTTAATACTATTCATCACACACTTTTACTAATTCAAATTAATTTATCCAATCAAACGTACTGTGTTAGTTATGTCATAGACCACAATGGCCGCCTGGGCTCCTCTGTAGTACATGGGCGCCAGACTGTGGTAGCGCTCTTGCCCAGCTGTGTCCCAAATCTCAAACTTGACTGTCGTGTCGTCCAAGCAGACCGTTTGTGTGAGAAAGGCAGCTAGAAAGCAGGAAGAAAAAGAGAACCGCACAAAAAATGACAAGAATGTTTTGTAGAAGAACATCATGTTTTTCATAACAGTACTGTCCTAGCTTACATTGTCTCCCAGCCTCGGACAAACCTTTGATGTTTTTTTTTTATTTTTGTTTTTTTACATCTGACTCGATCAATGATGCCATTGTCAACCTTATTTTTGCAACTTGATACTATAGCCTGACCAATCAATGAAGGGCCTTTGTGCGAAGACATGTTTCAGTTGCAGTTCCTCACATCAAGACAGTGGCCCTTGGAAATGAGCCAATTATCTTGCTTTGAGTCAGCCAACTAGTTAAATATGTTAAGTACATATGCATTACGTTAATGTATGAGACACACATAAGCAAGAATAGTCCACATTTGAGTAGTGCAACTTTTGGCTTTGATGCAGATCAATAAACTGTCCATTCTAACCATGGTGTTGAATAACATCTGATATTCTGACAAAACACATTGAAACAAAGGGCTTTTCTGTTGCATAACTTGGTGATGAAGATAACGAATACTGGACAGTATGAAAGAGAAATGTACAGATAAGTGGATTCATCAGAAACAGGAATTACTGAGTCGTACAGTTTCACAAACAGTAACAACATCAGAAACTGAATGTTACCACGTTAGTGAATCCTGTTAGACAGGTCTTGAGTTGTCACAGTGAACTCACTAGACTGGCCCTGCGACTTCAGCATTAAAGATCCAGCACAGACTCTAATCTACTGGATGTAAGCTTTTAACACGTCACTCAGCTAGCAAAAAATTCCTCAATCACATGACACCATTGGCAGTAAACAGCCCAATAACACAAGTTGTATCCTTTGAGCCCTTACATACTTTATACAGACTATCCATTTTCTGGGAAGATTGTATTGTGGGACAGTAAACGTTATCGTGTGCATTCATGCAGTAAAAAAATACATAGTTGTTGTTTGTCGCAGTCAAACTGCGTTATGAAGCTAGAGAAATTGAGCATAATGTTTTATTTACATTTATTCATTTAGCAGACGCTTTTATCCAAAGCGATTTACAGCAAGTACAGGGACATTCTCCCTGAGGCAAATGGGGTGAATTGCCACAAGGACACGTCATGTAGCCACAGTCAGGAATCGAATTAACAACCTTCTGATCATGAGCCCAACGCCTTAACTGCTGAGCCATCTGACTCCATAATTAAATGCTTGAGTCATGACCTGATCATTTGATGAAAACACTTGAAGTATCACCAGATTATTCAGACAAAAGGTTGACAAGATTGGTTTAACAACACAAATGCAATATCTTACCTCCAATAGTGCTCTCCTGATATTCGTGAAACTGGCCTTTGACGAAGCGCAGAACCAGACTTGATTTGCCCACAGCTGATTCTCCTAGCAGCACCAACTTGAACTGGCAGATTTTGTTTCCAGCTGCTGGACCGTTGGGTCTTGCTGGTCCTCCACGACCCGCCATGGAGCTGAGAGGTGGCTACCCTGGGTGAGAGGTGCCTGAACTGGGCCACAAACAGATAGGCAGCACGGGTGGAGGTGGATGAAGTCTTTTGAAAAAAGTTGTTGGTAGGTTTTGGAGGCCACGGCAAGGTTAGTAGAAGCAGAGATAACTGGAACCTGGAATCCTGGTAAAAATGTAAAGATGTTGGTTTAGTCTGACAAAGCCCTAAAATGTGGTTGAATATTACCTTTAGGACATTTAGTCTAAAAATAGGTGTCTGACTAATGAACTCTGTTCGGTGGTCAGTTCCTGGTGTTGGCAGGCTGGAAAGTCCCTCAAGGTGTAGATGTAAGTAATTGAGGGTCACTAACGGTAAATCTGGTTCACTTTGCATATATCCAGCCAGATTTATTACTTGAAGTCTGTTTAATAAATGTCACTTAATGACTTGTTAATGTTGTGGCTAAACTAAGGACAGTCTGACAGTTTTATTTTTTTACATTAACTTTCCTTTTCTGTCCTTTGGTAAGCTGACACTTTTTAACGCACTCAAATGGGTAAGCAGGAAGATCAGTTGTAGTCAAAACACCCACTGGATAGTTAACTTTCTAGTCTTTATATTAGTTTACATTATTTTGTCTCCTGACACAATACTAGTCTGAATCGCTCATACTGCTTTTACTGTTGAGAGCTAACGTTAGCCACATTAGCTATTTAGCTTAGCACAACTGGAAAATACAAATATGTCGCAGGATATGATACGACAAACATGTCGGAATGGTGTAGAGACGCATACAATTATCTTACCAAAATCAGAAAACAGACATAACCCGTAAAAGAAGGTTCCTTCCCCCAATGGTAGCTGAATGTTTTCTTGAGTTTTCTATTTCGGACACTTTTCAGTTTAGCAAAGAACCCAGTCTTTACTTCCGCCTTGCATAACCAAGCTTCCGGGATTCGCCCATCACCTGATACGAGCTCTTGACCAATCAAATGCTAGACGTTCTTTTGACAGTTAAAACCAAGGAGGTTCATCAGAATCAGAATAAGTTTTTATTCGCTATGCAAGATATACAAACACATAATTTACCATGGGAGGAAAGAGCAAACATAGAACATATATGGAACATAATAAGGGTAGATAAAAATAGGATGAAAATGTTTAATATAAAATACAAATAAGATAAAAGTGAGATAAAAGTGGGCACTAGCTGTACAGATGGGGCATAGTGAGACGGTATGGGGGGGTATATATACATAGTATATATACATATATAGTATGATACAGATTCAATGCTATTTATGGGAACTAAATGACACAGAGATACAGTGGAATTAGTTCATGTGTATGTTTATGTGTATGGTCCGTTTATGAACACAGTGCTTTGTGTTAAATTGGACCGTTGAGGACGGGAACATTACGGACCGTGTTTCACCACACGATGGCATACTTGTAAAAAAAGAAAAACGTTTGGATGCGGATGGAAACGCTGATTGAAGAACATAGTAAACTGTCTGCCAGTCTCAGCGACCTTTCACGCCATTCTCTGATAAATGTAATGTTATTTTTCCAAGTGTAGGTCGTGTCGCGTCAGAAGAGCCTAAAATGTATAATTCATACTTTTTTTGCCTAAATTACTAATCTCCCATGTTGACTTTAGGGACTAGGCTAATTCATGGCTTTAACCTTATACAGTTATTACTTGTTCATTACTGTAAGTTTGTGCACCTTTGACCACCAGGCTGATAGTACGATACAGGGCCTGGCACGTGTCCTTGACACGACCCCCTTTACTTCATTATAAAGCACTTTCATTAACAAAACATTGGCATGGGTAGCCAACTAAATCCTCAAATTGTGGATGTTGAGCAGGTAAGTGTATCTAATAACCTCAAACACCATGTGGTCTGATGTGCTGCAGCCATGAACTCTTTCAACCTACCAGGTTGACGGCAATGGGCACCGAAACAGTTGCCCCTGTGCCACCCAGAAGAGTGAAATAGTGACACTGGCAGCTGCTGAGGGCACTGTGGGAACATGATACACGGAAAGACATTAGATATCAGGAGCTGTGCTAGGATCATGAACGACTGCAGATGAGTGACAAGCAGGTGAAAAGTGAGTGACAGGCGAGAGCGAGATAAGCACAAGACCATCCATTGGGATTTGGTTAGTTTGAGCACGCGCAAATAAAATACAATCCTAGTTGCAATGCAACGTAGACTATAGTCAAAGGGGAATAGACCGACTCTTCTAATATGGTCATTAATTGCCTGTAACACGAATCAATTGTCTAATTAACGGTGGAGGTGTACCGAGCTGGTGTCTTGCAGTCAGATGAATGCCATTATTATTCTAATGCAAGTACACCAGTGTGTCTATTTTTATCTCTTTGTTCCATACAGAGACAAACGTTTTCCTATGAGTACAAATTGTTCTGATGTAGAAACAGAACAATTAAACACTTGGAATGTTATAGAATAAAGTCATATTGTACTGCATATAGCCTACTAATGCAATAAAAAATACAATGAATCAATTTTATCCATTTGCCACGAAAAATGCAAGCTAGACTTCAGTCTAGTCTTCAGAAGTCTGTCTGTTACACAAGACTAAATCCCATTGTACCTTACAAGTGCAACTGCCTTTGAACTGCCAACTTGATGAGAGCTGCCCATTGTGGATAAGCTGACAACTTCTAAATCATTCACGGAATGTAGGTACTACAAGGCCTTTGAAACGGCGTAAGTTGTCAATTACTGGATATTTAGTGGTATTGTTGCTGACAACACATCTCTGATGACAAGTTAAACAGTAAGAGTAAGCCTGGGGTTTAGATAAACAGACATAAATTATTACATCATCAGTGGTTTGAGTGAAAACATTTGTTGTGTGTTCTTTTAGGAAGTGCTTGTCATTGCTTTTGCAGCATAACGCTTTCGTAATGAAGATAATTATTTTATGATCCTGTATGTTGATTTTATTTGAGATTGTCTCCTAAATTTAGATGTGGATATGTTGTAAAGCATGATACTTAGCATATATTCTTATACCCATAGCATTCTTTTTGGTTGAGAAGCTCAACAGTTGGAAAAAAGACAAACAAATGTCAAACAACAAATATGTATATTTTGTATAATGCAAACTTACATTCCCAGTATGTATATTGATGTTAAATTTTTGCTACATTGGTACACTGTTGGTAACAACGTCCAACCATATTGATCAGTCTGTCTCAGTCATGCAAATACCATATAACCTGTTATGTCAAATTGAACACATCGAGTCAGATACCTTTTCCTTAGGAAAAAGATTGAGGTAATTTACCATGCAAGAAGGTAACGGGTAAAATATCAACAGCAAACTCCTCAAGTTTATGTACAATTCTCTCACTTCAGAGTAAAAAAAATGCAATACACAGTTCTTAACAGAACACATTGCAAGACTGTTGATGGAAAGGTAGACAATTTACTTGTCTACTTTGTCCACTTCTATACATTTCAAAAATCTCACAAAATGTATGTTGTGCATTATGCCATGTTAAGGTGGAACAGGGTAAACATACTGTATACTTACCTCAGATTTGGGTAAATATAGTGAATAATAGTAATTTCTTGTTTTCATAAGGGATTAAACCTCATGGTATCCTGCCACTTCCCCCTAAACATTACACTAAGATGTAATAACTTATCATTTTCTATAGTTACAGTAATGCCTCTGGTAGTCTTTAATAAATAAATAATAATTAATAAATCTTGCATCAATAACAACATTATGACAATAAGTGTATAACAGGATCTGGCTTCTTAATGATGCCTTATAATGCCTTGACAGAATTCTCTCTTTCATAAAAGATTCACTAAACAGGTAAGAAAATAATATTTTCTTAACTTGAATACATTTTGGTTGCACAAAGTAGATTATGTAGACATGGCTTCAAATTTGTAACTAATTTACTAAATGTTATACCTGTGTGACATACAGTATGTTCATTATAACTGCTTACTACTGTTGTAAGTTGAGGGTGTTTCAGTCAATAAGGTTACGTAAAATAAACTAATCTCCAACTTAGCATCAAAACATTCGTGCTCCCAGCAATTCATAAAAAAATATTTCTAACTTGAAGCGTTTTTCAACATTGATATTAAAAAGTATATCCTGGCCAGCCTCATCAGGGACAAAATAGTATTTGAAATGAGAAAAAAATCTAAGCACACTTTAACAAAGCCAAAGTAATGAACAAATGACATGCGGTTGCATAGTACTGCAGTAATTGCACAGATTTTGTCAGATATTATATCCCCCCCAAAACGGGGCAAAACACACCATACATAAGAATACAGTGCAGTCACTTCAAACTGAACCGAATTGTTTCTCTGATGTCAAGTTGTTGACAACTCTGTATAGACAGACAAAGTTATTGTGGTGGCCAGTGTTTAACCACACAATCTAGTCTGTCAAGTCCAGACACCAAGACTGCTCTGTGCTTTGAGTCTGAACACCAATGCTCGATCTCCGAGACGATGGACTCTCACTGTCCCGGCTCTCAATGGACCCCCCATTCCCCAAAAGGCACTCCAGACTGGTATGTCCCACAGATGTTGCGCCCCCCAGGGGAAGGCTGCCATCACAGACATCAGGCCCCAAGTCCTGGGAGCAGACTGAGGATGGCCTCAGGAAGGAGGGGGGAGATGCAGGAACAGGGTGAATGGAGAGGTGGGTGTCCTCCAGCAGAAGACTGGTTGTATCTTGCTGAGTGAAGTGATGACCTTGGCAGTCCGAGCTAACGGTGGAAATATCCATCCGGTGCGACATCCTGGGAGGTTGCAGGTGTGTTTCAGAAGGCAAGTAAAGGTAAGAGCTCGAGTTGGGGGAGGACTCCAGGAGACTGTGGGCAGAAGTGGGAGTGAAAGGCAAATAATCACCACTGCCAGCAGAGGGCTGGAGACACACATTATGACAGGACTGGCTAACACCAACTGGTGTAGCACTGAAAGTTATAGCTTCTGGGTCTTCAAGTCCAGTCAGCGGATCTGGACCAGGGCTGGAATCCTGTAAATCTGGGCTACGTGATGAAGGGCTTGTCCAGTGGTGTGGTGTAAAGCTACCGGAGCTTTGGCAGGGGGCTTCGACGGGTGTGGAATGTATGTCATGGGGCTGGTAGAAAAGCCCTGGGCTGAAAGACTGGGTCTGGTAGTGTCCCTCTGGTTGGGTACTACTGGAGTCGGCAGCCCCTGGTGTTCCACTGTAGATCCACTGCTCTCCAGGGAGATGGCTGTGGTGGCTATGTCCCTCCAGGCTTCCGGTGTCATGGTGAAGGTGCAGGCTTGGTGCCAAGTTGTAGGCCATGCCGCTGCTGCCTGAAGTGGGATTGGAGACCATGTGGACACCGTAGGGGTAGGAAGACAGGGAGGCTGTGTAGTGGTTCATAGACACATGAGCCTGGAGAAGGTGCATCATGTGATGGAGATCCTTGGTCAGCTGTGACACTTCCTGGTTCAAATTGCCCATCTGTGGTGAGAGGTACAGTGAAATATTAGGTACAGTGGAAAGTTAGCAATAATAGGATCCCGATGCTAAATCCCAATGAAAGAAAGACAGTTGATACCTGTCCTAAATAGAAAGTAAAGAAGACAAACATGGAAGGATGTGGGTAGGGGGAGGATGCAGAAGGGAGTTGTCATCTGTTTTAATTATTGGTTGAGTCAGCACCTCCTTACTTTCCCTCTGCATTGCAGAAGAACCCCTGCTGATTAATTAATACCTCCTTCAGACAGCACCTAGCCAAGCCCATCTGCATCATAATCACACCACACCTGTCTTGTA
Source organism: Neosalanx taihuensis (assembly GCA_030340665.1). Taxonomy (NCBI): domain Eukaryota; kingdom Metazoa; phylum Chordata; class Actinopteri; order Osmeriformes; family Salangidae; genus Neosalanx; species Neosalanx taihuensis. The sequence goes on along the minus strand of CM059303.1, from coordinate 12,062,832 downwards.
CTGGCCCATAATAACTATTCTTGATCTTGGAATTAATTTATCATCGTCAATTTTTAATTGGGTGTTCAGACTTGATCTGCGAGTAGACTAATTACTACTTAGTAAACTAAGTAGACTGTTTTTGTAAGCTGAGATGAGATACCTACTATACATGATGAGCATGATTTTTTCCTTCTATATTTAAAGTAACTGCATTTGCATCTTCAAAGCTTTGAAATGGGGCATTTGGGAGGATGACGTGTTCTGAAATAAAATGAGCTTTTATCCTTGGATGTGTTCTTTTTAATCAGAACCTGCTGATGTGCAAGACAGCTGTGAGGGGAAACCCTGGCTAGTGGGCCTCTATGAATACAGCTGGATGAGTCACAGCTGGTGGGGTTTCTGGGCTGAGGTTAACTGTACCTTTTGGTTGAGTTGATTGATACTCTGTCGTACTTCCTCCGTCTCTAAGAGCAGGGTGGCGTTCACCTGCCTGGAGTCTGTTAAGGTGTGAGACAAACATGAAGAAGAGTCATACGTTACACAGCATGAAATGAGTGTTTGCATATTTCATGCACTTCCCTGGGTGGGTGAATGAGTCATATGCTTGTACTGTACAGTAGGCACTGGGTTTCAATGGGACAGTTACAATAAGTCTGTTAGCATATCGTATCATATCAGTGGATCCTGCCCTATAAGCCTAAAAGCCTAAGACCCCTATCTAAAAGTTCAGGATCCAGAAACCAAAAATTGTCACAATATAAAACAAAGGCTGACTGCATTGCGACATTTTCACCTCGCAGCACTTCCGACCAATGTAGATTTGATCGACAACAACTTACTGTTGTCATTTTATTAACTTTTTACCCTGCTGTCCTCCAGTACACAAGGTCCCTTCATTTAGCTCCCTCACATTACGGTGGCCTCGCTTTGAACCCTCTCTTCACCTTCAACCAGCTGGTGTCTAAATGAGACTCCCTGTTGGTGTGGTCAAGCCAGTCAGTGTGCGGTTGAAGGAGGTTTGAGTTACCTTGAGCAGGCCCGCTCTCTGTGCTTGACTTGGGCTCACTTTGCTCGACGTTGAAGAGGAATGTCTGCGCATTGTCTTCGATACCATCAACAACTCTGTTGGTGGGAGAGAGAGAGAAAGAGAGAGAGGAGGGACAGAAGGACGGTAGGGTGAAGTAACAGAAGAACCTTTTCAATTATCGTCCACTGCCAGACGACCTAACCAGCAGCCGCCGCCGATGAGAACCTGCCCTGGCAGGCACCCATCTGGGGTTAACTGGAGGCGAGTCGCATGGTACCTGTCTGGGACTGGAGGACACCGGACTCCTCTTGGCCAATTTAATGTATTACCCACAAGTACATGTGAGGCTTACTGGGTAACCTACCGATACTTTATAAATATGTAAAGACAGCTGGTGGAGGTGGATAAGGTGCATGGTTGATAAAGTAACCGTAGCGTTCTGATGGGTGAAAGATGATGAAAGATGCTCTGTGAAAGTAATCCATTAGCATTAGCTATGCATCGCTGCGGATACTTTTACTGCAGGTACAGTACATTGTGTGGCTGCTATGAACAGTATTATTATACAGTGACACATATTTGGGAACTGTGTTATACCATTCATTATTTTGTGCTGCTTAATTCATGTTTTTATCTAAATGTTGATGTTTAATCTAAAACAGATTTATGGGGAATGAATCATCTGGAATATGAGGTGTTCATCCTCTACCTGGGACTGAGGTCTGGGGGTCCGAAGCAGCTGAATTTGGGGATGAGGAGTTTGTTGGGCTTCTTCCCAGTACCAGACTCCCCTGATGGAGCTGGAGGACTGGACGCAGAGGCAGAGGTGGGGGTGCAATGCTCCTTCTTGGGGGCTGACTGGGGGGACTGACTCTGGCCTCGGAGGCCACGGCTCAGGTTGGGTGAACGGCAGCGTCGGAGGGCGTTGAACTGGCGAAGCTCGTCGCCCAGCAGGTTACCCAGAGAAGTGCGGCGAACAGGACTGCTCAGACTGGGCAGGAGGAGGTTGCGTCGAGAGCGAGACCCTGGGGAGAGGTGGAAGAAGTCGTCTGGATCGTCTCCCTTGGTCTCTATTATGGAGGGCAGCTTGTGTTCGGTTGAAGCTCGGGTGGTCTGGAAGTGAAAGAATACAGTTTTACAGGTGGATATATTTATTGCATTGATTTATGCACGTGTATAGTTTTTGAACTTCCACTGAATTCTTGCAAATTCTATTTGAAAAAAAAACGGATTTCTTGAGAAACCAAAAATAAAACAATGTTAAAACATATGGACCAGCTCATTGCATGAAAAACCTAGTCTAAAGCCTAAAGTAGCTCAAAAGGTTCTCCATTAGAACAGCTATCGACCTAGTTAGTGGGTTGACCCCTGGGACCAAACCATCGTCTCTGCTCCAAATGAGTTTCAACCTGCAGGGGAAGCCCTAGCACTGGTCCAAACCCCAATAGTGCTCTCACTAGCAACATGCCCCAGAAAATGAGGGCTTTTACCTTGAAAACCAAGACACATACCCTTGGAAATTATGTAATGTATGTAATTCTCCTCACAATTGTGTTGAGGCTTGGGCTGAGCATTTGAAATATATTGTGGGTGGCAGGTAGGGTTATGGTGGATAAACAGGGAATGGAGCAGTAATGGTCATGATCAGGATGTCAGGGATAGAAATATGAAGGTTATGCAACTCACGTGTGGAAGTCTGGGTGACTTTGAGAACCTAGTGAGGCCCTGAAAAGCAACAACAGACTTGATATTATGTACATTCACTTGTTATAGTGAAAACTAGACATTTTATGCTACCTTTTTATTTGAATCTTAAATCCCTCTCTTGATTGTCAGATCTTTTAGAGAGTGGAGATGTTTAAACTACGCAGCACATGATTTGTGTTCATCCAGCTACACTTTTTTGGTAAGTTTTCTTAAAATTTAAAAAGTATGACCCTCAATTTCTGCCATGCCATGCCTTGTTAGTGTCTTGTTCCTTGTTACCAGAAATCCGACCATTGCCATGCACCCTCGAATCTCATAATTGGTTCTTTTTTTTGCACTTGATGGCAGCAGGAGCCTAGAGAAGATTCCTCTTTCCGCTACCATGGTGGGAAATTGTTAGCAATTTACAGCAATTACCAGCTGAAAGAATGACAAACATGAAGCTGCATCAGTGTGAGGCAGCTTGTCTTCCCGAATGAGAGATTCCTTTCTGTGTGTAACAGTAAAAATAAAACTGTCTTTTCATCCTAGTGAGTGAGATCAGTGCAGTTGAAACTATTTTATTGATAGGTTACTAGTTAGATAAGGACAATTAGCTACCGGTGTTAGAGTCAAAAATTAGTTTAAAAATTATGTTCAGCAGCAGGGGGAAAGAACTCTTGATAACCTTTTTACGACTGCCAATTAATCTCATGTATTTCAGTCTTTTTCACAGGACTGGAGAAAAAAAACCTCCAGAGATGACAACTTCTCCTGATACTAACTGGAATGATGAATTAGCCACCATCTAATATCACTGCAGCAAAGATATCAACTGACATCAATATTAATCAATGGGGAACTAAGACCACGACTGACCCACATACTGCAGACAATATATTTTGAGAAGAATATATGTAAAATGTCCTATTTTTATCCGTAAAGACACACTGCATTCGCGTATTGTGAACATGTATATGTGTATGTGTGTACATGCCCTGGTATAAAATAAGTAGTATAAGTATGAAACAAGAGCCCATGACAGGTGTGAGATGAGAGAGGTGGGGAAGATACAGGCTAGAATATGGTTGGGGGGGCTGTGGAATCAGCATGCTGAAGAGGTAGGGTTTGTACACGGGACTTGTCAAGATAATATTTACAGGAACAGTGCTAGTGCTAGAAGTCACTGCCACCGCAAATACAAACCTGGCTATCGTGTGGAAAATTGTAGTACTGTGTCTACGTCACAGCAGGTCCCCAGTACTTAGTGCTTCTTCATTCTGTCAGGGGCTGAGCCTGCACCCCTGGCCTAATGCCAGAGACCCCACTCCTAGCAGATGGTGGAAGAGAACTGGAGCACTGCTCCTGTGTTGCTGCACACCAACATACAACCTTCTCTTTCCAACCAACCCTGTCCTCAACACCAACACCTCTCCTGTCTCCACGTACTTTGTGGACCATGCATACAGCCACTGCAATAACAACAGAATATTATAATTTTATTTCTGAGGCATTTCCTCTATAGACTGGCTTTGAAATAGCTTTCAAAGCACACTGGGGAAACTCAGATATATGAATGGAATGCAAGGGCAATTTTATTATCTTTGAGATTGAAATTTTCTTCCAGGAAGTTAGTAACATAAAATAAAATGAAGCAAAAAACTGTTCAGGCAACAGGAAATATGGTCTTAATAATGTTTACAGGCTTGTAGGAAAATGAATAAAGGCTTATGTGGAAAGATGAATGAAATCTGTCATTTATGTCTGTATTTTCTGCCTGTATTGTCAAACCTAAAGGGATTATTCCCCTCAAGTGATTTTTTGGTCTGGCAGAGACATATTCCTCCTAATATTTTCCTAGCAGCAGTTATTTGTTTTTCATTCATAAATAGTCCTAATAACACACATGGAAATGAGAAAAGAATGTTTATGAATACCTGGTAGAAATGCACCAAATATCAGGTATCAGTAACAACAGACTCACACCTAGTGTCAGCCTATCTTTCCCAAATCCCGACAATCTGAACAATCATCCACCCAGTTCATCAAACCGTTAGCGGTTGTGTGACACTACTCATGTCACTGGCACTGACGCATAGTGATCGTCGTGACAACGACAACGAACCCAGCCCCATTGGTGGGAACAAGAGTGGGAGTCAAGGATAGTGACAAACGCAAACACACTATTTGCAAGATAACAGTTACTGTTAAATCATATGGGGTAATATGTAAATATTTATTATTAGATAGAGTGTGTGTGTGTCTCACCTCGGCCTCGCTGCCCTCCCTCAGGTTGTAGGTGAGGTTCTGGTGAATGTCTGCGGTGAACAGGCTGGCGTATTCGGGGTACAACTCCAGAACCTCCCTCAGAGCCCTGACGCTGATGTACTGCAGGTCGCAGTAGGTCAACGCTTTCACGTCTGCGTTGGTTTTGATCACTTGATCTGTGTCTGGTAAATCTGAACCAATCAGATCTCCCTTCCCTGATTCCAACATTAAGAACAATGTGTCACATAACCTTTCTTCATGACATTGAAGCCAAACATTCAGAATGAACTGGTATCTTAAGACAGAACAATAGTCACGAAAATGCAAGACTACATTTCAGAAATACCTATTCTATTGCATTCTAATGTATTCTATTTCATGTTCAACTCTACAATCGTGACCCCTGACCTTGACCCTTCACCACTGCACCCCCAACCCCTCCTACATCCCTCCCCTAACTCCCCCACACTGACCCAGTATGGCCAACACCATGCTGTCCTTCAGAACCTCCAGGGAGCCGGAGCAGACAAAGTAGTCGGCGTGTAGCGCGTCCCCCTGGCGGATGAGGTACTCTCCTGGGGCGCAGAAGGAGGTCTTGATGTGCAGAGAGAGGGAGCGCAGACAGCCACGGCTGGCCCCTTCAAACACAGGCAGCTGGAGGATGTCCTTGTTAAGGTGCATGGCGATGTCGGCTCGCAGCTCATCTGGGAAGTCATGGAGGAGCTGAATGAACAAAGAGGAGAGGAGAAAAGAAGAGGTTGGTTGTGGCACAATCCTACACTAACAAGACTGAAGATTGTGGCTTGTATGTTGGCTTTATACTGGCAGCTGATTCATTCATTACTGCTGATGGAGGGACAGTATAGGATGGGGACAGCTAATTGTATAGGTAGATTAAGTGATTGTAGAACCCTGATACCAACTGGACTAAAGGTAAATTACATCTAATTTCATACTTATATGGTTAAAACATCCCTGAAAAATACCATGATGCATTCAGTACAGTTCATCTCTGCTGGGTTCATGAACCCCTCCCGTCTTGCTGTACCTCATTTGCATCAATGCCATTGTTGACGGACCAGGTGGTCTGAAAGTACTCCAGCATGCGTTGTTTCAGTTGCTGGGGAAGGCGGTGAACACGAATGAAGTCCTTCAGGTCTTTCATGCGTGTGTGGTAGAGTGAACGGCGGGAGTACATGCGTTGGATGATGGCTGTCACGTTTCCAAAAACCACAGCGTGCATCAGTGCTGAGGGGAATAGGAAAGTGGGTTGAAAAGTTTGTATGAAGGATATTAAGGACAGCAAACTCAAACGAACATGTTAAATTCACGGGTAGATTTGAATAGCTTCACAAGAAGAAGTTATTATTTCAAACAGTTCCCTGGTAATTGCCACAAGAAGTAAAACAAGTAATCACCATGAAGTCTAGTTTCAAGCTGTTAGTCTGCATGTCATCTCTCCCCCCTACTGTGTCAGTACCCCTAGCATGGCCTCACTTAGAAGCCATGCCAGGGGCCTCTGGGGGAGACTCCTAGTGGGCAGCAGGCAGACAGACTCACCCCCAATCAGCATGGTGCAGATGGAAAAGATCTTTTCAGCGTCTGTGTTGGCGCAGACGTTTCCAAAGCCCACACTGGTGAGGCTGCTGAGGGTGAAGTAGAGGGCGGCGATGTAGGAACTGCGCACCGAGGGCCCGCCCACCGTGCTGTTGGCGTACGGAGTCTCCAGACGCTTCCCCAGCTCGTGGAGCCACCCTGCAGAGGTCAAGGGATGTAGAGGGCCAAAAAAAACGAAACCGGGGCGAGAAGGTCAAGGTCAAGGTCTTTCAATTCCGTTGTGCTTGATGCAAATTTTCTGTACATCCGCATGTTTTCCACCAAGCCTGGTGGTAGACAAGGTAAGGATGTGTGCACATCTTCCTCTGATCTGCATCTCTAGTAGCCTTCCTGAGGGAGCGTGGCCCCTGGACTCTCCTAGTGTTTGATTTACTCATGGGGGCCTAAAAGAAACCTTGCTTACGGCCAGACATCTCCTGGGGGAAAGTGAAGAGGATGGTAACTGAGTGAGATAAAAATTTGAAGCTGCTTAATATAGATGAGACACAGATGCTAAAAAGAGCAGTGGCCATAGGGGTTGGGTCTGTTAGTCTATTTCCGAAATCTTTTTATAGATATTCGTTTTAAAAATGCATTGTCAAGCCCTGAAATACCAGAACAGAAGCCTATGGACCACAGAATTATTTAATCTATATCATTCAAGCATAGTTTTATTCAGCTTTGTCTTCAATTAATTCAGTAAAACATAAAGTATTGTCTGGTTAATGCAGTGTTGGAGGTTTGTCATAAGGGTTTTAGATGGAGGGTTGCTTAAACAGATGGACTCCCATCATGCTGTTAAATTGCGTTTTGCACAAATAATTGTCTTGTGTGAGTCTGGCGTTAGTACTACACAATTAGAGAGAGAGAGTGAGAAGTGATCTAGCCATGGACAGCTGTTGGTTCAATTTAATTCAATGTTTAGGTAGAATGAGTGGGATATTGGTTGGCGCTCTGCTAGCTGGCATGACAACGGCTGGCAGGGGAGAAAGCTGAATTAGGTTTGGTCCTCCAGGGGCTAATAGGGCCTGGAGTTAATTGGTAAGTGTACCCTAACGTAACCCTGCCTTTGGAGACAGAGAAATGGAGATAGACACACATCCAACGCATTCTTCCACTGTGTTCATTGAAAACCACAGCCTACAAAACCACAACAAAGTATCAGTCCTTGCACAGATGTACAGCCCCACGAACAAATATCAACACAGACACATATAGTTACGCCTCTCAACTGCTGGGACACAAACACACACAAGAATTTCTTTCCCCCCTTCCCAACAAGTACACGCATATAATACACACTTCAGCGTCTCTCCCATGGCCTCTTACCCTCACTGTGGCGTGTCCCTAATTATAAGCAGTAATTGAGCCCCAACTTTGTGCTCCAATTAAGAACCCTGGGGCCCCAGAGAGAAGGACATGTGGCCCTTTAGGACTCTTCATGCAGCCCTGCAGCAAAATAATGGAAATCTGTTCATGTCAGGCACACAGGAGTACTGTATGTCCTTGGAAGTTCACCTTCTGTGTAGTTATGTATGTTACTGTGTGTTGGGTTAGCCAGAGGGAGGTATTTGTGGGTGGGTAATGCTATTGAATAGGGTCTATTGATAGATTTATTTAACATTTATGTGGAGAGTGTGATACTCACATACATATTGCGTACCTCTAACGGGCCCCTTCAACCAAGCTGTTTCCCCAAATATATATTAGGCCTTGCTACCAATTAAAAGTATCATTCTCGTTTATGTTGGTTTGGTTTAGATTGCCTCTGAGGTACTGGTTTGTCTGGCCTGTCTGAGTCACATCCACCTTACCCACCGATGTCCCAGGTGTCAGGGTCGTTGTTTTCCATCTCCTTCCGTCCGATGATGTACCAGATGCAGGCCATCCAGTGGGCCAGAAGAGCAAACATGGACATGAGCAAGGTGAGCACCATGGCGCTGTACTGGGAGTAGCGATCCAACTTCTGCAGCAGGCGCAGCAGGCGCAGCAGGCGCACTGTCTTCAAGAGATGGACCAGGGAGGTCTGGGGAGTAAGGGAGACAAGGGAGGGAGGGAGGGAGGGAGGGAGGGAGGGAGGGAGGGAGGGAGGGAGGGAGGGAGGGAGGGAGGGAGGGAGGGAGGGAGGGAGGGAGGGAGGGAGGGAGGGAGGGAGGGAGGGAGGGAGGGAGGGAGGGAGGGAGGGAGGGAGGGAGGGACTGTAAGTGCCCTGGTTTTCCCCTCCTCCTGATAATGGCTTGAAAGTCCACCATTATCTGGATGATTCCTGCTACTCATACACACCACAGTGATGTTGAAGGCGTAGAGGAGGTCAAAGGGCAATGCTGCCACAAGGTCAACAAAAAACCAGGTGGTGGCGTAGTGGAGGCAGATGGAGCGTGCTTCATACACCACCTGGCCCGACTGACTCACGTAGGAGGTGCGGAAGTTAAGGATGATATCTGGGGGAAAAGGAGATTTGATTTTGTTTCAGTTTCCTTTCGATACAAATAAGTAGATTTACATATTAAAATCCCACACTTATATTACTTACAATAGAAATAATCATAAGAGACGATGATGTGGAACAGTGATATTGTTTCGTTTGAGAAACAATTATGGACATTAAGGACAGTATGTATATACTGTCAATTATGTATATAGGCTACTAATTCCTATAAATAAATAAAAAGATTATGTTGATTGCTTCAAACAGGAGGTTGGACACCATCCCCACCCCAACAAATAAGGATATAGCCTATACTGTATGTTCATTATTAAAGCCAAGACTGGCTGAAAAGGAAACAATAAGTGGATCGTCAATACAGGTCATTAAATCTTCTACTTCATCCTCTTTCTCCACAGATTCCAAAAGGTCAAACATGATTCTGCTTCTTCCAACTCTTTTGAACAACATGCAGTAACTGGAGGATGGCTTGGATGATGATGACTCATTAGCGTCTGAGTATCCCTCTACCAGATGTATTTACCAAGGATATAATCTAATACTGGCCACACATGGTGTTGTGCCGCATATTATTTATTATTTTGAAACATGTAAATCGTTGAAATTAAAAACAAATCCACTAGGTTTAAATTCATTTTTTCTTCTTTAAATTGATTTGTGGCTGACTTCTATGTACTTTGCTATGCTATGAAAGGTGTATTTTCACACCTACTTCAGGCATCAGTAAATTTTCCTTTTGAAGTGAAACCATAGACCCACTCAAACCCAACTCTGAAAAGCTAATCAACTCTTGTCCCTTGTCAATGTCCCTTACTCCCATTATCCTGTACCCTCCCTCCTACCTCTGGTCCTTCAGCAAAATATGTTGAAGTTAACATATTATCTCCTCTTTCCTATCTCACCCAAGATGAAGAGCATCTCCACAGCAATGTCACTGACGATGGTGGAGCGTGCTGCATTGTCCAGGTCATCATACGGTGTGAAGCAGACGTTATAGGGCACTGTAACAGCCACGTAGAAGGTGGCCAGTAGAATCATCCAATCCCACAAAGCTTTGGACACACTGTAGTGGAGCAGGATGAATCGGGACTTCTGCACTGCTGCCACCTTGTACTCTGGGAGAGAAGGCTTCTCAAACATGTTCTAGATGGAGAGGAAAATGGGGAAGAGGGGAGTTAGAGGGGGAATGGTTATCGTTAAACGTTAGGGGGTTATGATCACAGGTTATCGTTAGGGGTTTATGGTCAAAAGGTATTGTTAGGGGCTATGGTCACACTCCCTTTTCGGCACACTTTGAATGTAGAAACTGCTTTGACAATAATTAAATAATTTGTCAAGTAAATTCATCCTTTTTCTAAATAAGCATGGACACATCAGAAATATAGGCAGCGAAGGAAGATTTGCTAAAGTTGTCAAAAATATTGTAATGTGATGATAATACACTGTAATGTTTTTCGAAAAAAATAGATGACTCAAATGTCAAGCTATGCACTTGGGGAGTTCACAGGAAGCTGATATTTCAATATGGAAAACAGCTCAGCTGTTGAGGTGAAAAGGACAACCATTGCCAGTCAGAGTGGGCTGTGGTTCTTTGTGGGGGCTGTGGACGGAGAGGCAATTTAATGACAGAGAATGATATGCACAGCCAGACAGTTTCAACCAAAGTAAAGCAGTTGATCAATTCGATCTACTCATTGACACTGCTGTTGGTACACCGCATGGAAGGAAGCAGTCTTCAGAAAAGCTCTACATTAGATGATAAAGTCATACTGTGTGAAATATTTTCAGTTTCTGTGTGGTTTATAGAATAAGGGATTCACATATGATGATGTGGGTAATGGAGGGGAAAACTGGACCCATAAAAAGACATCATTTGATTCGCACTTTTCAGCTTCCTTGTCATCTAAATGCCATCAGAAATTCTATATGTAGACTCATTAAAGAAAATGAGAAAAAGGGCATATTGACCGAGCGTTACAATTAACTTCTAAAAAATTATAATGATTCTTAAGCCCTCGTTAGAGTTTTTGATTATACAATCTAATAGCCGTTATTGTCGATGAGTTGGCAAATGTGAGCGTGTGCAGCTGGGGTAATGACACTACAGATCTGCCAATGGTGCCACATACTTGGCACACAATGGACATAACAATATTTAGAGAAGAGTGAGCAGAATCATTACTTATGACAAGGGAAAAGTGGGGGCGAAATGCAGAATACACCAAATGGCTGGTAATTCATCGAGGAACAATGTTGCCTTGGTTGAAAGTAGTGGGAGGTGCGCCCCAGGAGTCTGGGTAATGAAGTATTAAATTGAATTTCCCTGGTATGCTTCCAGGAGCTGCCAAGAGTTGTCCAGCTTGTATAATCTCCTAAATGATACTCCAGGGTGGATGGTTAGCCTTTCCTAGCGAAGATAATTGGGCCGATGGACACACACAGCTAGAAGAATGGATGACAATAGCACATTTATCTCCTTTCCGAAAGGGTAAAGAGGAATATGGCAAATTGTCTCTGGAGTAATGACCCTTGACACGCGCTGACATAGTCTGCTTGTTGGATCAAAGTGTGCAGACTAAAAAGTGAGGGAGAGAGAGGCATTTCAGAATCACATTTTTACATTATGTCTCTGTCATATATAATTCATCTCCAATGTTTCCCTGACTTCAGTGAAGACATGTCAAAGCACCAAAGCAGAACCTAATAACCATCGACTGCTCCCGTCATTTTAACGATGTCGTTTCAGAAGTCAGCAATAGCTGATTTTATTTCATCTTACATCATCTGTCAGATCACCACTTTGTCTTTTGGCCCCCTGAGCAGCTGACCAAGTACGTCCTAATGAATGGATGGGAAAGAGCTACAGCTGAGGGGGTCACATGTCGCCAAATCTCACACGGCTACATCTGATCTTTGCACTTCATTAAGCCAAGCACCGTCAATCCCTTTCAACTACAACCCCCAGCACACTCTGAGCTCTGGGATGCCAGCTGTGTGACCAACAGACATGTTCTCCTTGGTGTTGTGGAGAGAATGTGCCCATGACAGGTCCCTCAAGCGATGATCGTTCAAATGAAGTGTCTACGATGTTGTATATGTAATATACATTTTGTTTCGTTACCATAATTCATGTTTTGGTTTTACTTACTTAACCTTATTATGGAATTGGTATACTCTATCATATCATCAGAGTTGAAATTTCATCAGATGAAATTTGAGGCTGGGTTTTCTGATTAGGCCTGCAAGAGACCTCGTAAAGTTTATAGAGATGTAAAGCTGTACTCGAAGCAAGGTTTTGTGTAAAATCTGCTTGTGCATAGAAAGACGTTAATATCACACTATTACATAACTGTACCAGCTGTGAGAACGTACTTGATTTATCATCTTCACCTTCACCTTAAGCGATCCTATACGTCTCGTTCCACAGCACACATGCTCACATAGAAAAACAGGTCAAGACTGGCGTACTCATTTGAAAATGGGTTACAGGAGATTATATAAAACAGGAAGGGACTAGAGTAGCATGTCCCTAACCCCACAGAGACGAGAGAGAGAGCGAGAGAGAAGGAGAAAGAGAGAGAAATCAGGGCAAAACACTGATAAACTGTCTTCTCTTCACTCTATTGGTGTATGGTTGGTGTATGGTCACACAAAGGCTGTCACAGCATTTGGTTAAATGCTGTTCAGGAAACAAAATGCCAGTCAGGCTTAAGTAATTGTACGTTTTGTTGTATCATTTTTAAAGAATGCAGCCCAACCTCGGCAAAACATTGCCAGTGGCTAGTTACCAACATATATTTGTCAAAGCTTAACTATAGTTCTTCAGCCCAACATTTAGACAGATCAGAACATAGGAAAGATCTAAACCTGAACACCATAGTCCTTTCTGCTGAGACTAAAGTCCTCAAATTTAAGCCTATAATTCAAACTTCGAAGCTGCACAGCTCTCTTTTTGCTCTTTTTCCATATACTCTGCAGCACAGGTGTTCTCCTGCTTACCCTCTCTATCGTTCCTGCATGGAACGATGTGCTACAAATAGAGATCTATTCAAAGCATGGCTGACTTGGGAACGAGGACATTCACTGCCAACAGTTACTGCACAATCAGGGGGATGTAGTGGAGAAGATGGATAATGGGTGGTGGTACGATGAAAGAGAGGAAAAGAAGAAAGAACTTGCTCAGCTCAATGCTCTGTGATCCCATGAAAAAAGGGATGAAGAGCTTCGTGAATCAAAGTATGCAACTCTCTGTTGACTCCCAGGGGAGAACCAGGGGTGCTGACCCATGTGCTTAGCATTTTTGTCAACTCTTTATGCGATGGAGATGATCTGCTTTTGGTAAACCGCTTCGAAAACATTTCAACATGAGGAAAGACAGAAAGACGACAGCGAGAGAGCAAGGTATCAAGATCAGTAAACACTGTACTATTTGTAGCAAGGTACTGTCATATATATCAACCGTTTGTTCAAAAACAATTGGCTGCTTTGTTCAAAACATAAACAGCTAACATAATCTAATCATTTAACATACAGTGCTTCGTGTACTGTGTGTATCATACTAATTAGTGGTACTGCAACGGATAGGCCCAAGATAAGAATGACTTGTGTGTGTGTGTGTGTCTAGGTGTGAGTAATTTATGTACTTTATCAATCTATACATGGGCATTCAGGTAGAACAGTAAACAGATGCAGCCACAGCCCACAAATGTCAATCTTTGACTATAGTAGATCAACACATGTTTACATTAACGCAGGATATAGCCATGTATTTTGAACTGTTCTAGAAAACATAAACTGTTGGGTCTTTTTTTAAAGAGAATCCTGCTAGCATTCTTTGCTGGTCTCTGATAATGTAGATGACAGAGATTGTAGAGACAGAAAGGCCTGAGACTATGTAGCTTTGGGGAGCAGTTATAATAGATTAATGTATCTGACATAACAGGTGCCTGTGGGATGTTTTGACCAAAAGTGATAGTGACTGATATTTTGTTTATGTGTGTGAGAATAAAAGATCATATAAATTCAGAAAGAAAGCGAAAGAAAATAATGTGTTTACAGTGTGTGTGTTTGACAACCAGCATCAAATGGACTCTGGACACTTTTGGCATATTGTCTCACAATTTACATGGTTGTTGTGGTTTTAGCAGATTAAACAGATGTTTATAGACAGAATTGCTTGCTGTACTGAGACACACACCAAAACGCACGTACACTCACACAAACTCCTAATGTTATCTTAGGTTTTTACACATATTGGAGGTTTGTGTAAATCGTTGGTGCTGACATTTTGTCATATTGAGTGACATGTTCATTTGGTAAACAGTTTAAAAAGTCATGTTTAAATGGAATTAAGAAGACTCCGTTCAATGAGCTGTCAAGATAAAGGGCTCTAAAGAAACCAACAACTAAACTGAATAGGTTTCAGTGTTGGCTCTGTCAATGTGGCCATTCTCTTACAGTGAATAATAATAATCATAACAACAATAAATAATAAGAATAACCACAATAATTGGAGGCGTGTGCTTTTCAGCAATAGCATTGCAGTATTTTATGAAAAAATACATTAGTATTGTCAGTGTATGTAGATTACATTCTTTAATGCGATCTCTCTCTGTATTTACATTTTCTTGTGTGAGTTTCTCTAGTTTGCTGGTTCTCAGCATGTGTTTGCGTCTGTTTCTATATACGTGAGTGTCTGTTTTCAAAGCAGGTGTGTGTATGTCTAAACCTGTTGTGTAAACAGTGCCATCTGTGAGTAGGTGGGATCGGAAGCATAGCACCAGGATGTTGGCAGACGAGGGGGAGGCATAGCACACTGTTGCCCAGGACAGGGCTTGGTGTGCTGGCCTGAAATAAACCATACATCCCCTCAGACTGAGGTTGTGGAGGATCCCTTTGGAATAGTGGGGTGCGACACACTCACTACTGTACCATTCTATCCCTTTTTATCCGTATTTTATTTGTCACATTTGTTTGTTTATTTGTCACATTTGTCACACCTTTTTCTGACTTCCTGGGAGGATCTAACACCAGTGCACATGGAGGGGGGGGGGGGGGGTGTTTTCCTACAACACCCTATAGGAGACCCCCCCCCCCCCATCCCCCACCCTCCCACACCCCCACCATGGGAAAATCGCAACTTTCATTAGGATGTTAAAGGCGAAGTAGAAACTATTTGCATGAGAAATATAGTACCTGTATGATGCCTAAACCTTTATAACAGGAATGTATTGTTGGTAACACTGCAGCATATGGGGACAGGATATAGTGTTTGTGTCAAAATTATTATGTTTAGAGACAATAATGCCAGACGAAAATGTGGAGCGATTGCATTGTTAATTTCAAATACATCTGAATGTAGTGTGTGGTAACCAGACTTGCAGACATATTAATTACTCATTTAAATTTCCCTGGAAAACTAAAAATGTTCTACAGAGTATTAGTATCAAAGCATAAGGTAATCAAGCACTTAGCCAACTGCCAACTGCCAATCTTTCAATTAACCAATTATAATGCATGTGGGAGGGGTTTGGGTACTTACACCTCCAAGGTTGACTTCTCTCTTGCCTCCCCTAGAGAACTGACTGGTCAGATGGTAGAGCACAGTCCGGCCACGCTTCCTGGCTTCACTGAAATGAGAGTTGCCACTCTTTCTTCTTTGCCTCTTGTCCTCAGAAACTGTTCAGAAAGATCAAGGAAACAATGATTAAAACCTGGAGGATATTATTTATGAGGTCTCTTGCTACCTATACATTATCAGATTCAGAATACTTTACTTTACTTTAAGCCCTCTACATTTTACCATTCATCTCATATGTGGTTTTAGAAAGTAAGCATGCATGACATGGTGCCAACGTATTCATATGTGAAAAGAAAATAACCTTATAGGAATTCATGCAATGATATCAATTCCATGATGAATTTTTTTTGTACCTTATCCACCCAGTCAATGTACAAACAAAGTGCTGACAAGGCACTGAAAATGCTCATATATTGCTTCACCTTCACTGTGGGAAACCTTTTACCATCACAATTCAAATGCATCGGTAGCATTTGAAACATGTGAAACTACCTACTGCTTCTGCCTTTGTTTATTGCCTGGTGAAGCTGTGTGAGCATGTGCAGGCCCATCTCCAACGGTGGAATGCCAAGCCAAGAAACAATTGCAGTAGAATGTGACAATGACAAACAATGGAACTCCGTCCAAATGAAAGCCTGAGGCCCGAGGAGGAGTTGGGTAATAAATCATGGCCAGACCAAAGAACAAATTTTTTTTTTGTTAAAACAATCGGAGGTTTTGTTGCCTACCTTCTTTTTTGCTGCTGTGATGACCTTTACCATGTGAGTCAGTGATGTCCTTGAATGAGAATAAAAAAAGCACCATCTCTCCCTTCTCGTTCTTAATGGGCACAATGTCCAGCAGGCACCAGAAGGCCGTCCCTTTAACGAACATTTAAAGCAATATTACAAAATGCACAGCATTCATTTTTGTTCATTGCAAAGATGCTGACGGTGACAGATGTAACAAATGTCTTGTAATTACGAAAAGATTCCCAAGACGAAACTAAAACTGAAAATGTACTGCAATAAAACCCCTGTGCCATTAATATTCAACCAAGCTTAGAGAAGGAGTAAATCTCTATTTCAGACAAGGTGAGCCAATCAGATTGGAGAATGAAGCGGCATGCATCCAGGTCCTCTCGGACCTAGCTAGCTCATTAGCAACTAGAGAAGAGATGAGCTCTGCCTGTAAACAGATGTCGGGCATCTCCCATGGTGTAAAAATGTGTATGTATGTGTGTCTGAAAGGGAGATGAGAGAGGGAAAGAAGAAGGGAGGTATCTAGAGTATGTGAAGAAGAGAAGGAGGTATGGTACACTATAATGTTACAGAAAGAGTGTGTGTGTGTGTGTGTGTGTGTGTACATTTGTGTTTGTGCACACCTGTTAGAATGTTAGAAGTTCTGACAACTTGTTTGATGGTGTCTGTGGTTGGGTTTCACAGCCCTTATCACTTCCTGTGCAACTCTGGTGATTTCTTTCAGTAATTACTGACAGAGAGTTTTACATCATTTCCTCCGACAAATGTAACTGGTGTAACCATAGACTCTCTGCATGGTATTTTTCTTAACAAGATTCTTGTGTAGGGTTTGAAATGATACTTCAGATTCAAATAAAAATGAAATCATATCAAGCTGGTAAGTGTGTGGTAGGTATAATTGCCTGTTTCTTAGTTAATGGCAGTGGCTAAAAGGGACAGCAAACTTGACACATTTCATAAAAACTTAGATTTTTGTGTGCTTTTTACTGTACTATGGAAATAAATTGGTGTCCTACATTCACACTTTCTTCATTAAACATTTTGGTGAAAAATCTTGAAACACTTTACTCCTTAAAACTGCCATTGTTACAATTTAAACAAAACTACATTTAAATGTATCTTCCTGTCTGTGTTGGTAAACAACAGATATTGTTTCTATGATAGACCTTTTACTTAAAACAATGTGTGTTCTCATTGCATTGACTATGTTTCTTTTTCTTTTTACCGCCACTCACCATTTTTCTTGTAGAAGCGGATCTCGGTCTGATACTCCTCCTTGCCCTCCAGAGCCTTCTCCATCTGCTGGGCCACATGCTCGCTGGTGTCAGCCCCGTATAAGAAACGGCAGCTGCAGTTCTTCTGCATCACCTCGGTGCGCACAAAGCCCGTCAATTCGCAGAAGCCATCTGAGCAGTAAACGATGGGGTAGCCACGGTGTCCTTGTGCATTGCCAAGCAGAAAGTTGCTGTCTGTGTGTTAAGACCCAACAGACAAACAAGGAAGTACTGTTTATGTAAGCATAAAATAAGTGGTTTGTTGTAGCTAACACATCATAATATCTGCATGCATATTCATGAAGGGGGACAGTGAGACGTTGAGCATGGCTGGAGGCTGAAGAGAAAAGAGTGGAAATGAATGTCCCTTCAGACTCTCGTGGTCTTTCCCCACTTAATGTATTTTCCTTCTCAGGACCTTGGACAGCGGGGAACCTCAGACAGCCACTTTATAATACAATATGCTGCCTGTTTATCTAGGATTCCATCTCCATTCATTTAGCTGTGCCTTCAGGCTCTAATACTACAGAGGCCTGAACAGCAGTCCTCTCTGGGGATTACATTAGTGCAAGGTAGACATGGTTTGGTCTGTCTGATGCCTACAAGCAGAATTTGTGTCCTAAGACTTGTATTTGGCACAGTAGCATTTGTACCTCAGAATACCCATCAATCTACGCATAAAGTGTACATTTAAACAGCAATACCATAAAAGTACTGGAGGATAGAACTACAAATTAGTCTGCTACTAATACATTGCAGAATTAATTGTAAACTCAACTATTTTGACCTTGAAAAAAGACAAATGGTTACACTTGCATTTATATAACACACTAAGCTACGTTTAAATACTACAGAAACAATGCACTTCTTCAGAAGTGTAGCTGCAGCAGCTCCTTCCACCAATTAGCTCTTTAATTGCCCGTCCTTGACAGGAAGTCGTCAACAGGGGATTTTTCTGAGTGGTGACAGCTTTCACAGGCGTGCAGCAAGCGGTAACAAACGCACCACAGAGGAATTATACAAAGAGACGCAACAAGCGGATCCTGCACCTCGATACCAGCCTACAATTGCCTTTTTTATAGCTGCTTAGCCTCTAGTAAGCTGTCGGTGAGCGTTAACAAATGCGTTTAACATTAAACTGGATATCATAAACTTGTCTTTGCTTTTTATTAGGATATTTATAGGAATCTGCTTTACTCAATGAAGGTCCCAAGCATTATCTTTTTTAGCTTGAAATAGCTAGAGATTGACTGCCACCAAAAGTATCTCATCTGTGAAAGAATAATGGTCCAACCAAAAAACAACATTGTTCTTGTGATTAACAATGACAGGCAGACAAAAAAAACTTTGCACAAATAAATCACACACTCAGCTGCCATATAAACTGTGAACCTCTGTAGAATACAATTCAGGGTAGCATTAATCTTTTTGGCTAATTCAAATTCATCTAAATATATCCTATACTGTACAATCTCTAGTCAGCATTGCTATATCCGTCTTCTAAATAGGTCAAGAGATGGGACAGTAGTTTATCATTGTGTAGCTCATACACAGATGCTTTGTGGCACCACAGTGAAAGATTTGAACATCTACTTTCTGGATGACGAATTCATGCTTATTATTCTTTGAGTGAAAAGAACATTGGAGAACCCCCATACTATTTCCTGTCCACTTGCAAGATTCTTCAAGGTCCTCACAAGGAGGAAAATATCCTAAGATGACAGGTATAGGTTTACATTAGGTCTCCTACAATGTCTCTAGTATTCTCAATAAGAATGCATTCGAATTTCTGAATGACTTTATATGCCACCGATCATGGTTCGTGTGGTTGTGAATGTGTTCTTGGCCCTATTCTAATCCTCTTACAGATTCTGCACTGAATGGCTGTACTGAAGCCGAGCCTTTCCTTTTAATTACACATCTGCACAGCGGATAGAAGAATTGTAATCTGGGATGCTAGATGATAAAAACAAACAACAACAGTGGCATCGTCCTCACACGCTCTCTATTGAATGAGTCGATCAATTGAAAATATTCAATCAATTGAGTGTGGTACTCAAAGCAGATGACACTGTCATACTGGTTAATAACACCTTTAACATAATGAGCAGGCAGCAGAGGCAGCAGGGGAGATTACTGTGTTAACATGTAATTAAGTTAGATGGAGGTTTCTCTCTTGACACTGGTAATGTACATTTAGAGCAGAATGTTAACATTTACTTGCCTGCAATCAGGTGAATCCATAGAATAGCAGCTAAATCTATATAAACCATCTCTATATCTATAGCATAAAACCTTGATTTTACATTGTTAACATTTTAACAGTTACTTAAATCCTTCCAAAGTGCTTAGCAATTAATCTGAACTACGTTGTTTTAAGTGCTATGCTCGATTCAGCTAAACCACTGGATAAAACTAAATCTCAAATCAACGAAGCTAAATACCAGAAAAGGATCTTTGGACTTTCCCAATCCCACTGTTTAGCAACATGCAACACTGACAGACAGAAGTAACCAACCCAATCACTTCAACTGTCCGACCTGCTGTCTGCTGTGTTCCTATTCAAGCATTAGTGGTGAACCACACAGACCCATTCATCACCCTGCTAACAATGAACACCACCGGGTTCAATCTTCTGACACTGGCCCATTCCCTTTGGTTTATCAGTTGCCTTTCAAGGAACAGTGTGAGAGGAGCAAATGAACCCTGGTCTTATCTCTGCAAACAGCTGCCCTACTGCCTGGTTGTCCATGTCTGTCTGCTGGGACTGGCAGGGGTGGCCTGTGGAGCTATGCAACTGTGAGGCAGGGACAACACACAAGCATGTGTGCAATCACGTTACACACATATGAGTGAGCACATTCTATACATGCATACATATATTTTTTTAGATATATATAACTACATTTTATATATATAACTCTTGCCAGCCTGTCTTATCTGCAGTGAATACATTGAGATGTCAGTTAATGTGCTGAGGAGTTAAAGGCAAACTGACCAGTAAGTATAGACTAAACGTTTCATATGTCAGTTCCAAATGAACGGTAGGTTAGGCCTATTAGGTCTGCTGTAGCCTACCGTAGGCATACGTGTCTACAATTTGAAAACGAAACCCATAACCAACTGAAGACTGACGAAATTACGACTTGCTTAAACAATTACCTACGTTACTTTGATGAAACCATATGCGTGTGGTTTAATAACAAAATATTACTATATCAAACGAGCTATAAATCTCTATTTAAACGTCTCATCGGTCATACATAGACTAAACCCAAAACGCTCGAGCACCTTCACCAACCGCCGCTGCACCCAGTCTCCCGGGCAACCGGCGGGAAGCTATTTTCAGCCACGCGCACAAGCTGCCACCCATAAGCACCCTGTTGTGGAAGAAGCTCGCGCAGTCTTTGAAACACAGGTTTAGTGGCTATCTAACACGATCAAAAGCGTCTGTCCGTCAGCCCGCAATTTCCATCTATTCTAGAACTATTATTTCCTTGATGCACTTTAATGCAAGTTGCAGTGGATTGTCCATATCAGAGGTCGCATTTGAGGGATTATTAAGGACAACGTTCTGAAGAGTAACCCATACTGCTAGTACAGAATTGAAAGGTTCTATGCTATGAATGATGCCAGTAAAGGGAAATGGTACAGCCTGTAATGAGGCCTATTTCATATGACATCTCCGTCAGTGGAAAGTTGCATTGTAGACTGTAGGAACGCAAGCGCAATTCAATAAGGCAGTTAAATAACTCAATAAGGCTTTCGGCACACTTAATTAAAAAAAAGACACTGGCAAAGGTCTAACTACCATGACATGAGTTTAGCAAAGGTAGATCAACCATTTCAAAAACTGTGGGTATAGAACATACCAACTGATAGAGTTGGACTAGCTCTGTAAATTATCCTATTTTAGATTTATTTAAAAAATCTGTATTTTGGCTCAAGAGGATTGGGTTGTTGTGAACTTGAGGAGAGGGTCATGACCTCAGTCTAGGGCTCAGAAAGGAAATAGACCCCGTTTCATTTGGCAGCCTAAATGAGATACGTTCTCAGATAATCATGGGTTTATTCATTACTGGACAGGGATCACACATCAAAGAGACTTGATAAACCAATAAAGGAGTTACAGTAGAGAGCACACTTAAGAAAGAGGTATGTTGATTTTGTACTTAGTCCTTAATTTTGGATAGATTGGGGTACAGGGTTCAGTATTTTGATTTCTCCCCAAACAGCTATTTTCTCATATGTTGTAAAGTGTTTGGAGATGAAGCAATAACATGGGTAGTACTGATCAAATTGTTCTTCTAAATTACCAACTGTAATTGCAATTGAAAAAATCTCAATACCAGCTGTTGCCATCATTACAGTGGCTGAATTATTAAGAATGAAATTGTAATTGTGTTTCTCACCAACCACGTCAAGTACTACAGTCAGAAAGCAATAACAGTTGGATCATCCCTTATGCCTATAACTTTTACATACAGCCAATAAAAAACGAGTTAAAATAATGAAATGTTACTATTTGACTGTCCAATAGGCACCAAAGTGGTTTTGTTAGGAAACAAAGCATGTAGCATTTGACAGGGTTGTATTCAGAAATAGGGGTAAGACGACAGCAAGTAAACACTAGCCTCCCTTGGTGTTTGTGTACAAAGAGTTACAGTCTCCCCTGAGTCATTGCACCAGGTACAAAACAAGAGACCCAGTACATGCAGACATCATACTGATGGCTGCACAGTAGCACAGCAGTCTGTGTAATAAACAAACTGCTGTAAGAAGTCAACTTCAACAAGTCTTCATTCTCACAAAAACTTATGACTGTTACTTACCAATTTACTTACCAAATAAATGTCCCTTTATGAGAATCTACAATTATATAGAGACAGCAGTACTATACTGCAACTTGAACTTCTACTGCCACAACCACAATACTAATGTAGTACTGTAGTTTTACCAAATATTTGTACATTTAGGTGCAGAGCAGTTTAAAATACTAATGGCATCCATCGAGATTCTAGAACACTGAGGACCTATCTTATCACTACCACAACTAATAACAGCATTACTACAACAACACAATGATAGGATTACTTCATACTTACGGGTGCCGTCGAAACGGGTGGCAATGGTGTCCAGAAAGGTATTCTGGGGGGCCAGAAGCCCCTTCATCACCGGCATCTTGACCCTATTCTAGAGTCAGTATTTTCCCTGCCAGTCACACCATCTCAGACCCGCACGGTGGTCTGTCAAGGTTGGGCAGAGGGGTGGTCCGGTACCATGGGGAGATTGGCACATCTAAAAGAGATGATGCTTCTCCATGAAGATTGAATGTGGAAGTGTGGGGACATTCGCCATCAGGTTCAAAGTGGATTCAGATTCAGAGTAGTAAAGATCCGGCAGATATTTGCTGAGGTGTGCACATTCAGGTAATTCAGGTTTTGCTCTTTCTGGTGATGTAAACAGTCCTAGCAGCAAGTGGTCATCTTGGTCCAATGGGCTTCCCTCTGAAGAATCCAAAATCTAGTTTTTTTCTTATTCTGTCTTTGTGTTTGCTTGTGCCCCATCTTACTCCATTCTTCTCTTTTACCAAAATGCTGTGGCAGTTAGAACAGTTACATCTTCTTATGCTCTCTCACGCAGCTTTTCTCTCTCCCTCCCTCTCTCTCCTCTTCGCTCTCTCTTTCATCCACTCCTGCGAAGACTCAGCCAATGAGAATCGTTGCTGACACTATAGAAACCTGTGTTCTTCTGGGAGATGGAGAGAAGCAATGGGACAGGAGACAGGAGGGAGGGAGAGAGAGAGAGCGGAGAGAGAGAGAGAAAGAGAGAGAATATTCTTCTGTACTGGTTACACCCTGTGCTTCTATCCATTTGAAATATTATTGGTATCCCAAAACTATATTACACATATATTTGTAATAGTAATGTATAGAGTACATACATTTGTAATGTATAGAATACATATATTAATTTACATTTGTATACTTTTGCATTCAACTGCGCTAAAGACAAAAAAAGGTTAATACAAAAAAATGACTTGTCTACCAGTAAATGTGCACTACCAATTATAAGGAATATCTTAGCAAATAAACATTTTCTCGGTTACAAGTTTTGAGGGTTTCCTTCTTTAACTTGGCTGCAGAGATGATTGGTTTTCTGATGCCCCTGGCTTCACATCTTGGTCAGAGAATTAAGGGTCCAGAATGAAAGCCGCTAAGAACGGATTAAAAGGATAGATGAGGAGATGTTTCAGTGAAGACTTTAGCAAAACTGACCCCAGATCTTAATTTACATTGACGCAGAGATTGAACAGCTTAGTATCAGTGATAGTATTGTCACTGATGCACATCAGAAGAATCTGATGCGTTTTTTCAAGAACTAAATTAAACAAATTATTAGAAGAATGCATTCATTACAAATTATTTTACATTTTTATTTTTTTAATTATATATTAGAAAAATGCATTCATTTACGTATGTCATCAAGCATTTTTATAATATCAATAATAACAATGTTTAAATAATAACAATGATTAAATAAGCCAATGCCAAAACAGTCCTCTCTTGGCACTTTAGACATCACAGAATATTAGTGGTTTCAGGGCAGAGGCTGAGAATAAGGCAGACACAGAAGACCCTGGGTACACCACTAACTCATGTCAGACAGATGGGCAGAGCTGTGCAAGGGCATTGGGAAAGACTGTCTGGGGAGAAAGATTGGGGGAGAGAGCGATGAAGGGTGAGAGATATAGCAGAAGAGAGAGAGAGGGAGATAGTGAAACAGAGACACGGAGGGAGGGCGGGAAATAATACAGGCTGTGGGCATATCGCCGTGTGATGGATCAGACAGGGCCTCAACGTCGCAGTGAGGCGGAACGCTGGGATGAGACAGTGAAAAGATGACCGACAGTATAAATACAGACAGGGAGAGAGAGAAAGTAAAGAGGAGGGATAGCCATATAAAATGTTATAGCTACAGACATGGACTGAAAGAGCAATTGAGATGTGATGGATACAAAAGAGGGTTAACTATGAAAAAAAAGAGACAGATACAACAAACTTGACAGGAAGGGAAAAAGAACATGGTAATTTGGAAGGAAACAGAATGTAAAGGGTAGGCTGACAGAGACAAACAGAAAGCAGGAAGAAGAAAGAGAGTAATGTACGTCTTCTCAGATACTATTTAATCCCTGGCAGCTATTCAGTTAAATCAATTTTTAATGGATACTCATTGTCTTCCCTTCTTGTAGTTCATCCATCTCCCCTTGTCACAAATAAAGAGTCTAATCTATTATAGATTCCCTTCTTTCCAGTTCCACCCCCAGGTCAATGCCACCTGCTGAAATAATTGTTATACAGTATGTGTAATTATTAGCGCAGATTAACTGCATTTCCCATGGTTCTTGGTGCCAACAATATCTACCAGGTTAGATGAATATTGCCCAACATGTGGAGCAAAAGGAAAAAGCATTTGAACATTTAGATGCTGATCGGTTGCTTATACTTAAACCTAAAGTGTCTCCATGTTCTTGATTCACAGGTGAGTGTCAGTACATGTCTTTGACAAATTTATTCTGAAGTTCCTGCCTCATGTACTTTACATTTGGTTGTTTGGCAGCAAGATGTTTTACAGCAAGTATAGGGACATTTCCCCCTGCCTAAATTTAAATGTAAGTGGGGTGAAGAGCCTTGCCCAAGGACATAACGTCATTTGGCATGACCGGGATACAAACCGCAACCTTCTGATTGCTAGCCCGACTCTTTAACTGCTACGCCACCTGACCCCCACATTAAGATTGACATCTTTTCATAGTTTGTATAATCACAGGAAGTAGTGAGAATAGTGCAAGAACAGAGTTCTTTGCAGAAATAGGACATTGCTAAAAATATTAGCCCATTTGGAGCAAAGTACTGCAGGCGAGTGACATGTAACATACAAAAGCATGTAGATGTTAACAAAATTGTACACTAACTGTTTCAGTGAGCTTTGCCCTTAATGACAATAGCCAGCATTGGCTCATATTTATATTAAATAATTGGCAACTTTGCAGACTCTTGGAATGAAATGTAAAAGACTGACCAGCTTGTATTGAGTGTTGTCAAGAGATACATAAAATTGTTGTATAATGTGTTACTGTTAATCTAGGCCTTCTCACTATGTAGCTCTGTAGAACAACTTTGGTATTAAGTTATTTCCAATAAAGGGATGGAATGTGATAGATGAATACAGATGATTTATTTGTGGGATTAAAAATAATAAAAATAATACTCAATAAGATACTGGCGCCCTCTACTGTTAGGCAAGAATATTTTTACATTGTTTAATAAATAATATTAGTTATATATCTATATTATTCATAATATTGCACTTTTATTATGACATGGTATGGTTATACATACTTTTTTGTATTTGACCGAGGCTTATTCTGTTGCAAAAACATGTATTGTCTCTCTAATGTTAAACCATAAGAATGTATAACAGGAAAAAATATAATTTTGTCCTCCTTATTGTCGTGGAAATCATATTTCTGAAGAATTTGTGTAAATTAACCCTTCTCTGCATTAATACTGGGAAAGTAAACTTAAAAGGTTGATGAATTACATAACTTTTGATCATAATGAAAAGCCTGTTCCATTACCACAAGCAACATCTACGATGCCTGGTGGACAAAGTCTTCAGTCCGATAAAATTCCCTCACAGCTTTTCAAAATTCAGGAAATGGTCTTTCCTAACAGGAAGTCAGCATACTCTTTCCTCCGCAGCACACGATGCATTTTGAAGGTGTTTGGTGAGGTGTTGGAAAAGCACATCATCTGTTTGCGTAGCTCACTGAAAGCCCCCCCAGCCACCAGATGTACCCTCATTGGCCCGATACTACCCTTGAAGCGGAACGACTTGTAGACAGCAGAGTCCTCCTGCAGACACTGGTCCAACTGATGGGAGGAGAAAGGAATGTGTTCCAAAAAAGATATTCTACCATTGCTTATAACATTGTGATCATCATCAACTTACAGTACCCCCAAAAAATTGGTACGATTTTGCATTGCAGCCCATTTGATCTTATACCTATACTGTTCTGCAACGACCAAACTAAACAATCCTCGCTGTGGTTCAGTACCTTATAACGCTGCTCCTCTGACAGGTTTCTGACTCCCTTCAGCTCTACAAAGACCTGATAGTGAGGGTCAGAACCTCCGGATGAGTCACCTGGAACAAAGCACCACAAATTCAATTTCGTATTCAAATAGTATTTGTAGTTGCATTTCTTGTCGGAACTAGAAATGTATCTTCGGGGATCAATAAAGTCCTCTAGCGCTCTCAACATGTGCATACAGTAAAAGTAACGTGAATACTGTTGAAACATGAGAAGTACATAAGTAGAGACATGAGAAGTCAGTGTTACCCATAAGGCCGCTCTCAACACAACTATAGTCGAGCAGCTTCGCTCCGGGCCACTGTTTCACGGCTTTCTTTAGGGCGCCCAAGAACACAGCCTCTGATATCTTCTCCCCTCGTACGCTCAGCATCTGACCACGTCTGTGAACAAGGGAACAGGCAGACGTATGTTGTGAAGGCACTAACACGTACCATGTTAGAACTTGTGTTAGAATGCGTATTGCACTGAATGGTTTTCAGTCTGTTGTGTACCTGTATTGAAATTCCACAATGGGACACTGGTTGTGAAACCCAACCACTTTCAAAATGTCTCCGATACGATACCTGGAAAAAAGAAAAACAAATCTTACTCCCTTCAATCTGCCAGAGGAATTCATAGTTATCGTGCATCTCACATTGAAACATGCATGCTTTTCTTTTGACCTGAAGAGACCCGAAGCGTTGGTGATGACCAGCTCGTAGTTGTGTCCCTCCTCCACCTGGTCCATAAGGAGTGTTTGTGGCTGTTCCTGGTCCAGGTTGGCCTCAGGCAAGAACTCACAGAACATTGAGCGAGGACACAGCATATAGCGCCTGTGCTGTTCCTCAGGCCACAGGTTCACACCGATTAGACCTGCAGAGGTGGACATAAAGGAAGTGAGATTATTCTCCATAATACTATAAGTGTAATATGAACACACACAAATACACCTTACCCTCAGTAGCAGCATAGAAGGGGGAGTAGAATGGCACTCCCTGACAGTAGTGCTCTCTCAGCAACTCTCCATAGATCTGGTTGGAGCCCGAGTCCACAGTCAAGACCAGGTTAAGCTGGGGCCAGAGACGCTTGGCAATGCCCAGAAACCCTTGATGGAACTGGGCCCGGAGCTCAGACGCTCTCTCTGGGTCTGGTTTCATCAGACTCTCCAGGCTAGTTCGCACAGCAGATTCCAGGACCAACGTCTGACTGATATGACCCAGTTCAATGTCCTCCACCAACTCCTGCCAGCGATCCTAGAAGGAACAGGCATCGATATAGTCATGGATGGTAGGTGGGTTTCCTCAACACATATTGGGTCTCACTGTCACACCTACCTGCAAGGCACAGAATGCATAGAAGACTGTAGAGGCAAAGTTTGACTCAAGAGTGCCCACACTTGGGTCTTTGAGGGCAAACAGAAGATGCAAGTAGAGGGTGTCTTTCTCACTGGGCACCTGGAAGAAAGATTGGTAAAACATCTACATAAATATCTTGAAGACTTGAAAACTTGGATCCATTTAACATTTCTTTAGAAAATAACACAGACTCTTTTATCTTGTTTTCGACAAAGCACATTCTAAGTGCTTTAAAAAACACACACAAAAGAGTGCTCTGCAAGCACCATGGAAAAGTGCTTGGCCTTTCTTCCACTTTGGAGCAACCAATTTTTTGAACCATGTAAAATAAAACAGGACTGTCAAAAGCAGCCATTAGTATATAGCTATTTATTATTGTTACTTGCCCAGGCGTAACAGGCAGGTAAAAATAAATAAATAAGTAAGTACGCTCAGGTTATTGTATTAATCCTACTTGGAAGGCAGGTGCTGGAGTGGTGTAGAGGTTGAGCATGTGTCGTGAGGAGGCTGGGGTGGAGGAGTTAGGTCCGATGGGTATCCCTGCCTCTGACTGGCGAAATGTTGGTGTGTAAAAGAGCTTTGTGGTGCGCTGGAGGCCCTCGCTGGCAGGGAAGGCCCTCCGCATGGCGTCCAGACAAACCGCCACACCCTAGACACATCAAGGGTAAAATTATAATATGGTGAGTAACATTTAAACACACAGACTCACAAACACACACACACACACACACACACACACACACACACACACTGTAGAACAAGAAAATGACAGGAAAAATAGATCTTATTAAGTTGTACACTGACCTGCAAGAAGAACTCTGTGTTGGTGTCCTTGGTGCTCAGTAGCATGGCACTGGCTCCTGATGTACCAGAGGTCAAGGCGAGAATCAGAGGTTTCTCAGCAATGATGACCTTGTTCTCACCAAGGGCGATGCGTTTAATCAGCTCCTTGAAGTGCTCGTAGGTCGTTACAGGATGCCGCAAGCGATAAGTTTCACAATCTATAAAAGAATAAATGCACAATTATAATTTTTTAACAAATGTGTTTGTGTCATACTGTTCAGTGCATAGTGTTCATGCATGTTTTTGCAGGTAAATGAAACTGTTAAAAAGTTTAAGAGATCCTTTTACCTTTGATTGAACTGAAATCATACTTCTGTCCATAATATGTCTGCGCGTTCTTATGCAAGCGCTTCAGTAGAGTGTCCTCTTGGACTTTCCGTATATTCAGTGTGTCGGCTTCTAGTTTATGTCTTTGTCGCTTTCCAAGCCAACCAACGATCTTCACTGCAAAATACTGGCTGAGCAAACTACTTAATGTTCGGTTTTGTCCTTTAATTTTAGAGCTGATGTCTCGCCAAATGAGCGTCATTCCACCTACTGAAAGGATTCCCAGCGTACTCACTAAAGGACTCGGCATGCTCAAATCTGTTACAAAAGGATGTAGACATTTAAATCAGTCAGGTGAGGGCACTGTAGAGCAAAACAACTTGGACAAACTTGTTAAACATAACATCAAATATTTTATTAACTTATGAAACCTATTTTCCAAATTTGTTTACGCTACTTTGAGACTCTGATTATCAATAATATTCTAATTTCAGGAATAGTGTCACTAATACTGAAACAGGTTATGATGATGTGATGTTCGTCAATGTCGCCTACCCTGAGTTTTTCCAATAGCAATAATTATAGAGATAAATAAAAAGACGAGTGCGGAGCGAATTATTTTATGACGCTGAGTAGCCATTGTCTAACTTCTCCCCCGTTTCACGTGTCTTATCTTGTAGGGAAAAATAAACGTCGAACTGAGTAGTGCATCATTTCCGTGATTATGGTTCAATATGACGTCCATACAACGTGCAATGTGATTGGTCGAGCACGAGTTGACGTACTAATTTCACTTATCAGAAACCAAGCATTTTCTCTTTAAGCAACCAATTACATATGTATATTCATCTGTATATATTTATATCCATATTGTTGTTCCTTTATTGAGATTGTACATTGATATTGTTAAGTAAAAAAAAACAACACAACATAAAATAAAATAAGCAGTATATCCGGAAGTAAGTACAGCATATTTGGAAGGCTTTTAATTATCCAAAGAGAGGTGGATAGGAGGTTTAAGATCCAAACTTTTTTAGAAAATACTTTTTTTTACGTTTGAAAGATTTTATCTCAAAAAAGATTATTGAACTTAATCCTTTACCCATAATCATGTATTATAACCACTATATTTCAATTGAATAATTATGTAATACCATAACATTAAAGTACCTAGTAAAGGCTGATTCACACTCCGTAAAATATTATCATGATATATTATAGATAAATCTATAATCAGTGACTACATCTTAATACCCCACAACCCAGTAACTACAGTGAAAACAAGGTTTAAAAATTACATGAGGGAAACTGTGAAATCAGCCTAACTTAACCGCCACCACATGAACAAACACACCTAAACCATTAACCACAATATTAAACTCAATTATGTGGAACCACAGAGCAATCAGAATCTCTTTTAGTGCTTGCTCACGACCCAAAACAACTACGTTCATTATCACCGAATTCACCTGGACTCCAACTATCACCAATGTCCCCCATGGACAGAGTAAGGATGTCACATTAATCAAAGTTTGAAAATGTGTTATTGGATCATCACAGACGGGGTCAAAACACAGGCTAGTTATGACAGTCTGCATATCCGACTGTGATGGGTTCGAAAGGGTTCTCCAGGTGTAGGTCACTCTTCAGTACCTTCACTTTCTGTCTCAGCTCCTGTTCGACACGGGCTGGGCTCCTAGTGTAGCAATGGACATTTCCAAGACAAGACACATTTTAGCCAATGTATTAGTATTTGGGCACATTATATCACGATTGATTCATGAAATCTTTGAACATGTTACATGTAGCGTACTAGACCTACCTTCTTGCTTCCAATTTGTGCACATATTGGATTGCTGAGCTTAAGTTTAAATGTCCAGCTTCTTTGTTAATCCATTTCTCAATTGTTTGACAATCATGGTTTGTAAATTCAGTAACAATTATGTCCTCAAAGTAAGAACTGGCACTTATCACAGTGTGTAGCGTGGGTCCTGTTCCAATGTCAATCAGTCTTTCACCACTGTACTTTCCTAGAAATGTAGCTTTGGTCAGTGAGGCCAACTGAAAGTACATGACACATTTAAAGATAATACAAATTGGACACTCACCAGTTGAGAAGGTTTTGCTCAGGTATTCCAACATCACATCAGAGTAGAAAGGCTCCAGTAGTTTTTGACAATCAAAAGGTATGTTACACTGATTCACTTTGGTAAAAGTTTCATGGAAGGCAGACTGCTGGAATGTACATGAAATCAACTTATTTAAAGATAGAAAATATAACTTGATAAGCAATAACGTCTTCATCTCTATGCTGAATACCCAGTGTTTTGTAGATCAATTAATTGGGTTGTTAGTAAAGCAGTACATTTAATATAAGTTGTTGGAGCAACAGGTGAAATGAAAGTAAAAGTGAAGGCTAGTCATGTGAGCTAATTCATTATTAATTTATTGTAGTTTAAGACTGACAAATAACACTCAAATAGTTGTTGATTAATAGGCTTACTCATTAGTATAGCAAAAATAGAGTGACAAACCACACCTAATATTTTTATCTTTTATTTTATTTTTTTTATAAAATCTTTAATTCCAATACCCCTTCCCCAAACATTAATGAACTGTTTATAAGTAAAATGTAACAAGATCAAACAAGGGATATTTTCTAACAGCTCTTCAGAATGAAAACAATAAGATCACACAAAATGTAAGACACAAAGATTTGAGATGTTCACTGAGAGAGAAACCCATGAAGTACCCAACCTGTGAAATATCTCAACAAGAACAATATGATAAAATTGTCCATACCAATGAAAATACCAGTTGTGCATTTCTTAGTAAACATGTTTGTTCTGTTTCCATTTAAAATACAAATTAAAATATTGGTAATAACTGTAATTCACTACTTTGTTGGTAGTCACCTAGTGCTGTGCTGGGGTTAACTTGGTACAGATTTTCCTGAGACTGAACATATTGGAGTCAATAATGATTGACATGGTGGATATGACTTAAAGGGCAAGATACTGGCTATCTGTTGTAATTCATCAACAATCTCTAGTTTGGACATTGTGTAAGTGTTGCCCCTTGACAATCAATACTGTCTTAAGGCACAGGTTGAGAATGCAATAAACTTAATTAAGGCTGACCAAGTTCTTAAACACAAGATGTGTGTACAGTTTTTGTTTCATTACTTGCCAGATTATTCCTTTTTGAATGTATAAAACGCAGTAACTGATGCAAGTTTAGTGTAGTAAGAAGCAGAGGTATTAACTGTAAGGACGTTTTGGTGAAGCTGGTTAAATTCTCTTTCAAGGCAGACTATACAAGGTATATATAGTAGAGTACACATAGCTTTTCATATCAAGGGTCCCATTTGACAAAGGAAATGGCTCATATGTCAAACCAAAAAATATTAGATGCAATAATTAGCGGCTAAGTTTAAAAATCTCTTAATTGTATTTACACAAAAAGTGAGCAATTACATTGTTAATACTGACTCAATAGCAGAATTGGACATTGCTATTTTGTCCTGTTACAAAGTAAGTCACCTTTTGTCAAGGCCAAAATGTCACCCAAGAATTGTTATAGCAAGAAAATAAACAAACACTGGTATGACATACCAATCAAGCCATCATCAAGATAAAAGCCATAGTAGCAGCTATGAAGCTTAATATGCTTGACAAGTATTGCAGTAACAACATTACCTTTACATCTATATTTCTTTATCAGTACTGCAGTTTCCCCTTATCTTACAGTTTTATTTATTTGCTGTATATTTTATATCAGGTACAACATATTTTTTCAGAAAATCTAAATTAATTGTATTAGTATTTATTAGTCACACTGACAGTGAATACTTCACAAACACAACACAAATCAAAGGGCCATGGACTTGCTGGAGGGCATATTTAAGGTATTCTATTTAGTTAAATACTTCTGTTTAGCTAATTATAGTCTCTGTCTTGTGAAAAGTCAGGCAGAAGCGATGAAGTTCATGGTTCATGGTAATGTTTTGATGTTTGCACACCCAGGAGCTTTGCTTTGAACTTTTATTTGAACTAACCAGGAGCAGCTGTCTTGATAGCACGCTAGCACAACACACTGTGTATACACAATAGGGGATATCACTTACCTTTTGAAAAGTGTGGTAAATGCTAGTGTTAGCTGTACATTAAAATACACAACACAGTCATAAGCTAGTAATGATATAAGGCAGGATAGAAATAGCTGACTTCCACTATAACTTACTTTGGATTGGCTGTGCATTCTATATATATTATTGGAAAACCAAACCACTCTTACATTTAGAGCTCAACTCTGCTGTCAAATTTGACCTGGTTTAGTAAAATGCTGGTATTATTTAGGTTGTTGAGAATATGGTCTGAGCATGATTGTGGAGGACTAAAGTCGTCAATCAGTAAATCTTTGATTTAAAAACTGTTACCTACGGGTGCTTGGCTCTTATTAGGGTGCAGGTTTAGAGGGTTAAAGGTCAGGGCTTTAAAGGTCACGACTGCTGGCTGCTCCATTGGTCAGCCATTGGTCGCCTCAGGAGTTCTTCTACGTGTCGAGCCACGTCCATGCTGTCCTCCAGGTCAAACTCCCCGTCTGCATCCAGCATCGGGTCATTTCTGTAGCCATGACATGGAAAGAATTTTAGGGAAACAGCAGGCATGTGCCTTTTACAAAATAAGAGGGCTTCACTTCATGAGTATGTATGACATGTGTGGTACTCACATGGAAGGGTAGATGCCAAAGTTACTAGCAGGGCCCACAGAAGGGGAAGCTGCCTGGTCCATGTATGTTGGGTTCCCTCCAGGCGGCTCAGGGTTAGGTGTGGTGAACCTACATGTACAATGTGTTTGGATATGATTGAACATTTCACACCATGCAAAGACATTGTGAGGGAGTTACTTACTCTGGCACAACTTGCTTGATCTGGGGTTTAACATAGCCATCCACTGCTTTAGCTGTGAGAGACAAGCAAATATATGTGAGTGGCAAAGGGTGTGATATATTCCCCCTGCCTGTGTAATGTTACATATGAGAGGCATTGCTATAAAAAGCTGCCAGAAAGGAGAGTTGGTTTGCGTACAGAGGGGAGGGGTGTAGTACTTGGAGAAGACCTCATCCTTGGCCCTGTCGGGGTACAGGTACATAAGGTGGTTGAGGTCACTGATGCGGTCGGCGAGAGAGCGTATGGAGAAGTCCTTGGTGGTGTAGGGCATGAGGTTCCAAACCAACCGCTCCCCTTGTAAATGAATGGATAAGGGGAAAAACAATTAAGCAGTGTACTGAGGGAAAAAGGCTCAAACAAAAGATTTAGCATTGCTACATCAAACATAATTAGTTTTGATAGAGGCTGATATCATTTTTTTTTTCATTGCAGTACCTGCTTTGTTGGGGTTCTCTGCCACCCAGGCAATAGTGATCCCTCCTATCTCTGAATCACTGAAGCGCAGTAGGAAGGTGCCGTTCGGTTTGGACATCAGCATATCCTGGGCTTGCTGCTTGTTCACAAAGCCCAGAATTGCCCTGTCAAAGACAAAAACACCCACACATTAAGTATGTATTTATTATCCATTACATACAGATATTGTTGGTTTAGGTTAGGGGCTCAGAAACAGCACACACCCATAAAAGACACATCCCATTAAAACCCAAACAAGATATTAAATAACTAAGAAATCTATAAAAGAAACAGTGCTCCGTCAGGGAATGACAGTTGTATTTTGTTGTGTTTGTAGTCTGTTCTCCTGTTCTCTTCTTGCCCATTGGTGCGAAATGAATCAATGAAACTACCAGGTTCACAGCTTGATTGTTTGCTCACCCGTCATTCCAATGAGGCTTCAGATGCTTCTTCATGAGTTCCATGACTCCGTCAAACCACTGCCAGAAGGTGAAGTTCCGTCCAGGCAGACTCTCCTGTGAAGAAGCTCATGTTTACCACTCTTTGACAGCTGTGTTAATGCGTATACTGTGGTGTGACATGCATGATGTGTGATGCTTGATGTATGCGTCTGTGATCATCCCATTGATTTAAGCCAGGATATTACACAAGTAAAGACATGTTACATTAATGGTAATGTCCAACTGAATGGTCAAAGCAGACAAATTTCTGTTTCTGTGGAATCATTCCTTACCCGGTTGAACTGCGTCCAGGACATGGTCATGCTGCGGAAGTCCTCAGGGTTGTTGCTGGTGCTGCTGAAAGCTTTCTGGCCCAGGAACACCAGGTTGTCCTCTGAAAGACCACGTCCACTGTGCATCTCTGCCTTATATTTCATGTCCAGGGCTTCACACAGCTGGGGCCACAGCACCTTGTCAGGTACTATGAAGGGAACCCTGCCCTGGGGGAGAAGGGGGCCAAACAAGGGACAGTTTTAGGATGGAAGCATGAAGATCATTTAAGAGAGGCAGCGGGAAATAAAACATGTGGATAAGGGAGTTGGAATGAGACGGTGAGAGGTTTGTCTGTAAAAATTACGGAATAACTCACTGGTTCGGCAAACGCATTGTCCCAGAGGACTGTTGCTGTGGCATTGTTATCTTGACTACCATGAACAATAACCACTACAGGGAGCGATAATGTCTAGAAAAAAAACAAAACATTTGAAAGATATATAATGAGGACTTAATGTACTACAACAGACAACTCACTGAAGAAGACTTTAAGTCCACATTCAAAAGCAATTGACCTTAATATTTGCCTTTTACCTTGACATGAAACACAAGCTCATTGCCCCCAACACTGAATTGTGACTCGAACAGGACTGTGAACTTCTCCTCTGTGACAGACTCTGTCCCACGACGGTCTGATCGTTTGATCCTCTTCAGGGACTGCAGCGCATAACAGCAAAAGTTAGCTGTACAACGCTATGTTTTAACAGTGATCTTAAGGTCAAACACAACATTATTTACCACAGAATCCACAACTTAAAACCCCATTCTTAGAGTTATTAAGGTTTTTATGGTTATTTTATCAAATCACATGCATTTTTCGGTCACATACAATAAATGTTTATGTCAAGAGCCCTACAGAGTACCAGAGGAGTGCCCTTACTGGTCCAAACCACCTACCATGTTCCTGAAGTGTGCACTGAGGGTTCCTGTGGTCTGGTGGTACTCCATGACACAGTTGTTGTTAAGGATTTCTCCACTGCTATCGCTGTACAGAGAGAAAAGGGGATTGCGCAACAACTCAGCAATATTGAACCAAACACAACCAACTTGGCCCACAACCTCGAGCTCACAAAAGGGTAGGTCACGAAACTGCCTGTGTGGTGTACCCTAGGGTAGAAGTAATAGCCCTTAACAGACGTCAGATGTCTTGTGTACGTCTCATAGTATGCGCAAAGCTTCACTAGCAGGTGAATGTGTCAGTGGGTGGTGTGTTCATGCACGTATGTGACTCACTTCCTGGTGCTCTCGTTCTTCAGCAGAGCTTTGGCCTGCTGCTCGCTGACGATCACTGCCTTGACCTGAGGAGGGTTCATGTGGACGTTGAGCTTTCCGCCCACCAGCAGACGCACCGTGGCAGCAAACTTAGTCTGAGTCTTCAGCACCTGAGGAGGCTGCTTCTCAATGATGAAAGTGCTGGAGGGAGAGAGGGAGAAAGGTGGAGGCGGTGGAGAGGGAGGTGGGGAGGGAGCAGGAGAACAGGGTAATAGAAAAGATGGGGTAAACGTAGGGGAAAAGACATGGAGATAAGACAAGAGAGAACAGTGGTTGAGAATGAGAGAAATCCAGACAGACATGTCCAATTGTAGAGCTCGTATACAAAAGCTTGTGACCTACAGATAAGAGATTATAGTATGAGCTGGTTATTTAACAGTACATAAGCAAAACAAAGCCAGGATTGTGAGGGTTGCAATGATCTGTATTTCAACCAAATGGTCAACTGATTGTGAGAAGGGCAGGGGACAGTTTTGAACACTGTCAGAAAAGCAGCAAATCCTAAAATTGGGTCAAGCAGACGGCGCTCCTACCTGGTGACCAGCGCAGATATGATGTCTGTGATGTCTCCACTGAGCTTGGTGAGGAGCTCTTCGATGGGACCGGGCAGCGGCAGCTGCTGAGTCAGGTGCTCAGCCTTCCTTAGCTGCTGTCGGTTCTGCCATATCAGGTCAGCCAGCTTCTCACACCTCAGAAGAAAGAAACGTCAAGACGTGTAAGTAAATGTCAAGATGTTTAAGGCAAAGTACCGCTTTCATTATCACCTAACGAATGTTTCCATAATGAATCTACAGATAAAAAATTTACGGAATCAGGACAACATGGAGTTGTCCAACAGGGAGTTGGGTGGCTCAACAGTTAAGGTGTTGGGCTCGTGATCACAAGGTTGTGAGTTTGATTCCCGGCTGTGGCTACATGACGTTGTGTCCTTGGGCAACTTCACCCTACTTGCCTCAGGGGGAATGTCCCTGTACTTGCTGTATGTCACTCTGGATAAGAACGCCTGCTAAATGACTGAATGTAAATGTAAATATGGAGGTGTGAGGATGTCTGTGCATGTGTGTGTGCTGACCAGGACTGCAGCACGTCCAAGCCTCCCTCAGGCGGGCCCCCGTTGCCTGCCAGCTGCTGCCGTCTTTTCCACTGGATCAGCTCCTCGTCCAAGATCAGCGTCTGCTGCTTCCTCAGCAGGGCCAGACTCTGCTGGTGCTTCTCTGCTAGGTCCTGCAGGCCACATAAAACACACACTGTTATCTCACTGACACACACACACAAACACACTATCATAACCAAGGTATCAGTTTGATTGATAAGGAAATCAACTGAAATCTTTGGTGGAACCTACCTCTAGTTTTTAACAGACAAGAGCTTACAGTGTGTGACACTGGTTGTGTTTCACTACAGATCACATCTGTTTTTTCATGCCCACTACATGCTTTCCGTGGTTACACCAGTCTATATTTGTGTCTGCAGACTAGCCTACATGCTACTACACACCAGTCTGTATTTCTGCAGGGTGTTAGCCTCTCTGGTAAGCCAGGCTTCCACGGTGGCTCTTTTGCTCTGAAGGGTCGTCTCTCTCTGGGTCCTCTCAGCTGGAGGCAGGGACGCCAGGCTACTTATCTGGGCTAACGGGGGACAGGGAAGACAATGAAGGAGTCTGATAAGTATTACACACTTAAGCTTGTTTTATAGTATAAAATGTGAAGACAGAGAGTTGTTTACACGGAGATGCTTTAGATTAGATTAGATTCAACTATTGTCATTACACAGGTACAAGTACACGTACAAGTACAAGTAAGTTAGTGCGCCAAGTCAAGTCTGTCAGGAGTCAATTACATTGCATCATTCAGCACAGTTTGTTTTTTTTCTTTCATAAGTTAAGGAGCGTTAAGGAACCCAACAAGGTTCTCACCCTGGATGCGCAGGTTCTCCTGGTACTGGATTATGAAGTACTCCTGGTTGTTCTGCAGCTTGCGCAGCTCGTTGGCCGTCTCCTGCGTGGACAGCCGCAGCTCTTCAAACGCCTGGTTGATTTGCTGGTGACGCTGTGATAGGCTGTCCATGGCCCCGCCTCCTACACAGTTTGCCTATAAATGAGAAGGCGTGAAAGCGAGAAAAAAAGAAAAGAAAAAAAGTGAGTGTCACGACTGCAAACAGGCGTCCAACCAAGTTTTTTTTTTTTTTTCCATTTTCACTTCAAAGTTATTGTAAAACAGTGCTTATGTACAAAATTTGCATGTAAAAGAGATAGAATTTCGGCAACTTATTACATCCTCTTCAGTCACATTGTCGTTCCAGTCTATTACTTACATTAGTAGCTTCTTGCACCAGTCTTTGCTCCGAGTGGAGGATGTGCTTGATACAGCGCACCAGTTCGAGAGGACAGCGGTCGTATGTGCTCTGTAGAGAAAAGACGAGACCAACACCGCACATCACCCCATGTGTGCGCATGCCTGCTTGCGCACGGCTGTTTAACACACCACTGATCCCATGAGGATGCGTAGAAGGTCGAGGGCTTGCCCTGACAAGCACCCCTGTAACTCAATCAGAATTATCAGCTCATCCAAATCAGTTACATGGACTGACATCCGTACTGGCGCCATGCTCCGGACTGACAATGCCCGAGTCTGTAGTGTTCTTCCCTGCAGTGTTCTATCACTATCCTGACCAGGAGATACTGCTTTGGGCTGGGTGTGTAAGCCCCTATAGCACAGTAACTGAGGATATGAGGGCTTGCAGAGATTTGAAGTGAAAGTCATTAATTACAATTGGCAAGTCACAATGCTACTCTACCTGATGAACCGGTTCACTTCCATCACTAGTTTGAACTATTGCTGACCACATAATTTCTGTCTCTTCCAACACAATTCACTTTACCCTAAAGGAAAACCACACATTCACAGCGTCATCATACCTTGAACTGGTTTGCGTAGTGTCCCAGTTTGATCTTGAGCAGGAAGCCGTCCTCTCCTACCTGGTGCTCAGCCTTCCTCTGCAGCTCCTGAACCAGGCTGTCTAACAGACGCTTGGCCTTGAGCTCCTCCTGGGGGTTCTCAAGCTCCACAGAGTCCCTGGGGGAAAAGGTTTGGGAGCGTTTTAAAAAGAGGGATTGAGAAGCAAGAGATGTGAGCCTGCATTTACAAGCACAAACATACCCAAGCAACAGTGATGAACAGAATGGAACTGAAACGCAGGATGCAGTGTGTTTGTTCAGAGCGCTTTGGAAAAACTTAAATATGCATTTCCAATTTTTTGCCAGGTTATACGACGCCCCACAGACTAGATAAAACTTGACGGATTAGAAGCCTGTACACACCAGAGTTGACTTTCAATCCACTGGGCAAGGTAATGGCGGACTTCTATGGGGAAATGTTGGCCGTAGAGAGACTGCATCTGGTGCAGGGCCTCCCCCTGCAGCTGCTGGGCCTGGATCCATACAGCCATCCTAAGGCCCCTGTGTGTGACAGAGATGAAAGGAAAACATAAACTAAAGTGTGTAAAGAAGACAAGAATGTGCTGGGAAGACAAAGGAAAAACAGAAGGTTTGTTCTGTAGGAACGCTTTATGTTGAATGAGCTTCTGCTGACTGGCAAATCCTTCATGTAGACATATCCATACATTTACATTTAGTCGTTTACCAGACATTCTTCTCCAGATTGACTTACAGCAAGTCAAGGGACACTCCCCCCGAACCCCCACAAGGGTAAGGCAAGTAAGCTGAAGTTTCTAGGCCCTAGGGTGAAGTGCCTTAATTCCATAACTCCAAATTCTAGTTAACATGTCGAGGAGACACTCCATACCATTTTCAAATAAATTTCTCACATTTGTGCATACACTTTATGTTTTAAGCGTGAAGTTTAATTTTTTTTTTCTAATAATTTTGTAGGTAACAATTGGGGCTCTATACACTATTGCCTGAGTTTTTCTGTAAACTAATGGAAAAAAAATCAAATAATTGTCAAGCTGTGATATACAGTTATTTGTTTATACTGGTCTTTAAACTTTCACAACTAAACTTAATTTACTTTGGGGGGAAAAAAACAACAACAGGCAAATTATTTATTTATGTACTGCACAGTAATAATTTGTGTTTTGTCTTTCATATCATTACCAATTTATGATTCTTTACAAACGCAATACCACACTCATGTGTTTAACAAGTCAATATATTTTCTTGGTAAAATAGTGACATATAATTAGTGTCAAAAGCCAGGTGACTTGATCTGACATAACCTCCCTTCTGTCACCACGCTAGCTTTAGCCACCTGGCTAACACTATAGCTAATGTTAAGCTATTTAAAAATTGCATACAAAAGCGACGAGTTAATACAAAAACAAATACACCGTGCTGACCTACTATAACAGTCTTTACAGTCGAATATCAATGTTAGTTCAAAGTAAATTATTGCTAAAAAAGTTTTTTAGCTAAGTTTACTAGCTAGTCAGTTAGCTTGCATCTCGAGCTAGTTAGCTTGACTAGCTTAGCTCGAGCGAGAAAACAAGAAATGTAGACTTAGCTGTACGTTTACTGTAATGTGCTGTTTAAATGAGTTTATTAATAAGAGCAACTACTAGATGCTTGCAAGCAAACGGAAAGCAGTGTAGGTGTTAATTTGTAAAAACATCACGTACCGTTTCAAGACAGCAAACCGAAAATGCACAGTCCAACAGTCTAATGTTGTTTTACTGTCATAGCTCGACTGTTGACAGGTTCTCCCTGTGGGTTCTCTTGTACTGTGTAGTAAATAGAGCAGCTGTTGCTGCTAGCAAGACGTGCAACCTCCTACTTCCGGGCTACCTCGGTTACCTCCTGTGGAATCATCTTCACACACCCCGGACGACACGCGCGTGAACATAGACATTATAAAGCCTGTATAATGTCTATGCGCGTGAACGTATAGAACAGTGGTTCTTTAACCTGGGTTCGATCGAACCCCAGGGGTTCGGTGAGTCAGTCTCAGGGGTTCGGCGGAGGTCAAGACACACATCCGACTCACATGATTCGTGATGACACGACCCATTATGAAGGATTCAGGTGAATGCCAAAAAAGGTCTAGAAAGAGACTAACAAACAACACCTTATACTTTAATTCAAAACAATTCAGACGTCAAATAAAATTATTTAAACCCATTATATGTAATCAAGGAAGACGAGGAAATTGTGAATCAAAATAGCTTTTATTAAAATATTAGTGGTTAGGCTCACACCAGCTCTATGCATAGTCCTCCTCACCTACATGAGAGGTGGGATCATAGTTACATTGAAAATTACACCCAAATACCCCAAGATGAATGAAAACTATCAATGCAATCAATGCAAAGTTATTGATATATAACTAAATGAGCACAGCCCCCTTGATGAATAAATACATCTAAAAACTTGTGATACATTGGATAAATATTTGCCATGGTTGGTGTTTACAGGGTGGGGGGGGGGTGGGGGGGGGGATCGCCTTAAATGAAGTGTGAGGTTATGCCAATATGGCAGTGTCTAACTTGAAGCATTTTGGTGCAACATACAAAAGGCAATTTAGGATATCTGAGCGTATACTTAGGTGCATAAGGAAGGAAGTTACTGAAGTTACTTTCACACAAGGTCTGAAAGCAGGGGCAAAGGTTCACTGGTATCTATATGAAGCGGCTGCGTTGATATTACTGTATGTGCATTGGCAGTGATTCACATTAAATACACAAACATAAACAATGAAAGATACTGAATAAAAGGTCTTGATGGTTCAACTGGTCCTGTTTACTTAGATGCATAAAACACAGGCATAATTACTTAAGCACAGTTGGCCCTAAACTTATTTTGGATACAATAATTGATCCAACCATTTGGACCTGAAAAGTGGGGTTAAACTTTCATGATTTGCAAAAAGATATGAAAGTAATAGTTTCATGTGCTCTTAATAATATAGGATCTCTGTTCCTAATCATAGGTCTTATTTTTTTATATGTATTACATTCTTGGAATAATCAGTGGCTGTGGGCATGCTATTAACTTTTAAAATCATCAGGTGAACAAATGTAACAAAATATTATAACATTTAAAAGTGATATAATGTTAAGCGATTCAACAAAAAAAATCCAGTCAGCTGTTCAAAACAGACCTGCCACAGCAATGTTAAATGGATTAGCATTGTAATCACATCACTAACACAAGATTTGATCATCTTGCAAAGTGGAAGACTAGTTAGTGCTTCACAATTACTTACTCCAGTAATGCAAAGAATTGCCACTAGGTGCTACTACAATACTGCAAAGTCTCAATCTGTAAATGACAGATGACCAAATCAGATCAGATCCACACAGAATTTTTGTTCAAATTAATACAGTTTGTGTTCAAATTAATTTTCATTCGCAACATGCTTTTTCCTCATCTTTATCATTATTGTATCCAAAACTGGTTGAAACAATGTGGACTAATGTCATTAACAATACCTGTAGTCCACATTGATTCTACCACAGCTGTAATGAGAGAAATCCTTTATATGATTTATTTTGTATAGCTTTCTGTTCCCAAGACCTATAGTGTCTACAGAAACTGTACAGCACAACAGACTATCCAAATAATATTTCTTTTTAAAGAGGCCTTCATTTGAAGAATGATCAATTTCTCATACAACGATTATTTCTCATACATTACATTCCTGCTGACATATTCTCACATTCTTACATTGCTCACAACCAAATGATGGCATGGCCTCTCAACAATTCACACCACAAATTACAGTGTGAGGAACATTAACAGTTCACAATAGATTTTCTGTGACTCTCAATTAAATGATGATAAAGAAGAACAAAGACATATGTATCATTTATCAGTGTCAGATAATGGATCTCAATTAAGAAAGAAATACAGCAGTGTTCCCCTGCAATTGTAATACATACAAGCCCTCTGTGACATTGCTTGTAAAAGGGCTATACAAATAAATGTTGAAATGTTAAATGTTGAAATGGTGTGTTTCACTATTTTGTGATTATTTATTGACATGTGTATTAACTGTACTTTATGTAGACTTACTGAGTTAGAATGCAGCACCCATAAATGAATTAAAGTGTGCAATTCTTATTCATATGTCCATTAAAAAGGTGTTTCAGTAATACACAGACTTGAACATTATGTTGTAATAAACCTACACACATTCTCTGAAGTTTGGATTTCCCCCAAAAAAACACTTACTCAGGCCCCATACAATGATATTGCTTTTTTTTAGCACCACTCGAAAGTTCTCCCCAACCAACCTCTCTTTAGAGCTTTCTTACTAAGCAGCCAGTCCCAAATCGTTCTCAAATCTCAAATCTCATTTCAATCTCAAATCTTAGGCAAGTGTAAGTGATATATATAGAAATATTATGGGTTTTCAACTTCTGATTTTCAACATGAATATACATTGGTAGGAGTTGAGAAATGATTTGGGATTGGTCTGTGTTCACTCTTTCATTCTTCCTTCTCTCTTCTAGGTCCTCTCTCTAGTCGCTGTCCCTGTCTCTCTCTCGCTCTCGCTCTAGAGCCAACGCCAGCTCCAAATCTTCGTTGTCCAGCAGTTTCTCCTCATTATCCTCCTCTTCATCCTCCATTTCCTCCTCCTCCTCCTCCCCGCCTCCATTCATCATCTCCATCTCCATACCTGCTTCCTCTACCTCCCCCTCGAGCCCGTTGAAGGCCTCCTGGGAGACCTCCACCATTTCAGTCCCCTGGATCTCCACCGCTCCCTCTCGGATCTTCTTGACGTGAAAGGTGAAGGGGGGCACCTTGTAGATGGCGGTTTTGGATCGAGCATAGACGGTATGGTCAGGCGTGAATGACTTCTTCATCTTCTCCCGGGAGGTCTTGATCTTTTCTTTGCGTTCAGGGTTGACGCTCATACGTGTTCCCAACTTTCCCATCTTCTTTTCAATAGTATGACGTGTCTTCTCCAAGTTCTCCTTGGTCTTTTGCTTGGTTTTCTCCAAGTTCTCCTTGGTCTTCTGTTTGGTTTTCTCCAAGTT
Organism: Neosalanx taihuensis; assembly: GCA_030340665.1. Lineage (NCBI taxonomy): Eukaryota > Metazoa > Chordata > Actinopteri > Osmeriformes > Salangidae > Neosalanx > Neosalanx taihuensis. Next base: position 12,018,185 of record CM059303.1, on the reverse strand, counting down.
CTCCTTGGTCTTCTGTTTGGTTTTCTCTATGTTATCCTTTGTCTTCTGTTTGGTTTTCTCCAAGCTGTCTTTTGTCTTTTGCTTGGTCTTGTCCATCTTGTCTTTGGAGAAAACTGTCTTGAGAGTCTGCACACGCTGAAGGCTGCTTCGCTTGATGCGCTCAGCGCGTGACTCTTCGATGGTCTCCTCGATTTCCACCTCTTCCTCATCAGAGGAGAGGTCCACATGGGCTTTCTCTACTTCCCTGTCTCCTTCTTCCTCTCCTGGTTCCTCTACCACTTCCTTAAGTTCCAGCTGGCTGCCTTTGCTGCCCCCTATAGACTCAGGCATCTTCATGGATTTAGACACACTGACTTTGGAAGGTACCTTCACTTCATCCTGAAGACAAGAACAGAAACATAGAAACATTTAGGCAAACCACTTGAAAATGCTTTCAGAAATACAACATGTATTCTGTATAAAAAATTCTTGAGCAAACAGAATTTGCAAGTTGCATCTTGATAGTCAACCAATGGTAGTTGTGGCTGTGGGTACATGTTTGTGTACTTGTTAGTGCAAAACAACAAAGATTGTTTTTTTGGTGTGTGTGCGTGTGCTCTTGTATGTGCTAATGTATTTGTGAGGAAACCCTATCAGTTCTGCAGCGTGACACACCTAAACCCTGAGATCTAGGGCACCTCCCCACTCCCAGATCATCGCCTCAAAACATCCCCCAGTCCACCTCCTCCTCCTCCTGTTTCCATATTTCCATTCCTCAATCTTCAAGACCATTACATTTTCCACTGTCGCGTCTCCCTCTGGCATGAAAAAAATGAACAACCTTCCGCATCCAAGCCTTGTAACAGATCCCATTTTTGCGATTGCCAAAAGCAATCAGAGTACCTTTGTTTGGTCCTTAATGACTATATTGTTCAGAGCTTCTCCCCATGTTGATGAGTCATGTTCCTCAATTCCATTGTCTTGAACACAAACACACACACACGCACATGTGTGGGCACGCACACGTGCACCTGCGCACACGCACACACACTGGCCTACTTTGAAGGGGAGGAGAGACCTTCAGGCTTTTCCTGACAGGAACGAGGTGAGCCCAAGGTTCTGCAGGTCAACACACGCCCTTAGATCTCTCTCTTTACCCAATTCTGAATCAGTTGAAACACTTAATGAGTTTCACATTGACATGCCTATATAGTCGTCTTGTACTTAACTATAGAATCTTTAAAATGAAATGTGTTGATATTTTTGGGTAAATTCGTTTACCTTTATTTTCAGTACAGATCCAGGCAAAACCTTCCATTAATGTAACATTACCTACCATTTACCTTACCTGTACTACAACCATTTTAATAAAGTATTAATAAAGTATAATAAAGTATTCTGAATCTGAATTTTAGTTACACACATAGGAACTTCTGAGTATCACTCAGCTCCAAATTGAGTTTCCTCATGTTTGAATCACACATACGGCCTGCCTCCAGACCAGGCCAGACAAGTGCTCCAGGAACACACAAACACATGCTTCGGGTCCCCTTTTGTTGTAATTTCCTCCATTCCAGCCCTTCCCTTTTCCCACCCGTCCCCCTGTACTCTCCTCCTCAGTCCCGCTCCCTCTCCTCACATTCCAGCCTCGGAAGCCCCTCTTTCCCGTGTGCGTGTGTTCCGCTGGAGTGTACAATGCATCGGCTTATTAATGGAAAAATGTACAAATAACTTTTTTGAGGTTTCCATCACGGCAATATTGTGAGCCACAGCTGTGCTTGGTCATGTGGGTCTCCAGCCAGTAGATCTCCAGCACACATGCATATGCTGTGAATGTGTATTGTTTCTCTCAACTCTCCACAGCAGATTCTGACCAACCATTTATTAGCAATAACATTTAACTCCTCTATTGAACTATACTCAAACTACAGAATGTATTGAGTTCTTTTATCAGTTTAATCTAAAGCAACATAGTATAGAGGGGGATTCAAACCTGAGACTTTGTGATGTATTGTCAAACATTAACAGAATGATCAAAGATCATATTTTCTCATTTGAACCCATTTAAAACCGTTGAGGTGTTCTCCTTGTTTTCTATCCGACCATCTGTCTTCTACTGTACCGTTCCTATCTGCTTCAAAGACAAGGAACTCAAAGATTACTGCATTCACATGATGACCTTCCTTGGAACTTGGCGTAATGGAGAAAACTATGTGTGTATGGAAAAGAGTTTGAAAGGAAGAAAAGCATTCACCTTGGGCTGAATGATATCCTGACCCCCTCCTACTTTAATGGGACATTGTTCTTTGCGAGGCTACCGAGTGAAAGACAGGAAGGTAAACTTGAACTTACCCGGCCATGGAAAGCTTAGATTGGAGATTGGAGATTTTAGTTTAGTTATGCTCAGGCCTGGAGACTGGAGGTGAGTGAATAGTGAGTGTATTATAAACTGTTAAATGTTTTTTTTGTTGCTCAAGGTTTGGAAAAATGACCTCAAGCCTTATATTTTTAAGCATTTAAAATTGCGAATGAGACACTTTATTTCAAAACACTTTTTTTGCCAAACTTATGTGCGCTGGCGTGTTGGGAGTAGTCCATGATTTATGCTTCGTTATGAAATGGGGCCATAATGCTCCTACTTGGTGTTGATTAGATATGTGGGAGTGTGGGTGTGCCTGAAGGTCTATCCTCCCCTTTACAGCCAGCAAACAAGTTTGTGTGTTTGTGTGTGTATATCTTAGTAGGGGTCTGTGCATAGTTATTTCAGACCTCCCCTCCTTTGCAGCAGATTCCACTGGTCAATGCTGCGTTCCAGTCTCCCAACACTGACACACACACACACACTGACACACACACACTGACACACACAACACACACACAGAGGCAGCCCAAACACACCCCTCTGTTGTCTATAGCAACACAGCCACTGAGAAACTCCCTTTTATGTATTCTGAGATGTTCTGGCTGGAGGGAGGGATAGTTTTACTTCATTTGTTTTTCTCTCTTTCTGAACTTTCCTTTGTTTAAATTTAATTTCTCGTTCCTTAGACTTAACAACCCCTCAAAAAGTAGAAAATTAATCACAAGGGACCTAGCAAAGATTATATCAGATGATATCAAATTAATGTATTGTCTTTCTATTCATCTGCCCCTTTTTTCTATCCTCACTCAATCCCTTCCACACTCTCGTTCTCTTTCTCTGCACCTTTTCTTAGTCATGGAGAGAGTGCTTCACTAGTTCTCTGAGTCATGGCTGGTGGAAAAGTCATCTGTCTGAGCAGTGTTTACAGTGTGGTGTTAGACTCCCCTCTCAAAGTGCCTACACCACCCACTACGATTCTGTGTGTGCCCACAGTACCTACACCATGTCCAGTTATTTTATGCACTCCAGTGCCAAGCACAACCAAACATACCAGTACCCTTGAAGTTGTCCTATATCTGTATATATGTACGGTATATATCCTGTATATATGTCCCATACAGGGAGTCATGTGGCTGAGCGGTTAGGGAGTCGGGCTGGAAATCAGAAGGTACCTGGTTCGAACCCCAGCTGTGCCAACAAGATCCTTGGGCAGGTCACTTCACCCTACCTGCCTCAGGGGTGAATGTCCCTGTACTTGCTGTACGTCGTTCTGGATAAGAGCGTCTGCTAAATGGCTAAATGTAAATGACTAAATGTACATCAAGTTAGCCTTACAGTATGACATGACATGACGCTGACAAGCAAATGCAGGTTTTGCTTCCCTGTTTTGTCCGTTTGGTTGTTATGTTGCTCTGGGCTGGTGGGCTTGGGGGTGGTCATTGCTCACATGCTGAGATCAGCTGGCTGGTGACCCATCCAGTCAGCACAAATCCCACTCTCCTCTCTCCAGCTTCTGACAGCTTTTTTGGCCTTCCACTTGCAGTATGCTTGTCCTGCAGTTGTCATTCATAGTAGCAGTAGTGATATATGATTCTACTGGTAGCCATAGTTGTGATTATAGAGATATTCTATGCAATTATAATTAAAATACAATATTCTGTTTAGTTTAATTGACAGAAAACACAAATCCAGACGTTATGTTACAATTATCATTAGGGTTATCAATGCTGTGTTGCATGTATTAGGTAATAACAGCCTTTTACTGTCCATGAGTCTTCACCTCAGTTTTTCCGTTCCTAAAGGGAAAAAGTCCTTTCACATTTACAAACAGGCATGTGTCAAAGAGACCTCATTTGACCGTGGCGGGGGCCTCAAGCTAGAAGCTGAGGAGCAGTGCACCATGGAAGCTTTCCGCCCCTGCCCACAGTACAGGCACTCATCATGGTCATGTGTACAGCTCTTTCACATCTGTCTCCACTAGGTCAGAGAGGAATCCCTCTCTCTCCTACCACCAACACTTTCCTCTCTGTTTTCCTGTTGGAGACCCACCCTGTGAACTCCATGCTGGAGGCATAGACACACATCAACTCACAGACATACACACACTAAGGGGATTTTCCAGTGTATACTGCAGAGCGGAAACCTTGGGAATCCTCATGACATAACATCTGATGCCAGAACGTCATGGAGGAGATGTAATTTATAACAAATGTTGTTTTTTGCAGCTTGACGTAGTTACCGTAACATGAATTTTACCTAACAGCCATTAGATTTATTTTCATGACTTCTATTTTTATACTAAAAAGCTAATACATGGGATTTGAAAAATGAGTCCAGTGACTGGACATGTAATAATGACTTGCTTCCCCCACACCGCAGAAAATCCTTGACTGTTTAACTCAAAAAGCTGGATGGTCTTGAGTTAAAGCAATCCCCAAAAACCTGTAATGGAACAAACTACACTGCAAGTTATATTAACTTTTACATTCAGATTTTGGGTCTTCTATAACAGTTCCGCTGTGAAATCTATTTGCAAAGTAACTTTTACAAGGACGGCATTTAGTGATAGTGTGATAGATCTTTAGGTAGCCAGTGCCATAACCAGTCAAGATTGAGAAGGGGCCTGTGTGTGTGACTCATGTGAGAGACATGGGAAAAAGTGTGATGGGCAAATACAGATGGACTCTTGGGAAAACGGCTGCCCCTTTTTTCCATTTTGGATTTTCCTAGCCCTTTAATCATGAATCTAGGACACATGGAGAGAAAGAAGGAGAAAGAGAGACATAGACAGAGAGAGAGAGAAAGAGAGAGAGAAATCTTGCTATATAAAGTTATGGCATGCCGCAGGTCCCTTTGGGGAGAACAGAGAGTGATGAATCACCAGGCCTGCTGCTGTTGCTGTTCAAACACTGGAACAGAGAACAGACCCGTAGATCTCATTTCTTCTCTTCGCTCTCTCATTACAGAACGTGGCCACAAGAAAGAACCCCAACTACTAGAAGCCTCTAGGGGTGATGGGTGCACTGGCACTGATTATTACTCCTTCCGCGATGAGAGAACTTTGACTCATTCCTTTTTGGGAGAAGTTCATACTTACTCCTACTCTTCTTTGGGATGATCTACACACTCTTCACTGCCCTGCACCAACACACCCTTTAAGACTGTTCTCCCCTTGGATCAGGGGCACACTTGTTGAAAGAGGGTTGCATTGGTGCACTTTGACTGACCTTCCCAAGCCTCATACTGGTATGTCCTGATGATGTTTATGCAGTGAACTTCATTGTCACTTGCCAAGGCATTCGAGCGACCCAGTCTATACATGCCATTGAAGCAAACCAGGGCTTCCTAAAGAGTAACCTTGGATACCATCAGCTCCTTGTCAAGCACCCTGTTTTGGTTTCTAACCTGTTTTCACATACTCCTGCAGCTGTCACTGCAAGATACAGCATGCTATTGTGATGAAGAGTCATTGGGGTTTGTTTTCCTGCATTCTTTAGTCCACGCACCTATCAAACACATGTACATTCATGCATAAACACACACACACACACACACATGAAGAGAAGCACACACACGCACAAAAGCAAGTACACACATATGCCTCTGTGATGAGTAAAAGCAGAAACCTATTATTAATTATTCTGTGTAATCCTTCTGACATCTGTAAAAAACACTGTGAAGTTTCCATTAGATTCGCATTTCAAGAATTTGACTTCCTGCTAATAGAAAGTCCAGGCCAGCCATTCAGTTCTATAAGTACAGAATACTATTCTATGGGCATGTAGTCCATTTATAGCTGTGATATAAGTACACTGTAATTTCCTGTTCTATTTTCAAAACAATCCAGATTCAAACCTTTGCCAGTCGTTGGCAGAGTAACTGCGCACATTATTATGGGATACCCGAGCTTGGCACTACTGCCTACCATTCTCTCTTCCCCAGCCACAGTTTATGTACAGTTCCGCACGCTTGGCTAAGAGGGACTCGGAGTGGGATGACAGTGGCCGTTGCCATGGGAGCCCTGTGTTACTCTTTCCAATAACAACTGAGGGTGATTTGTGTTTATACAAAGATTTATGAGTCTGTTAGAGAAGTGGCTTCTTCCTCTAACACAGCACCTTTCTTCCTTTGTGTAGCTAAGACACAGCGTTATAGTTTAAATTAAGTAAAAGTAGTACAGGCCAACGTAAGTTTTTGCATAAACTGAATTTTCAGTTTAGATTTGAATTTCAGTTCATCCTGCAACTCTACATCCAAATATTTTACCATACGAACAGTATACATTCTACAGATATCTGTTCATAATATTATGTATCGATGTGGCATTCATTTAAATTGCAGCTTAGTTTTCATAAAGAACCTGTGTTCCTAAAATCCAACACGCAAAAGAACATCAAATATAAAATCAGATCATGTTGTGACCATCGTTTGTGGGCAAGCTGAGGAGTCTCATGGCTGAGAGTGACTCACAGAAGGGTTGGGCAGCATCCATTTCTGTCCTGCAGCTACTGCTGTCGAAGCCTAGGAAACCACCCAACATCTCCCAGCTAGAACACAATCACATACTGTTGTTCGTTCTTTCATTGAATTAAAGTAGGTGTGTTTTTCTACTCTAAGAGGCCAACGATTATAAGAGCAACAGGGCGTCAAAGCCACAAACCTTTGGATTTCCCAGGACAACATGACCATCATGGACATTATGATCCAAATCAAAGCAAACCAAACAGGAACCAAACAGGAACATGGTCTTGTAAAGGGCTCTTCCTTCTCACAATCAAACAAGTATGCAATACTTCCTATTTTTAGAACTTGGCCTCTCTCTCTCTTTTCTCTCTGTCTCGCACTCTCTCCTCTCTCTCTCTCTCCTCTTTCTCTCTCGCTCTCTTTCTTTTTTCTCTCTGTCTTTTTAATGAGAGTTTAGTCTCCACATGACTAGAAGTCTCCTGTACGTTCCGTTGATTATGTTTTGTTATCTGCCAAGTTGAATATTTTCTTTAGGGTAATGCTTTTAAAGAGAAGTGCGTAACTTTGAGTGAGCATAATGTTTATTTACAAACGCTTCATGTCATGGCTGTCAGAGTAGCATTTGTGTTTTAAGTGCTGTTTATCTTTCTCTAGTGTCAGTTTTCTCTGTATTTATTGTAACATACTTGTGAACATATATGAAGCCCTATGTGACATCGCTTAGAAAAAGGGCTATGCAAATTCCTTCTAATTTCAATTTGTATAAGTGTGTGCTTTTGCACGGAATGACAAGTCACTGTTTAAAAAAGACACTGTCTTCCTAAAATAAAATTAAGGGTGAAAAGGAACTGATGAGGTCATATCTGAATGGAGGGGCTTGCTGTTCCCTGTTTCAAAATCTCTATAAAGAAACTAGTAGTCTAGCTTCTGACTGAGATAGAGGAACAAGAACATTCCTCCAAGTTTGCCCATATAAGGCCCCCTAGACCTCAGTCTTGAATTAATTTAGCTCTTTATAAATGTTACTGTCAACATTGTTCTCAGACAGAATGCCCAATACAAATCAATCATTTGGGTTGTCTGGATGAATTTAAAATCAGATCATGAAACGAGAAATGTTCTAGTTTGGTAAGGAAAGGAACGTGAAATCCAACTGCATATGACTCATTTGGTGTGTATGTAAGCATAAGTAAGGATACAATTAGATGCCTGTTTAAAATTGATCAAATTTTTGGAGTGAGAATATGTCGGTGTGTAAATTTGTGTGTGTGCATATTCATACACAGTCTTTGCCTGTTGTTCATATGACACAGGTAGGTAAGATATTGTAAAGGGAGACGCCCTGTAGGTGGGGGGAAAGGGAGTGTGGACAAGCTATTCCAGGGAGGATGGAGCATCAGGTATTATAGTCATTCCAGTATAGGGAGTGAGAGGAGAGGAAAATATTAGGTGGTACAGTATCAGGGAGAGGCAGAAGAACGGTACCAGAGGTAGGAGTATGATGGGCGGGGAGGTTTTAGTGGGGGTGAAGTACAGCAAAGCAGGAGAAATGCCGATGGTGTGAATCAGCTGTCTAAATATGTGCAACCCTAACCCACACCCTCATCCCTGGCCTGTGCAAAGAGGGGAGACCTCTTCCTCAGCGCCCCCCACCCCCCCTCCCCTTCCCTCCCATATCTGTTTTCTGGAACACTGCTCTGCACTATCACATTCTGTCACTCTTTGTTTCACTCTCTCCCCATCTCTCTCTCTCTTCATTTCTCTCTGTCTTGTCCCTCACATGGTGCTGCCACATTCCAGGTCCTGGTCTCTAAGTGCTACAAGCCCAATTCCTGACCTCCCTCAGAGGGGCCAACAGTCCCGCATACATACTGTCAGCTGTCCGTGGATAGCCTGACATCAGAGGGACTAAGAAGTAGCATACAGGACATGTCCAAATACACACACAGACAAACACACACACTCCCATTGGAGGACAGCTGTTGCTGTTAACAAAGTGAGAGAGATCTTTCTCTCACTTAATTTACTGACAGAGCTTAAAGTATATTGTCCTCCCAATGGTCTGCTACATATTTGAGCTAAGTCTTGATTAGCTTATCGCGGGACACCACAGACTTTTCCTATACATTTTAGGAATAACCGTAGCATCAGCGTTCCTCTTCCTCCAGCACATTCCGAGGATGTAAGGTCTTCATGGGGCCAGGACCACACCTGAGGTGAATTGAGGCCTCCTGAAGAGATTGGGCGGTGACTGCCAGGTCAACAGTCACTTGTTCAGTGAAGATAAACACCTTCCAGCCTGCTGACTACAAAGATCTCCTGCTGTGTCTTCTCCATGTAACCTCCCCTTAACAGCGGACGTCAGTGGGTTGTTGTCTATCTACACAATCCTACGCAAGTGGAGGGCTAAGGAACGGGAGTTTCTAACAGGCATGGATAGAAGTCTGATTATCTTTTCACAATACAGACCATTCAGAAAGAGTTAAGTCAATGGAGATGAAAATCCTGACAGAATGTTGGAACAAAGACAAAAACCAGAAAACACTTCATCATTCTGATGGGAATTTGTTGTGTATGAGATTGTGTTTCCCTATAACACTCTCTGTGTCACTCTGACCCAAGAAACACACAGACACTGATACCCCTGGAAGGCATAGTGCCATCCACTGGCTAGAATGCATAAACAAACTCCAAGAACCACGCCTACCATCTGACTAATTTGACAACTTGACGACAACTACAAAGGATTTTAGAATGTAGAACACATATACACATAGTTCCCCTTCTTGACTGTGTTTGTTAATAAGGTAGCATTTCCACCGTTGGTACTGGGTTATAACTGGGATCCAGAAATACTTCGCCAGTGCAGTCATCCCTTCCATGGAAGTGGCATTCTTGAAAGGGAAGGTATTTATGTGTCCAAAATGTGCCCAATGTTGCAAAAACAGTGCTACACTTCATATGGGGTCTGCCAATGGAATCTTCTACAGCTGAGTTGGAATATTGAAAGAATTTGACCTTGGTGCCCACAGACAGTAACCTCACTTCACAGATAACATTGTGCTTGTGTTTTTAATCATGAAGCATAAGAAGGTGCGTCATAACTGGCAGATTTAAACAAAGCTGATGTTTTGAGTTAGAGAGATCAAAGTAAATTTCTTCTCTTGCCACAGGGCCTGAAATGTTGGCTTCATGGGAACTTGACTCAGAATACATGGAACTCAGACTGATAGATTTTCAATCTGATATGTTTTTAATTGAACTACTGATTTATGATGTTTCAGATTAAGAGATAAAACGATCAAAGAATTATCACATTCCCATAAAAGTGAAGACTGTAACGAAGAAGAACTCAGTGTTCCGCACAGACTCACAGGTTCCTCTGTGAAGAATTTTATGTGCTAATTCGCCAGTGTATTTCTCAATTTAACTGAGTAAAAAAACTTTGTGTGTCAGGTGTGTGTGAACATGGAGGTAAAGAGGGAGGGACATTAATATTACTGTATGTATTCTGAATATACTTACCTGTTAGGTAGGTAGGTGTATTTCTACTTGGGTGTGTGTGTAATGGTGGTGGTGGTGGTGGTGGTGGTGGTGGTGGGGGGGGGGGTCTGAGAAATGCACTATTACTTTATGTGTGTACCCAGAGAGAGGGAGAGAGAGACGTAGAGCAAGAGAGGCAGAAAGAGGCGGAGAGAGACAGAGAAAGAAAGAATGAAAGAAAGGGAAAGAGAAGGGGGGCTGCTTAAGTTAGCCATGCCTAAGTCAGGGGTGGAAACTCTGAATGTTCCCGCGCCACTGTCCAAAGCTGTAAGCTATTACACATTACGCCACAGCAAGGCTAAAAAAAGATCGGCGCAGGGCTCCCCAACTCCCTAAAACTACAGACTGTCTTTTGAAATGAAACATCTGCCATTCAAATGCTCCTTTACTCTGTCTTTCTCTTCCCTTTGCCTCCACTACATCTGAAAGCACACTTTTAAAGTATGCTCAGGGTATTTTCCATCCTTTTTCATTTTTTAAGGAAAAAAAATTAGATGACCTTTTTATGGATTCCTTATGCCTACAGAAGTTAGCTGAGTCCACATGTGCACTCATGTATTCTTAACTCTGCATGGAGTACTATAGGATCAAAGGCAGCAGTAAGTTCCCTGCAGTGGACACAAGACTGGCTCCTGTTCAACTAGGTGTGGCACAAGGGCCTGGTGAGATGCCTGCTGTGTGACTGAACCCTCCTGTATGTAATAGCTTGTATATAAATACAGTATATAAATGCAGTATAAATTGTGATAATTTAATAAGAATATTTAACGTGTTACACAATAAAATAAAAAAAATATATATATATTATAGATCTACTAGTTATACAAAATAAGTTAAATTATACCATGAAGACAAGCAGAAGTTTAAAAAAAAAGTTTGAGAGAGAGAGAAGTTTTAAGTGTTAATTTATGTGCATGTATTTGTCCTGGACCAGTTTGATAGCACAAGCTGTCAATTGGGCACTTGCCAAGTAATGCCTTGAGGGTAGCCACTCCCCAAACTTTCACTGAGGGCCAAGGGTTTTTTTTGTCTAATTATATTAGCGTCTTCAGCCCCCCCCCCCCCCCCCCCCCCCCCATGCACCCTGATATTGTTTTGTCATCAGCAAATGGACTTGCTTACATTCCCCAATACACACCTATATGCAATGAGACACATATCCACACACACTAACCCCACCAACACAACCTCTTCCACTACTTACATGAACCCTCACCTGATAAATCATGACTTTGAAGTTGCGCCTCTTGAGCAGCTCGTTCTCGTTGTTCTCCAGCTTCTTGATCTGCCCTCCCTGCTTCTCCAGGTTGGCTCGGACCGTCTTGACGTTCACGCTCACTTTGCGAACCTTCTCCAACATCTTGTTGACGCTGTTGGACGTCGTGCTGTGGCTTTTAGCCAGCTTGGTCAGCTCGCCTTGGATCCCTGTGACCGAGCGCTCCATCTCCTGCTGTCTGGCCTCAAGCCCACTCTGGGTCTGCTGGATCTGGTCAACCGCCCCGATGATCTTGTCCAGAAGAGCCAGAACCATGACCCCGTTCACCTGGGAGTCTTTCTCTCCGTCCTCGGCCTCCCCCTCAGTGCCGAGGGTCAACGGCTCCTTTCTGACAGCCACTTCATCTTCGTCATCAGAAGGTGGCAGGTTGACCTCATCATCAGAGAGCTCAGTGAGGGTTTGCGGCTCCACGTGAACACTTGAGCTTTCAATGACTTCCATGGTTCCTTCTCAGTTACTTTTAAGATTTAGAGTTGTAATATTCACAAACACACACAGGTGAGTTTCGACTTTTTCCGTCTTTTGAAATTCTTAACACATATATCACCTTCTCTTTACGACTAATCTTCTCTGGTCAGCTTCCCTTTTCTCTCCTCCTCAAACGTTCTCTTTCAAACAAACATGCACTCTTTCTTTTCCTTACTTCTCTCTTTCTCCCCCTCTTGTTCTATCCCTGGGCATGAGCCAGTGTTCAAGTGAAGCCGAGCCGGTCTGGAAGTTACCACATGAGTGCCGGGACACGAATGCCACACTTCCCAGAGAAACCCTCCAGTCAAAACTAGAGCCAGCAGCTTTTTTCCTCTCCAGCCCTCTTTTGCCCTAGACCCTCCCTTTCCCCTCCCTGTTCCCGCCCACAATCAGCTCAGGACTGCCCACCCACAGGGAAATCCACCCCCCCCCCCCCCCCCCCCCCCACCCTCCACAAATCCAGAGCCCACTTTTTTACACAACATGTTTGGAAAGGTTACAGCGAATGTGTAGAGAGCAAAAAGCGTCAGTCAAATACAAGTTCAATACAACATGCAGTGGAATGTCTATGAAGAGCTAAAGAGTTTTTCCACCCATCTTTAGATTTATTGTCCCTAGAAAGCAAATGCATTGTAAATATAAAAATCAGAAAAATATATATACTGAGATGAGGTGGGAAAAAAGTTCAAACTATGTAAACTATGTTTCTTATTCCTTCTATTATTTGCATATTATCAATTCAGAATTGATAAATGTTTCTAATACATTCATAATGAAAACATTTTTTAAATTATCATTAAAATAATCTACAGCATGCTGCTTTTCAAGACCCACGTCAAAGACATGTGAAAAGTGACTTTTTGTAGTCATGCTTTGACCTGTAGACAATGAATTATGACTATATCGCTTGCAATACATCCCCACATACTGTATCCTATCATCATTAAAGTCAATCTGACTTAATGAGGGTTATGTTTTTTTCTTCCAGTTATTTCTAAAAGCATTTACAGATATACCTCTGCTCTGCTCTGACACAGACAGAACCATGGTCACGACACGCTGGTACTCACTACTCCCCATCACCCAGTATCCTCCTCCTCCTCCACCTCCTCCCCACAAGCGCGACAGATTTGCGTGACATCACATTCATTCGTGGGAAGAGCAGGAGGAAGGCTTCGACCGACCTAGGGAGATATACAAGGCCCTTCCAACGGTAAGACGCAAAACATTCAATTTCCCATCTCTCATTTGATTTTTCAAATGTTACATTGAGTCAAATCTTTAGCTGAAGATTCTATCAATTTTTTTTGTAGAATATTCCTCCAATTGACCGATTATATGACACTATAAGGCTTTAGCGTCGCTATCGGTTATTTATTTAATTGAAATAAATAACATACTACGATATATTTCATTGACATTTATATTAGTAAACAGCCGTACAGTAACACCTTAGAGTTACATGCACGACCGAATAAATATCATTTATCATGATGACATTTTCAAAAGGCTTTTAATCTCTCGCATGTCATAAACACGATTATTTTAAATGCAACCTACTCAATGCTCACTTACATTTAAATACTGATGTAGCACACAATAAATATAGGTTCGTGAGGACAAAAAAATTGGGTATATAGCATGTATTATTATCAGGCAGGCTCAATATTAGAGAGATGCTGAGAGATGCTCCGCCCACTCAGCCATTCAGCAGCGTCGTCATGGCGACCTTGAGAAATGAAGGACATTGCAGAAACAGGCCATGCACTGTAGCATGACAGTTATTGGGGAATATAAAACTGAATATGCCAATATTATGTGAATATTATATTGTTTTTAATTGTCTCACATATATAGGATTTTTTTATTTTGTCATGCATAAGTATTAATACCGTATAGGTCATAGTCTCTGTTCCTTATAGGCTATAGGCAACGCTTCAGGTTCAGGGTTATTTAAACATGATTGCTTCAATGAGTCTCACTGTTCTCTCCACATAGTTATATGATTTGTTTGATGAGAATGTAACCATTTTGTTTCCTAATAGGTGTTGGTTGAGAGTTTTACTCCTTTACTGGATCTGATAGTTGGAGGTCACGATGGGGGAACTGTTCAGGAGTGAGGAGATGACTCTGGCTCAGCTTTTTCTGCAGTCTGAGGCAGCCTATTGCTGTGTCAGTGAGCTGGGGGAACTGGGAATGGTTCAGTTCAGGGATGTAAGTATACATCTATACTGTATAGATGGAAATGATAATCTGAAAAATCCTCCATCCGTACTTTGATGCAGTAGATTTGCAATTAACTTCTTTTATCATTATCATTCAGCTCAATCCAGATGTGAATGTGTTTCAACGGAAGTTCGTGAATGAAGTTCGGAGGTGTGAAGAGATGGACAGGAAGCTGAGTGAGTAGTTGAAGTTCACTGACAGCATTGCATTGTACATGGTGTCCTCCTTGTGACAAATATCACAATGTATTACAAAGCAAAAATATACGTATGAATACGTATATACAAATAAATTACAGAACAAAAAAACAGTGCACAGCTTTAACATCATGTTATTTTTCAGGGTTTGTTGAGAAGGAGATAAAGAAGGCCAGCATTCCAACTGTTGACACGGGAGAAAACCCTGAGGTCCCTTTCCCAAGGGACATGATTGACCTGGAGGTACTTCATTTATATTTAGTCATTTAGCAGATACTCTCATCCAGAGCGACTCACAGCAAGTACAAGGACATTCCCCCTGAGTCAAGTAGGGTGAAGTGCCTTGCCCAAGGACACAACGTCATGTTGCTACAGCCAGGAATCGAACTTGCAACCTTCCAATCACTAGCCCAATGCCTTAACTGCTCAGCCACCTGACTCTCTAATATGGAGTACTAATATGTCAGCAGCACAGAATTGGGACTTCAGTAGGCCTAGCTGTATGCATGTCTCGGATAGACCATAAGATATTGTTAATAAAATAATTTAGATGTCTATATATAGTTTCTCACTCTTTCTAAACCAGGGTAAGCAATTTAAAGAGTGAAGGTCAAATGTAAATGATAGAAGTCTTTCTCTTACCAATACAGGGTTATCATTGGTTCTCTTTGTTTGACAGGCCACGTTTGAGAAGCTGGAAAATGAGCTGAAGGAGATCAACACCAACCAGGAAGCTCTAAAGAAGAACTTCCTGGAACTGACGGAGCTGAAACACATCCTGCGACGAACCCAGCAGTTCTTTGATGAGGTAAAACATCACCTCAACTCCCAAACATCACCCATGCCCAAAATCTCTTATTTCACTCTTTCCTCTACCTTAGTCTCTAACTGTTATCCCTGTTTAGATCTTTCCCAATCCCATTAACCATTATCTGCCCCTCAGATCGCCCATTTATTTTAATTAATGCCAATTTTGAGTTTCACCATGTACACTCATCTAATCTAAACAATAATCAATCCTAACAGATGGAGGATCCCAATCTGCTGGAGGAGTCATCCTCCCTGATGGAGGGGAGCGAGGGGGGGCGAGGGGCTCCCCTCAGACTGGGGTGAGTCACCAGACGCCGTGCACTGTTCACCACATATGAACATACTGCAGATAGATAGGAACTCAATTCATTCACAAGGAGAAATGGTTCCCCAACAACATGCTATAGAAATAGGTTCATGCGGAACTTGTGTCGTCAATACCCTTTTTACCTCATTGATCTACAGTGGAATATAGATCCAGTTCTTAGTCTTACTTAGAAATGTATTGATTGCTTACAATGGTGTTCGAGTGAACACACATTGGCTTCTATGGCCTGGCATGAATGTAGAAGATATAATAAAATAGTATTGAAAAAAATAGACCACTCACTAGGAATCTTCTGTCACCGATTGGTATGATGTAATCTGTATTTGAGAAACTACCATTTAAATAAATACACATCAAACTAGGACGCACACAAACACAGACATACTACATACATTGTCATTGTCTATTGTGCCTTAAATACAATTTAAGAAATGTAACAGACAAAACATGCCTTTTATGGACAGGAACATTGATAAGAGGTCTTGGCTTTTTCAGGTTTGTTGCTGGGGTGATCAGCCGGGAGAGGATCCCCACCTTCGAGAGGATGCTGTGGAGGGTGTGTCGGGGAAATGTCTTTTTACGTCAGGCAGAGATCGAAGACCCCCTCGAGGACCCCACTACGGTCTGTGAAACTCCAGATAATAGATTAGATTTTAGTCCAATCAGGTTAGAGTGTTCCTATTATGTCCATATTGCAGTTTCTTATTCAACTTTAATGTCTCACAGGGTGATCAAGTTCACAAGTCGGTCTTCATCATCTTCTTCCAAGGTGACCAGTTGAAGAACAGGGTCAAGAAGATCTGTGAAGGGTATTGTATATTGTACCTCTTTATACTTAATTTGATCATATACCACTGAATATGTATTGTGTGCAACTGACACCAATCATTAAGAGCGTGCTTCATTACTTAAGTAGTCATGGCTTGGATAGAAACATTTTCTTTGTTTAGATCAATTTGTTATTTTCCTAAAAGTCCTTGTTTTTTCTCCAGGTTCCGTGCCTCTCTCTACCCCTGCCCTGAGACACCCCAGGAGAGAAAGGAGATGTTAGCTGGTGTCAACACTCGTATCGACGATCTCCAAATGGTGTGGGCTGCACCTCCTGCACAACAGCATTTTCTGTCAGATCCACTCCCTGTCTTTCTTCTCTCTGTAGGACTTGAGCAAAAATAGGATTGGATAGGATAGGATAGGATAGGATAGGATTGGATTGGATTGGATAGGATAGGATTGGATAGGATAGGATAGGATAGGATAGGATTGGATAGGATAGGATTGGATAGGATTGGATAGGATAGGATAGGATTGGATAGGATAGGATTGGATAGGATAGAACATTCTGTAGAGAAATTGTACTGTAGAGAAACCGTACCTATTGTACGTTAGTGCAATTTGAATGATGTGCTTGTGGGTTTCATACCATTTAATTTTATTCACCTTAAACTACCTTCGGGGGTAAAGGAGGGGCCATCATTTTGAAGTATGTATTGCTGTTGCCAGTTAGGGAGTTGGTCTTCCTGGAACTGAGCTGACTGTTCCAGTGATACTGCCTGGTTTCATACCGTTATCTGTCTTCACATTTTAAAAGGGGTGTTTTGCCTGGTTGGAAAATACTTTCCAACTGTAACAAATAGTATGTCATGCTTCCAAAAAAACATAAAAAGTTATTTCGTTGATGATAGACAGTTACCAAAATGCACGTTCACATCATGCGTCTCATTACAAAATGTCTCCAGGCCACTGAGCTATCCACCTGTCTCAACCTGTCTGCAGGTGCTGAACCAAACAGAGGACCACAGACAGAGAGTCCTGCAGGCAGCATCCAAAACCATGAGGGTGTGGTTCATCAAAGTCAGGAAGATGAAAGCCATCTACCACACCCTCAACCTCTGCAACATTGATGTCACCCAGAAGTGTCTGATCGCTGAGGTGTGGTGCCCTGTCTCTGACCTGGATTCCATTCAGTTTGCTCTGCGCAGAGGCACGGTAAGATTTCCTGAACACAGGAAGGAAAAGAGGGTCTCAGACTGCACTTCCTGTTGTTTTTTGGTATTCATTTGGTGAAGAGATTGGCCCATAACTAAATCAAATAATTGTATTATAGCAGTTGCATTATATCATTTTAAACTAATAAATACATCCTCTTGATGCTTTTTAGACATATTTACAGCCAGGTAGCCCAGCCCAAATAAATCAAACCTCCCCTTCTGTCCCATATCAGTTCCCCTGAGAAATTTTAAGAACTAATGAAACAGGCTAATAGCTTATCAGGAAATCTAAGTGCACCATAAAATAATGTTCCCAAGCCTAGACTATTATACCAATCTAACAATCTGCTGCAATCCAACCTATGACGTAGGGATATTGATTTACGTAATTCTACATATTAGCGTCTGGCTTTAGCTTTAAGGCTGACAAAAATAACAGGAATAGGTAGACATTGAAGTCATGTTAGTACATAGCCAAAAACAACAAAGGATATGTTCAGCTGGCCCTGAATCTATTTCTGTCATTTTCACAATCCCTTTGGACTTTCCTTTACTAAACAATAAGAAACAGCATAACCCATTAATTACATTTCACTACAGGCTCTGTAACGTTACATTTTATAATAGGTTCACTTGAGGAAAGTACAAAGCAGTTTTACTAATTTGAAGGTTTGTCTTTGTTTCACAGGAGAGGAGTGGTTCTACTGTACCCTCCATCCTCAACAGGATGCAGACCAAGCAGACCCCGCCCACTTTCAACAAGACCAACAAATTCACCTCAGGCTTTCAGAACATCGTAGACGCCTATGGGATTGGAAACTACAGGGAGATCAACCCAGGTGACAAAAGAAAAGCAAACACTATAACTATAATGACAGTCAACCTCTTTTGGTATTCAGTCTGTCTTGAATTGTGTGCGTCTCAACCTTGTGCCTCTGTGGTTTGCCACAACATGTAACCGTGGTTTCCATCCCCCAGCCCCGTACACCATCATCACCTTTCCTTTCCTGTTTGCGGTCATGTTTGGTGACATGGGCCATGGACTCCTGATGACATGTGCTGCCCTGTACTTGGTCATCAGAGAGAGCCGTATCCTCTCTCAGAAAGTTGACAACGAGGTAACCGACCACCCCCTTTGCACTCAAAATAGTTGATTTGGAACAGATGAAATTTAATTCTACTGATTTTATTTAACATAAAATATTAAGTTTTGACTGGACTTGGATGAAATTTGAATACTCTTTTACAGATTTAATGATTATTCTGATCAATTTACCGGAAGTACAATGTTATTCCTGCAGATGTTCAACATGGTGTTTGCCGGTCGCTACATCATCCTTCTGATGGGTCTCTTCTCCATCTATACTGGAGTCATCTACAACGACTGCTTCTCCAAGTCCCTCAACATGTTCGGTTCTGGCTGGAGTGTCAGACCCATGTTCGGGAACAAAGGAGGAAACTGGTCGTAAGTCATTCCTTTGTCAAGTCAGAGCCAAAGGCCATTTACAACATATTTTCGTAATGCCAACTTTACAGCAGCAACAGAGTTGCTGAATTCTACCCTAAATTCTACCCTAAAGATAAATAGCAACATACCAATGTACTCTGTCTAATACAGTTATATTAATGACACTTTACAGACGTGATGCTTATGATTCGTAAGGTATACTGTATCTTTCTTATTCTGTGTAGATTTGAAACCCTTGATGGCAACGCAGTGTTACAGTTGAATCCAACTGTTCCAGGTGTCTTTAATGGCCCTTATCCTCTTGGTATTGACCCAGTAAGTCGTACAAAAAAGTACCACTCCCTTACAACCTTTGCATAAGTAATATACAGACGTGTATCTTCACAGTTTCACAAGGGTGTATTTTTGGATAATTATAATTATTCAGTAGTTGAATAGTTGGAATTTTGAAGTTGCTGTTTTTCTCCTCAGATTTGGAACATTGCTACCAACAAGCTGACCTTCTTGAACTCATTCAAGATGAAGATGTCAGTGATCTTGGGCGTCATCCACATGCTGTTTGGAGTCTCTCTTAGTCTGTTTAACCACCTGTAGGTTCTGGACACCTTGGATTATCCAGTTTTTTAATGCTATCAAAGAAAAACAGATGCGTTTTATGATAGTGTCTACTTGTCATTTTGATGTTTTTTGTTTCTTTGTTTTACAGGTACTTCAAGAAACCCCTGAACATCTTCCTTGGCTTTATCCCTGAGATCGTCTTCATGGCCAGCCTGTTTGGCTACCTCATTCTCCTGGTCTTCTACAAGTGGACAGCCTACGACGCCTTTACCTCCAAAGATGCTCCCAGCCTCCTCATCGCTTTCATCAACATGTGCCTCTTCAACTACGGTGATCCAACCAACAAACCTCTTTATAGGGGACAGGTGTGACCCCCTTTTCTCATATCTCTCCTCTCCGTCCTTCTTTCCACAGCTCTTTATTGTTGAATGACTAAAGGTTTGGCCTCTCGCTAATGTCAAAACCAGGGAAAGCGTAGTGTTTATTGGAACTATAAAGATAAAAATACATTTATTTACCGTAAAGTTATTCAAAACTGTTCCAACTGTGTTTAACCTCTGTTTGTTTGAATCTGTAGATGGGGATCCAGATTTTATTGGTCCTGATTGCCCTTGCATGTGTCCCCTGTATGCTGATTGTGAAAACTTTGGTGCTACGGCGCCAGCACCTGTGGAAAGTGCATCTGGTATGTCATTCTGATCCAACCTGATCTTTAAAGCCTTATTATGATTCTTGGTATAACCTATAACCTTTTTTTCTTTCATTACTCTGCCACTCATTTCAGTGTACATTGTATTCTGTAATGTGATTTCTCGTGTTGTCATCTAATAATGCTTAAAGTATGCCTTGGAATACCTTTTTGACCTAATTTCAATCAGATTTGACCTCTTATTTGATGTAGTAAACAATTCATGATTGATTGATTTGGCTACCTTTGGCTTGGCATAGTGGACGGCACCTAACAAGTATCAAATCTCTTAACCCTCAAAATCCTACTTCCTTTACTTATTGGGTGCCATAAACATGAACTCTGTATACCCCAAGGCGTGCTTTAAGCTAGACACAGCTTTTGTGGCTTTTGTATCTAGTCACAGAAGAGGGAAGAAACCCCAGCTGAGAATCTAGAGCAATCTTTAGAGCAAACAGGCGTGTCCTCATCATCCACTGGACTCACCCAACAGGGCACGCAGAAATTTGGAGGGGTGCGGGTGGGCAACGGGCCCACGGAGGATGAGGCTGGAATCATCGACAACGATGCACTCTCCCAACATTCCGAGGAAGGTGATGAGGTGAGTCGAGAATTGTTGTCGACATCGTACAGCTGTTTTTTGTGTGTTTTTCTGCCTGTGAAGTTTGGTTTCAGATCGAAATAATCCTGCTCTACGTTCTCCTGATTAGATTCCGATTTTTTTTTCTTATTCAGAAAATGCCCCAAATCCTTACTCATAAATAAGCTTTACAATATTGTTCACTCTCATGCTTAGCATCTTACGCTATCATTCTGAATACCCATCATCCCATCAGACTATAACTTCATTGATTAAATAACACATTGATTTGGGCATGACCTAATCATGAACCTGTATAGCTATTAGTTAAGACACATCAGCTTCATATTTTGGGGGGTTAGACCTTTTTCATAAAACGTTTTTTTTCTGGGTGTTACTCAGGGATGGGGAGAATGTGGGCACAGGGGAGGGGAGTGGAGAAGATAAGAGACAGATTTTCCATTTCACTGAGTTTGGAAACGTAAACAGTGAGGTGATGTTGCCTGAGAACGAGAATGACTCCTGACAGCAGGGAAAGGAATTCAGGAAAATGTGCATCAGCCAACTGTGGTCTCTCACATAATGTTATGTGAATAATCCTAGCTATACAGGTTATTGTGTTTCATGATCACAAGAGCTAACGTTAATATTTGCCCTGAAAGTTTAGATAAAGGATGAAAATGACATGCTTTTTTTTACTTTGACAGATTTTTAGTGGTTGTCATGACATGACTTCTACATCCTAAACCTCGCCACTAACATTTTGCATTTCATTACTTCCAAGCATTCTGATGAGGAACCGGTAAGACAGGAATGTTTGTCCCAGCATGCTTTGCGGCTGCCCGCTCTGTCTCCGCTTGTGATGTGGTCTTCTTCTGAACTTCTCTGTGTTTACTTTTCAGAATGGATCT
The DNA here is from genome assembly GCA_030340665.1 of Neosalanx taihuensis. Taxonomy (NCBI): domain Eukaryota; kingdom Metazoa; phylum Chordata; class Actinopteri; order Osmeriformes; family Salangidae; genus Neosalanx; species Neosalanx taihuensis. The sequence goes on along the minus strand of CM059303.1, from coordinate 11,996,339 downwards.
GTGTATATCTAAAATAGATTGTAGAGTGACAGCTTCATTACTTTGTTAGTAAAACCAACTGTCCTGTCATGGGTATGCATATGTTTGTGTGCGTGAGTGCGTGTCTAAAAGTGCATGTGTTTACTCCTCATGTCAATTACCAATTAAAAAAAATGTCCTGTGAAAAACTAGGCTTATTCAAACCCACTGCTCTGTATCTGGACAATCATAACAGTCAGCTATTATATTGATGTAATTGGTTGGACCATCTTGCCAACTGAAATCGACATCCTAGTCTGAAAGTTTCAAATTGGCCAATGTATGCAATGCTACATATGTAATAGCCCTACATATGTAGTGGCCCAAATGTATCATCAGTGCCAGTTGACCCCATTCACATTTGCCATTACAGCATGTGCACTAGCGTTGTTTTCATGTTTAATGTTGAAGGTATTGTCATAGGGAAACAATGAGTGTTAGCTCCGGCTTTTCCCGTGTTCTGAACACGGACTGAAGAACAAACGAGAATGATGGAAAGAGGAAACAGGGCTCATGCCAAGCTAAACCGCACAAATGCGACACGGAGCATTTGATTCCTGTGTTCTTTATCTGGTTCACGACAGAAGCCCACCGTACTCAAGGGGTAGTAGAGAGTTGCGTAATTAAAAAACACCCTCGTGTCGCGACCTTGCGTAGAAAGGAAAACACTCGTTGTTTTGACGGATTGTCACTACTTAAGGTTAAGTGAAAGTCAAAATAGAGAGGAGTGGTTTGTTATTAGGAAAGGCCATTAAGATGATTTATAATCAATCAATAACGACAGACTTTGGGTGTATCCCATATATCTGTTTCCCCTTAATCTTAAAACAAAGAGGTAAAAGAGAGAATTTGGATTGGCCCTTTGACATCTGTTGATTGTGTTGTAGTAGGGCAGCCCTTATTTTAGACATCCTCCATAAACTAGACTTTCTTTATATCTAAGAGTACTTTTACACAACTATCTTACTGTTCATTCAGTCAACACAGACTGGATGTTGAATACCGTACACTAAGTTTAGTCTTGTATCTAGCTGTGTCTCTGTTGGAAAACTGTTGGATTCTCTGCTGGCTGAGAGAGTCATCTAAAATGGTGACTCTGTACTGGACCTTGAGCTGTAATGTTTCTCTCCTCTCTGCAGTTTGATTTTGGAGATGTTGCAGTTCACCAGGCCATTCACACCATAGAGTACTGTCTAGGGTGCATCTCCAACACAGCCTCCTACCTGCGCCTCTGGGCCCTCAGTCTGGCACATGCACGTGAGTGCACACACACACACACACACACACACACACACACACACACACAAACACACACGGACACATACACATCTACACACAATCCCACACACACGAACATGGACACACACACACAAACTTGTAAAAGCACATTAGCCTTTTCATCTCGCATATAATTTTATAATACAGTGTATATCAAGTATATGAACATATTTATGTATATATATATACGTATACACTGCAGTCGTGGATTGACGATTAACTGTCTTTTCTTTTCTCCCTCTCTTTTTCCTCCACAGAGCTGTCAGAAGTGCTGTGGACCATGGTAATGCACCTGGGTCTGTCCTCCAGGAGCGGGGGCGGGTTCTTTGCCCTGTCAATCATCTTTTCAGCTTTCGCCACCCTTACCGTATGCATCCTGCTCATCATGGAGGGCCTGTCAGCCTTCCTGCACGCACTCCGCCTGCACTGGTAAGTCAAACCAAACAAACACATTACTTCTCCTGTGAGGAACACCCCCCCCCCCTTCTTGGCAGCTTGTTGATAATCCTTTGACATACAGAAAACAGTTTTCCCTTTCAAAACTATACCTGGTTCTGGATCCCTCCAAATACCTTCTGACTAGATCTGTACCTAGCACTGCCTTCACTGCTGATCCCTCATGATCTGCTTTGGAGCGTTTGTGTTAACTCCACAGACAACCGTGTGTGCTTTCTGAAGTGGTTATTTAAGCGAGGCGCTCTGGAATGTGATGGGCAAGGTTCCGAGGCGATGTTACCGCTGATGGATGATCTAGTTCGGAGTTTCTGCGATCCATCTCTGTTCTATTTGTGTCTGCTCACCTCAAGTCATACTCCATTTTTCATTTTCCTCGGTGCTCCTCCTCTCTAAAAGGTCATAGGTAGAAGCATATCTGCAGAGTGTAACCAAAAAGGCAGTAGAGGGGCTGTTCTGTAGAGGGAATTCCCTAGAGATGTAGACAGAGATGAACACAGGATCCCTAGAGATGAACACAGGATTGGTAGCAGAGGGGCATGTGTAGGGTCATGTGTGAGTCAGGATTCTAAATAATACTGTAGGGGCCAGTACATGTTTACATCTATATTAGGCTAAGTCACGGGGTGACTGAACAACAGTTCAACTGAAAAGAAAGCTCTTTACTTAGCCTTCTGGCATGAAATGTAGAATGACTTGTTTATTTTTTCAAATCCCACTTGTCTGGTTCTTGCCATTAAGTACTAATGACTTGCCTTACCTCATGGGTTTCACATGCGATCAGTGGAGGAAAAAGAGAGAGAGAGAAGTGAAAAGAGTTTATGTTGAGAGAGTCAGCGTGTGTTTGGACACAAGTAAGAAGGTAATGGGTAATGCAAGGTTTCTGTGATTAAATGGGAATGTCTTGAACAATAATCTCTTTCTGCTTCTCTCTTTCTCTCTCCCTCTGAGGGAACACACTGTTTTAAAGTGAATCATCCTGGAAATACGCAGCATGGCAGTTGTTCTTGTGTTTTCTCACTTTGACTTGCTTATTGAAGCAGACCAAAGGATTAAAAAAGACATTCCCAGCTCCTCTCACCTTGGTTAAATGTCATCCTCTCCACACTTGGCTACTAAATATTTGCCGAGGAGGTGGGACATTTCTCAGCACTTCCCATGACTCCTTGTTCTACCTGTCAAATGTCAACGAGAATCGGAGACTTCACTCTTTCTAGTGAAGTCTAGATAAGTGAAGTCTAGTGTACACAGACATGCAAGAATGTTGAAAAATCAAAGGGAATGTCTACTAAATACTAAAGTAAATAGTCCTACCTATCCAATTCCAAATTAAAAGAATAAAAAACGATTTTGTTTAACAATTAATTGGGTGAGACATTAATGTGCGTCCCAATCATAATGTAGTGTAGTATATAGGCCACTAATGATTTTTATTTGATTACAATTAATGTGAGACTAAGCAATAAGGTCCACAATCCTCCTTGTCATTGTCATTACATCGTTTAAATGGCCATCTCTTGTAATTTTCTAACCAAAGTTAAGCAACAGTGGTAAATCCACTAGTTATTGAGTATATACTGGATGGTGTATTGGCTCAAGGGGGTTGAAAAGGCCAACATTTCTAAAGGGGCCTATTTGGAATGGAAGTTGTCCTCCTGCCAAGCATCTGGGCTCATAACTGCTGAACATGCTGCTTGTTAAAAAGCCTGAGGTGTGTTCTAATGGGGAAAAGGATTCCTACTTTTGAAAATCACCTGGATTCCACCTGGATTTGACTGTCCGATTTCTCTGAAAGTTATGGACAATTATTTGTGCTTTCTTATTTTAAATGTGGGCATACATGAAATACAATGATACTTTGCAAGAGATATGAATAAAATGTTTTTTTATTTATTTTGGAATCTCCTTTTCTTATTCTCAGGTTGAATTATAAGCATGGGCTCATATTTTCCCTCTGTTTTTCTCCTTCCAGGGTAGAGTTCCAGAACAAGTTCTACTGCGGACAGGGATTTAAGTTTGTCCCGTTCTCATTCGAAAGTATCATGGATGGCCGGTTCGATGAATGAAAACATAGTATCCAGTTGCTATAAGAGATCCCCAAGCTTCTCTGCTCCCTGCCTCTGCATGGACCCACCCCTCCACCCACAGCCTGGTTGTGCCCTCTAAGGGGCATGTTGTGAATTGTTATTGCAAGTATTTGACAACGCTCCTCCTGGTATTTCATAGCATCTAGACGTGGTAATTTGTCTCTGTATGCTATGGGATCTGCATTATTTATGAGTCACTTAGTAGTATAGACTTAAGTACATCTGTGAACAGGAATGTCCCACCCTGAGTGTTGTTTTTGTGCTGCATGTTGTTGAAGTGTTGGAACACTGTAAGAGTCAGTATATAAATATCTTGCTTGAATATCTTGGGAGTCAGAGCAAAATTTGAATCAGTGCCATTGCCAACATCCAATGTAAAGCAGTGGGTTGCAAATCTATTTAAATTTTGGCATAATCAGATGATCAACTCCATGCAAAATTATAATTTGCAGCAGGTGAGGCTTTGTCAAGTTGTCATCTGCAGCAGTTTGCTAGACATATCATGTTTCCATTTCATCCAGTAAAGGCCAGAGCATCAGGCATAGTTTCTGTTCTAGTTTCTTTTGTTTATTCAGCAATGGAACACACCGGTACATTGCAACAGTAATCAAGTGTGAGTTTGTATAGATGTTGTTTTCTGTCAAATATTGTGTTTCCCTCCATGCAGTGAGTGCATTCAGTCCTATAAAGGGAGTTTGTCATTCAAGTAATTCAATGGGATTATCTTTGCAGAGTAACAAGTACTTTTAGTGGATTTTGTTTCATGTAAGCGGATGTGTTTTGAAAGATCACTAATAAATGAAGCTTTGGGGAAAACTGTGTCCTTGTTTTGTTTTTGCATGACTATCACAAGCGTCAAGAGTCAAACCCTTATGAACACCCCAATCTCTGGGCAAATTCTTTCCAGTTGCTGACTTGTAACATACTGAACTTTCGGGGTGAACCCTAGAATATTTCTGGCTCCTATTGTGCAAGTTGAGAGGAACACCAAACGGTAAAAACACAAAGGGAAGCTTCACTGCCAAGCAAGTCCTTCCATCTCCTAATCTGGTTCATCCATATGGTCCTAGAACCAAAGGGGAACAACAACAACCTAATAAGACAATGCATTACTTAGTGGGAACTCCAGGCAATCTCCGCTCCACACTTCCTGGTTGAGTAGACCTGTAAATTACATTATTATTAGTGTTCCTGAGAAGAAGGACACTCAAAATCTACACTTCATATATTGAAACGGATCCTATTTCTCATCCTAAAGCATTTCATGTCTGCATGGTTGTACAAGTCAATGTCTTTAGTATGGGAATGATTACATCAATCACAAGTTGATGATACAGTGAGCAGTGATTACACAGTTGTTTATAGACAGCTTTCTGTTATAACATGTAAGCTTAACGACTTTCCACTAGAGAGCGACACATCCCACGTCAAATACATCAAGTATCTCCTCTAGCCTTACACCCCCACCTGCCACCTACAGCCACCGTCTGGTGGTCCCACCCCTCAAGAGCGCCCGGTTCCAACACAAATGTAATGTACATTGGGTGGGTAGTGTGTGTGTACACAGTTCAAAGATAAACATTTCTGACAACATGAACTTCTGGTCCAATGATATTCCCTCCCATTCCTGTTCAAAAGTTCACTCTGCTAACCAGACTTTCCCAATAACACCCTTTTCATACACCCCTCTCATCTCTCTGACCTCCTTTTCACTGGGACATGTTACAAACACACTCCTTTGTAGTGTGTAAACGTCTATCAGTTTTAATTATCCATTACAGGAAAATAAAACTAACAGTGTAAATTAACTAATTTGGTCATTTACATATGTCGAACAATGCATGTCAGGATGCGATATTTTGTAATGTGTCCAGTGTGACAACGTTTAACATGTGACTCATGTTGAATGAAGTGTACTTCGGTGCCCCACAGTGATTGGTTAGTCTTTGAGGGACGAATCTAACCCTTCTCTCTGATTGGTCCTAGCCATATTCCATACCCTAAACTTCCTGATTCGTTGTGTTTATTTTTTTGAACACATGATTCACGGAGGGAAAAAGGTTTGGGTTGATTAACATCAAGATGTCATCAAAGAGCAGCTATAGTCGTGTATTATTTGTGACTGTTATGCTAATTGTTTCCGTGCACTGTGAGTTTCATACATTGGCACATTTAAAACCTCAAGCAAACGACAAGACTCAGGGAAGAGCAGTGGTGGAACTTCTCAAACGTCTAATAGGAAACAGATCTCGAGAGTTCATCGTATCAGTCAATAGATCTATTTCCAATGACAGTCTGGACGTGTGCGAGCTCAGATCTGCAAAAAACAATAAAATCGTCGCTACAGGCAGCACGGGTGTTGCTGTTGCTTCTGGAATCTACAACTACTTGAAATATTTCTGTAACTGTCACGTATCCTGGTCAGGTAACCAGTTAAATCTTCCGCGTCCTCTGCCCCAGCTCACCGGCGTGCTGCGCATCAGCACGCAGCACAGGTAGGTGCACGAGATCAGGGGTCAAATGTTGTTGTGTCCTTATTGTAATTACTGCAAAATGGAATAGTCTGCAATGTTGTGTGCATGTCTTGTCGCGAGCGTTAATGTTGTACACGTATAACGAGGGGGGGGTGTTCCAGAAAGTAAGTTATGCAGCATAAAATAAATACGATAAATTAACACACCAGCTAATTTACAAAGTTGCAGCAACCTAATGGCAATGTTGCTACAACGCTGGAGTTAACTTGCCCTCCAATACCACAGAGTGTTTACTTGTAGTTTAATGTACACATCCCTTGCGCATGCATGCATGCATAGATGTACGCTCCTAAATTGTTCATATGCTTCAACCGTGCATGGCAGCCTTTGGGAGTATGACCCCATGTGAACTGCTGTGTTCTGTAACTGCATAAATCAGGGGTGTGTGAAAATTGTACCATTGTTCCCTTAGTTCCTTGTTCATTGCAAGAGCAGTGGACACTTGCATCGCGGTCGCTTTTGTAAAAAGGCTTCAATTATCTGTAGTGCATTAGCCATGCCTCAGCACACCTCAGCTATGTCATGTGCACAGTAGTTAGATTGTAAACGGCATGACCAAGCATGGGACCGTTTTCCCATGATTACTCTACAGTCAATTACGATATCTCTCCATAGTTCAGAATCGTCTGATTTAATCTTAATTTAGAAGGAACTCTGAAACGTTGACCTCCTAATTGATTGCATTAGCTTTGGCATTGGGTCTTGCTAATTTGCTTCAGTTATCAAAAATGTACGTTCTTTCATGATAATGTTGACAATTTCAGTGTGCCTAAAGAGAATGTGTAGCTTGCTTGATGTGCAGCAAACATAGCCTACTGTTATTTCTTAAATATTCTCTCAGATTCCGGTACTACCAAAATGTATGTACTGCAAGCTACTCCACGGTGTGGTGGGACTGGACAAGATGGCAAAGGGAAATCGACTGGATGGCACTCAATGGCATCAATCTTCCATTGGCATTTACTGGGCAGGAGGCCATATGGCAAGAGGTAGACCCCACTCCATGACTTCCTTAAATGTTGTGGTTTACCATCCAACATTCACCTAATTATTTATTTAATAACACTGGCATTAACCAGACATTGAGAATGCTCAATGGGAAACATCTGGTTATATTCTATTGCTTTTATGGACCAGGTGTACCGATCGCTGGGTTTGAACCAGACTGAAATAGATCACTTCTTCTCTGGACCTGCTTTTCTTGCGTGGAACCGCATGGGGAATCTGTTCCAGTGGGGTGGACCTATACCACAGTCCTGGCATGTGAAGCAGCTCTACCTCCAAGTACAGTGCTTTTTAACATCATAGAAGCCCCACTCACAGACAAGTGCACACATACCAAAATCAAATATCTAAATTTAGTTATAAATATTGAGTATAAAGATCTGTTGTGTATCGCTTTTGTACGTTTTAGTTTAAAATCCTAGAGCGAATGAGGTCCTTTGGTATGATTCCTGTCCTACCTGCCTTCTCAGGGAACATACCACCAGGCATCACCAGGTAGACCTCCTAAACCAGTCAAATTTCACACATTAAATGCTTCATTCTCTGTGTGTTGTCATGCATTTTTAAAATCTGAATTCATAAGCACTACCTTTTTGCTCATTAGGTTGTTTCCGACTGCAAATGTGACCAAACTTGGGCCCTGGAGTCATTTCAACTGCAGCTACTCATGTGCTTACATCCTGGATCCCCGTGACCCTCTTTTCCTTCGGATTGGCTCTTTGTTCTTGTCACAAGTCATGAAGCAGTTTGGGACAGATCACATATACAATACAGACACCTTCAATGAGATGACTCCACCCTCTTCTGACCCCACCTACCTGTCCGCCGTCAGTCGTTCTGTCTTCGCTTCTATGACCTCAGGTAAGAAAGCTGGAACATCAAAAAACAAAGGCCAGTACTTGGCTGCGTACAATTGGTTAGTTATTTTACTTAGGCCTAACCTAATGGACATGGCAGTTCTGAGTTACCGTCATATTTTATGCTCACTTTAACCATATATGTGTAATATGTGTCAAAATGGTGTAACCCACTTTTGATAGTATTGTAACTCAGACAGCCCTTTCAACCTTGCTCCAGCCATGTCAAGAAATATGCCTTTCATGTCCCTCACCCACATTCTTTTTTTTGTGTGTCTACAGTGGATCCCAATGCTGTTTGGCTCATGCAGGGCTGGTTATTCTTCAGTGATTCGTCTTTCTGGAAACCTGCCCAGATTCAGGCCCTTCTGAATGGGGTGCCAATTGGACGCATGATAGTACTGGACTTGTTTGCGGAATCCACGCCAATTTTTTCCTACACCAAGTCCTTCTACGGTCAGCCGTTTATTTGGTGCATGCTCAACAACTTTGGAGGCAACAGCGGTCTGTTTGGCACAGTGGAGAGCATCAACTTGGGGCCGTTTGAGGCCCTCAACTTTCCCAACTCCACCCTGGTTGGTCTCGGTCTGGCACCTGAGGGAATTGAGCAGAACCCTGTAGTCTACGAGCTGATGAGCGAATTGGCTTGGCGCAAAGAGCCCGTCAACCTGGCCAAGTGGGTGTCACTGTACGCAATCCGTCGCTACGGCAGCACTCATGAGAATCTGGTGGCTGCTTGGAAGCTCCTGTTCAGGAGTGTCTACAACTGCACTGTCCCAAACTATAAGAACCATAACCACAGTCCATTGGTGCACCGGCCTTCATTACGCATGAACACAGAAGTTTGGTATAACCGTACGGACCTCTACGAGGCCTGGAGACTGCTGTACCAGGCTGCGCCCCCACTTATGACCAAGGAGACGTTTCGATATGATCTGGTGGACATTACCAGACAGGCCATGGAGGTCCTTACCACAGAGTTCTATATCGATATACGAAACGCTTACCAGGGGCAGAAGTTGCCGGAACTACTTACAGCTGGTGGTGTTCTGGTGTACGACCTACTACCAGACCTGGAACGCCTTCTGTCAAGTGATGGTAATTTTCTGCTTGGAACATGGCTGGAACGAGCACGCTCCCTTGCCCTGAATGAAGCTGAGGCTCAGGTTTATGACATGAATGCTAGGAATCAGATCACCCTGTGGGGTCCTGATGGCAACATACTGGATTACGCTAGTAAAGAGTGGGGTGGACTCATGGAGGACTACTACTCCCAGCGCTGGAGTCTGTTTGTCAACACCTTAGTGGAGTGCCTGGACAGGGGAAGACCTTTCAGACAAGATTCTTTTAACCAGGCTGTCTTCCAGGTTGAGAAAGGCTTTGTTTTCAATGGCAGGAAATACCCATCCAAACCTCAAGGGGATACCTATGAGATTGCTACCAGATTATTCCTCAAATATTACCCACAGGCTTTGAAAAGACTATAGTGATTTTACAGTCAGACTATCTCATCTAGTCACAGCAAGAAGAATGTCTTCCTTCTCCCAATAGATCTGCGGTGGAAAAACCTCATAGAAGGACAATCTCTTTTTGGATAGAGAAATGTGCCTCATTAACTCCTGAAATGTACATAAGTGTCAATATGCATTTTATTTTGCAGCTTTTGGTTGATTAGGCATGTAGGCAAATTTCTTGTAAATGGATTATTTCCATCCCAGTTTTTTGTAACTAAAAAGTTCTAATGCATAGTTTTAAATGTGGGAGATTTTATGTTGAACTACAATCTAATGTGTCTTGTGCTAGGCACTACAGTATATTTAGACACTATACAATGTATTTGACAATGACTTCAACACAACTAGAAAAGGTACTATGTGCAATGGGATGTGCATATTGGAACAATTATTTTGAATAAATGCTATTTTTGTATTTTGATAAATTAATCAAACACGTCTTAATTCATTTGACTATGATTTAATATTAATGTAACACTTTTGAATATGTTTCTAAATTCAAGCGATATCATCGGTGTGGTCACAGTGATTGGGAAAGGAGAACATCTACAGTTCTCAGATCGTGCCCATAATGTCTGTTGGGTAGTGAGGAGAGAGTACAAAAATTATATTTTAGAAACTAAATATGTTTTAAAGAGCTGTGGTATGGGCCCTTCTATGGGGAAATGGGGAACCAGGTTAGAAAAAAGTCCAAACCAAGACCACTATGTTGGGTAAGGATTTGACCAATTAGGACCACGAGAGGTGGAGATAACTCATGTCTGTGTGGGTACAGATGTATGCTAAATTTACAGGCACGAGTAAAAAAAAAGAAGAAAAACACGAATTTAAAGGAATCACATAGATCACATGTTTAATGAGTGACACACTGAAAGTAATTCGACTACATTTCCCAGAAACCCTGAATGTTTACCAGCCAATCAGCAGTCTGTTTACTATGTTCCTGCAGGATCTTCCTGCATACCCAAGCTGTCTATTTGACAGGTCAGATAGCGTTGGCTAAGTAACCGTGATTTGAAGAAAAAAACGGTTGACAGTTGATAAGATAATTGTAATGTAGTATGTATTGCGCTTGTATTTACATTTGCGACATGCTTCTTCTTGCATACGAGTAAGTTAACTATACAGTGCTAGCGTAGCTACCTAGCAATTTGGACCAAAGCATACCTTTACATAGCTGGAGCTAACTAGCTAGCTACCTTGATCATAACGTAAGTTATCTAGCTATATATATATATAGCAACGTTTGTATCTACTTCGCCACTTGTTTGAGATGAAAGATAATTAAATCTTTGATCATTCTGAGCGGTACTTCACCCCATGGCCTAATTCTAGTGAACTGTGTTTAGACAACCGTGTTTGTATGTTTGTCAGCGAGCCTATCTTGAAATATGACAGCCAGTAGAAGTAGTAGCTAGCTAGTTTGTTTAGAGGTCAATCTCAAGTCTTCCAGCTTGTTGTGAACTGCTTCTAGGTTGTGAACTGTTTACTATTCTAATTTCCTGCTGACTCTTCTCTCCTTTTAGACACTGAATCGAGTGTTCCTGTCCAGTTGCTGCCATGTCCATGTTCAGCACAGGTATACTGGTGCTCACCTCACCTCTGCACACCCTTCCTCTGCGCATTGCTCCTGTTCTGAGCTCTGCTGCACAGGTTGTGGAGCGCACCCTGTATGTCCACCTTCACCCAGGCCTTAACCTGGGCAGTGGGGGCCAGCCTCGACCAGTCTTCATCCCCCCTGTGGTGGATCTTTCCAGCCTTATCACCCGCCTCTACAGCAATGCAGCGGATGTCTGTGGGCACCTAGACATCCGTGTTCTGCTCACCAATGTCCGCAGCCAGCCTAGTGCTTCAAGCCCTGGAGGTTCGACCGGCCCCTTCCCAACCCCACAGCTCCTCTCCCAGTCCCCAGAGGTGGTACTGACAGATTTCCCTCTACAAGACCCCGGCCAGTCCTTGCTTGTGTCCCAGTGTTTGCAGAAGTACGCTGGCCGCTGTTACGTCTGCAGCCCTGGCTTGTCCTCGGTGCTGCTTCACCCTGAGCTGCAGAAACTGCAGAAGGAGGAAGAGATGGAGCAGGTGGAAGAGGAGGGACTAAAGGACTGTGAGATGAAGTCAGAGCCCATGGAGACCTACAGTGATGTGGTGGTTGGGGGAACGTTTGACCGCCTTCACGGTGCACACAAGACGCTGCTAAACATCTCGTGCCTTTTGGCAAACAGGCGATTCCTTATTGGTGTGTGTGACCAGGAGTTACTGAAAAGTAAGTGGATGAATTTAGTTGTAGCTAAAACAGTGAACTGGTTAAAATTGGGCAGACTGGGCATTATCATGTCTATGTATTTTCTTATATTTCTCCTGGGTAACTTTGAGCATATTGACAAAGTGCTTGGTACTATACTGAGTGCTTGTTCAAAACCCAGAGAAAATGATGTATTTATTTAAACATAGTTAAAACTAAATACTAAGTTGAGTTGCCTTTTCCCTGCCATTTTTCTCTCCTCCTCCTGGTCGTAGAGAAGGTTCTGAAGGAACTGATCGAACCCTATACCCAGAGGGTTCAGCGGCTCAGAGAGTTCCTGTCAGATGTCAAACCTTCGCTGCAGTATGAGATCGTACCCCTGTCGGACCCTTTCGGACCGTCCGTGGTCGACACTCAGCTGCAGTGCATCATAGTCAGCGAGGAGACCAGGAAGGGGGGCGAGTCAGTGAACAGGAAACGCCTTGAAAATGTAAGGAGGAGGATGGTGTCTTGTCACTTCAGTGTAACTCATTGTGATGCCTTTTGAGTTAATCATAACAGTTTGGGGATGGTGTTCATTGTTAGGTTTGTACTGTCTCTTTGAGATTAAAGCTGTCTGTGCCCATTGAGGCAGAACAAGCTATGTGATCTTTGAACTGGTGGCTTGCACACCTACACTAACCGATGACTCGTTTGGAGCAAACGACGCATGTTTGTTTAAATTTGTTTGCTTAACTTAAGGGGCTTCCAATGCTGGTATTACATGAGATCCAGCTGCTGAAGGATGCTCACCACACAGAGACAGAGGAGGAAAAGATCAGCTCATCCAGCCTTCGCTCACGCCTCTTAGGCACTCTCCTCAGAGCCCCAAAGGTATGCCCATTTCCATCTTTAATATCAACCTTGGGCACCTTCCCAATTTAGCATACTTTGATAAAAGCAACTATTCGGAAGCAGTCTAAATCTTTTTGAGGCCATCTCATACACCTCACCTCTTTTCTGTGTCCCTGGTCCCTCTTGACTCAGGCCATGCCCCATCTCCCAGCTATACCCTATGTGATTGGCCTGACGGGAGTGAGCGGCAGTGGGAAGAGCTCCATTGCCAGGCGTCTGGAGGCCCTGGGAGCAGCACGCATCGACAGCGACCAGCTGGGCCATGAAACGTACCTTCCAGGGACGAGGGCCTATCACAGGGTGGTGGAGGAGTTTGGCACCGGTGAGGGAATGTCTCTTTGGTGCAGTGTTGAAAGGTCTACTTGGTCATTTTAGACTTATGTCTGTACAGTGTTTGTGTACATGTCCAAAAACTGTAAATTCTAATTCTGGCAATTCTGCCTGTTTAAATAAAGCTTTGCTTCTCATTTCAGATATTATAAATGAGGATAAAACTATCAATAGACGCATGCTAGGAAGAAAAGTATTTGGAAACAAGGTAACGCTAGTCATGAACTGTATTACTGTTTGTATTTGTACAGAATAAGGAGATATGTTTCTGATTTTAAGGATCTCACTGTATTTGTAGGAAAAGATGAAAGCCCTTACTGACATTGTGTGGCCTGAGATAGCCCTTCTGGTCAAGGAGAGAATCCAGGAAGCTGGAGATCGAGGTATGTGATTGGACGCTCTGGTATCTGTGGATAGGCCTACATGTGCAGTATGGATGACATGTTTGCTGCTATATTGAAGTTTACCTAGTATACAGCTACACTGGCTGTGAATGTGTCTCTGTAACACTAAACGTATCTATCTATCTATCTATCTATTTATTTACAAATTATTAAGTATATCTCCACGTGACCCATGATTTTGTCCTACCCAGGTAAACGGGTGTGTGTGGTAGATGCAGCTGTTCTGCTAGAGGCTGGTTGGACAGACATTGTCCACGAGGTCTGGGTTACTGTCATCCCTGTAGAAGAGGTAAGAACCTATGGTAACATCCTGGGCCAGTCTGTCCAAAGGTAAAGGACATTGTCAAATGAGGGTTCAGGACATTCCAACATTCTTGTTTTTGTATCCAATACGACTATGTTTCTTTGCTGCTCACTAGTCCAAGTAGTCTTGCCACCGGCCCTGTTCTGTGAATGTTGCTCATGGCTTGCAGTTGATGTTAAACAATGTCCAATAGTTACACCCTCTGACACAGAAGCATACTTGTTTCAATGTGTTATCAGAAGAAATTAGAGTCGAGAAGCATTTGCTCCGAAATACATACCCTGGTTGTCCCTCTGTTGTTACCAACCCCCAGGCGGTCCTGCGAATAACAGAGCGGGACAGCTTGCCGAAGGAGGATGCAGAGCGGAGAATACAGAGCCAGTGGTCCAATGCGCGGCAGGTAGAGCAGGCTAACGTGGTTCTGTGCTCACTGTGGGAGCCTGAGGTCACGCAGAGGCAGGTGAGGGCACAGCCGAAGGCCACGCAACTCATACGTACACTACCTGTCAAAAGTTTGGAAACACCTCCTCATTCAAATGAATGGGAAACATTTACTACTTCTACCCCATACGATGTGGTTTGTGATTGTAACCAGGCATTGTGTGTGAACACCTGTGTTTTTTTCCCCCACTTCTAAAGGTACAAAAGGCCTGGAATCTCCTTCAGGATAGAATCTGTCAGAGACAAGAAAAGGACAAGTCACCATCATAGATGGTGCCCAATAACAGCCCTGAACACACACACACACACACAGAACAGACCTGAGTCATGCAATCGCAAGTGAAAGACACACGTGTCCCTGCCTATCAAGAGACGTCACCAATCACAGACTGAATCATAGACAGCGTTTACTGGCGATGGCCTTACAGTGGAACAGTTGACACAGCTGATGGGCCGTTGCAAAACCAGGTGGATCAAATCTCCAAAAAAAGACTTAGTGCCTAAATGACTTGTCACGGTAGTTTTTAAAATGGTAGTTTGTTAATTAATTGACAATGCTGCATTTGTGAGCTGATTTTTACAACTGAAAATGTCCTGTGGATTTATCTGGAAACTGGTTACTGAGTTTGTTCCCTGTTGATCTGCTTTTATATGTAAATTTGTTTAGGCTGATTATAAAAATCAGACAATCCGTACTATATATTCTGAAGACCAAAAAGCACTGTAAATAAATATTTCAGATGTCGAATGAGTTAAAAACCATCCCACATATAAATGTATCATGATGAATTAGCTATACTTTAACCTTGATTCTAAGGGGTTTGTCATCTCAACAGCAGACCCAAAGAATGCACAGTTGATAGTGTGTCTAGTGAGGGACTAGTGATAGTGAGTAATCTTTTTCTCAAAAAAAAACTTTATTCTTTTCCACACATACAATTTTAACAAAAAATGTCAACTTGATTAAAATGCTGCATGACAAACGGCTTTGTTCTTTCCATGCCGATGGACCAGAGAACAAATGTGAAATAAATCTACTAGTATTCTGAAATGTACTTACACATATATTACCTGTCCCTTCGTGCTTCCTTCCACTAAATACATTAGGATAATGTTTTGAAACTCAGAAAGGCTTTTTTTCACCTTTAGAAACATTTAGTGTGGATGAACAGCTCAGACCATAACTAGTCCCCCCCCCCCCCCCCCCCCCCCCCAGTTCATTTAAAGTCTTTTCTCAGCATTCCTTGTTTTCAGAGCGTAACAGTTAGTTTGGCTATGGACAGCGCCCTTCCTCGGTCATTAGTGGCTCTGCACTCGTAAACTCCAGAGTCTGCAGGAACCAGGCCAGTGAGGATCAACGCACACAGGCCGTCCTTTCTTTGCTGAACAGTGACCCTGGCAGACTGCTCAACAAGGACTCCATCGTGGAGCCATTCTACCTGTGGTTCTGGGTAACCTGCCACAATGCGTGGAGGAAAGAGAAGAAATGGATTGGGTTGACAGCATGCTTCATGGGAAAAAGGATAATTGATCTATCCAGTGTCACACAAATATGTACATTTTTGTGTATTTTTGCTGCTAACACCTTAGGGTCATGGAATGTTATGTTGCAGATGAAGATGGCTAGGTACAATCAGGCGGGAAATGTCTGATCAGAAAGATGCAGGACTTTACCCTGAATGTGGCTGGCCAGGTGAGCGGTGGCACCGGTGGGTAAGGCGATGTCCTTTAGGATCTGGTCAAAATAAGGCTCGCTCTGTAGCATCTTATCTAAAGAGCGGATGGCCTGCTCTGCTTCTGGACCCCAGCTAGGTTCTGTATAAGGACATAAAAAACCAGGCTTAACCAAGTGGAACACTGTACACTGTAATACAATCACCAACCCAGATGTAGCTGACAGGATCTTAAAAGGTAAACGATAGTAAGATCATGTTTCTCACCATCCCCAGAGCTGCAAAGAAGATCTGGCTTGCTGGAGAAGTTGGCCATACGGTGTAATGCCAGAACAGCTTTACCTGTTTTCTGTAGAAGGAGGTAAGCAAAATTCACTGCACGGACAATACCAGAAAACTGTGATTTCGTTTCACAAATCGAGTCAAATGTATTTATTTTAGTGAGGTACCCTCCATTTGCGCCTGGCCAGGAAACGTTTCATCTTGTCTTTTCTGAGGGACTTGGTGGGTCGGCGGATCAGGGAGGTGAAGGAAACCAACCATCGGTGGGCCAAGGCCTCATCACATGACAGTCGACATCTAGACATTAGGAGGAGAGAATATTTATTGATGTACATTGACACATGCACATTCCCTTAAGCATCAACATTCAAGTTGTGACACCAACCTTACGTCCTTCTTCAGAAGGGAATCAATGAAGTCTTTGGCCTGATCAGAGATATCCTCAAAACTGTCCTCGTCAAACTGGTAGCTAGCTGCCGTCACTAGAGACAAGGTCTCTGCATCACTGTTACCCTGGAAAGGGGACTCACCACTCAGCCTATGACAGAAGAGGCTTGGTGTGTTATACCGTAAAGGCCTGTGTACTTTACACATCCTCCCTTTGCTGGATTGGTAAAAGACAGTATTAGAGCAAGTTCATACGCTTCTTGGAATAAACATCTAAACATTGACTCACAAGACAAAGCAAATAACTCCAATGCTCCACATGTCTGTTTTCAAGGCTACTGGTTCATAACTGATGACCTCAGGGGCCACAAACTCTGGGGTTCCATGCATCACCATCAATGGTACATCAGGATCTGTAACAGACAAATCCAAGATTCCAAGATTTAACAATGCTGTGAACTACGCCACACATAAGACACCAGACTTGGATATTGACCTTGTTCAGAAAATCTAGTATTAGAAAAATAAATCTAGTAAGTAGAAAATTGTATCATACACACAAACACTGACCAACCTAGTCTACGGGCCAATCCAAAATCGATGATCTTGATGCGGGTTCCTGAGGTGTCCACACATACGATGTTCTCAGGTTTAAGATCCAGATGGACGATGTTCTGCTTGTGAACATACTGGATCCCCTCTAGAAGCTGCTGCATGTAGCGGGCACATGTGGGCTCGTTGTGGTCATAGTTTTCGTCCACAATGCGTCGAAACAGCTCCCCGCCGGCAATACTGAGGAGATAGACACACAGAGTTCTCAGTACACAGATAAAAACAACTGGTATTTACACAATACACAGATATTTTCTTATGGGGCCTAAAAGTGAAGAAAGGTGAATGTACAGATCATTTTTCTTTTACATTTCATCTTTGAAGAGTGGGTATTTGAACCACCATATTGAACAGAAACTCAAGCCACAGAGTTAGTGATACTCACTACTCCAACACCATGACAATCTCAGAGCGAGTATTGTAAGCTCCTAGACACTGAACCAGTTTGGGGTGGTGGAGACAGTTCATCAGCTCTATTTCTCTGAGTGCCGCAGCTTTTTCCTTGGAACTGCGTCCTTTGTAGAATTTCCCAGCACGCACCTGACCTGTCTCTTTGTGAACTAGACGGAACACATGTCCATACTTGCCCCTGTTTGAAACCATGAAACCATATTTTGCATAAGACTTAATAGCAGTGTGTCTAAACACATGACAAATTATGAAAGTGTGCAGAATAATTCCCACAAACCTATACACATAGAAAACATATTGAAGTAATAGAATCATAACCAATACTTACACCCCCAGCTTGTCAAGTATGTCGTAATGGTCTTTTACTTTGTTTTTGGTGTCAATAGTAAAAGGCTCATAGAATTCATGTTCATGTTCTTCTTTCTTTACTCCTTCAAATGTAAAACACAACATCATAACACATGGAAGGATCGCCATGTAAAAGCACAAGGGGAAAGATCCTGGTAAAATCACATATCTAACCTTTAGTGTTCATCTTGATGCAGTCGGACATGTTGCTCGGCTCACTGATCCCCACAGAGTTGGAGGCCCTCACCCTGAAGCGATACTGCCCCAGGGGCTCCAGGCCTGAGCGGACCCGATAAGAGGTGTTCAGACAGGTGGTCAGTTCCTTCCACTCCCCTAGCTTGTCAGGAACCTCTTGTCTGACTTCTACTATGTAACCAGTGATGGCACTTCCACCGTCATAGCTGGGCCCGGTCCAGGAAAGGACCAAGGACTTGGAAGAGAGTTGGGAGACGACAGGGCTGGAGGCTGGGGGATGGGGGTGGTCTGAGGAGGTACATCATCATGTATGATGAGAGGTGACCTGTCAAATATTATGTTCAGGTTGTTACTTGATTGAAAGGAACTAGTTTCTCTTTGGCCTTACCTATAACGCTGAGAACCACTGTGTGATAAGCACAGCCCCTTCGGTTCCGCACCACCAGGGTGTAGGAGCCAGCATCATCTGGACACGTCTGAGATATCTCCACACAGCTCTCTGTCTCACTACTCTTTACATGGGTCCGTGGCCCGTTTACAAGCACCTGTTGAGAGAGAAGTGCTCAGCTAGACCAGTTATACAGACTTTCGCATCATACCTGTTTAAAGGAAGTATTTTTCCTAGGTAGTTCCTGGTAAGTAATCATTTTAGCAGACCCCAGGGCTGTGTTGCTTTTCCAATAGCTCATCCAACACCCAAACAGATGTACCTTTTTTCTGTTGTGGACCCAGCAGGAAGCCACAGGGAGACAGAGACTGGTAAAAACACAGTGGAGTTGGGCATTCTCCCCAACCCTCACCTCCACCTGCTCTGGGGAGTCCTGGAACTCCACTGGAGGACCTGAGAAGAATTCAGATTTTTCAGCCCTGCAAAAAAGTGACCTCCGTATGTATGCGGATGTATGTATGAGTATCATCCTTTAATTGTATATGTAGCGGGACAAGTTATATCTTTCCTCTCAGTGTGAGAAACACATAGTGTGAGAGGGTGTAAAATTAGACTTGCTGGAACTAGAATGCATTTGGACTTTATGTACAAAAATAACATCCGATTTGTGTTTCTTAACCATGAGCATTATATAATGGATAGAGCAGTGTATGAAACATGTTCACCAGACTGGGTAAACAGTCAACAACTAGAGGAAGTAGTTGTTTCTCTCACCGTTATACAACAAGGAAACACTGAGAGGCTGACTTCCTGCGATAATGTCATTATTTGTGTCATCACTTCCGTCTTCAACTTTGCTATTCCTCTGAGGTTCTGTAACATGAGAATCCTTAAGAGGGTGGCTAGGGGTCTGTTCATTTCCTAAAATGTCATGGAGAGACAAACAGCATGAAGTGAGTTTAATTGCATATAGGCTCAACATTAAGTCAAATAAATAAAATATCCATTAAACAAATGCTGTGTATCTGACAGTGTAGGTTAATACAGTCATGCTAATGTTTTCTCGTTGATAAACACTTCAAATCTTGTACCCTACAATACCCTTCAGCTAACATCAGCAAGGAAACATGGAATTTAAATATTTAATTTAATCTGATAATTTTAACATAATTCAACTCCTTATGTGATGGTTGTCTTTTATTCAAGTTACAAGTTAGTTGAGAGCAGCGTTCAGATACTTTAAAAAGAAAGGTCATCTTTGAGAGCAAGATGGTTCTTTTAAGATGTTTTCCAGTTACCCTGGAGATGTAACTTATCACTAAGCCATCTGTCTCTCCTTTAACTATCCGAGCGTCTCTTCGGACATTATAAACGGCCTTCAGGCTTGTTTAAAATGAGGCGTGTGCGATCACTGATGAGTAGCCCTGCCTGTGATTGGTATGCCCAAGACCTCAGGGTCTTAAGGAATGTCTTCGTTGTTTATGGTGACTTCAGTTACCATACCAACAGTCTATTTGTCTGCTTACCAATAGCTTGTTTCCACTCATGATATTCTGAGAACTGCTCTGACACCAAGGCAATGACAAAAGCTGTTATTATATCCAAGTCTGAGACAGCCGTATACTTAGGATACGTCATTGACATCTGTGGTCATTGTGTATGTGAGAACAGTCTTACCTTTGGAGGCGTTTCTCAGCTTGCTGTTCCCCTGAAGATTCCCTGAATGCTGCACTTCTCTTCCTACAATCTTGGGGGCGGATGGCTTAAGCACCATATGGAAAGTTGACACAAAGGTCTTCCGAAGGCTCGGACCCCCTTGGTCCATCCTCAGGGTGGAGAGATCAAAGAAACAAACCTGGCTAAAGCAACACCAACAACTTCATCAATGACATCCTAAATAGTCTTCCTAAGATGCAAAAGTTGTTTTTATCCATCCACCTGTTTATTTATGTGAGTAAAATTACTCAAACTATTTGTTTCTTCAGTTTAGTTTAGTTTCTTGATCCATAGACAGTTGCAGCACACTACAGAGACCACTACTGCTATTCAGTCCCACCACAGGAAACTGCAAACTTTATCAGACCCAATTAGGGGGCGAGCCTTCCCCTCTCTACTGAGAGAGCAAGAAAGAGACAGCCAACAAACAGAAAGTGAAGTGGGAAAGGGTGGAGAATTATTTTCTTCTTTTTTAACATTTTCATTTAGTCATTTAGGAGACGCTCTTATCCAGAGCGACAATGTGCTCACCTGATGTTGTTCACAAATACTTGAGATATCCCAGACTCGTGTCTTCCATTTAACGAGAATGCCTTGACAAGCCTTAAATCAAGACTGTAGAGAAAAACACCAGAAGACTTCCCTTATACCTTGTGGTTGCAGTTGAGCAAAACCTTCAGTTACACGGAATCTTGAAGAACAAGAAGAGCAGCTTTTAAAGAAAAAAAATATGAAGAAATAAATATATACAAAGTCGTTCAAATATGTTTTTAAATATGAACGAGACCGTTATTCCTTGGTCATATTGTACTTGGTTTGGTTATATGCCATAAATATGTGTCGGTATGACCCATGCAAGTGTCAGATCATTGTAGGTACAAGCCCAGACAGAAAGCACTTTTTTTCCTTGACTGCTTCTCGAAGGTGTGTCATTGTGTTGTCGCATACCTTTCTCTTGTGATATTACAGTAAAGAATGGCTCTTTCTCATCATAGACATTCGTTTACTGGTGTCAGTTTATTGGTGCTCCACCAATCCTTTTATCACGTTTAAAACCCCAGTTTAAATACGGCGGAAATTCACGTAACATGGTGGTAGCAGCACTCAACACTCTAGAATTTCACATGAACGATTGTTCCATTTCCACATTCCATTCCATTTCAGAACACTAATGTTCTTCCTTAGAAAGCACTTTGGATAATTTATAGGAATTCAAAACAGGAAAGTGAAAAGTGGGGAAGGGCCAGTAGTATGTTTTCGCTGCACGATTTGGCATTTAAACTATGTAATTGTTTGGCATCCTGTTCCCA
Source organism: Neosalanx taihuensis (assembly GCA_030340665.1). Classification (NCBI taxonomy): domain Eukaryota; kingdom Metazoa; phylum Chordata; class Actinopteri; order Osmeriformes; family Salangidae; genus Neosalanx; species Neosalanx taihuensis. The sequence goes on along the minus strand of CM059303.1, from coordinate 11,974,656 downwards.
CAAACCCCATCACTACTTATAAGGTCCTCAGTCCAACAGTAAAGATAATCCTAGCATTTCAGCCACCATGTGAAACATGATTTCGTGGGGAAATAGTGCCCTCTAACGTCTAAACGTTTCACTCGCCGGTTAAAACTACAACTCCCAGAAACCCTGAGCGGAAGTGGACCTTGGCGCGAAGATGACGCCATGACGCCATGGCAACAACGCGAGGCATGGGATTTGTTATAGTAGTTTAACTGGACGCATGGGGGGACATGCAAGTACATTTACAGGTCAGTAAATAAAGATGCATGTGATATTCATATTTTGTTTACTTTGTCTATGGTTTGTCTGCCTAAGTGTTTGTACAGGAGTCAGTTAGAGGACACGTGCTTGTTTTTGAACAGTTTTCTATCTATATTTAGGGGAGGTCACAGCGCCCCTTCGTTGCTAACTAACTAGCTAGCTGTAGACTATTTTAGTAAGCGATTAGTTTATTACTTAAATTTATCATGCTTTGGGTAAGGAATATGTGCACACTGGCCTTTGTTTATGCATGTTTAGCTAATTATCCGTTCCTTCTATAATTGGTATTAATTGCAGGTTCGATGTCTTGAATTGGAGCCAAATGTGGAGGAGGTGGTTCGTGAAGGGCTCCACCTGTTTCCTACAGGTGGCAGCTCGCAGCATGTCAAGCTTTCAGCATCATGGGTTTCTTTCTTACTCGCTTGCGAGACATCTAGCAAAGAGACACACCTCAAGATTTGCTCTTCTTCCCACTTCCTCTCATCTGGGACAGCTATGGAGTGCAACACCTGCACTCTGTGTTACCCGAGGCTTCAAAAAAGACGCCAAGTTCACCATATATTTTCCTGTCAATCCCGTCACAGTCACGGACATCAAACATTATCTTCGCTCCAAAGACGTTCCGTTCCACGACGGCTACAGTTGCTTGCATGCCCAAAGCATCTTCATGGATCTAACTACAAGTTCCCCTGCGGGTTCAGGGAAAGACAATTGCAACATGTTCATAGACAAGACCACAGGCCAGTTCCTTTGTAAGGATACCTTAGTAGAGGGCAGCTGGGAGGACTTGCAGGACTGTTTGGAAGTGATGCAGAAGGAGGGCCAGACTTCTCTCAGCCCCCATGTGCTGCTGGGGTACCCTGAGAGCGTGGAGGAGCAGGAGGAGAGGGAGAGGGAGCTGAAGGAGGTGCAGAGGGTTTGGTCCAGCTCCGTACCCTTCTCTGACCTCCTGGAGGAGGAGGCGCAGCTGATTAAAACCATGTTTCAGATCAGCAAGATCTCCAACGCCACGCTCAAGAAGTTTGGGGTACGGCTCTTTAAGCCCACCAAGAGCCTGGTGTTTCCCTGGTTCTGGGGCCCAGATTCGAGCCTGAGGGGTGTGAAGTTGATGTCAGCCCAGAGCACTGAGAGTGGAAACGTGGCTTACATTGAGGCCACAGTGCCCAAGGCTGGGTCCTACTACAATCTTTTTGGCCTTCCTCTTGTGGGACGTAAGGACACGGAGGTTGTGGTGACAGGCCATGAGGTGGATACCTTAGCTGTGAGCCAGGCCACAGGGCTTCCCTGTGTGGCCCTGCCCAGAGGAGTCAGCTGCCTCCCACCTGTTCTCCTTCCCTACCTGGAGCAGTTCAAAAGGGTGACTCTTTGGCTGGGAGGGGACATGCGCTCCTGGGAGGCCTCCAAGATCTTCTCCCGTAAGCTGGGTCTGAAGCGCTGCTCGCTGGTACGTCCAGGAGAGTTCCAGCCCTGCCCTGTGGAAGCTCTGGTCCAGGGGAAGAATCTGGCCAACATTATCAAGGCCTCCATTCCTGCTGCTCACAAGTCAATTGTGTCATTCAGGCAGCTTAGAGAGGATGTCTATGGTGAGCTGGTGAATACGGAGCAGGTGGCTGGAGTGAAGTGGGCGAGGTTCCAAGAGCTCAATAGGATCCTGAAAGGCCATCGCAAGGGCGAGCTGACGGTCTTCACTGGTATGTTTCTATATTGGCTCCTCGCAATATTGTAATGTTGTTCTTTGGCTTATCTGCACTTTAAAATGTGTATTTACCATGTAAACATCTCCCCTTAGGGCCCACCGGTAGTGGAAAGACCACCTTTATCAGCGAGTTTGCTCTGGATCTGTGTATGCAAGGTGTCAACACGCTGTGGGGAAGCTTTGAGATTAACAACGTCCGCCTGGCCAAGATCATGCTCACACAGTTTGCTATGCAGAGGCTAGAGGAGAACTTGGACAAGTATGACTATTGGGCTGACAAGTTTGAAGAACTGCCTCTCTACTTCATGACTTTCCATGGACAGCAGAACATCAAGTTAGTCTCAAGACTTGTTCTTATACATTTTTGTTGATGAATAAGTGCCTTAAAGATTAAGTGGGTCAAAAACACAAAAAATAAACAATATTTTGTGCTTTTTTTTAATAAAGGGCTGTGCTGGACACAATGCAACATGCTGTCTACTTGTACGATATCAACCATGTGATCATCGACAACCTGCAGTTCATGATGGGACAGGAGAACCTCAGTGTGGACAAGTGAGAGCCAACATCACTTACTACATGAAGAGTAGAACATATATTTATTTTTTAAACCTGATAATGTCCCCTTCGTGTGGCAGTATGGTCAATATGTCCTATTTTCTCTGATCCAGGTTCGCTGTCCAAGATCACATTATCGGAGCATTCAGGAGGTTTGCTACCAACAGTAGCTGTCACGTGACTTTGATCATCCACCCCAGGAAAGAAGAAGATGACCGAGAACTACAGACGGCATCCATCTTTGGCACAGCTAAGGTAGGTGGAGGGTTACATTAACAATTGTAGTGAAAGGAAAAAACATGCTTTAATCATTAAATGCCATATTAATGTGGTCCCAATCCTGTTTCCAGGCCAGCCAGGAGGCAGACAATGTTCTCATCCTGCAGGAGAAGAAGCTGGTCACATGCCCTGGTCGCAGGTCCCTCCAGGTAGCCAAGAACCGCTTCGATGGGGATGTGGGCATCTTCCCTCTGGAGTTCCTCAAGAGCTCGCTCACCTTCTCCGCTCCCATCAAGGGCAAGCACAAGCTGAGGAAAGTGAAGGGGGAACTGGCTGAGGAGACGGCACCCGCGGAGGACCAGGTAACAGGAAAGAAGGAAGAGAAGAAGGAAGAGATGGCAGCAAAGAAGAATGTGCAGGTTGTAAATACAGAGAAGACAGCAAAGGCTGCGAAAACACCCAAAGTGAAAAGCAGCGCCACTGTCAAAAGCAGAACCGAGGGAGTCAAGAAGACCCAGAATGAAGAATAGGTTTTGAGACGGATCGTGATGGTATGTTTGATAAAATATAAACAGATTAATTACGAAAATTTTTTGAAAAGGCAGTGTTCCACATGGTTATGCTAGTTCTCGATAATAATCATAAATGATTTTCACTGTATTGAAAGTAAGCCATGAAAAAACTATGAAAGGGCTGTTGAAGAAAAGCATTTGGGCAGTGAAAATCTTTTGTTTTGAAAATGGCTCGTTTTATAATGTTTTTACCTCTCGCGGTATAGAGACCAACTGCTGCTTTTTCACTCAACTTGGTCATAGTCTAACTGCTTCCTTCTGTTTCAAACTCCTTCAACTGACGTTCAAAACTCCTGTAATAATGTTTGGTATGAAACACTATTGTGTTTGTTTTGTCAGCGAATATAGGTCTAAACACTTACACATTGCCATTTGTGCCCTCTACTGACTTGTTTACACTGTTGGATGAATTAAACTACTTTTAAAGCTAAAAGTAAAGCCCTTATTATTTTAATTTCCTGAAGTTCTCTTTGTTATCGCTAGGTGGTGCTGATAAATAAAAATACATTTCAGGAGAATTACCTTAAACAGTAGTCCCAAATCTATATTAAATGTATGCCCTACTGAAACATGACATGCATAGGTGTTTTCATCAGGTATGTTGCCATCAGGTGAGCAACAAAATTAGCTTCTAAGAACAGGTCACTTTCATAAGGTGGTTGGGTCTCATTTTTAATTCAACAATCTGACATTGTTTTTGAAGGATTTAGCAAATTGAGCCCTCATTAAATCAGGTGTTAGATTCGAGAGAACCTGAGTTGTGTGACCGTTAATAAGAAAGGATCTCAAATTACCATTATGAAGTGGGATTAGAGTAGGTGCTAAATAATGATGAGCCCTCCACAAGGTTCGCTCACCTCTTCATGCAGAAGGACCAAGTATCCGATTTCTTGATACATTATTCAGAGGAGGGACTTCCAATAACTAAAAAGTAGATTACGTAACAGGCCTCTTGTTGGATTAGGGTACATTTACAGTAAATTACAGAAAAATGCAATTACTTTCATTCCTCTGGAGGATGATGTCATAGTATGAGTTGAATCGCTCATTGAAATAACAGACTTGCCCTGAAGTTTCCTGTCCAAATTCTGACTTTTCTTTGTCTTTTACTTCAAACAGCAGTGTGGTGTCAGTGACATTTGACTAAAGGGAACAAAGTCATGTGTGCGACGAGATGAATCCATGTGCACATCCCAGAGTCTGACTTTATTTCATATTGTTTCGACCTACAACCTCCTTGGCTGGAGAACAGAGACTGCTCAGCAGCATACGTCTCCAGAAGGAGGCTACCTTGGCGTCAGACTCGGGTCCAACAACAGGCCCCCTGAGCTCCCTGTTCAGCTGGATCTGTTAAATATTGTTTTAAGAACGAAGAATCATCCTAGTATAAACGATCGCGTGTTTTCCCTCAATTATTTTCCAGGAGATTCATGCAGATCTTGGCTTGAGAGGAATAGAAAACAGTGAAGGATAACTGAGAGGGAGAGGCTCTGTGTGTGAAAGGCAGTTTGGGTGAGCCAGCAGGAGAGACAGATTTTGGGCAGATGTGCTGATGCTAGGTTCTGTCCCCCCTCAGCCCCCCTTTTCACTTTTGAGGTTTTCAGTTTGTTTTACAAGTACAGAGCATTCCGGAATTATTCAAGGCTTCTCTCTGGATGTGTCTGGGTGTCATCCTGACAGTGTGGGTGTGGGACACCAGCGTTGGGTGCCTGTGAATGGGGGCCTTTGTGCACTTGTGCGTTCCTGGACCGAGACACTGGTTCCATCACTTGCAAGCTTGTCAGAGGAAGAAAACATACAGAAACTCGGGTATCTGAGTACGACACACCAGCTCCCATGCACACACTAACAACGGTCTAATGTCTAGTTTTTATCAAAAGAAGTGTTCACATTTCACTCCCATTAAACCAGCTGTGGTAGGTTTATTATCTGTTTAGTAAAGGCTTCAAATATTTACCATCTCGACTAGGTTTATGTCTGAGGACCATATTTATTTGAATCAACTGAGTAAAACCTACTTATGTACAGATCTTTTGAAAGAGGAAGTTTGATTATGTACTAACATCCCTGGTTCCCTGTTCTTCCTGAACTGTGTTGTTTGTCCTTTGGTTTAGAGTTGGTGGCTGTGATATGAGCTTTGTGACTGTTCAAATGGAGGCCATCTGGAGAGGGAGAAGATGAAGCAACTCCTCGTCCTGAGGGAACCAAAGCGTGAGATCTGTGAAACCAAAGTAATTTCACCTCATCAAAATGTGGATTATTTGTGGTAAAATATAAAGTAAATGTTTAAAATGCATTGCTTTCAATGCTTGTGGAATAGCATTTAAATTCAACATGATTATTCCACAGAAATGGGTTGTTCCCGGCACTAAGAGGTTATTAAATGTAATAACCACTATGTCTGCCTCCCACAACAAATATCCAGACTTAAATGGAGGTCCCCACAGAAATCACAAGAATGTCAATCAGCTCTAAGGTAGGACTGGAACTCCCTTTCTCTCTCCCTAAATCTAATAGAAAAGTTGATGGGGATGGATATAGTGCTGCGCATAGTTTCAGGTCCATTAACTGCCCTTCATTTGGGCATCAAGGCAACTATTTGACCAAATCTGGGTGTAATTTCAGGACCTTAACTCAAAGTCAATCAACAAAGTCAGGAATCTGGGAGAGAGCTCAGTCAGGAATCTTGTAACCAGACCCCAAAATACATCTTCCTGATTCTAGGGACTCTATCAGTAATGTTGAAAAAATTATAAGTGCCCACATACTGACTGGCTTTGGATATGGGATATTATATCCATTATAGTGTGTTCTTCTCTGGCTTTTTCTTCTGAACCACTTAACTGTGGTTTCAGGAAGACAAGGGTTTTTAGATTGGCTTTTACAAGACTCAAATGTTTTACTGTTTCTGTTTTAGTGACTGCTTTTTCAGTTTTACCCTCAACACATTTAATTTCTCCCCTCTGTGATTTTTCATTTCTGTCTTTGTCATTGTGACATAAATATTTATAAGACTTGCCCTGGTTTCTGACTCACAGTTCAGTGAACACTGGTCTTCCTCAGAGCATTGTTTTGTCTGGTCCATCTAAACATTTCCTTCATGGTTTTTACTCAGGACATGTTTGTCAATTATTATTTATTATTTTTTCACCCTTGAGCCCAAGCAAGAATAAAAACATAAGAAAAAAGTCAAATCTTTAATTATGTATGCTTTATGTTCTTAAAGCACATGCATGTGTGCGTGTCTGAAAATGTCTGATTTAACATTCAGTTTGACTAGAATGACTAAACTCATTCTAGAAAGACCACAGGCCAACTCAGAAACACAGATGACTTAACATCCCTCCTTCTTTCTACTCTGTCTGTTGGATGGGAAGGAACAGTCTGCCTCACGTGCACTCGGCACGTTTGACCCATATTACCCTCCCACAAAAAAAACACTCTGGAGAATATGTCTGCTACGTGTATTAATAACCATCTGAAAATCCTCCCCTTCGTGCTCCCAGAGGCAGGCTCACGTTTCTACTCCTTATGTCAACTTGATGTTCCTCTTCGCTTACCGTGTATGGGAGATCTGGAGAAGAAACATGTTAATGCAATAAGTGTCCTAAAAGACAGATAAGTCGTATTACTGGTCTGTGCTGTTCGAACCAGCCAATTGATTTTCTATTGCAAAGATTTACAGGATTTCAGATAGCCTATTATTAAAACTAGACATATTATACAGTCAGCAATTCTGCTTGAGTTGGATGAAATTCAAATAAAGTGCAAGAATGTGAGCTGTCTCAACACATTGAAACAGAGTTAAATCAGTGTTAGCACTATGAGCCCAAGGCTGGAACACGTCCACTGTGCCCTATCTACATCCTTCTAGGCACCCCAACCTAAGGGTCAACTGCTGTGTGATATTCAAGTTCGCTCCCTTTCCTTCCAACGATCAGGTTGCGGCCCTTTACATCCTTGTCATGACAGCATCACTCACAACAACTAACGTCAGGGAGGATCTGAGCCTTTGAACGCAGCTCATCTCGGTTGAACGTAGACAACAGTGTGGTGACTGTTTTAAATGCCCATCCATCGCTAGTTATTAGCCTCTTGCGTTCACTTGGTCACCTACTCCTACTAAAGGCTCAGTATGCTCCTGCTGTCTCCCAGCATGCCTTACTGCCCATGTTTTGACTTTGAACACAACAGGAGTCTTTTTGGAGCAGGCAGAGAGCTTATATAACTTGCTCATGAGACCCAGGATGAGGGGGCTTAACGCACACACCCGCACCATCAGTGTGGATGCTAATCAACGGCCTGTGGGAGAGAGTGGCCTTGCGTTTGTCGGGTTCCCGCTTTTCAGTGGGTTGGAAAGGCATCTGTTTTTAAGAGACTTCAGGGTATATGGGGCTGGTGGGTTCATAATAAGGGGGTAATTACATGCAGTGGTGTGGTGGCCGAAGTGCTTGGGGGTGGAGGACAAGGTAAAGAATTGGAGAGAGTGTGGGACATTTTGTTGAGAAGCTCTTTAGAAGGAGCTGTCTCTGTAAAGGCAGATTAAACTTTGTAGGAGTGGAGGCCTCATTCCCTTTAAGAGGCAGGTCAGAATTAGCATCCTGCTCTTTGAGTAAGTGAGACAGTCTGATGTGGCCTCCAGTGTGTGTGTGTGTGCGTGCATGTGAGTATGTGCGTGTGTGTATATATATGTTTGTGTATGTATGTATGTATGTGTGAGTGTGTGTATATGTATGTATGTGTGTGTGTGTATATATGTGCATGTGTGCATGCATGTGTACATGTGTACATACATACATACATGCATGTGTGTGTGGGAGAGACAAAAGCAAGGATGGAGAGACTGAGTGAAAAACAAGGAAAAAGAGACAAGAAGAAACAGAACCCAGGACACAGAATGAGACAGCAAACTATATTTTAAGGCAGCTAAGCAGACATGCTCTACTTTCCACCTCCAGAAGTCTATTCAATCTCAAATTAGCTGCCCGTGCAGCCCTATTTAAAATGAACCCTTCAGAACCGAAGCTTCTCAAACTAAACACATGCAATTTAACAACCTTCACCATGAATAAATATGTGCAATAAAGCACAGTTAATAATCTCCCAGCACAGCAGTTAATTTCAGAATTATCAGCATAAGCTCTCTCCTATAAGCTGATTACCTAACAGTGCAGTATCCTCTAATCAATATAAACTCAATCTCAATATAATAATATTTTTATTTAGTGGAAAAATACCCTATGGCAAGTATTTTCTATGCAGTTTATAATGACCTAGAAAATTTGTTAGCCTTTTAAAGACTTTTATTTGACAAGTTAATCTTTTTTTTCTATCTATAGGGAAGTATCCAAGATCAGTCAGTACAGTCTCAGTTGAGGTCATTCTAACATTATTTATGCTTACTGTTTAACGTACTATTTGTGCTGCATTTCCAATTTTTGGGGGGGGTCCAAAATAATACTGATGTGTTTCCCATCCAGAATCAAGCAAGAGGAGTAAAACAAGGAGTCATTCTAAATGTACTGCATCTCTACAGAAAACACCATGTCTAGAATCCCAGATGTTCTATATCAGTTTCAGAGGCTGGGCTTTGGTAAGCAAGGCCACAGGAAAGCATGGCTGCACCTGGTAGGAAACAGTATCCCCAGCTGGGGACAAAACAATGTTAAAGCCAACAGAAGACCATGCTTGCTTTATAGTTCTTAAATCACTTGGCCTGTGTTTGCCAGTGTTGTGACCGGGGACAATGGAGCCTGTTTCTCTGGTCGGAGAGCAGAGAGCAGATGATGTGTTTGCACCCGTCCTGAGTTCCTGACATTGTGTCAGAGTGGCTGAGCAGGGCAGAAACAGAAGACTGAGGGTTCAGGTGTCAGCAGGTCAGGTGAGGCACACACAGATGAATATTAGGTGACCGTCAGCATAGAAACAATGGAAACACCACAACAGTATGTCTTTGTCAACGTCCACAGCGTTACCTAGTTACGTATGAGTCTGTGTTGTGCTATCACGACACAAAGTAGCATTAACCTTTTAGTTAGTATGTGTGTATCTTGCGTTGTTTTTTGAGTGAAACTACTCAGAGTCCAACAAGTTTTACCCTCATTGAAAATTATTTGGGATTTCTATTCAGCAGTTTTCATTGGAACATTGGACATTGGAAACAGAAAGCCTCTCATCATCACTTAGTTCAACATAATTGCAGCATAAACATTTTGAACACACACCTATGGCTGACCAAAGAGAAGTGAGAACTACTTTATGTCTCCATAAGCACAAATCAGATAACACATTCAGTGGTTTGGAGAGACTCATTACGAACAACAGACACACTGAAATCCATTTAAATATTCCCAATTACTATTTCCCAATTACAGTAACAAAAAGACCTTTCAAACTCTTCAGCAGTCAGATAAGTAAGGGGACAATTTCCCCTCATTTGCTATGGGTGAAATAAGTATGATTTGTGTTTCTGGAGCCCTACCAAGATCACCAATGTGCTCATTTGTATATCCAGTCTTGACATGAATAAATACTAACTGTTTAACTCCTATGCACTGAGAAAGAAACAGTACTGCAGGGAATGCCTGAGGCTGTGTGTGTGTGTGTGTGTGTGTGTGTGTGTGTGTGTGTGTGTGTGTGTGTGTGTGTGTGTGTGTGTGTGTGTGTGTGTGTGTGCGTGTGTGCGTGCGTGCGCGTGCGTGTACGTGTGTACCCAAGAGGTGTGGCTACTTGACAGTTCTGGGTATCCTGCAGATCATGGGAGAGCTCCTATGGAGGGCTGTCACGAGCTGGTAAAAGCAGCATCTCATCATGATGATGACAGTAAATATCAACACACAATGCACACTGCACGCTACAAAAGCAATGACCTACAAAGCGTAGCCCTGTTATTTTATAGCTAGCGATAACTGAGACATATTTATCATGAACTGGTTGTCCTGAACCGGTCGAGGAAACTGTCAAGGCAAATTATTATATTCTACTCTTTTTCTCTTACGTTAGTAAAAGTTTGCGGACTTAGTGCCTTTCATTTTACCTTAAATATCATAATTTTTTTCCCTCTCATTAATAACAAGCGTCTATCATTGTTGGCTATACTTAACTGCAAGAAAATGTATGGAGCCTTTCAAAACAGCATACAAAGACTTGTTTACCGAGCACTGGTGTCCAGTCCACAAGCAGCCTCACACTAGCAGATCAGCCGCACACCAGCAGAGGGCTGGACTCTAGTGTTCAGGCTGATCCACAGTCAGTCTGCTCCAGGACTCTCACACCACAGCATCTATAATACAGAAAGCTAGAAGAGAGGAACTGAATGTGCATTTTGAAGACGTTTTTTAAAAGGAGGATATTATTGATCAGAAGCTTGATATTAAATCGACAAAAAAAAAACGTTCACGCCAAAAAAAAACAAATCTTTGGAGAAGCTCGCAGACTCCTGTGAACGTGGGCTGTCCGCTGTGGAAGCTTTCATGGTGAGTTTGTGTTAGTTTGTTGCTTCGTGTCAATACTTTTACTACGCGACTTATGTAGGTATAGTGACATGCACAGTTGCAGTAATAGAAAACAAATAAAAATAAGCCCTACGACGACTGAATAAGTTCGTTTTCAAGGATACAGACGAAAAACTGTTCACTGTTGAGCAGTTACATCCAGCGCTTAACAAAAACACAGGTGTGCATAATATATTTGATGAGAATACAAGACAGGCTCAGCCATCATCATGAAAACTGAAATCTTAAGTTGTCTTTGTTTTGTGCCTTTATGTTGACTGAGATGAGAAAATCGTGGGCGAGGATGTGAGAGAAATCTGCTATAAGAACCATTTAAACCACCTTGGCTTAAATCTCCCTTTCGATTTTAGATTTAACTTGTCATTCATATCTTGTACAACACCAGAACTGACTGGTTAGATTTGGTCAAACAACATACTCCTTATGGGTATGTGGACTCCAGGGGCCTCTACTAAGAATCAAGACTTCAGGTTCAACTCAATACAGAAACCCCTGGGTTAAACCTAAAGTTACCTGGTTAACACTCAGTCTTGATACGTAGTACAGGCCCCTGGTGTTGTGAACATTTTGTAATCCACTGCATCCTCAACTTGACCTCATCAGGGTACCAGGAAACTCTGTATTGTTTGTGATCCATGCAATGTTCCATTCTTCAAATCAACTTCCATTCTGGCTTTGCGGGTGTGTTTGTGTGTGTTGTGAGGGTTCCAGGAAAGTAGGTAGGCTACTTGACAGGATGGCTACATAACCAACCCCACCTTAAGGTTGGGCCTTCTTTCAGGGTCTCTCTTTTCAAAATATTTTTCATAATATGTCTGAAGGGTTTGATCACAAACAGGTGTTGCTTTAATGAGCAGTCTGACTTGATCTCTCTCTGACCCACTTTCTTTCTAGCTCATTCTGTTGTAACTGACTGGCCGGCTAGAGTACATCCTCAAAACCTACTGCCAATAACAGTTTCTAACTTCATTACAGCGTCTCTAATTTGGAAAGTGTGACTAGCTAAATAAAATCTCTAGTTGAGGGCTGCTGACAGTGTGTTGCACTGGGTCTGTTGGTTAAGATAAAATAGCTGCCAAATCTTTTTTTGGAACACAGTTCTCATGAGGGCTTGTTTATGTAATTAGTTACTAAGCATATCTTCCATTTAGTGGGTGACTGCCACTAACATGGATCCTGTGTAAACAAAGACAGTGCACTTGCTGTTGACGTTCTAATTTCAGCAGTCAAAATGCTTCCTTTGTCAAACTGGGGTGTTTGGGGATTGTTGAAGGCCACAGGTTATTTGTATTGGTAATTTCTCAAGAGATCCAAGACCCCCCCCCTCAACGGTGTTGGCACAGTGTCTTATCAGCATGTTTGGTACAACAACTGAGAAGTAAAGCGATTCAAGTGGATTTCTGTGTTTAGTCTTTCTTTCTGTCCTATCTCGCTCAAGTGAAGCTAGTCTAGGGACGGACAACATTGCTGCTTTTTTCTTCCACCATCTTTCAAGGTTGCCCATTTCTTCCTTCGTAACTTCGTTTTCTTTACGCGAACAGGCCCTCCCTTCCTCTCTTCCGTTCTCCTTTCTTATTCTCATCCAACTTCCCATCCCAACTCTTGTCTAATGTAAAGCCGTCAGCAAAATAACTTGTGCAGCTGTTCACTCTCGTGGACCAGTCAGTTTTGTTGTGTGAGATCCTCTCTTGAAAAATGGGATTTCAGTCATTTAACCAGGCCTATTTTAAACATGATACGTCAATGCAATATATCTCATAAACTTAACGAGAGCAGTGTGAACACAGAGATTGACTGTCATTGTATTTGTAGTATTTCTAAGTGCCTCTTATGACATGCTACTACTCCATTCTGAGTTGGCTTGTTTTAGTTTGTATTCCATCCCAGAATCCATCCACACCCTCATTCTTCATTCTCCTGTAATTAGGAATGTTGTATAGCTTTCCACTCACTAAACCACAGTATGTTAAACAGCTGGAGACAACATCACTGTAAGGGAAAACGGTTCATTTTTAAGTAGTCTATGAAATGTTAGACTTTTTACAGGCAGGGAGTGGGCCAATCACAAAGGAGTTCCTCATGCTGACAAGATCGGCACTTTTAAGGGAGTTCTGACAAGGAAAACCACCTCAGAATCCTGGAGGAGGTTTGTTTAATAACTTCCCAAAACACTGAGAACTGGTTTTCGGCTCTGAACCTGTCACCTACCTCTCATCTCATGCGTTTGGCTGTGTGAGCAAGCTTTGTGTGTGTGTTTGTTTGTGTGTGTGTGTGTGTGTGTTGGTGTTTAACCCCCATGACCATAAAATGGGGGCACACGAATAACACAGCAACATTCTCCACCCTAAGCTGAGAGAACAGCTGGCCTGCACAGTTGCACAGGGGGACAGGAGGGGTTAGGGTCACCCTGGATGGCAGCCCCTGAGAAGGGGTCAGCACTCAGCACGTCACATCCTCTACTGTACCTCTTAAAGTCGGGCCTCGTGGTTGGACAAACTGCTCCTTTGAGTGTGGACCTCGGTTCAGGGCTGTGCTCAGTTGGAGAGAGAGAGAGAGAGAGAGAGAGAGAGAGAGAGACAGAGAGACATAGAGAGCGAAGGGAGGTGTGTTTACATGGCCTCCAAACCCTCTAAAGGCCTGGTCATGTACAAAGGGAGGCTACTGTAGAAGGTCCTCTCACGTTTGTACCTGGTAGGTTGAAAGCAAAGACCTCTTTATCTGGTGAGGGGGGACAGTTTTCACCTCCCTAAGTACCACACGTCAACTTCTCCCTCAGCTGCCTGACTAATTGCCTCATTTGGATGCAAATGGCCCACGGAACTCACAATACTCTGTGTCTATATTTATGATTTGCCTTTCTGTCCTACTCCAGTTCTACCTACACCTCTCACCTGCTCCATCTTGCCCTTTAGAAAACCTAAGTCAACTCTTATGACAGCCAACGAAACTAAAGCATGGTGGCTGGTGTGGGCAAGACATCCTGTCATCATTTAGCAGACGCTTTTATCCAAAGCGACTTACAGTAAGTGCAGGGACATTTTCCCTGAGGCAAGTAGGGTGAAGTGCCTTGCCCAAGGACACAACGTCATATAGCTACAGCTGGGGCTCGATCTCACAACCTTCCGATCATGAGGCCAACGCCTTAACCATTGAGCCATCTGACCCCCCCCCCATGTCCCTCAGCTGTTTTCTGTGGACCTCTTCTTGAGGTATTTTTTGCCCTGTAATCGTGTCTGGTGGAATGGAGGTATCAAGCTTATGTAACTGGGACGAGTCCTCCCTAAGGTAGTTTGTTTGCTTGTTTTTAAATACACTTCTTACTATGGGATAATATATGTCCTGATTATCCCCCTGCCGAGGAAGAGAAACACACACTTTCTCTCTCTCACACACACACACACACACATTTCCTCCTTCTTGCATACACGCACACTTGCATACCCTCAAAGACGAACATCAATCATTGGACATACGTAGTACATAGTTGCTGACCACAACAGCGTGAGTTGAGTTATCGAGTTTGATAGGTGAGTAGAAATGGTGGAGTCAGAAGGAGAGGCACAGGGTCTGAGGTGGTGTTGGGCAACTTGGGGGGCAGACGTGTCATACCATTGCATAAGGGCTTACGCTGAGGTGAACTGGGTCTGAAGTAATTAGTCTGGAGAGCTGTTCTGCTTGGTCCACTGCCTCACAGCAAGCCCCTGTACCACGCTGGGAGTGATGGTGGGATGGAGACAGACCTGGGGGGGCTTAGCTCCTGCCCACCGCCCTGTATTCTTCTAATCTCTCTGTTCTTTCTTCCTCTCCCTCAGATGTGTAGAGGAAGGGCCGCTATGCATTCCATCATGTTTCCTCTCTCTCTCTCTCTCTCTCTCTCTCTCTCTCTCTCTCTCTCTCTCTCTCTCTCTCTCTCTCTCTCTCTCTCTCTCTCTCTCTCCTCATCCACTCTCACTGGGGAGACTGGGCTGGAGTGGAAATGAATGGAATTTTGTTTAGCGTGCTTTCTGGGACAAGGGAAATAGTTGAGGTTTGGCTTGCTTCATGGTAAATGAGGATGTCTGAGAAAATAAACAATGATTTGGGACGGTTTTTGGCAAAGGATGTTGCTCTCTTCATTTAGACCTTCCTGCACTATGCCATTGGTGTCTTACGATCAAAGCAACATTCTTTCAATAAACACATACTCACCTGTAGAACAGAACGACACGTTCACTTAGCATTCTCACAGCGCTGCCTTGCTTTTGGAACACTTTCTTATCATTCACACTCGCAAACTGCTGTTTCATCACTTCCTCGCTGCCTCTCCTTGGCCTTTGTTCAGGGTGTGGTCTCATCACTCTGTGGTCGGCTGGCTTGGCCTTGGCACGGAGCATTAGAATAATAAACCAGTGGAGGGAAGGGGGGTGGGGGGGCTGAGGGTTGGGGGGTGGTGGGGTGGGGGGGGGGGGGGGGTGGGGGGCAGGCAGTGTTTAGATACACAGGAAGTGGGCCACCACCCTGCCCTGTAGTAGAGCAGTAGGAGAAGGAACGCATACTGTAGACACCCACCCACCCACCCATCCATTCATTCAATGACCTTTGCTCTGCTCAAATGAATATTTTTACGCTAATAAGTATTCTGACCCAGATTATGGGATAACTGCTTTAGGCCTTTGTGTGTGTTTTCTGTTCTAACTCTATAGCTTAATTTGTAGAGTAGTTTGCAGCCTTAGAGTTGGCCTCACTGGGTTCAATCCTGTGTTTTGGGCCGAATCTGTGTTGATATTGCTGCCCTTCCTGCCTGCAGATTATGGCACTTAATCTCTGTCCTCACAGTTTTTCCCCCCTTCCTCTCCTCTTCTGAACTCTAAGCTGTCAGTCAATAGTGTCTGTTTTTAGAAGATGTTAACATCTGGTTTTGGACTCATCTGGAGAGAAAGCATGCTGGATGTTTTTTCGCTCGTACGCGAAATGGCATCATCTAGCTAGGTTTGCAACCAATCTATCCGATTGCTGCTTTTCACAAAATACATTAACTTTGAAGTAGAGGATTAGGTTTGTGACCTAGACTGGAATGATTCTACATGGAGCAGAGTCCTTTCACTCGAATTAAATACGCCTCTCAGCATGGACTCCCTTCCTGGGGTGCTCCTGGGCGGGATCTAACCTGGCAACATGTGGCAGGTTCAATCAGGCTGGTCTTCTGGGTCACAGCTTCCTTCTGGCTCACCCCTCATTCAGAAGAACCAGCATGTCCCGCCTCTCTCCATGAAACATGCTGGAATGAGGTCTGGCGAAGTCTCACCACGCTTATGCAAACAGGTCCAGCATCTACTGTCCATGTTGATATGCATAGTGTGTGGTGGTCTGCATGGGCTTTAACAGGGAACAACAGTCTGCGATACTCTTTGTGTTCCTCCCTCTGAGATTTCCATTTCGACTCAAATCCTCCTTTCATTTAAGTCAGAAATTGAAGCAGCAAGTCATGTTTTATTTATGCTTTGTACAGTGTCAGGAGGGACAGAGGGGGAGAGATGAGGACAGACTGAACTGTTTGTTTGTGACAAAACAAAGCCGTCTATTTACACTCAATGACTGTTTGATTCTGCATGAAAGCAACGGCCCTGTGGTTGAACCAGCAAAACAGTTATATCAACATTTTGTCCTTTTTAAACTACATCCAGCTGCTCATCATTTGCTCGGCCGGTTGATTGATTAGGTGGTTAGTCTGCTTCAAAGCGTTTCCCCAGCCTTTAATGCATGTGCAGCCATTGTTAATTTGAGTTTTGTATGATTACATAATCTAATGCCTAGTCCACCTATAGTCCACCTCTCTCTCTCTCTCTCTCTCTCTCTCTCTCTCTCTCTCTCACACATACACACACACACACACACACCCACAAACAGCCACATGGTGTTTGAGTCCTTTCTGGCAGCTGGCAGGGCAATTAATGAGGATTACATCTATTGATGCAGAGGTGAGAGAAGTGGCCCCACCCCCTAGCTCAGCACCTGTTTAAGATATGTGGCCATAGTCCTAAAGCACCCAGGCTTTATTGCTTCCCAATTGTTCCCATGAACCCAGTGAACCCAATGTCATTCAGAATCACATCGGCATGTCTGTTTCCATCCTGCTGGTGCAGCCATGTATTCCAATATGGTTTAGCTTAGCTACGGTGTGATGTTTATGATGCCTTGTCTGGGTCATGAGTGGGAAGCCAAAATCCCTCAGGCTTTCTGTCTGTTATCAGAGGCTCATCTTAACAGAAACTCAATAGGCAAACAAATGGTTTCAATATCCTCAGGCTTCACGCGAAGAAGTTAATATTTAGCAAACAACCCTGACCCAGGATGTCCATTAACCGGTTTGCAACTTCTAACCGTCTGTAATCATTGGTTCTGGTTCACCACCAGTCACCCTCAAGCCTAGCCCGCAGTCTGCTGTACTGTGCCAAGCCAGCTCTGGTGATGCCTAGCCTGGGATGGGAGGCCTGGTTTGTGGGTATAATCTTAGAGGGATGCAGTCTGGCCCGTAGTGGGGTAGAAACCTGACACCAGGACACATTGAAGCCAATTGAGTTACAGTGGTTGGGCTCTGTAAAATGTGTGTGTAATTGAGTTAGGCTGTGAAGAGAGCATGGGCAGATTGTACACATGAAAATGATCTTAGGGGGAGGAGGAAGCCAAATGTGCGTGTCGAATTAGTGAGGTTGGGGGGCATTGGTTTGGATTCAGAAACAGCGTTCCATGCCCTTGTTCTAGAATGTGGTTAGTTTTGTTTGTGTAGAACTACCAATGTGAACAGTTGAGAAGAAGCAATTTTTCATCTCTTTTTCTTTTTTTCTCTCGACTCTTTCTCGAAAAGTAGATTAACTGATTAACAGAATGTTAGGCGAGTGGAGGTCTAGATGCTGTGTTTTCCTCTCCCCAGAGGGGGGCGCTGGGTTTTTCTCCTGGAGGGCCAGTCTCAGAGGCTGCTGGGAGAAAGCCTGTGGCTAACATGGCTTTATTACTCTTTACAACAATTTACAAGCTTTATTTTGCCTGAGAACTCTGTGGCTGCCCAGTTAGTCCAGTTTCTCCCTGATTCTGGTCATTAAAGACAGACAAAAGATGACAGGGCCTGTTAAGAGATGAAAGGTGAACATTGTCCTGGGGGGTTAAAGGTGAAGTGTTGTAGACGGTGAATGAATGAAATGTGCTTGAAATGTTGGGCAGAGTGCTGAGAATTCTTCCCTCAGTTTTTCTCCACATTCTGTCTTTGTGAGTCGAGACGTTTCTCTCTCAACAACACTATAAAGTTTGTTAGTGTCACTTAGGGTTTTCCAGCTCGGAATCATACTAGTCACATCTTTGTAGATTCCCTGTTT
Organism: Neosalanx taihuensis; assembly: GCA_030340665.1. Classification (NCBI taxonomy): domain Eukaryota; kingdom Metazoa; phylum Chordata; class Actinopteri; order Osmeriformes; family Salangidae; genus Neosalanx; species Neosalanx taihuensis. The sequence continues at coordinate 11,956,460 of CM059303.1, read as the reverse complement.
AACACATGCTCCCTTGGTTCTGTCTGCAGCCCAGGAGCAGCGAGAGAGTGGAGCCCCAACAGCGGCAGTGAATCCCTGGGATGCACGGCCGACCAGTTCCCCCTGCTTTTCTCAGGCCTCCAGAAGCTGATAACAGGGTGCCAGTGAGAGGTGAGCTCAACTGGGAATGTTGGGGGTCTGATCACAGCACTCCTGTCCCACTCACAAGAACCTGACACTGTGTCAGGGAGCTTTCTGCCACTCCCTTCATCCATTCCGGACGTACAGCTCTGTGAAAACACGGTCATCAAATTACTGGCTGGATTCTCTGTGGCAATCTTGCCATTTCCTTCCCAGCTGCTTTAAATTGTGTCCGTTAATCAAATCCAAACCTAACCAACATGGCCCCTGACTGAAACTTTATGGATATGTGCAGTCATACTGCGATATACGACATTCTGCCGTTAAACATTCACTTGAGGGAGGTTGTTGATGCATTCCTGCTGAGAGGGGTGAGTGTAAAGAGTGTTAGCTAGCCACAGATCTTAATCACAAATGGGATTTTGCATTAATGCTGATGTTGGAGACCTAACCCTAATCTCCCTGGCACATTATTCAGATAGATTATGTGTGGGTGAGAAAATCCCCTGCCAAATCAATACGACCGTTTTCTGTGAATTTGTCATTATTTTTTTTTACTAGGAATAGTTTTGAAGACTTTCGACCGATTGTTGCGGGCAGATGAAAAGGGCAGATGTTTAGTGTCTGCGTGGATTTATTTGTCGCTGGGTATTTGGACTGACTGGTGCCATTGAGGATTTTCGGGGGGGGGGGGAAGGAGATCGAGGGCTGGAGCCAGATTTAGCTGCAGTGCTCAGTGGGACCTTCGTCCCAGAGTAGTGGGAGTCTGGATGCTGATGGATGGCCCAGCTTTCTGTCTGCCACAGACACCAGCCCTTGTTACCGAAACAGAAAACATTTACATTTAGTCATTTAGCAGACGCTCTTATCCAGAGCGACTTACAGCAAGTACAGGGACATGACCCCCTGAGGCAAGCAGGGTGAAGTGCCTTGTCCAAGGACACAACATAATTTTGCATGGGCCAGGAATCGAACCGGCAACCTTATGATTACTAGCCCGATTCCCTAACCGCTCAGCCAACTGACACACAAAACATCCATATGTACACAACCAATATACCCTATGTATGTATTTTGACATAAATAGTGTTATCCTGTTAGGGTCTGTCCCCAATGATTCCCTTAACCTCATGTACAGAGAATCTGACAATTTGTTTTTGTTGAGCCAGCAATTTCTCTGATTGCAGGCCGTCTTGATGCGGTTACTGTAGAGGGAGGGAACCCAACCTAATGGCTCTACACTTTGCTACCTTGTAAATCAACTGTGGTCCTCATTCCTAAAGGGCTGAGTCATAGTATAGGTCCTCCCCTTTGGCTCATAAAGAGTCTGTGTTAATGGTGGCTACATCACAGTGATTTGCTGCCTGCTCTCCGTGAGTGCCGCTGCTGGTGGCCTTGACCATGTGATTGATAGTGTTTGTCACAGGGATGCTGTGTGTGTGGGTGTGCTTCATCTTCTGGTGGGAGGGTTCTCCTGCCAACCATGGAGCTTCTTCTTTTGTTATAGAACCATTTCTCAGCCGTGTCACCTTGAACTTCCTTTCCCTGTTTCCTGCTTATAAACAGCACTACCATAGCCGCACCTATCTGCTCTACCTGAAGGACAAACTTAACAGTGGCCAGTGTGACCCAATTGTTAGACCTGAGAGGGAATAGAGAAAGAGAGGGAGTGTGTGTGTGTGTTCTGTAGCCTATTTCCCTTACCCTACTTTGCTTCCCTCCATGGTGACGCCAAGCTCTGATTGAACATTTTTTTGCTATTGATTGTGGCCAGATGGTGGATTTACAGGTCAAAGCTGAGGCTGGATGTTGCGACGGTCATTGGAGTATTCCCATCTCCTGGAGACTGACAGGCTGGGAGTAGGACCTGGCTGGGAAGTTGCTGGATGACAGTATGTCAGGACTTATCACATGCAGGATATCACTGCCTGCTGAGGCTTCATTAAGCAGCTGTAACACATTCAGTCACTGATTGAAGTCTGAACCCATGCTGGGTCCTCTAGATCCTACTTTTCCCTCCCATCCACCCTGACAGCCTGAATGACTGAGACTTTTGCAAGGACTTCATGTGCTCATTACCCCTTTTTTCCCTACATTACTCACTTCATCATGACTGTATACAGACAGCCTGGCCACTCAAGATCTGCTCACATACGGAATATTCTTGGAATCTTTATGGGTTGGTTGAGTTTAATCAGTTTTCTTTCTCTCTCTCACTCTCTTTTTTTCTGCTGCTTGACAAAAGTATAGAAAGGCACTAGCCTGTGGTGTGAAGTTGTGTATGTTCAATGGAAAGAGTGGAAAGAGTGAGTTAAGAGAGTGAGAGGAATGGGAAAAGGGGAAGTGGGGGTAAGTATACGTGAAAGAGGGAGGGCTCTCCTCAACCTTGTCACAGGGAGGAGCAAAAGAGAGGGAGGGGTGGAGAGTGCTCGCCCATTCAGCCTGGCGGTATTTGGCTTGATAGCCTGAGTATTTGTGGAGAGAAGTTTCCCTGAGGAGGTTGAAGTCAGTCACTCCACCAGCTAAACGTGTGGTAGAACAGCACAGGGAAATCTTTGTTACTAAACTGGGACGAGAGGACTTTCAGCAGGACGTGGAGGCCCCAGAGCACACAGCCATGCAGGGGTCATCTGAGGGTACGTGAGAGACGGTCGGAGGAGGGTGGGGATGGTGGGGGTAGTGGGGGTCCATGGGTGAGAGGAAAGGAACACATTTTGATGTGAGTGGCAGAAGGTCTACGAGAGCAACTCTACTAAGATTGTAAACATTATCTTATCGATAAAAAGTTTCCACATTTCCAAAACTCTTCCAAAAGTTTTCTTTTTACAGAACGTTGTTTGTTAATGAATGCCAGCAATCACGGTTTTTGAAAAGAAGACCGCAAAAATGTAAATCATGTGAACCAGAAACAGCCTTCGTTCAGTCTTCTCCTATTCAGCTGATTCGAGCTCTCCCTCTTTCTCCTCACTAAAACAAAAACAAAGACAGTGACAGGCAGAGGAAAGTTCTCCAGGAATGTTTGAGAGAGAAGGGAGGCCTTTTCTCTGTTCACTGCAACCATCATTGTCCCAGAGCTGCCTCCAGTGTACCATTCAGTTCCAACTCACAACAACAAGTTTATCTGAGAAAATACACTTTTGGCTTTCCCGGGATATTTATTTGTAGGTTTGACTTCTTAGGAATATTTCAGAAAGAGCACAACAGAGGAATGACAAGGTAACAGTTTTTTGTGTCACTTTAGTTCAGTAAAAACAAGGTCTATATTCATTGAAAGGTAGGTTGCCCATGAAACCAAAATAGCACTGTTACACTTTTTTGCTGTGTTCCACTTTCAGTGTTGAACTCTCTGCAAATGAGAGGGGATAGGAAGCTGTGGAGATGGAGATGGGGAGGGGGAGGATGGAGTTTGAGGGGGTCTGGTTTGGGGGAGTCAGGGAGTGTGTGTGTGTGTGTGTGTGTGTGTGTGTGTGTGTGTGTGTGTGTGTGTGTGTGTGTGTGTGTGTGTGTGCGTGCGTGCGTGCGTGCGTGCGTGCGTGCGTGCGTGCGTGCGTGCGTGCGTGCGTGCGTGCGTGCGTGCGTGCGTGCGTGCGTGCGTAGGGGATTTCCAGCGTGTTTGTCCCCAGTCTTGTCATGCATGCCTGGCCTCTGCTCTGCTGACCAGACCAGCTAAAACACTGCAGTCCTGTTTACTGGCCCTGACACGTCCTTTTACGTGGGCTGTATTTTTAGCCCCCAAACCCTGTGGCTGTGTGTGTGTGTGTGTTTGTGTGTGTCAGGGCAGCACAGCCACAAAGAGGGATTTAGTGCAAGCTCCCGGTTTGTCTCAAAGCATGTTTTTGTGACGTTGAGCTACACATGCAAAAGACCAAAGAGCTATATCGCAGATGTGTATAGTTTTGTTTGTGTCCCTGAAACATCCATACATCATAGTGCGTCTTGTTCTGCTGTGGCGCTACATGGACAGGCTGATGAAATGGGACAATGTCAGGATGTTTCATGGCAGATTACTTTTCAGACAAACAGGTTACATAAGTGGCTGAGCTGAATGAATATGCAGTTGTGTGGCTGCTGTCTGGCAGCCTATGATAGCTGCATCTGGCAACAGTCCAGGGCTCAAACGTCAATTTGACCATGAAACAAGATCTCGAAATAACACATCTGTTTCATAACTCTACCTGATGTGCAGACTTCTCAGAGGGACTGTGTCTGCTCTGATTGGCTCCCTAGCAGGACTATAGAACTGTGTCTGCTCTGATTGGCTCCCTAGCAGGACTATAGAACTGTGTCTGCTCTGATTGGCTCCTGAGCAGGACTATGGAACTGTGTCTGCTCTGATTGGCTCCTGAGCAGGACTATGGAACTGTGTCTGCTCTGATTGGCTCCTGAGCAGGACTATGGAACTGTGTCTGCTCTGATTGGCTCCTGAGCAGTACTATGGAACTGCGTCTACTCTGATTGGCTCTCCAGCCTTGCTTCACAGCCCGTTTCCTGGTCATGTGGCAAATGGCCACAAAATGCTCCACAGAGTTTGTTCAATACTAATAGGTGAATCCAGAGGAACATGGTGGCACCTGTTTAAAATCCTTCCATCCCACCAGTGTGATTCAGTTAGACCCTCTGACCAGCACTTACTCCGCACACTTAAGGCTGAGCAGTCATTAGCCTGCACTGCAAATTCCTCTTGATGGGGGAGTGGCTGTCTGGGCCACAAAAGAGCATAAGACCTACCAGTGCTTTCCCAGACGAAAACAATCTGGCTTTTCACATACCTTCACAGCCACAGTCAGCCCAGGGTGAAGATCCTTTCATGTAACTCCACCATCACACACATAGTTCAACTTTAGTTCAAGAGTTGACTCAGGCCTGATTATTTAAATACGTTATCACAATGACTCACAACAATCCACCAGGATGTTGTCCTTTGTACCAGGAAAACCGTATTGTCCAGTCTGAGAACACCAGACATGTTCTAGGTACCACACTTGTCTTGTGTTCCTCTCTGAAAGCAGAGGCTTTGACATGCTAAGGAGGGAGGTCTCTGTGTCAGCTCCCTGCTCTCTTCCCGCCCCTCTCTTCCTGCCCATTCTACGGGCCCCCATCACCACGGCAACCCTGACAAACAAAAAGGGGGGACGTGAAGTTGATGGGGGAGGCCGTTGAATCTGTTTAAGAGACTGCCCAGTTGCAGCCAGTGTGGTAGGATTTGGCTTTCTCCTCTTATCAGGGCAGACTAGACCCCCACACTGGGATCACTGCTCTGAGGAATGCATGGAAAACACGTTTTAAACACTCCGTCAGGGGGTTTAGGGTACGGTTTAGATAAACACAGAGCCGTGTCAAGGAAAAGGCCCTGAAATGTGTTTGGTAACATCAGCACTGTCAAATAAAACATACTGAATATTCCTAAAAGTGAAGCGTACTATCAGAAAGGTCTGTATATTTCTCATGTGTTGGGTAGAAAGGACAGCAGGCCTAGTCAGTCTCTATGCTCATTTTGTTTTTAAACGATTAACTGGATTAAACATGGCCGTGGATTCATTGGTCTTTTCAGTATAGAGAATCTCTTTCGATGCTCCCAACAGACGTACTCAAACGAGGCCGTGGATAATTCCACTTCCTAACAGGCTTTGTGTGCACTGGGGTTAATTAGCCTATTTTAGATGATCTACAGTGCTACCCCTACAACAAAAACATGAATATAATTGCATCAAATTGAAAATCTCTTTTCATTCTTTTTTTTTCCTTCGGTTATGATCCTATAAGTACAATATGGATCGTACGGCTGTGTTTGCTAATTAACAGATCCTAATCACAGTTAAGACTTAGTAGTGGCTGTTCCTTTTGGCACCGTGGCACGCTGCCTGGACAGAGACAGGGCCAGCTGGTGTCTGACTGGCTGCTGCTAGTAATGAGGGGCTGGCTGACGGGCACAGCACACACTCTCATTATTCACCGGCCTTGCCCAAACCCTCGACAGTCATTTATCTGTGTGTGAGAGTGTGTGTGTCTGAAGATGCTTGGGTATATGTGTCTATTGACAACAATGAAAAGGAAGTAATCCCTGATGGATGTCCTCAGTGTCCAGACATTGTCAGTCCAGTTTAATCAGTCTGGTAAAGTAGTCCTCGGTGTACGTGGCTTTGAGACACTGTGAAACAGGACACACCTGTGGCTAAAACGTCCTCCGCCGCTGACTGTGTTAACCACCCACAGCTGGCTACCTGCATGTCCTGCCAGCATCAGCTATCTGTGACCCTGTCATCTCATATCCTGTCTGCCATTGTTCTTCCCTCAGCACTACATGGTGCACCATGGGACCAATTGATGTCACAGTCAGTCGCTCTGGCCCACTAAAATCTGTTTGTGCGTATGTTGATGCGTACATACCTTTGGTACCGAGCTGTCAAGTTACACAAAGCATACGTCTAACCAGACTATACAGTCCAACACATAGCATTCAAACCAAACTCAGACTTGAATATATATATACCTGTTAAATATAAACCATGTTAGCTGCAGCTGTGTTTGATAAGATGGGAGGAAACAGTGCCCTTTGTTCCTGTCAGAGAGAGAGACGCCAGCATGTCAGGGTCCATTTTACATTTCCCAGATGAAAAGAGGCCTCTTTTCTTCCCTGGCTTAGCCTTTGCAGGCTGGAAGCCTCAAGTTCTAGTTTGTGCTGCATGAATGGCCTCTGTGAAAGACTGGGAACCCTGTGTGCGTGTGGGCCCGCATGGTACCATATCATTTGTGTATCATCTACTTGTGTCTGGCCTAGATCAATTATCAAGCGTGAAAGACTCTGGGTGGCCCTCGTGATTTATTGTCCAGCTGTGTGTTTTCGATAAAGTTTAAGAACAGTTTTTAACCCTGCCAATGACCATGAGCCTTGTGTCTCCCTGTCTCTTCCAGAGTGTGTGGGCCCACTGATCAGCTGCTATTATGGCTCTGGTTCAGGCTCTGCCCGTCTCCTCCGCTGAGCACCACACTCCCAGCCGCAGTGGGGCCCGCGGTCGACACCCCTCCGGCCCCCACTCTCCCCCTGCTGCACCCCCCTCCTCCCTGGATGCCATGGGCTCTGTCAGCAGCCTCATCGCCACCCGCCCCGCATACCAGGAGCACCAAAGCCGGCCTGCTGCAGAGCAAGGCGCCAGACTCCGCCGACCCACCCCTGGGGTGTCCAGCTTGGACGCTGACACATGCCCGGACTCCCTCCTCCTCCGCAGCCTGACTCCCCCCAGCAGGAAGCACACCACCACCGTCTCCGGTAAAGTCCTGCAGAAGGATGGAGGGAACGGGAACTACACCTACCTGAATGTGGATTATGTTGGGGACTGGAATGACAACCACGTGGATCCCAGTAGTCCTGGTAGTGACACAGAGGAGGCCGGGGAGGGCCGGGGTCTGAACGGGAACATGGGTGGACCTCCTCCTAAGCTGGTTCCTGTGTCTGGGAAACTGGAGAGGCACATGGAGAAAACGGTAATCCGGCCGACCGCCTTCAAACCTGTCGTTCCGAAAAGCCGCAACTCTATGCAGTACCTCTCCCCTCGGCACGGTTCCAGCCTGTCGGAGAGCCAGAGCAATCTAAACCTGTTGAGCCCCGCCCACAGGGAATCTCCTTCCTGTTCTGACAAACGGAACTCTTACAGCGGCGCTGTAAGAGGAGGAAGCAACCAATCCTGTTCCTTGTCTGACTCTGGACGCAACTCTCTGTCCAGCCTACCCCCCTACAGCAGTACTGGGTACAGTCTGACCCAAGGAGAGGCCCCAGGAGGGCACCTGGAGCCGGTGAAGACCGCCCCGCTGAATGGACACGGACACTCCAACTCGGACAGTGGCCGCTCTTCCTCCAGTAAAAGCACAGGCTCTGGGTCGCTGAGCGGGCGAGGGCAGCCCCTCTCAGACAGCGGGTCTAACGGGCGCTCCCCTGTCCCGCTGGAGGGCTACGAGGGTGTGGTGAGAGAGCTGGAGGACAAGCTGAGGGAGAGGGAACTAGAACTTCAGCAGCTCAGAGAAAACCTGGATGAGAACGAGGTGGCTATCTGCCAGGTTAGTGTGGGGCTCTGCCAGGTTAGTGTGGGGCTCTGCCAGGTTAGTGTGGGGCTCTGCCAGGTTAGTGTGGGGCTCTGTCAGGTTAGTGTGGGGCTTTGCCAGGTTAGTGTGGGGCTCTGCCAGGTTAGTGTGGGGCTTTGTCAGGTTAGTGTGGGGCTTTGTCAGCAAGACATTTCAGATCAGTGTTCTCACTTCAGAATCATGCAACAAAACCCCCAAATATATTACCTTCATCCAAAATTTTACCATGACATTGGGCCATTCTGTAATCATCACACACCTCCTCCCCCCTGTCACCCCACCCTAACTCCCACCCCCCTGCCATGCCCACTAGGTCTACGATGAAAAGCAGAAGCGCTTTGAGCTGGAGATTGAGGAGCTGCGTCAGAGCTGTGCCACCCGGATGCAGACGGCCTCCCAGAAGGCCCAACGCGCCCAGCAGGTGCTGCAGCTGCAGGTCTTCCAGCTGCAGCAGGAGAAGAAGAAGCTGCAGGAGGACTTTGCTCAGCTGCTGCAGGAGAGGGAACAGCTGGAGGAGCGCTGCACTTCCTACGAGCACGACAAGATCCAGCTGGGGCCACGCCTCGAGGAGACCAAGTGGGAGGTGACAAACCACACCTGGACCATTCATGCTAAATATCTGTCTCTGTCTCTCTCTCTCTATCTCTCTCTCTCTCTCTGTCTCTCTCTCCGTGTCTCTCTGTTTCTCTCTCTCTCTCTCTCTCTCTTTCTGTGTCCCTCTTGGTCTCTCAGTCTTTTTGTCTCTCTCTGTCTCTCTCTCTTTCTGTCTCTGTCTCTCTCTGTATCTGATATATACCAAGTGAAGATATTCTACTCAATGACTCAGTGGTTTGATGTTGAATGATTCATAGTCAATAGCTAATAGCTGGTGTTGACTAATAGCCCCCATAAAACTGTGACAGGCAATTAAAAAAAGCTGTTTGTACAAAAGAGGCCCAGTAAAGCACTTATTCTCTCTCACTATGATCCTGCCCCAGGCATGGCACTAACTGGCAAGAGGCAGGAACTGAATGGCACATCCATCAATCACATGGAACAATGTAACAAGTTCGCTGTCTGCCTTTCACTTTAATGTTCTGACAGCGATCAATAGCTAAATGTATCTTGTTACCCTTTCAGAAAAAAAGGCTTTGTTTTTCTCTCAATGGGGTAATTCACAGCATTGTACTAACCAGAAACCTAAGAATGTTGTAAGCGCGGGCGGAAAGTAATACTAATCACACTCCCTTGGCTTTCTGACATTCCTCTGTTGTGATGTCACTGCGTTGCCTTTTCATTCATGATCATGTGACCTGACCCTGATGCCGTGTCCCCCCCTTCCAGGTGTGTCAGAAGTCAGGGGAGATCTCCCTGCTGAAGCAGCAGCTGAAGGATGTCCAGGGGGAGCTGGCCCAGCGTGTGGGGGAGATCGTGTCCCTGCGGGGCCAGCTGAGAGAGACCCGGGGGGAGCTCACCAACAACCAGGCCCTGCTGCAGGAAGCCACCTCCACCAGTCGCACACGCACTCTGGAGCTAGAAGTGTGCGAGAACGAGCTGCAGCGCCGCAAGAGCGAGGCCGAGCTGCTCCGAGAGAAGCTGTGTCGTCTGGAGGAGGAGACGTCTCGCCTCCGCGACGCCCTGGCCAATCAGGGCCAAGGCCTCGCCCATCACGGCAACAGGCACTGCCAAGTCTTCCACGAGGGGGAGGAGCAGATGCTAGCCTATGAGAGCGAAGAGGCCAAAGCCCAGCGTCAAGGCAACAGCGACGCCCTGCAGAGCACGCGGCTGCAGCTGGAGAGGCTGAGGGCGGAGCTAGTGTTGGAGCGTCAGCGAGGGGAGGAGCAAGCGGGGAGCTTTGAGGACGAGCGGCGGGTGTGGCAGGACGAGAAGGACAAGGTGATCCACTATCAGAAGCAGCTGCAGCAGAACTACGTGCAGATGTACCGCCGCAACCGCGAGCTGGAGCGCGTTCTCCGGGAGCTGAGTCACGAGCTGGAGACCAGAGATGAGCTCGACGAGCAGGACGAGGGCAACGAGATCAACTTCGACGAGATCGCTGCCACCGAGATCTAACCCTACTATCATCCACTCTCTGTCTGTGTGTCTGACACGTGTCTCATCCCTTGGGAAACCCTACTCTGTAGGAAGCCTGCAGCCTCTATAAGTCCTTAGTAGGTCACCTCAGAATCCAGTGTTTCGCCATAGCACATAGAGGTGATCTATTTCACCAAGCAGCTCCCTGTACTGTGATTGAGTTCTTCTAGACTCTTCTGACAGTTTTATCTAATCGCATCAGTCAGCATGTAACTTCTACACGTTGAAAGGATGGTTTTGTAATGGGACTGCGGCGATGAGGAGAAAATGTTTGAAGGGTGAAGTAAAACACTGAGGGGAAAATAAATCCTGAAGAGCTTTTCATGAAGCGACTCATAGTACAGTACGTGTAAATCATCATGTAAACACATTTACTCCCTAAGGAATTTGTATTTTCATACTCACTGTGGGTGGTCTTCAACTCTTGACAGGTGTAGCCTGACAAAGTTACATTTTAGCTTTGTCATTCTTAAGTATAACAGGGTATTTGGCAAAGAAAGAAAATTGCTTTAACATTACCAGATGTATCCTCTATACACACGACAGATTTGTGTACGCAGCCTATTTTGTTTGAATATACCGTAGTAGACTGTATGTGCAGAAACGCAAACTGTAAATTCATGGCATGGAAAATGACTAAAGCAATCCAAGGAATGCTGGCTGTCTGGATTGTTAATATTAGAATTTATGTAGTGAGAGGAATCTCGTCCACGGAGAAAGAACATCCTAAAAATGCCATCAGAAATATTTCTGGTTAAAAGGCAGACAGAACATGCACTGAGTGAGTGTGTTTTTACAAAGTTTAGGCCTTGACACGACTGTTACAGTAACGTTTCATCAATTTCACATGACATTATCAGTTCTCATCATCATAAAAATAAACGTTCTTACAAAGGCGTGCTTATTTGCAAGAGAAAGAAGACACTTTATGTTCCCTGTTGTTAATGTACTTCATTGTTGAGTTATCCCCGATACTGAAGTAAGTTTCATCATTATCTATTTCAAGAAAGCAGAGCCACTGTGAATAGACCAAAGCAATGCCACACATTTGTTCCTGTTTGCGTATCGGTGTGCAAGTGTAAATGCTATTCATGGTTCTATATTATAATTTTTTAATCCACAGTATTTGTATGAAGACATTAAATGTATATTTTCATGCTGTACATTTATTGTACCAACTGACTGTTTTTAATAAAACATGAAACGTTGAAGAATCAGTTGCTCTTTATTTAGTTTCATTAGATACACAGTGTTTTTGCAATTTAGCTTTTGTTCATTTATGCGCTGGCTGAAAACTTGAACTTTTCAAGTTACTTTTCAAGGTATTTTAAATGTCGTCTTACAGAAGTTGATTTTCTGTTCTACACATAGTTTTACTCCAATCAACATGAGAACATTCCTCCCTCTTACAAGGAAGAACAAAGGTTTGGTCGTTAGGAAGGAATAACTCTTGAATATATATTTTAATTTCTCAGTACTAGGGTTCAGGTACAAAGACATAGGAAATCCTACCTAACATAACAAATAAATGCTTCCTTAATTCTGACGCTCTATAAGTTAACTTTTCACAGGATTTCAAGACTATGCAGTAGATGTGGGGATCTTTAAAGGCACTCTAGTTTGTGTCCAGAAATCAACCTGCATGTTAAAAAATATCTACATCCAGTACAAAGCATTACAGTGAATACATTTTAATGATGTGAGAAAATGTAAATTTACAATTAATTTATGTAAGAAATAGTGTACAAGGAAGGTCTCTACTTGATGGACAAGTATTGGCTCCGAGTTGTGATGCGGTTCGGCAGCACACACATGATTGGTTGATTCCAGTAGTAAGTAGTACATCCACTGTATTCGTTGGCCAGATACTCTTTAGGTCACAAACTTTGACCCACTTACCGCTGCTTGGACCCAGGTCCCAACGCAAAACAGCTTCTATCCAGTGCCTGCAGGCATCGCCCATCAGCGTCCATGGTCAGTCTCCACTCTGACTTTTTTTGAGGACTTTCACCACAAACACCATGGGGTCTTTGGCCTTGTTGCTGAAGGCCCTGCGGATGATCTCCACAGCATGCTGGTGGGTCACGCCTTGCAGGGAGATCCCATCCACTGACACCAGCTCAAATCCAGCCTGGGGATATAGAAGATTAATTGGGAATTCATATTTAGTCATAAAATCAATGTCATGTTACCTTGATTGAAATGGTTAAAGTTTGTGACCTTGAGGACTTCGCATGTGGAAGCTGCTCCTCCAGGAAAGATCTTCTCTATCTTGACCACTGGCTGCACCTTGGACTCCATTCCACCAGATATACTGATCCCTGGGGTGGCGAAAGCAGCATTAGCGGTAGTCATAAAAGGCACTACAGTATACTATATCCACCATCGACACAGATTCAGGTCACTGGAGATTTTACTGACATCTGGTGGATATGGAGGAGACCTGCTTCCTAAACAAGGCAGGCATCACCAATCCTGGTCCTCAAGGTCCGGTGTGCTGGAGCTGGGAAACATCGAAAACTGCCAGGACAGCGGACCTCGAGGACCAGGATTGGTGATCCCTGCTCTAAGGAGTAGTTTTCCAGCCTTGTTCCTGGAAAGATGCCCCCTAGGTTTTTGCTTCAACCCCCAATGACATAACTTGGAAAAACCCATAACCACCTAATCATTAGAATCAGGTGTTCTGGGGTTTGAATTCAGATGTATAGAACTGTCCTGTATCTCTTCAGGAACTCACCTAAGGACTGCTTTGTCTTTGATATGCTGACGGTCTTCAGCTCATACTCCTGAACTGGGGCGCTCCCATTGAGTCCATTTTCAGTGTCAGTCCGCTCTCCATTTACTTTGTCACGTCCCACCTTCACCTCAGGGGTTGCTGGGAAGTCTGAGTCCAGGCCAGAGCCAAACACTTCAGACAGCAGGGGCCGGGTCCTCCGAGGGCCACTTGCCAGAGTAAACACAGTGTCTTTACTCCTCTCACTCTTCTCTTTTTTACCCTTGGAGTTGCCATTCCTGACCGTGGACCTCCCCCGTTCAGAGATGGTATCTCCTCCCCGGTCTGAAGCAGAGTGCATTGACACCTCATCAAAGTGGACTGAGCGGATTGTACCACTTTCTACTCTGAGAGGGGTGTGTGCATTGCCGCTGTGTGCCAGCAGCCAGTTGGGCAGCATGGGGCTGTCCGAGGGTTGTCTGGGGAGGTCAGAGGCATAGCCATCTACGGGGACGTCCAGCAGTGCAGTGAAAGCTCTGGATGTGTGAGGCTGCTCCCTGGTCCACTGCGGCGCAGACAGACGCAATCTCTCCAGTTCCTCGATTAGGTGACTCTCCCTCTCTACCTCCTCGGCACTGTGGAGCTCAAATCCTCCCTGGAAGTCTGGTCAGGATAGAAAATGGATGTGGGTATTGTGTATAATAAGTTTGGTACTGTATGTAGTGTGGGACTGTGCAGTTATGATGGAAAGTACCATACTGACCAGGGATGGGGGTGATGAGGTGTCGTTTGGGGGCACGTCCTGACTGGGGGGAACGCAGGGGAGGGGATCTGACTAAACAAAGACAGACACAATCAAACCTCTTAGGGCCCTGGTAAGAGTGACATGCCTGAAACCTTCGGTGGTTACTCATACTAGCCCCTTTCAATTTACAGTGCAATCAAATGATGCTAGGATTTACTGAACATATTCGTCTCACGTATAACTCTGAAATTCATGTCTGACTCACCAGAGCGATACTTCAAGATGTCATAAGCCTCGACTTCAAACGGTGCCACCATGTTGTTGAAGATAATCAGATCAGTTGGCGGGATCAGCATCCTACAGCAGACAGCAGCAAGAACAGAAACATGCATCAGGAGAGATGTTGGATCACAGGTCTAATCCCATCTCTGCCTCTTAGTTTGGTTTCCATTGTCTTGTCTTAAGGCATTAGTAATCGTGGCAATAAACTTTTTCCTACTCCTATAACTCAGTGGTCCCCAACTCTGGTCCTCAGGACCCACTGTCCTGCATGTTTTAGATGTTTCCCTGCTCCAGCACACCTGATTCTAATGAATGGGTCGTTATCTAGCTCTGAAGAATCCTGGTAACGAACATGTATTAGAATCAGGTGTGTGGGAAGGGGGAAACATCTCAAACATGCAGGACAGTGGGCCCTGAGGACCAGAGTTGGGGACCACTGCTATAACTGGTACATTCAAAAAGCTCTACGTTCAGAAAGGTGTTCATAGAAGCGGTTTGCCCAGTAGCTGTTCCTGTCCACTTCCTACCTGACCTCCCGCAACAGCAGCAGCTTCTCAGGCCTGTCCAGGACCGCCAGTAGGTGGCGCACCAGGTTCTCCACAAGACGCTCTGTCACATACTGGAAAACACACACCGGTCATTTTCTGACATCATTTATTTTGCCGTTCATCATTCTTTAAGTGACATTTTTTGAGAGCCATTTCCTTGCACAGTTGGGCTATGTATCAGACACTGAGATATGGACATCAACAGCGCACTCGTATATCTGGAGCTGTTGAAGTGTCCTCACCTTCCTGCAGGTCTTCATGACAGCGTCTACCTCCTCTTCAGTAAGCAGCCGGCGTGCCATGTCCTCCACCACACCCAGCATCTCAGGGTCTGGCTTGACGCTGGCATGGCGCCCCACACCGTCTGCGACGGAACAAACAAGACCCTGAACTGAAACTGTAATCACGATCGGTCAAACTAAAACTAGTTCTGACTGGTTTTAGCCTAGTCTAACGCCAGTTGTCTCCAGAGTCAGAGTGATGCTCCATTAAGGAAAATAGATTAAATGGATTAATAGGATTCTCAAACAGAAATTTGTTTGGTTAAAGGTTAAAGGCCGCACTGACAGCAGTGTCTGTGACTGTGGACTGGAGAATCGACCCACCTCTGCTCGCCTCTGATTTGGAGGGGGACTTGGAGCGTCCCCTGGAGGTGTCCCTCTTGCGCCCCCTGAACAGATGGCTGACAAAGGTCTTAGAGCGCTGCAGGGAGCTCTTCTCCTGGTCCTTCCCTTTCTGCTGCCTCTTCTCCTTCTTCTGCTTGACCTCTGCATTGGCGCACACCAGCCATGAGTCAACAGACAAAAACCTAATTCACTACTTCATTCATTCTACTGCGGTGGTGAGTCTAATGCTCAGTGCTCAGCTCCGCCTCACCTGCCACGGTGACCTGGCTCTGGGAGCGACGGATGGGGCGTGTGGGCCGGCTCAGAGCCATGAGAACGGCTGTCTTGGTGGACTCTCTGCTCTTGGAGCCCCCTTCCCGGATGGCCGAGTCCTCGAGCAGCACCGTGGTCCCCATCCTCCGGCTCGTGTCAGTCTGCATGGCAGACTCGTTGAGCTGCGAGCCAACACTCTGGTCCTCAGTAGAGATGCACACATCCACCATGTCGCAGCCGAAAGGCAGGCTGGGGGGGAACATGACCTGAGACAGGCCGCTCAGGGAGCTGATGGGGGTCCCGGAGGACAGCGACGAAGCCGAGGAGTTGGACTCTGAACCCTGGGAGGAGGACTGGGCAGTCCCGTTGGCTACTGAAAGGGGAATAATACAGGATGGTTGTTGTAGGTCTAGACCAGGGGTTAGCACTATTGGTTCTTGGGGGACACCTGATTCAAATGAGTGGGTCGTTATCAAGCTCTGTGGAAGCCTGATAATGACTCTTCATTATAATCAGGTGTGCTGGAGCAGAGAAACATCTAAAACATTTAGGACCGCGGTCTAGACTGAGGTACAAACACACTTGCTTTGAACCGCACACTCTGACGCAAACTGACATACAAAGACACATTAGTCACATCATCCACGACAGCCTGGTTTTCTAAGTAATTACAAGCAGCAAAGCTGACACATGAGACAGAAGCAGATACATACACTTATTGAGCCACCTGTACTCTGCTACCATCTCTTTATAGGCAGGGTATCGTCCAGCTTCCTGCAATGATATGGCAAGAGATATGCAAATGAGACACATCAGAGATAATGAAACTTTCATGGGATCACTATATTTGATAAAGAGTAACTCTAGAAGTCTGTGGACAATGGCAATATTCTCCTGATTTAATTGAATCTGTTTTACAGGGATGTAAAGATAAGTTCAAGTTGCTACAGCAGGACACTCAGGCTTTCCCTTCGCACTGGGCTGGGATTGTGGTTGTGGAGTGGCAAGGCGGGAGGGCAAAGTGATGGATTGAAAGACAAAAACGTACAAAATGCGTCTGTATGCTTTGATCACCACCCGATCCTCGCTGCCTGGTGAATAATGCACACTGCCTGGTTATTTTTCACAGGACGAAACCCAAGCTCCGACAAGTAAAGCGAGCAAAGAATATTACGACTGCATGCCAGCTGTCTGCTCCGCCACGCAACCGCACACTTGGGTGTAGCAACACAGCAACGGCGTGTGTGTGTCTGTGAGTGTGTGTGTCTGTAAATGTGTGTGGAAGCGGAGGTGCCTGTCGAAGGCTGGAAGAATGATCTGTGGTGTTTATGTATGCCTTTTTCTGTGTGTTTGTGTCCATGCATGTGTGCAATTTCAAACACCCCTTCACAATTATTTAGGTTTCCAACCTAATTAACATTATCCAACACCAAACGTCCTCTTATTCAACATTCTGAATCGACCATACCTCACAAAGTGGTTTTTCAGCCTTTAAGCTTTTCACAAGAATTGAGTTGATCTGCTGGCCACAGTTCACAGAGCATTATTGATGAGGGTGTTGTGTATGTGTATTTACTTGACTGGGCCGTAGAGGTCAGGGGTCATCTTTCCCTTACCTTGATGGTCAGCATGACGTGTGTGTGACTCTTGAGCACTTCCACAGCATTGCTGTGACTGATGTCCTCAAAGCTCACTCCATTGGCTGACAGGATCTGGTCCCCCATCTTAATGCCATTCTGCTCAGCGAGTCCACCAGGATCCAGTCTGTCAAGACCAACACAGGATGTTCTTACTGTCTCACAGTGAACAAAGAGAGTAACTCAGGGAGATCACACAGAGAATTAATGATAGACAAAGTAAACAACAAAAGGTTCGAAAGGTTTTAATTTGCTGTAAGAATTTATTTTATTTAGCAATGAAAATCAAACATTTCTAGGATCACAACTTCATCAAAAAGAGTGAGAGGCCTACTTAGAGACGTAGATTCCCAGACCGAACTCCTTCCCCCCGCGGATGTTGAAGCCTAAACAGTAGTCATCAGAGGTGGTGTAGAGGTGAACGATCCTCCGCAGAGCCCCGTCTGAACTGGCCTCTGAAGGGGTCTTCCCACTCTCCTCCACCACCATCCTGCGGTGGATCAAATCCACCCTGTGTGCAAATGCACAGACAAGGACTCAGAAACAGCTGTGTATAACATGGAAGAAGAGGAAACGTAATGAATAGTGTTCTTTGATGATGATGATGATTGATTAGAGGTTGGAGATACAGTTGAGGGAAACAGGAAAAGACAAACCATTTTGAAGAAAAGTCTTCAAAGAGATGAAATCAAAATGTATTTGTTTAGCGCTTTTTACAAGCAATGTCACTGAGGGTTTCACAAACGCCCACAGAACTGCCATAGAACCTAAACCCTCAAGAGATTATATGATTTCAACTTAAAGGGTGGTGCTGCTCACCAGGTGGTCTTCTCCTTGGAGTAGCGGATGCCAGGGACTTTCCCCACCCGCCTCACCACCATCCTCAGCCGGTTGTTCCCCGTCAGCACCTTGACTGCGCTGCTCATGGTGATACTTTCCAGACTCACCCCGTTCACCTCCACCAGCTTGTCCCCCACACACAGGCCTGCCTGCTCTGTGGACACACAAACCGTGCAAACACACACACACACACACACATGCACAAGCACAGAAACACACACGCACCAGATGCACATGACATCATGTATGCTATATATAACTGCTACAGTTTAACTTGGTAACGTCAAACTCCAGTGCTATCATGCTGATTGTGTTGCTTTGCAGTATACCTGCAGAGCTATCGTCCTCCACCTTGCTGACAAAGATGCTAAGGCCGTGTTCTGAGCCACCACGCACACTGAACCCCAGCCTGCCATCCACACTCTTATCCACCGTGACTGTGTGGATATCCTCACAGTCATCCCCACCTGCGAAAAGCATGCGGTGCTTCAGTCTGACAGATGATGTTAAACTGACAGTAGCATTTGAAGTGAGAACACTTGCGGAAGGCCAAACAAGGGACATGAGGCACAATATCACGGGATATCACATGATACGCGATCATGAGAATAGGCCCGCTGGCCTATGAACCCATAAGACTGACAGGTTGAGCCTTAGGCTGGAGAGGCGTGGCGTGGCGTGCCACGTCAGCAGGCTCCACAGGTGCTCACCATCCACGGGTGAGTTGATGAGGATGACCCGGCCCATTGGGGAGGAGGATCGGATTCCACGCCGACGCTGTTCCTTCTTCCGGAGGAGGTGGCGTGCGGCCGAGTGTGACCCCTGCGCCCCAGGGGTCATCTCCCTGCGGGAGGGGTCTGAGTGAGCCATGGCCCGTAACCAGGTCTCCTTTCACGCTCTCTCCTCCTTGGGCTCAGCACTGGATGGAGGAGCCTACAGCAGTAGAACACTGACGCTTATTATTCTGTCCTTTTTCAAATCATGAAACAAACCAAACTTCAGTTTGAACTGAGTGAACCAATGAAGAAGATAAGGAAATTAGAAAAATGGTGCAAAGTAGCTCAAAGACAGCAGATCTTACCATAGCAGGTTGGTTTGTGACATGGTGGCTGACTTTCTGCCACCCTGGAGTCACACAGTGATTCATCCCTGCACATAATGTTGCATCTCACTTCTCTCTCTCTATGGAGGACAGGCAAATAGAACAAGGTGTAGGCTTTATATATCGTCCAATTATACAGAATAGGCTACATGTGGGCTCATTCCTAACACAAAATACCTGCAATATCACAACAACAACGAATTTTGAAAGGATTCTGAGAAGGTTTGCGTGGAAGTAGACTTTCCACAACCTGACCCACTTACTGCCAGGTTAGCTTGTCACGTGTCGTCAATGCCATGGATACCCTGCACTAAACTTAACCCAATGCGTGATAAGCGTGTTCCTCGTGTCGTCACCACGGATTTCCCCCACGCGCTTACGGCTTTTCAGGACCTCGGACAGCTACAGGATCCGGTGACAGGTGTATTTACAAACTATTGAACAAAAACTGACCTGGATAGACATAATTACCAGTTTAAACACCGACATCAACGTCAATGATTATTGACTATAGAGTACAATACTCTGTTTGGTTGTTTAACTGTCCTTGCAGACTGGACAGCATGCGCAGTAAACCCTTCATGGTAATATTTATAGGAAGAGGTTACAGACTATACTTCTGTATGGCCGCTTTTCACTTTATTTAGGTTAATAAAACCTGATAGAACTTTAAAAGTGAAGCCATGGTGTTTAAAAAAAATACTAAAAACGATGTTATATTGACTACTCGTAATATCAACGGATATGTCACGCTATTCAACTCGGGAGAGACATTAAAATTAGTCGACAGCTGATCTTGTCTAACCATAATGATTTAAGAGAAATCGGTATTACCTTTGTTCAAGTCCTGTGGAGTGACCTACCTCACCTGGGACTGGTGACCATGAGAGTTCCACCTTCTCGACGTGGTTGGCTGTCTCCATAATGACTGAGACGCAGAGCTTCAATATCATTGGATGTCGGACATGTCAATCAATCCTCTTTAAATTTGAGAGGCGTACCTAACAGGCGAAGAGCCACTTGTTACAGGATGATACAGAACACAATTTGCATCAAACCAAATTTTATTTGTACAATCCAGTAATATCACAGATGGTTTTACAGAAATGCACCTGATATATATTGATAATTGACATACTTAAAGATTGGCCTACCAGTCAGTCTAAATGTAGTTTATTTGTATCAGTTTTCAGACAAATTGTATCAGTTTTCAGTCATGCTTGTTCTTCATGCAAGTGAAAAAAGTTGACAAAGGGACTAAGTATAATATATAAAGTCTGTTCCCCTATAAAGGTTTCAGATACAGACCGTCATTAGCACGCCAGTAAACCCCCACATCACTTCAACACAATAACACAGCCTTGACATCGACCAGACCTCTGCAACACATTACTGCAGAACACTTTGGCCTAATGCCTTGTTGATAAAAGATCACAAATCAATTCCACAGATTATCATTTTACAATAGGTTGTATTCTATAGGATCTCACTATTTATTTTATGATTTTATAATCAGTGCATGGTAGAACAGCAAACATGGCTATGGTCTTGACTTCATGGCCACTACTTACACTAAACTAATCAAATCACAACATTTTAATCTAATTCCCTTTCTGGATTTTCTGTGCCGCCTCCGTAACAGATGTAATTTCAGCTTTGTTTCCAAATTCCTTCTCCTGGTGTTCCAGTAGTAAGCCCTACAAAATAAGACATCCTATTTTATATTTGTCATCATATTTATATCTATTCTCATCAAACAGTAGTTAGTCATGATCCTTTTTGGGGTCAAATGTTCTAGTGCCATGACAACATACCTGCTTCCCTGCTCCATGCACATACACTCCACCAAGAACAAAGCCCTCCCCATTTTTGTTGCCCTGGTAACCCTTCTTTTGAGCACGGAGGAGGTTGCGCCACACCGTCAGACGAGACAGTCCAAGACCAAGCCCCATTCTTCTGGGTTTGGAACCGTAGAAACGTTGCTGAAAAGACATTTCCTGTTATTGAGAACCACGCTAAGATGAGTTAAGTAAATACTGAAAATACAGTTAGAAGAACCTTCTCATCCACGAAGATCTCCCCGTTGAAGTAGGGACGGAAGCTCTGGATCTCTGTGCCGATGTCCTCCTTCACGACAGCGTACAGAGGGACCCCTAGTTCATCCAGCTGGGGCTTCAGAGAGGACAGCTCAAAGGCCTCCTGAAGGAAGAGAGACAAAATAATCCATAGATAGTGAAAATACACACCCAGAAGATAACAGAACAACACGTACACACACACACACACACACACACACACACACACTATACCTCTCTGCACAAGGATCATCCAGGGCGCCTCACGGCCATAATAATGGCCCCATCTCTCTCCCATAGACTCTGGGCTTTAATTGTCTTCATATCTGTCAAGAAAATGTAAAGATTGAGTCTCACGGTGTTTGTGTTTAAAAGGCAGGGCTGACCTGAAGCCAAACTTTACCATCAAAGGGGAAGTATCTGTAAATTAAAAAAACATAATGTTACAAATACAAAGAGTGTCCTGACTGAACCTGACTGAAGCATGTATGTGCGTCTTCAAAGCTCTTGTGCAAATAACTTGATAAAACTTTATTTGTAGGTTTCATCACCTCCAGGTGTGGTTTTGAGGACTGCACTCTCTAGGTATCCTGGAGTGGTCTCGGCAGACTTGGGGAGGAAGATGTCAGTGTTGACCAGGAAAAGAACAACCAGTGCTAGACCAACAACACCAAGGCCCAAGGCCCAGCAGAGGCCTAGCAGCCCCCCCTCCAGGAGAGAGGACAGCACTGCAGGTACAAAAAAAAAGAAAAAAAATATTGATTCCTTTTCCTCATCCCCCTGCGTGTGATGCTGCGCCAATCATGGGCCCAAGCCCAGTGACTGCCTAAATTGACGCTGTGCAACCTAAGACCCACGTTGAGCATTGAGTATTGATGTTTCAGCAACTTGTTAACTCTCTCTAGAGTTATGACTGTTTTAGCCTGTGTTCCGCTCTTCACTTTCTCCAACCGTCCCTGGAGGAGGGGATCCCTCACTGAATTGCTCCTTCCAAGGTTTCTTCCATTTTTTCTACCTAGTGAGTTTTTCTGGGAGTTTTTCCTTGTCTTCCTTGAGGGTTTAGGTTGGTTGAGGGGCGGTTCTAGGGGCATATGTGAAGCCCTCTGTGACATTGCTTGTAAAAAGGGCTATACAAATAAATGTTGATTTGATTTGATTTGATTGATTAAAATACCGTTGTACTGTAGATAATGTACCTGAGCTTCATATCATACCCATTTCTTAAATGCAAAATAGGCCTACGGTTGAAACTAGCAATGCTGATACTCTCTGCTGTATTTTATACATGCGGTCTGGTATTTGAAGCTGACGCTTTGGATAAAGCTTAAATTCGCCTTATCTTGATGTAAATAATCGTCGTAATTGTTTAAGCCCTTTTGTTCACTTATTGCGTGGAGCTAAAGTTGTCTCCTCAATTTAGTCCTGTATATTAATAGAATGTGACATTTTCCACCCAAAAAGATTTTAAGAAGTTTCAAACTAGTACAAATACAATCAGCTGGAAAAACTTTCGTCGTTGTTATAAAGTAGGTTACTTCTAAATGATAACTAAATCATTTAAACTAGTTCCTATCAAAATCCTTGCAATGTCAAGCCACATTAAAAAAATACTTGCTTTCTTAAATGTCTCACGCCTTTTCGATTAAGGTTGGTCTGTGTTGTTCTCCAGTTGGTCTTCCTCCAGGGTACTCATGCAGGCTTATAGTCATGCTCACTTATGCCCCAGTTGTCTGTCAAAATGTTTCCTTTGGATGACAGTCGAAGGAGGGAATCGTAGCATTAATTTCAAACATGAAACATTGTAAGGAAGTCCTTGGCCCTACCAAAAAAATAAAACTTTCCACTGAAATATCCCAAGGTCCTTGAACTGAATTGATGAACATGTAACTAATCCCAAGCAAAGGGTGAACCAACTGAAAATAGGCCAAAGAACAAACAATACACAATGATCTTGGTCCAAATAGTGTTTATTGAAACTTCCAAGGTGCTTGTTCGTCAGCTGTGAGTTGGCAGTTTGGGACACAGAATGTAGACATCAGGTATGCTCACTCTTAAGAGTTTTTAAACAGACCATCATAACACAATCAGAAAATCCCTCACATTCAATACACATCTACCGAACAGACCCAATAAGATCTATACCCAAGAAGTCATGAACAATAAGGTGGACAAACTGCTAAACAAACTTGAGGCTGAGTTGAGGGAAACTTTATTCTAATTTCTCCAGAGTGACAAGCTGGCTTGGTATTTTTCTGGCAGTCTTGAGCACATCCTGAATGTTGACTTTGTCTCCAAACTCCATCTCCCTGTGCTCCAGCAGTATACCCTGAGGGAGAGGTACAGCATGTGAGCTCTGGTGTGACAAACTGCAGCTTGTTCCCCTCAGGAACCATCACTAAACCACATATGAACCATCACTAAACCACGTATGAACCATCACTAAACCACATATTACCACATAGTCTCATCAGGACATAAAATGAGTGATGTAGTTTAGTATGATGGCAATATTGGTGCCATTCCTGTGCCTATATACCTGCTTCCCTGCTCCGATGACAAACACCCCACCCAGAATGAAGCCTTCTCCAAACACGTTCCCCATGAAGCCGTTCTGAAAGGCCCGAAAGCCGTTCATCCACACACCCAATCGGAGAAATCCTGACAGACCCATTTTACGTTCACGTGGACCATAAAAACACCTCTTCAAAAAAACACACACAAAAAACAAGGATTTGCTGTTATAAGTGAAACTAGGATTTGTACTAATCACCATTCATAATTTGCTAGGATGTGAAAGTTCACATTTTGCGTAGATGACAACATCCCATGGTAGTTTAACTTATCAATTAAAACGGTTCCCAGGGACTCAACATTGATGAAATTGCCCAAACAAGACCACTCATTTGTCTATGGTTTAACCTTCTCATCCACGAAGATCTCCCCGTTGAAGTAGGGACGGAAGCTCTGGATCTCAGTCCCGATGTCCTCCTTCACGACAGCGTATAGAGGGACCCCTAGTTCATCCAGCTGGGGCTTCAGAGAGGACAGCTCAAAGGCCTCCTGAAGAGAGAGAAATCAGACATCAAAGCAGAACTGTTGAAGTAGTAAAGGGATATGGACAGATGGAGATGTTTTACTGTACCTCTCTGCACAAAAATCATCCAGGCCGCCTTACAACCATGATCACAGCCCCAGACTTCTCCCAGAGAGCTTTGGCTTTGAAAGGTCTCTGTTCTGCTTGGAGAAAGTAGGTGAAAGGGTGAGCTAAGTCAGGGAACAGTTCAATGAGCCATTATCTTACAAGGCTGTGCGCTTTGAGAAGTTTATGAAGAAAGAAATATGGTAGGCCAAAATTTAATAACATAAAACAACTTACCACCTTTAACTGGTTTGAGGTCAGTGTCCTGTAAGTATTCTAGTGTGGCCTTCAATGGTGGAGTTAAAAATATGTCGGTGAAAGAGCGCAATATACTGGCAACCAGTGCACCAACTGCACCTAAGCTTTGAATTAATAACTCCATGATCGACAAAGCTGTTTTTCTTCTTCCCAACCACCGAAACACAGCAGAAAACTCAGTTTTCGGTTTCAATCATTTCCAAGCTAATACGAGCGTCTTAAACGAAACGCAATGTTCACTAAGAGTTTGAGTCACTGAATAAAGTTCTTAAAAGGTTTTCCAGACTAAGTTCTTTAGTAACTTGACACACAGCCAATCCTTATTCAGATTACACAAGCACTTTCGAAAGCAGCCTATCAGAGGTATTATGTGAATGAATAGGCCTAGAGTCACCATCTTATATGGAGTAGATGCTCCTCTGATGTGACTAATCAGTGTGGCGCCATCAGTGAAGTTATCAGTCGGATGAGGTCTGAGCTGGCTGGTCAGATCATATGTGTTTTCTAAATTGAGGTGTGGTGTAGATCACAAGTGGCAAAATGGGCTGCATAAAGACTCAATAGGCGAAACAGATGTAGGCCTACTCCTTCCTTCCGTTCTCTTTGATTAAAAACAAAACTCTTATCCTTATAGCCTACTACAGGGTGATCGATTACAAAAACACAGCTGTGGTCCAATGCAGTTTACATCATATATTGAACCAATTTATCGCTGTGTCTGTATTAAACAACAAAGTCACGTGGCATTATATTCATCAGCACTGCTATGCATCTTCTTCCTGAAAAAGAAAAAGCCTCAGTGAATATTTATCATTTTCACCACCAGTGTCATACAGCCATTCTGTTTGTGTAACACTAGATAATCTCAAAGGCACTTTCAGATACTGTTGCCGGGACGTCATCAACAGGAGCTGAGTTTTCAGGTACCCCCCCTGATGTCACCATCCCCTCCTCATTTGGTGTGACATCTGATTTAAGATAACTGTTCTCTGCAGTTGTATTGTCGTCTGCTGCCCCACTAGTCTCTGCTTTGTCCGGCTCCTGCGACAAGTTTATCAGAAGGACACTTGTTAAGTATTATAACAATCTCTGTTCTACCCTTCTCTCTCTCTCTCTCTCTCTCTGTCTTTCTGTTGGTGGGGTTCTGTAACTGGGGGTCTCCTTGACTTCAGGACATTGCTGCCTCTCTGACTGGGTCACGCTGGTTGGTGTCGAATGGATTAACAGATCCTCACATTACCCTTGACTTCCAGACTTTTAATCCTGTCCTTCTTCCCCTCCTCTCTAGCCTTTGTCTCCTTTTTTTCTGTCACATTATTCTTTCTGTTTCTCTTTTGAGGGTTTGTTATCATGCTTGTTCTGTCTGTAGCTGTTAGTCTCCAGTGGTTACTTGGTTTGAAATGAGTCACCTTATCTTTGTCCATGTGATTAGGTGAAATACTTTGCTCTTCATTTTGCAGCTCCTCAGATGGAGTTTCATCTGGTTTGACTTCCGCGCTCTCTTTTCCCGAAAGTGACAAACCTTGTGGGGAATCATCAGCTTCACTGGCCTGAGGTTTATCAGTCATCTGTTGACCATTTAGAGAGACAACAACCTTAGAAGCTTGAGAAACTGATAATGTAGACATATCAACCTCATACTCCCATTGTTCTATAAAATATAAACACGTCACCTTTTCTCCGTCTTGGTCATCGGTATTCCCTGACTCGACTTTAGTCTCTGACTCCACAGGCATCTCCTCAGAGTGTTTGACCTGGGCGCTGAGGGGCTTGATGTCAACAGAGTTTCTCTCCTCTGGCTTTGCCACAGTTGGCTCAGTGAGGACCGGAGCTGCTACATCATCTGCAACTTTCCCCTGGCAGATACACCATCTGATTTAATACTTTCTGAACAATGTTCACTGAGCCAGACATTAGAGGATGCCACCATGCCCATATCACCAGAGGAAAAAGGTCAGAACTGTAACATCCCATAATGCATCGTCTTTTTGGAATCACCAAGGATAGGATAGCACCACCACCACCAGGAGAACATATCTGTTGTTAATAACTGTTTTGCACTTCTGGTTGGATGCTAACTGTATTTCGTTGCCCTGGACTTGTACCTGTGTAATGACAATAAAGTTGAATCTAATCTAATCTAATCTAATATATAGGTGTGGAACACTCATCACCACTTCCTGTCCTGCAATATCCTCCGAAGCTTCGTTTTGGATTTCCTCTGTTTCCTGTTTGGTTTGCAGAGGGTTGACGACGGGTTTGTCTGAATCATGAGGCTCAATCGCATCGCTGCTGCCCTGAGAGATCTGATAATGTGTTGATCAGGTTCATTTTTTAATCCTACTCTGATGTGTCTCTGCTGTCGGTGACTTTTTGTTAGAAAGTTTTGCTAAATTTCATATCCACAATGATCTTGTCAATGTGAGTATCTTGTCAAAGTGCATTTTGGGATTATTTATCAGGTATTTCATTTCAACTGTGCTATATTATACACAATAGTTCTTGTGTTATCGAAAAGTATAACAACAAAACATGAACACATTTGTCTTGAATGTGTATGAAAACATACCCCCTTGTCCCCCTCCACCACTGCAGTAAGCTTAGGGCTGTTGGTTGACTCCTGCCTCTCTGGCAAAGGATCTGAGAGAGGCGTTGCAATCAGCGGCTCTGGTTGCTGCAAAAAATTGCACAAAAATAAACAATTATGGTTGTTAAAATAAAAAATAAATTGTACGTTTGTTTTTTTCCTGTTCCTGGGCTTACTTTGGATTCCTCCAGAGACTTCCTGATCTTGTCCTCCTCCTCCTTCATCTGCTGCAGGTGTAGATGTTCTTTCCTCTCTTTCTCCTGCTCTTCCTCCAGAAGTCTCTGATGCACCCTTTTCTGTAATGATCATAAACAGCACAGCATGGCCTTTGTTATAATGTGACTAACGGTATTGGCAATGCTAGATATAGGCTGCCCCTTAACGGCAGCCGGTGGAACAACACGTCACTCACTTTCTTCTCATAATCCAAGTTCTCTTTGTATTTATAAATCCAGTGGGCTAGAAACTCGATTGGATCCATCGGGCGCTGCTCGAACACTTCCGCTAACCCCTCCGTTAGACATTTTCCCAAGCCCATTTTCAAGTATTCAGAGTCCATATTTGTCTATAAAAATGAATTATGTCAACTATACTGAATTATGAT
The DNA here is from genome assembly GCA_030340665.1 of Neosalanx taihuensis. Lineage (NCBI taxonomy): Eukaryota > Metazoa > Chordata > Actinopteri > Osmeriformes > Salangidae > Neosalanx > Neosalanx taihuensis. The sequence continues at coordinate 11,928,783 of CM059303.1, read as the reverse complement.
AACTTCTTATAATTCAACTGTTAGATGAAATCTGAAACCAACCAGTATTTTCAGCCAGGTCAGAAGCAGAACATAGACTTATAAACAGGTCAGAATCATACTATGGTCAAAATGACTAAATGCGTCCGGAAATGTACTGAATCTCCATGGTAACGGTGTCACTTTAAAAGTGATCCACTCTGTACCAGACGATAATGTTCCGCCTTGAATTGAAACGTAATGCGAGGCAATTCAAGGTCTTCGGAACAATAGTTTAGTTAAGTTATTTCGATGACGGCTATGCCAACGTATTTCTCATTTGAATTGAAATTAAGTTGTCTCAACCTACTCCAAACATGCATGCAGCTTGATATATATAGAGCTCGCTTTAACTACGCTTCCTAGCACACAGTCACTCAGGCCAGGGATCATACTTCAAACATTAGTGAAGATTAGTGAGTAAATAAAAAATAGCAATACGATGCAGTAACTAGTTTCGGCTGCAATTCATTCTTAGGGCTGCGTTCAAAGAAATCCGTGATCGCTGATCACATTGTCTAGTAGAGTCGGAATGCAGTATGAATATACCAACGTGATCGGCTGTACTACTAGACTCAGCCAGCAGCTGCCACATTCCCTTGAACTGCTGGAGGGGAAACTGGATCTGAGCACTGATGACCCCTGTCTCACTGCTCTGCTCAGTAAGGCCAAGCTCAACTGTCACCAACACCCGACCCAGATCCCAAGCATTAGGACACACACGTGCAAAGTTATTGTGTAACATATACATTTAAAAAGGTGAAACATTCGTGCAAAGAAGCCTCGATTACTTATTTTTTTTAGGGTTACATGTACTGTAATTCCTTTTGTTTGAATGAACATTTGTGTTGGAAATTCTTTTTAAGATATCAGTATTGTTCAGAACATTTCCATTTACTACCAGAAATGTAGCCTAGAACTTGCTTTTTTATGATTAAATGACACAACTTCTGGTATTAAATCTATCCATTTCAGTCTATCTATTCAACAGCCCCAGAACTGCACTGGATTCTGCCGTGGTCTGTGTACACAGTCATCTAGATCCCGCCAAGAAGCTCAGGGGCCCCCAGTTACTATGAAAGAGAACATGGAGGTAAGTAACAGAACAACATCCTGAATATATGGAATACTAATTCCTATGCAAGATGTTAGGCTACAAACCAGTTTCATATCAGACCACATTTTTAATAATTGGCCATATGTGTATATTATAGACACTGAAGGCCAATGTTCTGCACATGATGAGTTAAATGTTTTTCCAGGAACTAATCCCACCCTCTCTCTTCTCTCTGCTGAATGGTCTGACCCACTGGTTCACATGGCCCCCTCCCCTTTCAGTGTAAGTGTGTGTGTAAATGAGTGTGTATGTTGTCTTTGCATCGCTGACTGTGGTGGTCTCAGCACTTGGGGACCAGGGTGATAAGACTGAATTTCAAGAAGCACAAGAGAGTCTTCTTCTCATTCAACTTTACTTTTTTCAAAAGACATTCGGACATAACAGGATGAATGGGTCAGTGGACTACGACTCCCAGCAAAACGATGGGTCCTTCATGTTTACCTCTGAGTCTGTGGGAGAAGGACACCCTGGTAAGAAGAAGATAATTTGGTCATCATTCTACATATTAAACAGGCATGGTTCCTATCATGGCAGGAGAGAATCTCAGCACACTGGAGTTTTGTTGGTTAATGTGATTTGTTCGCATGTGAAAACCTCATAATGATGTATGTACAGTAAGGCAGGGTGAACACATGTCAACCTGTTATTAGACATGACAAGATTACTGACATGTTAACACAGTAAAATTTGATCGGCGTGTAATCATGTCGATCAGAACAATGTTGATAAGCACATTCCATGAGCTTACCGGTAATATTGTGCTCTAATACCCAACGTAACATACTGTATACTTCCCTCACGCTCACTCAAATTCTTGGCACTGCACCAATGAACATAAGCTTTTACACCTGCTTCACATGACCTAGTGACTTCTCTTAATGTAATGTCATTACAGCTTGTCAGAAACTGCTTGACCTGCTGTAAATACTGTAACTCTTTTACCACACGTTTCCCTGAATTTAGTTTGACAAGCTTTAAATAAACATCTTTTGACCTATGTGGAAACTTAGCAAAATTGGCATGGTCAGTCGTAGTCTTTGGAAGAAAGCATGTTATGGGTTCACAGATGTAAGGGGCTATTCCGAGGGCTGTAGCACCTAATATGAGCCAGGAGTAGTACAGTGACGGAAGGGTGGTGAAATCCAACCTCAGGCAGCCCCTCACTCCGGGTCTCAAGCAACAAAAAGGTCAAGGCAGGAACATACTATGTCAACTGGAGGAACGGCCATTGGGATCAAAGTCTTGCGGTTATCAAGCTTTGCCACACCAAAATGTGTTTTGTAACACAGTGTCACCTAGTTGCGTCAATGTTTTCCAGATAAGATATGCGACCAGATCAGCGATGCCGTGCTAGATGCTCACCTGAAGCAAGACCCTGATGCCAAGGTCGCCTGTGGTGAGTGAAAGAGCACAGCACGCCATTGGAGGGCAGCAGAGTTTTTCGAAAATAACTTATGTATGAAATGTGTTGTGTTGTCCACAGAGACGGTGTGTAAGACTGGAATGGTTCTGCTCTGTGGAGAGATCACATCTCGGGCTAACGTAGACTATCAGAAAGTGGTGAGAGACACCATCCGATACATCGGCTATGACAACTCCGATAAAGGTAATACTTCATGGAAAAAAGTATATTATTGTGAGAGGATGCACCTTAAAGGTTTTTTTTCCCTGCCTGTCCAGGTTTTGACTACAAGACCTGCAATGTGCTTGTGGCTCTTGAGCAGCAATCTCCTGACATTGCCCAGGGTGTTCACATCGACCGCACAGAGGACGACATCGGAGCGGGAGATCAGGTTTCTGCTCTTTCCTCTGTCAATAGGAGAAGGATTCAAACCAACTGACAAAATTCAAACATTCGATGGATTTAGAAACTTTCTACAGCCCATTGTCGTTGTTTGCAGGGTTTAATGTTTGGCTATGCAACAGATGAGACAGAGGAGTGCATGCCTCTGACAATCGTCCTCGCTCACAAACTCAACTCCAAGATGGCAGAACTGAGGCGGAATGGGACAGTCCCGTGGCTGCGCCCTGATTCCAAAACCCAGGTATGATGCTGAGGGGCCTGCCCAATAGGAATCAGTCCTGAGCGCCTCCCTGCTGACGACATTCACTGACCTCCCATGAATCAGATGGAGACCTTTACATTGACTTGAATAGGGTTTCAACATGAGCAGGCGCACAAACACTTTTAACGTCTCCATTTAAAGTTTTGTTACGAGTGCCATGCGATCATCTTTCAAGGGGAAAGTAATTTTAGACGGTCTTCATGTTTACACACAACACCAGTTGTCAATATTTACACAGATACCTTGAGTTTCAAAGCTTGGAATCATTCCATAGACTATTTCTGCCCTGCATGGGGAGGGTTTTGACTCCACACGCACAATTCCACTCCACACCATTATTAGTCTTTAGAAGACCCCCTTTGCTACACATAGCATGCTTTGGAAAAGCTCCAGCATGAAATGACAGACCCCATGTGGAAGATGAGCTCTGAAGGAGCTATTTGGAGGTTCTGAGTGATGGCGACAGTGACACTGACCAAATGGATGAGTGACAGATTTCATTTTGCCAAGGGTCATCAGCCCCACCCCTCAACATGTGATTTACGGTTTGAAAGAAATGGGTCTAAACACTCTCATAGTATTTAATAGAATCCGGCTTACATCGACTGGACTAAATACATCATCTCCGTGTTCCACCTCTCCACTCCAGGTAACCGTTCACTACACCCAGGAGAATGGTGCTGTCATCCCCAGGAGAGTCCACACGGTGGTCGTTTCAGTACAGCACGATGACTTTGTCAGTCTGGAAGAACAGAAGGAGATTCTCAAAGAGAAGGTCATAAAAGCGGTGGTTCCTTCCAAATACCTGGACGCAAACACCATCTACCACCTGCAGCCCAGTGGACGCTTTGTCATCGGTGGACCTCAGGTTAAAACTCCCCCTAATACCGTATATGACCACTTCCTCTCACTTCCGCTCCATTTTCCATGCTGTGTTTCTGTGACAGGCTCAAACAGTAGCTACCAAAACCATCACCAGCTCAACTTCTGCACTGAGTACTGTCTCAACATGGTTTTTGTCTGACAGGGTGACGCAGGTGTGACAGGTAGGAAGATCATTGTGGACACCTATGGTGGCTGGGGGGCTCACGGGGGAGGAGCCTTCTCTGGTAAAGACTACACCAAGGTGGACCGCTCCGCAGCCTATGCTGCCCGTTGGGTGGCTAAATCCCTGGTCAAGGCCAACCTCTGCAGAAGGGTACTGGTACAGGTTAGTGGAATTCACTTAATTCACTTTGCCAAGATGAGAGAGGATGTTCACCATGTCAGTCTGCAGTCTAAAGCGATCCGTCTGTCTCTTCCTTGCCTGTACAGGTGGCCTATGCTATCGGAGTGGCACACCCTTTATCCGTTTCCCTTTTCACCTATGGTTCTTCCCAGAAGAATGAGAAGGAGCTGCTACAGATTGTCAACAAGAACTTTGACCTCAGACCAGGGGTCATAGTCAGGTGAGCAGGATCTGGAATGTTCCACACATTATTTACATCTGGTTGCCGCTGAGGTTGGTTAAATGGCAATGGCAATACGTGATTTGAATATCTTATTTGAACGTACACAGAGACTTGGATTTGAAGAGGCCCATCTACCAGAAGACAGCTTGCTACGGTCATTTTGGCCGGAAGGAGTTTCCTTGGGAAGTTGCAAAGAACCTGAACTTCTAACGTGTGTAAATGTGTGGGGCATCAGGCAGTGGCATCGACAGCTGTCATAAATCAGCTGCTGCGATCCATAATGGGAGAGGCAGCTGTTAGGGAGGGTCGGAGGGAGGTAGGGAGGGAGGGAGGGAGGGAGGGGGAAGGGGAATAGGGTGGGGTACATGATCTTTCTGTGGAAATTAATACTCCAAATATCTGTGTAAAGGGGAGGTACAGGATGGGGGGTTCAGTGGTCATCAGATCACATGGGTTTCAGGTATTTTTAACTCATAGCTACAATCCGCACACTCTTGTTCATGGAGTAGGATACATATTTATGTTTCTCTTGGTATAGCTATATTTGCAAGGTTTTAGAGCAGGAATTATATTTGTAAAGGTGAACACACATTAGGTTTCTTCTATACGTGCTAAACTACTTTTCACTTAAAGCCAATGACCAAATTAAAAGGCATACTAGCCAAACATAACTATGTAGTGATAGTTTGCTACTGAGAAACAATGTCTTAATAATAATCAATTCCAACAAATGTCATAACTATTGTTGACACATTCAATTCACTTGATTCTATTTGAGTAAAACCTGTGGTTTGATCAAATGGTGGTTGATTTTACACATTAGTCATTGACAAGTCTACATGTTTTAACAAGGGCTTTATTTGGAAATAATTTTATGAATGGAAAAACAGATAACCATTAGGTCTCCTGAAGATGGCAGCCGGAAAATATTTTAAAGGGACGATGGCAATCAACAGTCAAATAATTCTACAACAGAAGTAGAGAAGAGAGTAATGTGACATGTGCTCTTAACACAGTATTAGTATGCAGATCTTTTCAACACTTCCATAGCTACTTGAGGAATGTTAAAGAATGTAAATATGCTTTTTGAAAAATAAAACATTTTAACTTTAATTTTGTGTTCTTATATTGTATCAAATACAATGCATATTACATTTTCTTTTATGTAATACCTGAAATATAATGCAGTATACATTATAAAACAAAATGAGTCACAAAATGCTATAAAGAGTTTACATAAACAATGTACATTTTCAAACAGGTATTCAGTGATCATTTGGTCCCATTTAAATCAGTAGAGGATCAAACATCAACAACTCTTACGAACAGTTTAGCCGTGAGTCACCTCAATATCTAGAGTGCCTTCCACAGATTTAGAAATACATCGTTTTTTAAACATTCGCCTAACCCTTTCAAAAGGGTAAATCCTCTCAACGCATCTTGATGTTTGGTTGTCTTTTTAAAGAAATACTTTGTGCTCACATGTAAAAAGGTTTACAAAATGAATAATTACATGTTGATATAAAAGAATAATATATATCCATATCTACCTAATCCTTGAATATGTGTTTTCCCATTAAGAGGCACTGAGCAGAATTTGGTGAAGGAACAAATATTCCTGAGAAGAAAGTTCAGTGATTAATGAGCCAACATATAAAACACCATTACTCACCAACATCCTTTAAGACATACAAGGAATCTCCAAGATACTGGCAAAACAGCAGGACCTTGTGTGTGAGAGGGATTATTTAATTACTGAATTAAGGGATAGCAATTTTGTTTTGTCTGTGTATCTTTTGTGTTGTGTGTGTGTCTGTGTTGTGTGTGGGTGTGTTGTGTGTGCAGCACGTACCTGTGGTATGAGTTGCGTCTGTGTATAACACATGCTATATACCCTTCCGTTTGTCCAACTCTCAAATATTCGTTTTTTTTTTTGGGGGGGGGGGGGGGGGTCTTTGTGTTACAGCTAAAGTCTGTGCAAATAAAGACATGACTACTTTCATGGTCCATTCTCACGCTCAACACTGGAAAATTATTGGCTCTTCAATCCTCCATCTTGAATGTCCTGTCCTTCAGCTTATACACAATTGGTCTAGGGCACTCCTCCTCTGCATAGGCTACATCATGCTCAGAGTCTCTTGCTGGTGGTGGTTTGATCCCCCTGCCACCTCTACCTTGTGATCGGAGCTGGGTAAGACCCTGACTCCTCCCTCTCTGAGCAGAACCATCAGGGTGTCTGCAGACATGTCTCTGAACTCAAAAGCAAACGTCCCATAGAACAGCATGATGATCATGCAGAAGAGCCACTCCAATATGGCAGAGGAGTGCTGCAGAGCGTAGCTTTCCTGGACGAAGAAGACACCACCTGGAGGACCGGAGGTTAAGGAGAATGCAGCAACCAGACCAGAGAGGAGTAATGTAAACATAAGGGAATACACACACACACGCAACCATTCAGGTGAAATGTACTGTTAGTAACTTTCCAGCAGAGGGCTTCGTAACACTGGAAAAAAAGCTGACTGGGTTACGTCACTGGTTACTGTGACAACCACAAACTTCTAAATGGTGGGGGGAAAAAACAACTGTACCGCTGGAAAAACTGACCGCAAGACTTCATCGTTGACTACATCAGGCATTACTGAATCTCATTCACTCGTTCAGTAATCTATTAACTCTATCTTCACGCCTAAATTCTTGATTTCAACAGCTACAAAAGGATACTGAGCACCAGTGAAATGAAGGCTAGCAGGGTCATTCCCACACGCAGGTGGCCCATGTTGTATTCCCCCTGGGTTTTGGCTAAGCGGTAAGTCAGGGCAGACTGAAGGCACACAAACAGCATGCTGGTGGGGAAGGCCACCCCAGCTCCCACGTAGTGGAGGACTTTGGCATAGTCAACCTGTAAGAGAAACACAGGAAAACACATTCAGAGTCAACTGTGTTGTCAGAGTGTTGCTCAAAGGACAATTACTGGGATTAATAACTGATTTTTAATTTACAAACAGATGGCGGCATATCTGTAATCACAGGATGGGAAAACTATGTGACAAACCTCTACTTTGACAAGGCTTATCAAAAGCTTGTCCTCAGACACTAAAACTCTGTTTTGTTTGTTATTCCGCTCGGATCATTGATTGTCTGATCTACAGTATCTACGGTAGATTCAAACACTCATCTTGTCCACAAGCACAGTTAGTGAGACGTAAAAAAGGTGCTCTGCTACATAGGCCTTGCAAGCTCCACTGGTTCCAGTTCATACGGTAAATTGGGATCCTAATTACGTAACGAGTATAGGGAGACGGATTCACTCATATAGCACAGAAGGAGGGAGGGGAAGGAGGGGCTCCTAGCCAATCAGAAAGTAGTGAGAAGAGTATGTGTGATAGTGCCATCACTGATGCAACATAGGCGTCTGCAGACAGCCTCACAGCAAACTGAATACACCTCTCATACACACACACACACACACACACACAAAAACACACACACACACACACACAGTAAGCACTCTGGCAGATCGTTGACCTCTGACCCACAGCCCTACCTAGATCGGCCACCACAGAAGCACCTGTAAAGCCTATCTACACCACACAACAGACAGACTGCAAAAGGCTGTGAGCACCAAGCCCAATAATGTTTAGCAAAGTTACTCTCTTATCTGCCCTTGCACATTATCCAAACAAAAATGTCCCTGTCAATATCAAATGCTGAAAATGGACTAAATTCCTGGAAGAGACCCAATGGTAACAAATAGCTGCCCCCTGTAACAGACTCCAACTAAGCAGTAAAAATGCTCTACATCACTTTAAAGCATGTGAGCTAAGTGTGTGTTCGAGTTAGTGTTTGGCTGATTTCCCATCCATCCATCACTATGTTTAATTGATACTTTACATTCATACATAACTATGACTTAAATCATGTTCTCTGCATATCATTACATTTATTTTACTTAATATAATGTCTAATCATAAGGGTGAAAAGCATTTAGTCTAATCATCTCCATTCGGCATTAATAAACGAATCAGATGAAGATACCATTTGGATAGATGGTTCAGAATGTACTGGTCTAGGAATGAAACAGGGACAATTCAACAGAGCATAAATCTAGAACTCTTCGAAAATCAACCAAGGGAAACAACGCATGGATTCCATGGAAGCCAAAACCTCATGTTTACAAGATCATTTCACCTTAGGAGTCTAGCTGCCGGGTCTCCAAAAGAACACATAAAGATGTGTTTGGAAGCCCTACAAAGAGAATGTAGCCTGCAGGGGTAAGAGGAACATAGCACACTGGCCACACCAGGATGGAGCATGCAGGCCAAGCTCACATAGCTACATCCTCTGTGAATGATACTCCGAACTTTACAGAAGAAAAACGTTTCTTCTCCTCCTCTGTGCATTCCTTTGGTTTTTAAATCACAAGGAAAGGATTTAGGGGTGATTTAGTGGTGCGCATATCTTCCTTGCAACAGAAACATAGGTGCAAGGAAGTAACTGTGAGCTCTGAGCTGTTTGCGAGGGGTGACATTTCTGGTTCTTAAGGGGAAGGTTGCTTATATTAAAAAGAACCAAAGAGACCCTTCACTTCTGGTTGTCATGGCATCCGCGTACTATAAACAACTTTGTAAGGTGATATCTTAACGGCTCATTACTTTACTTGTTATTCTCAAACAGACATCTGCCACAGGTAGATCTTCAGACCTCATTTAAAAATGCAAGCCGCAATCATTTCCCTGGTCCCATCAAAGCCTTGAATCTGAACGATTTACCATGTGATTGCCATTAATTGAGCTCTTGGAAAAGTCTTTAATTGAGCACTTGGAGGAGAAAGAGAGTGGAGTTACATGAACAACACCTGGGTCTCCCCTGCTGCCGTACTATCAAACGCTTCAACATGGCTTCAATAAAGTCATTGTATTTTACAATGGCCGGATGCAGTGAACTTCAGATAATGATCGTGTACTTTCTGGAAAAATTATTCTGTTTTCAACCAATATAAATAGGGGTACAATACCGTAGGACAGGATACAGCAGTCTGTTATATAAAGAAATCTGTTTATTTATTGTGTACTTGTACTATACTATGTACGTAAAGGACAAACAACAGACTTTAGAAGACAACCCAATGCAGACACCTAATATCTAACATACCACAAGCACTTTAAAAGTTGATTTGTCTGCAGTGAAAGAGATGCCTCACAGTGTGTGTTACCTGAAAGTTTCCCACCATGATGAGGCCTGTAGCACAGATCCAACCAGTGGAGAGACTGGCAGTGTTGAGCAGACAGTTGTGGTGTTTCTCTATGACAAGGGCATACCTCAGCAGACCAATAATCATCACTGTAGAGAAGGACAGGATGGAGAAGACAGACAGACAGATACAGAGAGAGAGAGACAGATAGAGAAACAGAGAGAGAGAGAGAGAGAGAGACAGACAGACAGACAGACAGATAGATAGAGAAACAGAGAGAGAGAGAGAGAGAGAGAGAGAGAGATACAGAGACAGACAGAGAAAGATAGTAAAAAGAGATAAGGACACATGGTTTATGTAGTGAGGCCATCCATACAAGGATGAGTCTCTGCTTTTTTGGGGAACTGGGGGTTGTTCCCCTCTGTGACTGACATGGCACAATTGCAGTTTCTATTACTGGCTTCTAAAAGAATAAATGAATATATATACCAATGAAATAAAAGCTGTGAGTTTACACTTCAGACTGAAACTTGATTTCCAAGAGCACAAAACCATTCTCACGCAAAACCATCTGATGCACAAGCTTCTCACATTTGGTGTGTATCATACTTCCAAAGCCAGGATGTGTTTGGAGGTGCATGTCAAAAACACGCTGAGAGACAGAGAGGGAGAGCGATGTTCACCATTTGATTTAAAAAAGAAAAGCTAACGTGATCAAAATCGCTGTGTGCTACTGATGTCTGTGCAGATTTGCTGTTCAGCGCACAGTAAGGGATCCACTTTGTGGTCAATGGGGTTCCAGCCATTAAGCCTTCTTCTCATCCCACACCACACCACACCTCTGAGTAAAACAAACGTTCACATCAAGTACGTGCTCAAACATAAACTCTGTATTGTTTGTGGGGTGGAGGGATATACAAGGGAAATCTTTGAAGATTGGGAGGGGGAAGTTGCAGCCACAGTGACGCATGCCGTGAGTAGACATGCAACACAAGTTTATGGTCAGAGTGTGGTCCTCTATGTCCAGCATAGAGTAAACATGACCCCCACTTTTCCTCTCTGACCTCTGACCTCTCCGTCTGGGGTTAACCACACATGATGTTGTAATCTTTGCTGGCCTACAGCTTGTGTTCCACCTGCCTGCCTGGGGTCAACAATAGTTGCTAATAGTTACTGTTTGAAATCGTTTTCGACCTACGTGCAATGAGGCGTGTACTTTGATGAGAGCTTTTAAATGAAGAACATACAGTTTAGAATAATAGAAAAAATAAAGTTTTTCTTCGCTCTAACATTATTATTTTTATGTTTTACTAGTAGTTATGACTAGCAGTAAATAACAGACGACTACCAGCACACCAAGGGGGTAATAATAGCCAAGTTTTAAGATATGTAGCTAATATACACACATTTTCAAATTCCAGCATTTTATTCTAAAACATTTAAGAAACAGGTGGTCATGGTACACCAAGTACTGCAGACAGCACCATATTGCAATATTCCCAACGTGGGATAACAGGACTTCATCAATACTTTTACTGTTCCTCTTTGGTCTAATTATTTCTTTGGTTTAGGAGTGGTTACATTCAACCCACAAAAAGGAACAAAGTAACAACTGTTTAAATGAACAGAACCATGGGAGTTCCTAACTGACCTGTGTGATAATGCATTTATGTAATAACAAAATAAAAACTGTACTTATGTCAAAATAAAAAAAGGTAAGTGTTTTGTTGACCCAGTTTAATTTATTTATCCGTGAAAGAGCAGAGTAGGCCTATCTATAATGACAAGAACAAAACAAAACAAGTCCATACTGTACTGTATTCGCACTTAAGCCACAATCTGCATTCATGAACAGCATGACACATTTTGGTAACAAAACCTAAACAAGGATAACTGGAAAAATAATCTATCAGTTACTTATAGGCCATGTATTTATGTAGAGAAACTGAATGTAACAACAAACCTCTGAATCTCCATACCCATGCTAAACACTAGGCTCTGAATCATGGACAGAACAACCAAGTTAACTTCAAAAGGTTTCTGGAGCAAATTATTTTTGTTAGTAAAATCAACTTGTTGCCCGTGGTCAGGGCTGTTGCTTTTGGTTCAGGGGGGAGCACTCAGTGGCTGTTCTAAAATACTCATTTTCTCAGGAAGAAAGTCAGTGGTGCTGGCATGGGTTTTGGAACGCAGATATGGCTGGACACACACACAGTCACAGCTGGAAAAACACAGCCCTAGAGTATTAAGTGAACTGAGGTCAATTCTGGAGCACAGCACAGCCCACAGAAATGGCTGTAGTCTGAAAACGCAATGCATTGGAAGTCAGATGGCTGAGCGTTTAGAGAATCAGGCTTGTAATCAGAAGGTTGCAGGTTTGAATCCCGGCCGTCCAAAATGACGCTGTGTCCTTGGACAAGGCACTTCAGCCTACTGACTTTGGGGAAAATGTCCCTGTACTTGCTGTAAGTCACTCTGCATAAGAGCGTCTGATAAACGACTAAATGTATTGTATTTTAAACTTCCCATGTGTACGTCTGTTTTGCCAACCAGCCACATGATGGGACACACTTCATCTAATCCATTCCCCCAAAACACCAGGGGTGACATACCCATGAAGGACCCAGTGCTGCAGATCAGACTGAAAAAACAGCTCTCAGGAGGCAGAGTCCCACATTTGCTGTCATGGAAACAAAGGAGGGAAGGGGGGTGGGGGTGGGGGGGGGTGTAGGGGGAGATAACAGTTAGTGTCCCAGCTTACCTTGTGGCCCTCTCAAATAGGCCCCAAAAAGGCCCACCTCATTGCTTACCTGATTAGTGGTATGTTGTCTACTGTGCAGCACAAGACATGGTCCCTCTGGGCAGACAGTTTGTCTTCACATGATTGGTTGTAAGACCTTGGAACATTAATAGAAATGCACTTCAGCGTTCCATTCCCATTCATGTTATTACTTAAATATGAAAACATGAAGAAAGTCACAGTAAAGACATCAGGTACTCCTCTGAAGGCGAAGTGTCACTTCTGAGATGCAAGTGTTTCCTCATTTAAGGGGCAAATGTTATTATGCTTCCACACACAGTCCTAACCACAGTGTCACACATCACTACTAAACATGCATAATGATACCCTGTTAATTAGTCATCAAATCACAAATTCAAGACATCATCTTCTGAGCAAATTTGAGTTTAACATTAACATGAAATGCAGTACAGGAGTAATGCAAATGATTTTTGCACCATAAAACTGCAAATGATTTACTGTATGTTTGTCTTTAGGAATGCCAACGCTATCTTAAGGTTTGTCTGAAATCTCTTTTGCACAAATCAATTTGCCCCACTTTTTTTCCAAAACACATGTTCAAAAATCTAGAAAACCATGTGGGGACGAGTAACTTCTAATACTCTGCGTTAAACCAGTGTCCTGACTTGGATCATAAAATTGCTATGTCAATTGAAATCGTATGAAGTCATCATCTAACACTGGGAGCTCAAGGATGTGGGTATTTTACCAGTTGTTCACAGAGCACACATGCTGGTTGTACAGGGCCAAGGCATATCTGAAAACATAGCAAAAACATTGTCTGAAAAAACAGTCATACAGTCAATTGATTCTGGGGGAGGAGATAAGCCGCTGGGAATTGAGGGAACAGCAATACTGTATATCCATATATCTATTTATTGTAGTCATTTCTTCTTCCTCATTAACGAAACGAAAGCTTGCGTCACAAATACACCCTTACAGTACCAGCCAGTTGGTGTACCACATTAGTAAGTACACAGTGTCTTTTTTTAGGGTCAGGCAGACCTGGTCCCTGTCATGAATACACTTAGAATGATGACTGTACCGTCATGGTCTGGTGCCTTCGTTTGAACTTCAGCAGTGACGCCACAGGATCTACTGTTCCTCCATCCCCATTAGCTATCTGTCACCCGCAAGATAACCACCTCCATACGGAACTTGGCCCTAATTCCCAGACAAATGTCTTGCCCAGGGGGGTCAGATGGCTCAATGGTTAAGGCGTTGGCCTCATGATCGGGAGGTTGTGAGATCGAGCCCCGGCTGTGGCTATATGATGTTGTGTCCTTGAGCAAGGCACTTCACCCTACTTGCCTCAGGGAAAATGTCTCTGAACTTACTGTAAGTCGCTGTGGATAAAAGCGTCTGCTAAATGAATAAATGTAAATGTAATTCTACCAGAGGTATTCATGTTTGTCTGTTCAACAGCATCTGAGGTAACGTGTCATGGGCTCTACCAGAGTCCCGTCAATAACACAGTCCAGGTACACAAGTTAAAGTGTAAACATACAGGTGGACCCTATTGACGCCTAGAGATGAAGTTGTGGAAGCGTTAGGTCATGCCTATTGATTATCATTAACTCCAGAAAAAGAGGGAGAACAGTTAGGTGGCTGAGTGGTGAGGGTGCTGGGCTAGTAATCAGAAGAGTCCCCAGTTCGAACACCGGCTATGCCAAAATGATGTGTCCTTGGGCAAGGAACTTCACCCTACTTGCCCCGGGGGAATGTCCCTTGACTTGCTGTAAGTCACTCTGAATAAGTGGCTCTGCTAAATGTCTAAATGTAACTTTGGGGTCAATACAGAGGCAGTAAGAGTATGAATAGCTAACTCTTAAAGGAGGGATAATAGACCCTTTAACTTGTAACTTTGAGAGCTAACATTAGTAATGAGGTTTGAATTTACTTAGAAATTATAATTTTTTTTCAGAAATATTGGCCAAGCTAAACTGGGGTTTAACCAGGAGCAACAAACCCACCAGAAGACCGGGAAAACAGCCACTGGTGGCTCAAACAGGGAGTCTTTTGAGAACCGGTGTGAAAAAAATGAAGAGCTCACTTTCAGTACCTCTCAGTACGGCTCTCAGTACCTCAAGGTACAGTGGAATGAAGCATTCCTCATCTCACAGTGAGTGAGAGAAAAACAGCCAGGGGCAGGAAGTAAGAAAGAGAGAGTTTACGTATGGTGACAACAGTAAGAGAGCGAGTATGAGTACCTGTAGAAGTAAGTATAACAGTCTGCAGTCCCTACAGTAGAAATGTCCTTACACACTGCATACCTGAAGCCTTGCACGCTCCCCCAGAGTACAAGGTAGGTCTTTATTACAGAGATGTACCAGGAAGTCATTCAAGATAATTTGGCATAAAATCTGGCATCACATTTGATTTGGCATCGCTAAGTGAGGAACAGCCTCCTCTGAGAAGTTCATCCTTTAAACACACCATGTATTCGTATTGTTCTTCTTTGCATAAAGGTATACATTTATTCATGAAGTCATATGAAACTTGCAAATCTATAAAGAATTGTATCCAAGCATATCAGGTAATGAATGGGGCATTCTGGCAATTGGAATAATCAAAATCAGTAAGTATTTTGATATCTCAATTGACCGCATTTTACTTACACAACCCATATTCCAGTGATGGTGAAGACTGGTAGACTCACTGGTAAAATCATCCACATGGACATGTTGCAAGTCTCCAAGTCTGAGTCTCTCCTGACCACAATACTGACGTCCAGTTCTTCTCTCTCCCTCCTCACAGACGTCTCTAAGGTGAGTGGCTCATTCAGTCCATAATGATGTAGCCTACCTGTTATGTAACAAGCACAAAGACAATATGAACGTGTAGCTGGCTCACATTGTATTATCACAACACTTAGCATCCTTATTACAACAAAGTGCCATATTATAAACCTCCTTGTCTCACCCAAGTGACAATGAGATGGCAAGGATGGAGCTCAACAACTTGATCCTGGTTTTCATCTTACCTCTTCAGTGTAGGACATAAAACTCCCCAACCCGACCAAAAGAAACCCAATGAAAGTTCCAAAACATAGTCCAGAAATCGGACGTTTTACATTTCTATTGTAAACCGTTCAGCAAAAACAATTTTGCCATACCTGTACAACCAATTTTGCTGTTGTTCATTAATCTCAGATTTACAGACGAATGCCTGACGTTCCAGTTAAACACCTTTTACAAACAGCTATTGCGCTTAACTCCGCCCACCGAAGTGAGAATTTTCCCTTTTCTTATTTTTTTTCTCACGTCCTCTTGATTGTTTCTCTTGTCGCTCACATTTACTGCACACTTTCATCATGCATCATTTTTGATTCTTCAGTATCATATGTTTCAGGTTGAACTTCCATGCAACTAGTGAGGGACCGGGGCATTCCTCCGGTGGTCCCCGGGCTGGTGTCCATCATCTGCTGGTCTGCACTCACCTCTGCACATGCTGGACCATAATATTCTGTCAGAGTCTGGATCTAAGTTTGTATGGGTGGAAAGCACAGGCTATAATCATAGAAAATTTAAATTTCTTGCAGGTTGTAGCTTTTCATTCAATCTAAAGGGTTTCATTGTCCTTGTGGGTAAGTCATGCACAACTGCTTTTGACGAGAGTATTATTATTTAGGAGTGTGTGGCCATACTTAAAAATCACCACTGCCATCTACTGGCACTGTTGTTAGTTTTCATGTTTATTCAAAAAACAAAATAATGCTTAGGGCCTATTTGTAACTGTGAATAAGCATACCTGAATATACCCAATTATAGTTTTCAGTTTTGATACACACACACAGTATTTTGTTGATATAATGGTAGAATTATTTCGGAGAATGAGGGGCCGTTTCAGAAATAATTTAGAGTGTCTTTAAACAAACACATATGAAACAGATTAGATTAGAGTCAGGGAGCTGTTGTGATACACAAACACATATTAAACATGTACACAAACTATGTCAATGTAATTTAACATAGTCACATCTGAACTCAAATTATGTACATTCCTGTAATCATTTTTAAGCTGTGCTGTAATCAGGTGTTCCAATCAACAGACTAAATTAAACGCCACCAGCTGTACAAAACACCCAGATAGCAGGATTCTCCTGTCAGCTATCTTCACAGCAGGAACCAGTAAACCATTCCCTAATTTTGAGGTAGCATGTAAAACAGGTTGGCACTCTCAAAGAGGAGTATTCTTTCACTCTCTAGGGGGCGTCAAAATTCAAGTTATGTTTTTTTTATCTTCCAAATCAGAGAAGCCCCCTAGTATGCTGGTCATAAAGATTGCCCATCACTGAAGACAGAACGCCTTGGGCAGATTCCACACATACAGTGTTCTAGAGTATCCACATTTTCAAGCTTTTATAAATAGTGCCTTAATAATTGCTTCCTTTTTAAGTTAAGTTTTTGTCAGCACAAGTTCCACTTTTTACGTTTCAAACAGGTATGATGAAGACTGAAGAATGTATTTAGCATCAGCATTGATTGACTACATCAGTTTCCCTTTACAGCTGATCTGGAAGAGCTATTAAGGGCGGCATTTTTGATTTATTAAAACTCCAGTCAACGCCATCATAAAGGTGGGAGACTGCCGTGTGATTTTCACAAGCACCTGCATAACCAGAGGCCTGTACTACAAATCAAGATTTGGGCGTTAACGAGGTAAACCTGGGTTAAACCTGAAGTTACTTCATCAAATCACCAAATCTTGATTAGTAGTACAAATCCCAGTTATTGGAAATAAATGAAACTGAAGCAAATACACCATCCAGCACCACTTGGGTAAATATTAACAGATATCATAGCAACACAATACACACCTTTGTGATTTACAACAAACATCCATCAAAAGAAGGTATTGCAAAATCACGTAAATGGAACCCTATTATCTATAACGGTCATTATTTATTTTCAGAGCAACACTGTTATATCTACATGTAGTGTGACTATCAAACATATGTTCCCAGCTGCCAATATCTTTCTCAAACATTTACATTACACTGCATGAGTGAATGTAAGTGGGTTATGAAGTCAACATTTGGCTCTGCTATACTATATACTATTCTTTCTGTTTAGTGATTTCAGGCTTCATTTGTAATATAATGTAATATTATAAAAAGTGACAAATTCTATAACAGCAAGTTCACAGTATTTCAGTTGTAGTTTTCCTTGTGTGCAGTTTGGTGTCAAAACAACACATGGGTGCATGATTTTTCTACAAAGATGACATATTTTAACAGAAACAGAAATTTATTTATTGTTAGAACAGTTTAAATTACATTTAAACATCAAAGCCCTTAACCAGTTTATTTTAGTAGTTGACACAAGACAATAACTGACAGAGGGTGTATTCAAGAAACATTCTACATCAGCTAAGATAACAAACTAATGCAAATGTGCTTACATTTACCCAACAGATTAGGACATTGCAGAAGCATCATTTGGCGTACAAATTAATGAATTACAAGTGCTTACATTTAGTTCATTTCCCTGCATTGTAGGATCAATAGTTGTTAAAAACAAAAATCCAATAATCTGTTTCAATGCGTTTGCAGGAAAGACAAAGTGTGTAATGTCATATATTGATACATTTTGTATAGTATGTTTTATTTGCAGGTTCACACTAAGTGCTGTCTAATAATGAATTACAGTTATATACATTGCTTAGCACTACAGACTACTTTTGCAATGATACATGTGTTACAAGTGTGTTGTACAGTATTCATGAGAGCATGGTTATTCCCATACTAGAAACATTAATAACAGGTTTATAAGCACATGTGATGTCACTGACAACTGTCAGTTGGAGATAGAGGCTACAGTAACAAACTGTCTTAGCACTTATGAAGGCAAGTGTCACATGTCATGTAAAATACGGTCAGTTGGTAGTTACTTTTCAGAAAATCTGAATGCTGAATGAATTGGAAAAGTGATTTCACCTATATAAACATACATTTAAAGGACAAAGACACATTGGATCGGAAATATTTAACTACCCTGCTGCTCTACAACCACACAAATAATATAGAGGTCACTCTTCAACTTTCTATGTCTAGACCAAGCTTTCTTGACAGTCTTGACTTCGGCCCATACGAAAACAATTTATCATCAAATGGTTTTCAAGCTGTATTGTTGTTTAAGGATGTTCGCCTGTTTAAGTGATATTGGGTAAATGCCTATTTCGATAGCTAGCGATGAAAAATAAGATTCACCTATGGGACACAACTTAGTTATCTAGACTCAGTAGATGTTTTTGGCTGCTCTTACATACCTAATAAGGTTTCATACTGATACAGACACATAATGTGTTTTAATACAGGCGAGTCAGACAGCCTCAAATACATGTGTTCAACAACAATGAAAGACTAACCACAGTCATGGTTTCAAAACCCTTGTTAGTTTTCACTTTGACAACAAGATACCAGGATACGTACCCTTGAATTACCAAGGGTAGAAATAGTCGCAAATAAACACAGTACATTGAGATGTAAAAGAATGGACTCAATCTGTACAATGGACAGGCCAATGTTTAGTGCCTCAATTTACTGGCACATCTCAGAGACTGACACTTTAGACTTTAAGAAAATAAATAGATTCTTAGGAAATATTATTTACAATGGACACGTTGTTTAGAGTGCCCCCTCCTTTCTATCTGCCACTATCCTCTAACCTCTTTAAATGGACTTGTGTCTCATTTCATAGCAGCATGAGTACAGCATGAGGCAAACGTCCCAATATTCAACCCTATCATCTTGTTTACGTTCATCCGTTCTGTCATAGCACCTAAGTTAAGAGTTCAGTATGCGACCAGAATTCCATTCAGTCACTACAGGGTGGTGGTGGACAGGTTTGGGTTGGGCTCATCAATATTTCCTGCTTATCTACACATGTGGGAAAGCCTGTGAATCAAGGACAAAGGTCACAAGACACAAGAAGTGAAGCAGCATGGGTGAGATACTGTGACTGCTCCCAATGGGCGAAGAGGGTATAAGGGTGAATTTGATGGGAGGGAAAGAGAGAGGAAGAGAGGGGAAGGGAGAGGACTGCTAGACACGTCGAGCCATGAATCTTCTAACACGTTACTGTCATTGTCTTGGAATGGATATTAGAAGATGGACGGCTGCTGATTGACAAATGTGTTCATCTATGGGAGGTCCATTCAGTTTGTCACTGAGATAATATCACTTTAAAAAAAGTGTTAAGGTGTCGGTAGTGTACATGCCATAGCACTGCAACTAAGCATGATCTTCATTGGTTTAATGCCATATTTTACCTTAAACTACTGGCTAGTCTACAACTGCAACATTTATTCCATGGCAACACATTAAACATGTGCATTTAGTTGACTTCTTTAGATAATACCAGACAATAAACCCTAATGGCAATTGTGATTCTTACTTGCAGTGAAACCCTATATGAATTGAAAAGGAATGACGTCTGACAAGTCAAACTCGGGGGAATCCTATATCAGATTAGTTATCTGTCATCTGCAAACCAAAGGGCATATGAAGAAATCCTCCTCCATTAATGCAGTGCAATTTACATGTATTCCCTTAAAATCAAACTGTATAATAATTATGCGTTTAAGTGCTTGTTTAGACATGTGCTGGGTCTAAAACACAGTCCACAGGGTTGCCCTTAAGTAGTCTTTAATGTCCAATTTTAATTTACTAGAACCAAGCTCTTCCTTCATTTAAACATGCATACTGCATCACAGTTGTAAACTAACCTTGACAAATCTTCAGCCCACATATGGCTCTTATTGTTCGCGAAATAATTATGTTGATTAAAATAATAACTAATGAGGCCAAAAAGAAGAAAATAAATCCTGTGAAATTAGTAGTAGATGAATCACATGTAAAGCCACCTCTATCACCTAAAGTCTTTCTGTGTAAATTCCACTTTCATTGGATAACATATTACAGTGTGCTGACCATGCACTGGTTTCTCAGTCCACTATTTACCACCATACTGTCGAACTTGTTTATCAATTACAGGATCTAGACTTTACACTAATTGACCTACGGACAGCTATATGAAGTTGGGTGAAATAAAGTAGGCTCTTCGGAGTTAACGTTGTGGACCCAGCAACCAGCAAACCCAGTTGCAGCTCACACATCCCGTGGCACAACATGGTCTTCTCTACTTTGGCACGCACTCTAATATGACCGCCCAGTGTACTAGCTAGCCTCCATGGTCCTACTCGCCCTTGGATCCCTTGTCTCCTGAGCCCTTGAGGTAGGAGTTGTAGAAGAAGGAAGCGAAGAGGACCAGGTAGCTGAGGTACATCAGCGAGCCCCACACAATGTTGTCAAGATAGGACGGGCAGCGCACCTCGTGCATCCAGCGGTAGACCAAGCCCAGGACGGCCAGGCCCATCACCATCTGCATGATCTGGGTGGCGGTGATCACCATGGCACAGGGACGGGGCACCCGCATGCCGGCAGCCCGAGCAGCGTAGTAGGTGTACATGAGGGAGTGCACCACGTAGTTCATGGTCATGAACCAGCCGCCTCCAGCCACCTGGTCCTTGTAGGAGTACCAGGAGTAGAGCAGCACGGTGATGTGGTGGTACCAGTGGAGGAAGATGAGGCGCTGTTTACGGAGCACGATGAACACGGTGTCACCTGAGGATCCAGGACAAGGGAAATAACTCAAAAACGCACTCTCTCTCGCCATCACAAACTACTAAAACATGCTCACTCATTCTCTCTCTCTCACATACTAAGACATCCCACAGTACACACTTTAACAACAATATGAAACAAAATTCCAGTTATTAATTGGCAACTCATGCTGTAAGAAGTCTTTGAAGTCACTCCTGTCTATTGCTCAAGATACTAGTTAATATTTCCTCACTGGACTCATTTTACAACCTAGGCAGTCTGCCTCCAGTTATCAGGACTAGTGTTAACCCTGCAATTACAATTATAACAATAATAACAATTACAAAGTCCAATACCTTTCACCCACTTTCAGGTCTGTTTGATTTAGTCTTACCCAATTCAGGAGCCTTGCTGAGGACGAAAGCGTAGGCCCAGAACTTGCTGACCGGGGCACTGTAGAAGCTGATGTCACACACAGACTCTCTGAACCCACTGGTGTTGAGGACATGCAGCATGTACCAACCAGTTCTGAGTGCTCCGATGATACTGAGGAATAAAGACCAGAACAGTATTTTCACAGAACACTTCTTTACCCATATCAATGTTTAACACAAAAAAAACATTGTTGATAAAGAAAAGATGGTGATGATTCGAGTAGACTTCAGGTTGAGTTTACAGTACAAGATGTTCAGCATTATTTCCACACTTCAAACAGAGTATGGGGTAGGTCTGGCGCAACCAGTAGACTCTAACAGTGTGATTTGAAAGCTCCCCTACATTATAGAAAACAATAAAACCAAAAGCCCAATATGAAATTGATCCAGTGAAATTCCAGGAAGTCATGTCCATGCAACTCGTGTAATTCAAAACCTCAGAGAAAAGTGGGCAGTAGCCTAAATAATCTCAAGACTACATAAACCAAAACCTGCACAGTGACAATGCAAGAAACAACATCCATATATTGGAATGGGACATGCAGTGAGTGGTGGGCACTGGCAGAGTAATGAGCACATGGATTAAATGGGGTTTTCTGGGGTGGACCTACTATCTTGTCCATTTCACCCTGGGATTGAGAGGGCAAAACACACCCACTTCTAAGGGATTAGGATTAGAGGCTCAGCAGGGGGCATTGGCACTGACTGGTGGTGCACCTCCGACCACACAGCAGGGCTCTCTACATAGACTGTCCCTGTAATGTACCTGAGATATAACACGCTCTCCTGGAAAAGGGAAGCCGAAGTACCTTCCAACATGTTAACTCTGCAAACATGTTCGATGGACAGTGATTCCTAACAGAGGATCATGTTAGAAGGATTTGAATCTGGATTATATAAACATGCTGCGTTACGATCAGGGTTCACGTGTGTTTCAATTTAAGTACACAGGGCCTACATGAAGCAGTATTACACTCATAGTGCATATTTACTATTAGGATAACATATATACTTTCATCAAACTAACAGCAGAGATATGTTAAAGTTGGGTCTTCCTTTGTGTACACAACACTGCTAACCAATCCAGAGGAATGCAATTCAAGTTTTAGCCTTGTCTTTGCCAGAACATTCCCTCACGTAGATCCAGTTTCACAGTACATTAACTCTCTTAACAATATCTTCTACTTAAATGCATATTTTTTCATTTTGCAGTGATGTTTATTTAGAACTCTGCAGATCAAGATTGACGGTTCAAACATTAACATGAAGTGACTTCCTGGACATTGTTGGGGGGGGGGGGGACGGACGGACGACGACGACATCTGTTTCTGTACAATTTTGACAACAAGACTAACGATACACATACCAGAATAATGTTTGTATTATTTTCATACTGTGCAGTCCAACCGAACTTGTAGTCTGTCCATGTGTCACTTACCTGAAGATGGCAAGACTGAAAGACCAAAGTACAAGGAGCCAGCGCAGGTTCAGTTTGGGCCTCTCCCTCATGAAGTGCTGACCCCCAAAGATGACCGCAGCATACAGGCCACAGAACATGAACGACTTGCTCCTATCAGGAGTAACAATCAACAGAGCGCACATTGTTAGATATGACCGAACCAGTTTTACACTGATTGTGACTGATCAGTCTACAGATAAATGTTATGATGGCGTGTGACGTGGATGTATGTCATTTTGCAGAAGAGGTTACACAACAGTTAGCAGAGTGACCCCCTAGACTCACTGAGTCTAGACTAACATGACTGCACTACTTGCACTTTGCTCAAGCCACCTTGACCTCATATAAAACCAATTCTGATTCTGACTGCTGGCATTTTCTTTATTAAAGTCTTTAGTGCGTTTGTAATGATGGTGGGGGGCAGGGGATGGAAGCTGACTAGACAACACATAAACCATGGTAAAACAACACACACAAAAACTGACATTTTCCTAACCTCTAGTAGCCTTTATTCTAGAGAAATTGGTGTAGGCCCAAATATATCGCCTTGTTCTCTATCTCCTCTACTCTATTTCTCCTTGTCCCCTTCTTTGACGGTGGAGCGAGACAGAGGGAGGGAGGGTGGTTGAGAGTAAAATGTCCCTTGACAGCAAAAATGTGCCTGTCAGGTTGTTTCACTAATCAGCAGAGGTAATGCTGAAGCAGGTTGAGCCCATTAATCACAAAATCAGTGAACAAGGCGTCACCTGCAAGCAAAGCATCTGTGTTCTGGCATGTTGCAGTTGCAGTGATCTTGATTTGCTGTACTCTGCTAACAAACCTCCAGGGACTAAATGTAGGCTACAGAAGACTTCAATGCCTGGGAAACATATTCTCAAGTCATCTTGCCTTGACACAACACAGTCTCAACTTGGTGTAGGTGTCAAATGCACCTCTTGGTAAAAAAATGTAGTCTGACAAGATTTTTCATAGCCCATTTTTTATGGACAGAACATTCCCTCGGTCTTGTTCATATCGTTTTCTCATTGGACACTGGGCGAGGCTTTGGGAGCTTTTAATGTGGATGTGAGAATTTGAAGAACAGGATGTTGTACTGTAATGGTCACAACAGCACATGTTGTACCTAAATGCATCTTAAACAGTTTCTAAAACAACAAAGAATGTGTAGACACTGTACGGCTTTCACGACAGTCTACTGATTATCCATAGCATATTACTCCAGTGAATGTAAAGCAGTAGAGCCTCATCGACATGATGCAGGCACGAATAACGCCAAACAGGCCTCTGCTGTTCAGATAAGTAACGGTCATTATGTGGACACTATCGTAAAATGCCGGTTAAACATATGAAAACTGGGGAGAAGTTCAGGCGGGTCATATCATGCATCCTCAAGGGCATTTCAAAACGGGCGGGAGGATAATCTTATAGATTTAGAAACGTGCTACTATGAGCTAAAAAAAAAACTCGTTCACTAATGTTAACCAGCGGATTAAAAAATGTATCAGTTTCAACGATCATTGTTTGAACTAGTGTCCGTCCGCATGGCGTCAAGACCACATCTTTGCATTGGACTGTCCACTATCACATTGTCCAAAGGTTGAAAAATCACCAGAATCATACTTAATCATCCAGATGCTTACAAATACAACATAATACTAACCAGTTTTCTTGCATCCATTCCAGAGCGACTCTTTCATCGAACCTTCGCTCGAAATCGTACTCTTCCAGCGGGGTCTGGTGCTCAGTCTCGTTCATGATGGTATCAATTGCAGTTTTTTTCTGTTATACACTTAATATTTGGGGGAAAACATACAGTCACAATCATCTGCCTGTACAGATATCAGACGAATTCTGTAGTCTATAGTTCGGTGCAAAGAGAGGATGCGGTAGAATCTGCACTTCCCGGCTGTCCTCCAGCTCCCACAGACTGGAAGGGCATTGAGAGGAGGCGGGCCTTCAATCTGGGCGTGTATCGTTGTCACAGCCTACTGATTAATTATACTTTGAATGCTCGTACTTCGCAATTACAGTCCTCCAGTCTACACAATTACGAATTGTTGAGTTGCCCTACATCCTCTGAATGAACAGAGTCATTAATTGAGCAGTCATCTGCAGTCTATTGAATTGCCTACAATATTCATCGATTTTCACTGAAGAACAAGTGGATGGAGTCGACTGAACTACTTGACTATGCAATATTGGAAAGTTACATCACAGGCTATGACGAGCAGCGTTTCTATTATATCTGGGATCAGACACACGGTGTAACGACGTGTCCTAACTAGATGACGGTGAACATATTCAATTGTTTCATTTCTGTCCCATTCAGTCCTTTAGCAGACACTATTATCCAGACCGACTTACATCAAGTTCAGGAACATTCCCCCTGAGTCAGGTAGGGCGAAGTATCTTGCCCAAGGACACAACGTCATGTTGGCACAGCCGGGGTTCGAACCGGGTACCTTCTGATATACTAGCCAAATTTCCTAACCGCCGAGACACATTATTTCATTTTTTGTTTTATAGAAAGCCTATAACGTTATAAATAACACACATCTGTGCCACAATTATGGGTTTGCTGCACTGGACCTGACTTACAGAATTAAACTGAATTGATGAGGACTTTAATTAAATCTGATTCATCTCAATGTTACATTTGTTTAAGCACATTCAAGGGGACCAAATGTATTCAAACCACAAGCAGATCATTTTAGATGCCATCATGTGAGCCTATAAAACTGCAGACCACAAGTCCAGCAGTCACTAGTATGAGAATGGCTCCCTCTTCTGGACAAAACACTGAAGTGATTCATCAGAAATGAATGAAAGTACAGTTTCAGTCAAATATTGCAGCTGTCATGGATATCTAACACTGACAACACGGGTTCCAAATGCATGAGAGTTCCCTCTAAAGAGGTGTGTTCCTCTTCTCATCAGAATCCCTCCCATAGAAGCCCAGCTCGCAGAGGAGTTCCAATTTAATAAAGCACAATGGTCCGTTTGACGTCACAGTGAAAAACTGTCGGTGAAAGTGAGCCTCGCGTGCCATCATCTTCCAGGCGTCAGGCCAGTGGCTCTGCTGCGGGCACGAGAGGAGAGTCGACTCTCACTGCCCTTTGACCCTAGTTCCACTCACCATCTTCAGCCAACAAGTGACGTCATGAACCACTTTCACTTTACTGGGTCCCAGCCTATGTAATGTAATTTCAATTACAAGTAGGTATACTGATCATTCCATCGTAAAATCATCGTCAACTTTAAAAAGCATTAGAATACGAAAAAAATACAGTGGTTAGCGGTTTTATTCAAACTGACCTTTGACATAATTACAATGAAAGGTTATGAATTTAAAGCGACGTAGAGTGTTATTATGAAACCTGTATGAGACACAACAGGAGAGCTTTGGCAAAAACATAGTTGGCTACCTAAATGCGGGTCATGCTACCCGTTTACTTTTGTCGTTTGTGATGCAGCATAAAGTTGAAAGAAACACTGCGGGTGTTGAATGCCAGTTGATTGACCTTGTTATTCCTTATTAATTTATTGTCCGAATAACTTACAGTATCTTACATGCAATAAATAATAACGGCCAGCTGCTACAGGGACGCAGTGACTGGGCATGCTCGTGCTGGTGGGGAGGGTGTGCGCGTGCTCTATGTTGTGATGTCTAAACGCTATAAGATCGTGTTGAGGTGCAGTAAACGTCTTCTCGGCATCTCTCCTCATAAAATAAGCCTCACTGAGGGCGCAGTGGAGCTGTCTATTTCAGAACCCCAGTCCCTCGCATCAGGTAGGAAAATGCATGTCTACTTGACATGAACTGCCAGCAGAGTAGGAGCATGAAGAAGCCGTTAATGTACTATGCGGACTGCAGTGGCAGCAGCATTGCCTGCAGTGGGCTGCACGCCGGTCTATCACGTTTTATCCTGTAAGATACGGATACAGTCTATTTCTAAAGCGATATTATTCGAAAGGTGAGACGGATGTCCTACATGCAAGCTGGTGCAAAACATGGTCCAGTTCCTTTGGCTGTTTAACAGGAGTTACTGTCTGAGTGGCAGCCCGGACACTCGACATGTGACCGCTGTGATCGAAGGGAGAAATAACTTGGGTTAGTTCACTGCACCACTGAAAAGACGTTCCCCTCCACACTGATCTACCTGTGGGCTTAGCAACCTCTATTAAGGTCATTGTGCGGTGATGTAGCTGTTTATAAACAGTTTGTTCATTTAACATCATATTGAAGCCTATGTGTAATCATTTCATGCTTGTTTACCCCAAAGGCTTCGTAAAGGTTGGATAGGACTGACTAGATTAAGAAATGTGAGCTACGTGAGGAGAATTCGATGTCCTTATCTGTCCTGTACCTATTCAGGGCCTTGCAGTGTCAATATGGAGACAAAGGGAACATTTATACACTTCTGCTAAGCAAGTGCATGAATGAAGTTTATGGATGAACTTAGATTTGTATACTTATGCCTTCAGGTTCATTTCCCTTTTGATTTAAAGTTGTAAGATAGTCATTGTCTTTTCTACATTTTACCATATGCTTCAGATATTGGCTGGGATACGTATTGAAGAGTTGCATTTTATCTGATGCCGTCTATTTGTCAAGACAATTTGACGTGTTCATTGTTCTTGTCAAGTCAAGGAGACAAGCATGAGAACCAAAGAAATGCCACAGGCTCTTGCACTCCCCCACAGCCATCATTCTGTCAATTAGCATCCCTTACTTGGATATTAATTGCATTCCCAATGACTTCTACTGGTTGCTTATGAAGTGTACGTGTATTATTGTGGCTAACATTAGATCAAGTGAAATGTAAGCTCAACTATTATAAGCTTTCCTAAATATTTGAGAGTGGTCTGTGTACACTTTATCAGGTGGTGAAGACTAAAATGAATGCACTCATGATGATCCATGATGATTATGATGCATGCTGATTTTAAGGCATGCTTATTAGGATGCATGCTGATTATGATGCGTGCTGATTAGGATGCATGCGGATTAGGATGCATGCTGATGATGAGGCATGCTGATGATGAGGCATGCTGATTATGACGAGTTGCTGCTGCAGCGACTGCAGCTCATAGAGTCCATGACCACTATAAAGGACTCCTGTCTTTATATCCTGCCATGTGTCCTTGGCATGTGAGCAGACTTCTCTCCTCCAGCCAAGGGCAGCTGGAAGTATTTTGTCTTCATTTGTTACAAGTCAGTAGTATATTTCGCTCCCCCCGGGTCTCCTAGTCTCAGCACACCTCAGTGTGTGTCTGTTAGACGAGCTCTTTGACAGGATGACACAGGTAGATTGTGCTCCTGTTGCAGCGCAGACCAATCAGCAACCAGACACACAGGCTGAAACAGCAGCACCCACACGCACACTCACACACACGTGCCTTTAGTAACGGACGCACACATTCGCTATCACCTTTGCATTTCTGCTTACCGCTGCATTTCCCTAAAGGAATACATGGCTCCAGCAACAGCTCCAGCTCTTCAGTATTGAACTCAGTTGTTCAAGGAGACATGAGTGCTATCAATTCAACCAGAATAAAAAATAAAGACAAACTGTATCTGTAATGTTTACACTCTAGAATTATATTGCTTCAACCTTCAGGCAAAAGTACAGCACTGCTGAATCAATTACAGTCTGGTTGTCAATGAATCATCACATTTTGAGTGTAAGAGTCAACAGCAGGATTTAGAGGTACACCTTAGTATGTACTCTAATAAGCTTGTCAGGCGTTAAAGTTCTGATTTTCCAAGGCAAGTGTGTTTTCAAGTGCATCTTAATGTATTGTTGAAGTGGTCTGCCCTAATCGTGGCCTGGACCTGGTCAATTCCTCCTGTGTCTGTGTTTGTGATTGGCTGCTGACCTCACTGTCTCAAGGTTTTAGTGTAGTCAGAAAAAAAACCTGACCTGACTGATTAGACTGAATAGATTTTTTTTTGTCTTCCTCAAACATTAAGGTTTTGAGTCTTCTCAGCTTCATATCTGCTTTCATAACCTCATTAACCCATCACTAGTCTTTTTCATCAGTTACTTTCAGGTTTTGTCCGATTTTTATCTTTGATAGAATTCCTTGGGTGATCATGTTCATCCCGGTACCTTGATAAACGAGTGGAATTTGTCAAATGTGTCTGATTTTCCAAACTCATGTCTGAGGATTCTATTTTGAGAACCAACAGAATGTTGCAGGACTTTCATTACCAAGTGCTCGCATTCCACCAAATCTGTTTTTGAGGGGGTGTGTTTGGGGGTGGATGTATTGGCATGAGCCTGGTTAGTTCTATCACGTACAGAACGGTAGCGTGTGAGATGGTGGCAAACATTTGCTTTTACTACCCCACTGTGTTCGCTCATAATGAGGGTCTGCTCGTCCAGTCTGCAGCTCTGTTTTGGCTCTGCTGCAGACAGAAAGCCTGCCAGTGAGACTGGATCCTCAGTGATTAATTGAAGTCAGACCTGTTAAAGAGCCGCTCAGTTCTTGTTACTGCTGAAATGTCTCCTCGTGCTGTTTTGAATGGGCCTCGTGTTGGCCAGAGGGGGTAAATGAGTAAAGAGTTTCCTGTTGCAGTCTTGGCATGTGTTAGATGCTTGTCAAGTCAAATTTTATTGCCAGCAATTGATTTAGCCTGTTGTTTGATAGTTCCAGTGTCCTGTTCTAAGTTCTGCATTATAGCCGTAATTGATGTTCAATGGGTGTACAATTTAAATCGAGGCCTTTAGTGTAAATATTCAGCCACTATGTGAATGTACTGCTTTAAATGCTTGTAGTGAGAACACTTACCAAGGAGTTTATTTCTAAAACATTGACATTGTTAGTCTTTGCACTTTTACAGTTCTTACCTTCCCAATTGTTGATAATTAAAGCATCTTATACGGGTTTTGGATTTGAAGTGTTTATTTGAAGGCTCATATTAGTATTGTAGGTTTATATAGGCCGCTTGGGATTGTCAAGTGGAGATGGAACAAGTCATTTCCTTGTACCTGTGGTTGCACTTCTTATAAATGGCTCATTCAAGCTTGAAACTTGAACTTACAGTGTGGAGTGTGGAGTGGACAAACAAAATTGCAGTGACGCTGGATGATGCGATTTAAAATAATCCTGTAATTTGATTGTCTTAATGTCATTTGTTTGGAATAGAACAGTATCCATGATTCAAGATGGCTGGCTTTGTTTGTACGACGTAATGCTGCTTAAGCCTCAATGCTTTAAACCCTCACCCTGCTATGGGAGTGCTGACTCTGCGTAAAGGTAAAAGCTGGCTTGGTGTGTTTGGTGCAGTGTGCAGAGATAGGCTTGTTGTGATACTAGCTTGTCTGTTAGCTGGTCATAGACACCCTTCCTCTAAATACTCATGTCCAATATGTGGTTAAAGGCCACAGATGAGTGCTGTGTGAAGGTGCAGCCAATATGCTGTTTACTGAGCTCCTCGTTTGGAAACAGAGTCGACGGAAGCGATCTTGTTTCTGTGAGGTAAATGTTGTTGTCTGTCATTCCGTTGATCATGAAGAGATGCAGTGGGTAAAAAATTGTACAAATTATTTCAGCTATTGCCTATTGAGGCACTTTACAAGGAAGACTATATATTAATCTCTCAGCAGCCCAAAACTCCAAAAAATCCACTGCATGGATTACAGTTGATGTGGCTGTGGTGACATGGAACTGTGTGACATATGTGCACCTGACAGGAACTATATTTGGAAAAATGAGCCGTCCCAATAGAGGTCGTAACGAGATGCCCTGCAGCTCTCTCCTGTTGAGAAGAGTAATAGTTTTCCCCAAACTGCAGAAAGATACTTTCCTGGCAAGATTCATTTTTGTAGCGTGAGTTTGTGAATTGTCATCAATTGTCATCATCCCGTTAATGTCTTTGGTCACACACACACTCACACGCACATAATTGTAGGCTTAGGTTGTTGTATTGTACGCTGAAGCCTCTTACACACACATATATAAGCCTTACCCAATATTTGGTGTAAGCCTATCAGTCTCATTAACCCTTCACCTCTGTCTCTGACCAGACAGTGTCTGGACGCTCTCTCACTCCCTCCTATATAAAAACTATAAAGTATAACAATAAAAAAATAAAGCACATGGAAGTCAGCTGGAACAAGGTAGGAATCTGAAGAAACGTCACAGTTCCTTGTTCTGTCGAGTGCGTGTGATGTTTCAATGAACATTAAAAAAAAAAATCGTTTAAATGAGGAACAGGCATCCTTGTACGTGCAGCATGCGTGCAATAATGTCAAGGTTTAGACTGTTATTTTTACTCTGTCGTATTTTATATTTCAAAATGGTACATGGCGTGTCTTTTATCCTTCTGCATATCATATTAGCAGATCAGAATGCAGTTAGACTCAGCAGGACTTGAGTTCCACACAGACAGTTTCTCCACTGCTCCTCTTCATAACATTACAGTATTTCGCACAAGGCTTGAAGTTATGTCATTTGAAATACTCTGGGACACCATTGGGGAGCTAATCTTGATTTAAATTAGCAGTTTTTAAAGCCTAAGAAACCTTTCAAATGTTTTATGTATTCTCAATAATAACACACCACATGCATTTATAGTAATAAAACTTGATGCATAACGCATTTGCATAAGTGCATTTACTGGGTTTGTGTTTGCATAATGTATAGTCTCTCAAAATATCTACACTAACCCCTATTAAGTTTTCTCCATCAAAATCGACACCTTTGCAGGAGTTCTCTGCTCATTCAGGTGCTGTACAGTTCCACCCCATGTTCAAGCAACAGAGGCACACATTTAAGCTAAGCATTTTCTTCTTATTCTGTTCCCTCTGTGCCTGCTAACGCAGATTCAAACTCCTACCACACGCACGACACCACATTTCACACAGAGTAGGGAAGGGCCAGGCAGTCCTGCTGTAGTGATTGGTTGGGGATGCATTCAGGGGGCGGAGCTCGGTGCAGCATTGCCGGTGGGGGAGGTTGGGCAGGGGAGACAGCCAGTAGTAGTTAGTCAGCTCCACAGTCTTTTCCACTGCAGGGGTGAGGATAGAGACCTGTAAGGAAGAGACAGGCGATGTCATGTGGGAGGCAGACATGCAGTATGGACGAGCCAGCTGATATCAGAGGAGAGGTGAGTGTGAGAACGGAGGGAAGAGATGAGATGGCTGGCAGGAGAGGATGAGGAAGGAAAGAGGTTTGTCTCCCTGTGTGGCTTCAGCCGCTGCCTCTCTCCACCTTCTGTTGGCTTTTGTGTGCGGTCGCTGAGGATAAAGCATCGCTAATGTAACAGAAAGAAGATAAAGATGTCTGTGTCAATTTTCTACAACTAAAGTGTGTGTGTGTGAGAGAGAGTGTGTGTGTGAGTGTCTGTGAACATGCAAATGTGTTTGTTTGTGTATGTGTCAGTTTGTGAGGGTGTAAAGGTGTATGCTTGGTTTCCATCACTGGTCTGTATATGAGGATTTGGCATGTCAAAGCATGCACCACAACACATTCTCAGTCATTCCCTAAGTGACTGACAATGCTGTCAATTACACAACTTGTTCCACCTGTTTGAACGTGGCCAGAGACTTGAAAGAGCTGTTTGTCAATTATGCAATGCCTATTGTGCATTTTACCAGTGAGAAATGATATTGTGACTTCTGCCTTAACACTGCTCAAATACAATAAGGCAATAAGACATGTTAGAAAGTCTTCTTTGTTTTTCTATGAAGAGTTTGTTTACTGACCATGTCCTTGACTTAGTATCTAAGCTGCTTCGATGTGTTTTTCATCTGGTGGAGTCCAGATAACCATAGTTACTCTATATGGGAGCCAGTAGTTTGTGTCCTTTCATCTGTGAAACACAGACAGCCTCCACAGATTGGTCATACTTAGCAGAGTCTGATTAAAAATCTCTCTCCAGGAAACAGCTGTCCTGACCTACTGATAACTGCTGCCGCATCTCCACCTTTTGACTGAGAAAGGTGTTTTGGTGGTGTTTTGTTATGTACATTTAGATCCTAGAAGACTCAGATCTCCCTGCTGGCTTCCTGCACCCTCCAGAGACACGGCTGTTTTTAATCACACTCTGGGCTGGTACACGGAAAGAAAGAACAAAAAAAACAGAACGAGATGAGAGATCTGCTGAAGGAGATGGTAGTCAGCGTCTTTAACACAAATGAATGGTCACCTATTCCCCTCCTTCACCTCTGAGGGCCAAGGCTGAAATGTGATCTCCCTGTCAATAGCGGTGCGTCTGTAAGAATCAATGGGATAAGTATCTACTACTATCTAGGAATAAGTAATCAAGTAATTCAGAAACGTGAATTACCCGTAATTCTGCAGTTCTTGAATGGGGCTTTAACAGTGTCATTCTAGGTGCTGGGTTCATCCTTGGTCACCACAAGGTCATAAGAAGTTTTTCATATGGTTCTGGATGGGAGTTCTGATGGAAAGCTACCAGGAGACACACACACACATACACACAAGCACGTACACACACACACACACACAAAAGCATCCTCACACTCATCTTTGTGTGGTTCTGCTGCATGAGTCAGAGAGCCGAGGTCTTTGTCTGGGGATGTCTTCTAAGACTGTTGAATGTAAGTGAGTAAGATGTCCTTGTATCTACTCCCTACAAAGTCATACGTAATCATTTGAAGGACAGTTTTGCTTGGTTGTCGTGCAACGTTGTCCGTTTTAGGCAGAATTGCCATCATTATAATTGAAAGAGTATTTTTGACGTTCGTTAATGTGACAGGGTACTTTGGGTTCGACAGTGAACTCACTGACTAAGTAGTGCCTTCCTCAGAATGTGCCTGTAATAAATATGACTGAACATTATGAATCTTGTTTTAATTCTGAATTAATCCATTACTATTTAATAAAAAAGAGACTGGAAATAGAGTGTAGCCTAAAATATGTGCAAAGAACCAGCTGTACTGTTGGCCTTGGACATTCTTAAAATCTACTGTAAAAAAGTCTGTCCACAGGATTTTAACCAGCACAACACATGTAACACTTGCCTTGGTGCTGAAATCATAGCTGGCTAAGACTTGTAACCCAGCCGGGAGCTAATATTAGAATGCCCACCATCTTATTCCAAGAACTAATATTAGTGTGGTCCTGCATGGACTCAAGCTTAATTATCTGTGTGATTTGACTCATAAACACACAACCGGAGGCCTTGTGGCTGTTTGGCTGGACTGGTGTCACATCCACCTGGTTTCCTGGTCCTCTACTACCCCGTTCCCTCTTAAACACAGCTTATTATAGGATGTTTGAAAAGGATTGCTCTGTTGTCGTGGTGAACCAAAATGGAGGGTAAATCCATAAAGACCGAAAGACAAAACACACAATTATTTAATCACTTCTGTAGCCTGCCTCTTTCATAGAGTTTAATTCCAGACTAAACCAGACTAGATAATTTCCACCATGGTCCAAAACTCTTTAAAAAACATTTCTGATTTGTTTTTCTCTTAAATCCATTTGAGAAGTTGCGTACATGCTAAAATATTTACAGCGCTGAAGTCAGTAGCAACATTGGGGAGCAGTAATGACCCGCTTCTGTTGTGCCTCCTGGCGCCCCAGTTGAGCGTGTGTTACTGGAGAGAGAGCTTGTAGAACGCCAACACAGGTGCCAAGTTGGCCAACTCTCAGGGGACTCTTAGAGGTCCAAAGGAAGGGATTGGAGCACGAATTCTAGCAGTAGAGCAGGAGGACGACACGATTGTCGGAGCCCGAATCGCTGTCTGAGTTGCATTTTCAACCTAAGCGTACAATAATCCTGTTACTGTTCCCTACAGGAAAGCTTTTCTTGTAAATCTTCTCTCTGATCACTTTGGCAGCTCGCCACCTTCTCTCTCACAGACATATTTCCTGTACTCTATTTCTCCTTCTCTTATTCTCCTTTTCCTTTCTTCCTTCTCCTCTGGCTGCATGAATGCAGTTCAAGCTCATCAGCTCTTTCCAGGAGGAGGCTGCAGGCTTTTAGACTGTGTCTCAAGGGAGTGGCAGACACGACAGATAGCTTCACTAATCAAGCAGTAGCTTCTTTTTCAATCATCTATGACAGGGGTGGACATATCCATACCACTGGCCCAAGGAGACAACCCTCCCCATAATTGAACCCAGGGAGATAGTACCTATGAGATAAACACATCATTTGAATATTTTGATGATGGTATGACATTATGTCTGGAGAATAACAAAACCTTTCCCAGAATCCTTAGGCACCTTCTTGTTTGCATCAATGTCAATTTGGTTCCCTTCAAATAATATCAAACCATCATAAAAAACTGGTCCTTAGTAAGCACCAAAACGAAAAGCACCAATCAGAATGTCTGCAGAGAAACATAATGTTGTTTAGAGAAACATAATGTTTAGAGAAACATAAGAGGAAGTGAGGAGGAACTTCCTGCTTCACACCTTTACTGGGCTGTTCCAAATATCACTCTAATTGTAATTAAATCCATTAGCTTCATTAAACATGTCCCATGAGTAAAAGTGTCTAAATCTAGTACTGAGTCACAGGTAATTAATTATGGAAATGTTGTAAAATGTGGAAATAAGACTGACAGGAAATAATGCGTGAGTGTTTTGTTGGTGGCCCTATGGCCCACATTAAGGATAGGCACATGGACATCTTTAGTAGCATTAGCTGATCAGGATCTGTGTCTCTTCCATTAAGATGGATATAGTGCTCACCAGATGACCTGTGGAGAGGGTGTGTGTGCTGCGATGGACTGACGCAGTGTGGCATTTAGTCATCAGGAAAAGCAGATACTACCTCCTTTGATTAAGACTGACATATTCCATGTCTGGGGAGGATGAAATGTAAAGACTCGTCTTGCTAGGCTAGTGAAGCCACTCACAATGACATTGTGTTGTGCTTGTTTGAATATGTAGGTAATGATACATCTGTCCTGTCAAAATGGGGGTGTGCTTTGTTTGTAGTGTGTGGATACGTATATGAATGTGTGTGTGTGTGTGTGTGTGTGTGTGTGTGAGTGTGTGTGTTCATTGCAGAAAACATTTGCAGACGGCTCATAACGACATAGGACAAGCTGCAAGGATTATGGATGGGATCAGATTACCTTTGTAGGTCATCTGAGACAAAAATATTTACTACCTGTTGGACTATTTCTTCTATACCTCCGTGCTTCACCATCACTAATTCCTAAATCTAGGAGAAATATCTGGAAAATGTATTACGTAAATAACTTCTCTTCTTCTCTTCTCCTTCTCTTTCACAGGTATGAATAGACAGCTGTTGTGAACACCCCATGTGCCTGATTGTCCTCAGCTTACACAGCCTGTGTGTATCGACTCTCTCCAGCCTGCCTGTCTTGGAAGGTAGAAAATACTTACACTGCAAAAATACACTAACAGTGATACCAGCAGCTGGAATCAAGCAACAAACAAGCATGCAGGCAAACAAAGAAAAAGTGAATGTTGTCAATCTCTTTCTCCCTCGCTTTCTGTCTCCCTTTCTTTTTGATCTGTCTAGTCTTTTCTCTCTTCTTCGTAACTCTCTGTCTCTCGCTCTGCCCCTGTGATGTGCTGAGTTGAGGTCATGTCCCAATCTGGAAAAGTCCTTCATCTGTATGTGGAGGTAAGGCCGGCCCCAGAGCATGATGGGAAGGGGGACTCTGGAGAAGGGACTGGGAGTGAGTCAGCCCCAGTACCAGCGAAGGACGAGGCTGCAGAGCTTCTGTCTCAGCTCACCTGCCAGACTCCCACCAACACTCCCTCCTCTAACACTCCTCAGCATCTGGCCCAGGACTCCACTCACACCCCGTCTCCCCTGAGACGCGCAGTGAGCTTCCAGCTCCGCCAAGGCAACGACACTCCATCTCCCAGCATCCCTCAGCGGCAGAGTTCCACGTGCGAGGGCGGCTCTATCACCAGTTCCCCAGCGTCTTCTGGGAAGGTCACTGCCCTTCACACACCCACCAGCGGCAAGACGTTCGGCGAGGAAGTAGTGCACGATGGAAAGCGTTCTGTTGTCACCTTCAGCTACATTGAAAAGGCGAACGTGAGGAAGGTGGAAAGCCCTCGGAGCGCAATATGCCAGAGGGGGTCTAGAGAGGAGCGATCAACCCCCTCCCACATCCGTAAGAGGTTCAGTGATCCTGTGTGGTTTGGGAGCCCTGACTCCTCTTGCAATTCCAGTCCCAAGCTGGCCTTCCGGCAGCAGGGGTCCCCCAGCCTCCGTCGCCCCTCGCTAGATCCCATCGGCAGGGCGGCCACCCAGAGGGCCCTGATGGAGTTTGGTTCCCCCTTGCTTAGGAGCAAGATAGCCCACAGTGGGCTGCAGTCCTGCCAGAACCAGCAGGTTCGCTGTCAGTCCTGGGGTGGTTCTCCTGTCCAACGCAAGAGCAATACCTGCAAGTTCCTAAATAACCACGCAGATACAGAGAGGAACAGGGCCAATTGCGGCCTACCCAGGAGCCCGGCCTCAGATCAGCTTTCCTCCCATGCCAGGCAGTCTGCTCTGAGCAGATCTCCTAAATCTAGTCCCAGGTCCTGTGTTGGACCCCATAGCCCACTTCACTGGCTGTGTCAGGACAGAGGAATGGTTGGGAGTCCAGCCACAAAGAGACATGTGCACAAACCTTGTAGCAGTAACACTCCACCTCAGGGTGCAATACATCAACTTGGCAATACTCTTATGGAAGGTATGAATCAGCTAAGTGGCAGTAAACTGTCCTCCCCAGCTCATAGCCCTGAGGTAGCCCGTAGGCTAGCAGAAGAGGCTACCAAAGTGTCCTCTATCTTATCTGAGGTAAGAAGATCCTCATTGCACAATGCTTTAAGTGAACTGGTGAGCTCTAACTCGAGGAATATTTCTGGAATCCAGGACAGTTCCTCCACAAATGCACAAAGACAGCAGCAGACAGTTAAGATGAACATCCCTTTAAATAGCCAACACACGCCAGCATCTGACAACAGTGATTCTCACCAGCCTGCTAAGTCCCTATCACTGTCACATAACATGAGTTCACCAACCAATCAGGAGACACACCAACAGGAAGGGCCTGCCCAGCATCAAAACCCAATCCTGCCAGAGACAGCCGGGTCTGGGTCCCCTGCCCTACCCTCACGCTTCATACGCCCCTCCCATCCTCCTTCTGAGATCAGCTCCCCAATGAGAGACCCAAGGCTACTAAGGGCGGAGATTAGGCTCACAGACAGTCCCACCCTCCATCGCCGCCAGCTTCCACAGTACACTGGAGACTGCTGGTCCTCTCGGCAGAACAGCAAGGTCGACCTGGACTGCTACGACAGGGGTGACTGTGCTGAACTTGCTCGCAGGCTCTTTATAGGCCAGAGCGTTGAGGAGGCTCCGGTCAGCTGGACCTCTAGGCAGGAGTGGGGCCACCAGGAGGCCGAGACCAGCCCTAACCCCAGCCCCAGTCCCAGCCCTGGCCCTGTCCAGGAACAGCAGGCCCTGAGCCCCATGGCTCGGAAGCGGGCAGAGCAGAGAAGGAGAGAGGTCCTTCTCCTGGGCCCTGTGGTGCTGGACTCTCCGGAGGAGGACGAGGGCTGCGATGGAGATGTGGTGTGTGGCTATGAGATGGGGCAGCAGCCAGGCCTCCTGAGAGTGGAGGAGGTTCCGGAGGGGGACCAGAATGGAGCCATGGGCTCCTCCTCCCGGAGCTCCAGTGGGGTGACAGGAAGCCTGGGGGACAGGGACTGCGTGTCCCCAGAGTCCAGCCAGTCCAGCCACCAGAGCAACGAGACCGGAGCAGTCACCTCAGGAATACAGGTGAACAGAAGACAGAGAATGTGTGTGTGTGTGTGGGTGGGGAGGGGGGACACAAACATGCTAGTTCCGAACAATTATTATTGTTAAATATGTTTACTTATGAATATCACATTAAAATGGTTGACATTATTTGCGTTTGTGTCTGAGAAGACAGACAGCGGCTCGGCTATGCCTGGACCCTCGCTCCACTCGCAGAGAATAGCCCGAGCGAAGTGGGAGTTCTTATTTGGCACCCTGTCTGAAGAGAGGGCCAGTGGAGGAGAGAAAAGTGAGAACTCTTGACACGCTCCACTCATCACCCTATAATTATATAGATTATAGGTAGATTAGGATATAGGTAGATTATAGGTTATTATATAGGTAGATTATATAATTTTAATTCCCTAATCTTAGTGTAACTCAATGCATATTCCATGCTGTAGCTTTGCTATTTATCACAATGCATTCAGTCATTTAGTTACATCTTACAACAGTTTAAAATGTGATCTGAAAATACAAAATACAGCAAGGAATGATGGAACCAAATATCATTTAACAATGATATAATTACAAAGCATCTGAATTTACAGCACTTCAAGGAAGTCAACAATTTTTTTCCCGCCATTGCAGATACGCTGGAAGCTTGTACAGCTCCTCCCAGTGGCAACTCCAGTGAATCTCCCACCCCGACCCCTCCCTCCTCCCTGCCCCTCATCTCAGCCAATCACAACGTGCAGCACGTGGAGGTGGAACTGGTGACTCCGCCCCCGGCGGCGGCGGGCACGTCGCCAAAGACGGGCATCATCCGGAGGACCCTCAAGTACTCGGAGACCGACCTGGACGCGGTGCCTCTTCGCTGCTACCGCGAGACGGACATCGACGAGGTGCTGTTGGCCGAACAGGAGGATGCCGACTCTGCGTTTGGGAGTAACCGTAGCGTGGTGGGCACCTCAGGGACAGACAGCAGCCCCCTAGGTGGCATCTTCTACGAGAGGATGGAGGGGGAGGAAGAGGAGAGGCCTGAAGGGGAGGAGGAGGATGAGGAAGACGAGGATGATGAGGATGAGGTGGTGAGCTGGGCTAGCGTTCGCATGCAGGGGGATTCCAGGAAGAGGATGTATGCTGGTCTGGTGGAGCAGGAGGTGTTCAGCCAGCTACTAAGGAGGTGAGACACACACACAATCTACACAACACCAATCATACACAGAACACAGTCGAGGGTGTCCAAGGTCTTTCACTACCAACAGGTCTGTTCAAAATCAATTGGAAATGTTGGGATGTAATCTAACGTGAACCTTTGTCAATTGTTATCAACATTGTCCCTCAGCCTTGACAAAACAGAACAGCCTTGAACAAAGATAAGAAATCGATGTGTAACTTGTATCATCATGTTTTCTCACAGGGGGAAAAAAATGCACAAACAATTTGTTACAGTAATAGCTTTGCGATCACACTCAGGTCAAATCTCTAGAGTATAGATCTAGAAAAACAGCTGTACTGTCTTAGGAGAAACCTGTTATAACTGACATATCGATGCTTCTATTGTAGTAAATTACTTTCTTTCCTTGTCTTCCCAGACCCTTGGATGATGTCTTAGACACCCACCCTGCCTTGAAGTCACCCATTCTGGTAACAGGACCTCGCCGTACCTCTGAAGACTCCTTCAGCCGCCACTTTGAGAGCATCATGGAGTCCCACCGTGCCAAGGGGACGTCCTACAGCAGCCTGGACTGCGAGGAGCTCCTGACTTCCAGCACTCAGACCATCCTAACCTTTGACCTCCCCACGCTGACCCCCGAGATCCAGGGTCAGATCTGCCAGAGCGCCAGGCAGATTGTCCAGCTCAGCTTCGCCCCTCTGGCTCACTTCGATAGGCCCAGCCTGTCTGATTCCATCCTGACGGTGACGGGGGACTCGGACGCCACCCGCGCTCCCTCCAGTGAGCGGCTGAGCAGCAGCTCGGACGACACGCCCCATCGAGGGGGCAAGGAAGGGGCGCACCTGGGACACAGCTGGCACAGCAACCCCTCCTTCTCCTTTCCCAGGTCAGTGGGCTTGAGTGGGCAACAACAGTCAAATAGACTGTTAGCATGTTAGGTAGTTACTCTCATGGACAAAGTCTCTTTATATTGTGGGTTTTTTCAGTCTGTCGCTGGTATTCTGAGTCACTGCCAACCTCTGGGGCTATAGTCTCTGGTCTGGTGGCATACCAGCACTGCAGTGCAACAGTCGTAGTTAGTGAAGGTCATTGGGAGACTTGGGTGTGTGTGGTTTCCATGACGGCATTCAGAGTGTAGGTCTGAGCGAGTGTGTGCCTGCATGTGTGTGTGTGTGTTTGATGACTAAAGCAAGGTGAATAAGGCAGAAGGCTGAATACCTTTCACCTCCACCATTAGTTGCTGTCTGGAAAAAAGCCCATATTGAGAGATGCACCATCGCCAAGATTATTTCTCGTTTATCTACACTCCCATTTATTTTTGTGTCAATAGTCTGCAGCTTGTTAGATTCCATCTTTAGACCCTGAGGCGACAGAGAGATATTTATTTATGGCAGCACCGCAGTGCCATGTGACTGCACTGTCACCTTGAGGTACGTGCCACTAGATGGCGATAGAGGCCCTCTCTAGTCTTCCCAACACAACAGCCCTCCCATCCTTCATGTAGACAGGTGTAATTAATACAGTACAGATGGTGGCAGCCTAGTTATTGGGCTGTTTGTGATGTTGCCAACCTATTTACTGCCATTATATTAGGTAGACAGGCAGGATATTCTTTGTAATACAGGCTTATTTATTAGGTGTGCTACTGTTGTAGGATGTCTTGTCTACGTGTGCAAATAAACACGTTCTGATTCCTCTCTTTTGTAGTTTGAGCCTAGCACGTAGCCTAGCGTGGAATGACATTAGCCTGCATAGTGTGGAAATAAGCTCATCTGACATGTACATGGTAATAGGCTTATCTTGCCTTCATCATCATCATCATCATCATCATCCTGTCCTGGAAAAAAAAGAATGCATCACAATGCTCAAATGAATTGGCCACCATTTGTACACTCAGTTTGTACACATTAAAACACTCAGTTAGCCACTAATTGACAATCACATAATATGATTGCAGTTCTGCGATAGTGACATCATCACTGTTCAAATTGGCTGTTAGAGTGGCCACCAGCAGGACCATAACTGAATTGTGTGAGGCTTTGTAAGCCCATTGACTTGCAAAAAAAATTAAATAAATAAACAAAATCCCCTTGAAAATCCAAATAACTAGTTATGAAAATGCTTTCAAAGACTTACAACAACAACAACTAAAGAACTATTCACTGACCAAAATAGATGTAGTCCCTCTAGCACTCAACAAGCTTGAAGGCAAACTTGAGCCACTCTGACGATGTCAGATTCATGTTGACGCTGTCTTGGCAAGTGTCCAGCACCATCTCAGAGAGAAAGGACTTTCTGAACACGACAACAGGACAAATATTTTATAAGGCTTCTGCATTATTCGATCAAAGTTGGGATTCCAACCCCCCCACACTCACGTCTTCACCTCCCTCTTTTGAGATGTGATCATGTGTGCTGACACACACAGAGCTATTGTGTGGAACTGCTTAATGGACACAGAAAGGAGAACATTATTTTGTGATGGATCATTGAAC
Organism: Neosalanx taihuensis; assembly: GCA_030340665.1. Classification (NCBI taxonomy): domain Eukaryota; kingdom Metazoa; phylum Chordata; class Actinopteri; order Osmeriformes; family Salangidae; genus Neosalanx; species Neosalanx taihuensis. The sequence goes on along the minus strand of CM059303.1, from coordinate 11,886,270 downwards.
CGAATTATGACACTAGAAAAATTCCATCATGGCCTCTGAACAGCATTGTAGTTGCCTTTCAATTATACAAAACAAATGTGTTGTTGTGGCTGGAGCCTTGGCCCTGGGAAAATGCATTCGATAACAGACACCAAAATGGCTGAGTTTTCAAAGCCTCTCTATTCCTCTCTCAAACCAGTGATTGTTGCTAAAACAGCTAAAGCATTTAGGTTTAGAGTTTTCCCAGTCACCTTGTCTTTTTGTTGTCATATGTGCGGTTGTGCGTTAATATCTTACTTGTAGATATTAGCTCACTTGTACTTACAATGTAAACTGCATGTATACAGCACCTAAAAGAAAACTTTAGGTTTACTGCTCTGAATGAAAGTAATTAGAGCTAAGAGGTCAAGAGAGAGATAAAGACGTAGAGGGTTTGTAGCAGAAACATAGTTTCATACTATGCTTGCAGCCCAAGGTTGGCAAGGGAGGTTGGTGAGAGAGGGAGAGGAGGGAGAGAGGAGGGAGAGGTGGGGAGGAGTGAAATAAAGGGACAAACAAAACCTTACAGTGGGAGGGAGAGAAACTTGTACTAACTGCTCTTTTGCAGCAGAAACGTTTGTTACAGAAGAAAGAGCAGAAAAGAGAAGATAAACAAGAAGCGAGGAAGGTATTTTTTGTGCCTTTCTCACCTTCTGGGTGTTGCATGTCTGGACCGGGCCTTACAGAGACAGGAAATAAGTGATCTTGCTCTATTGGATCTGACTGACTGAGGAGTTAGTGGATGCAGGCAGGAGCTTGGACAGCCTCGATGATGCGTTCAGACAGGGGCTCCAGAACAGGAGGGATTGGTAGGATGTACGGTCTGAGGTATTCTGGCAGAGGAGGGACAGCCACAGCAGGCAAGGCTGTCAATGTCCTCTGTTGTCATGGTACTGCTGGGGAAGAGAGGTACACGCCCTCTCATCGTTCCCAGCGAAGGTGAGTTCATGTCCCTTGACTGCATCCCTTCTCTTCTCTTCTCCTCACTCCCTGCCTCTCCTTCAGCCATCAGACGTGGCAGAACTACAGCATGGCTGGATGAGATTTCTCTCACATCTCGAAAATGGTTTAGAATACAGCTGTATGTTGCAGCTGCTGTTATAGCAGGTGCTAAAGGTTTCAACCTGTATTTTGCTCTGCTGAGGTTTGCATGAGTCACTGATTAGGAAGTTGCTTATGAGATTCCAGGAGAACTTTAGATGCAATCAGTCCTCCAACACCTTGTGTGTTTTATTCAATATATTATTTTGTCTAGCTTCATATTTGAAATATTGTCCTCAAGACTGTATGGACCACCTTTGGTGGAGAGGAACAAAGACTTAAAGAAATTAACTGAATCATCATGTTGAACCATAGCTGATCAAATATTGTAATGTCATTTTTAAAATAATTATAATAATGATAATCTATTAATAATAGATTATATAATTTTAATTGTATTATATTTTTTTGTTGCTAAAAATCCCTGGAATCAGCAGTCTAAGTAACGTGGGTGATCCTGTGTGTTCTCTCTTCCTCTCTCCAGAGAGAAGGCCCGTCTGGCCACAGACTCAGAGTTGGACCAGGACCTCAGTGAGAGGCTGGGTCTGGGGAGCAGCGAGGCCCTCACCAACGGTACCCGTGCTGACCTGGCGGCCGCGAAACGTCTCGCGAAACGCCTCTTCAACCTGGATGGCTTCAAGAAGTCAGATGTAGCTCGCCACCTCAGCAAGAAGTGAGTAACTCACATTTATTATGACACATAACATTATTCATAACTTTTACATGAAAAATTCATGAGTTGGTTGCTATGCACAAAACATTTACACAGTTTCTCTCACTACTACCAGCTTAGTGTGGACTTCTATATTTCTTTCCATTTCAGTTCTTTACTTTTAGCCTGATTTCCATTCTGTTTTTCTTCTCTGCCTTCACTGATCATGTTTGGATCAGGATGTCAGGCTGTCAGTTGTTGGTTCGGCACTAACAAAAAAGAATATGGGATTAAAGGACTTCCTGTTTTCTGACTGATGCACCCTGGGAGTAACAGTCTTGGCCCCAAGTCTGCAACTCTAACTGAATTTGCTGGCTCACTCTGACTGACAGTCTGAATGAATGCATGTGTGAGAAAGCCAATGTCTGATTGACATGTTGTGCTTTCTCTGGCTTTCTCCCTCATTTTCTTCCTCAATCAATGTGTTTTCTTGTCCTTTCTCCCTCTGTCTTTCTCTCTAACTCTCTTTGTTCCCTTTCCCTTTGTCTCTCTCTCTCGCTCTCTCTCTCTCTTCCTATCTCTCGTACACTATATCTTTCTCCAGTAATGACTTCAGTTGTATGGTGGCAGAAGAGTATTTAAGCTTCTTCGATTTCGCAGGACTAACAGTGGACCAGGCTTTAAGGTGAGTCATCAACACAATCCAACCCCTCTGTCCTGCTCTATCAAAAAATAATTCCTTCTACAAAAAGGATTATAAAATATTGGAAGTTAGACATTCACTTATTCAAGAGGCATCTGTTTGATATGGCTGCTCCCTGGTGGTCAGCGAAGGTACTGTACAACTGAGGTCAAAGGACAGCCTCCTACATCCATTATCATCGTCAGACATCACTGGATATCTTCCTGACCTTCCTAACCCCTGCAGCGTATCATTTTGTTTGTGTTCTAGATCCTTCCTGAAGCAGTTTGCCTTGATGGGGGAGACTCAGGAGAGGGAGCGAGTACTTTCTCATTTCTCCAGGAGGTACCTGAGCTGCAACCCCCAGGTCATACCTTCTGAAGGTGAGAACACAACCGACCGCAAGACCCTGTCTCAGACCTGTGCCCGCTTGTTGTAGACTAGCTGAATCTGCCGGTGTCTTTGCTGTGCCACATGAGATATATAAGTCTCTGTGAATTTGAAGACAAGCTGTTCCAGCTGTCCTTTTCTGTTGTCCTTTTCAGATGCCGTTCACACCCTCACCTGTGCACTGATGCTACTAAACACAGACCTGCATGGTCATGTAAGTACAGAGCAAGGCGTGTGCATGTGCGTGTATGTGTCTCTGTGCGTGTGTGTGTGCGCTTGCGTGTGTTTTGGGCAGGGAGGATCCTAGGGGACTACTTTGAGCTGAGGAAGGATAATGGGCACTTTTAAGAGTTACATTCCACTCAAGGCCCCACTTATCGAGTATGGCGTCAGCTTTAAGGCAAATAACAGTCCCAACTGATCTAAGTTGACTAGGGATCAGCTATCAGGACTGCCAAGTGTTTACAGTTCACCCTTCTCTGTCGTAAATCAAGCACTCTCCTACATTTGTATCTAACATTCAACTCTCCCAAAGAGTCTCGGTATTTCTTCTCTACCAAAGAGTAAATCTAGGCCATTCATGGCTTCTTTGTACGATGTGCAGCATTGCAGATGATTAATTAAAAGTGGCTAGCACTGGCTGGATGAGAAACCTACTATCTCAGGAGAGGGGGGAGATTGAGCGATGACTGATACTGCTCCGTGCTCCATCATCATCATCATCATCATCCCTTAAACGCAATCTTCAGCTCGTGCACAAACTGAGTAGCTGGCATTCTTCCGAGACCCCTGATAAAATCGCCACTAGGTTTAAATGCAGCTTAATAATTGGATTTTAAGGAAGACAACAAAACAAATTCAAGATGTGACTCTACATGTATGGAAGTATGGAATCTAAAGTCTGGCTTCTACATTTTTTACAGAACATTGGCAAAAGGATGTCTTGCACACAGTTCATTGGAAACCTAGAGGGTCTGAATTGTGGACAAGATTTTCCCAAGGAACTTCTAAAGGTACGCAGTACAGATCTGTACGCACACACGGCATTAAAATGCACATAAAATGCTGAATTTGTGTTGTGTGCACCATTCTTTTTTATACGCACTGTGCGACGATGTGTATGTTTTCAAACTTGAAGTAATTGCTGTGTTGTGCTATTACATGTATGTGTGTGTGTGTGTGTGTGTGTGTGTGTGTGTGTGTGTGTGTGTGTGTGTGTGTGTGTGTGTGTGTGTGTGTGTGTGTGTGTGTGTGTGTGTGTGTGTGTGAGAGAGAGGCGTGTGTGTATCTGTGTGCTTGTTTCTGTCAGCTTGGCTTGTGCCTGGTGCCAGCTGGCAGCCTGGGTGTCTCTTGAGGCCTGTCTTGACAGAGCCGCCTCGGCCACCACTTCCTGTGGCACTCAGGCCAGGAGAGGCTAATTGTTGTGCTGTCTCCTGACTAGGAGAAGACATATCTCCCCTTGGGGCATCTGTGCTCTGGTTGGTCTGTATTAGATTAGCCCATTAGCTTAGCACTGTCGTGGGCCGTATGATAGGCAGAGGCCCTTTGGGAGTCATTGGTTAAGGAGCCTAAGGCACATGAAGCCACAAGGAAATAACCAAATCAGTTGGACTGCTTGGCATTGACGTGGCTAATGATGATGTGCCTGATTAGTTTTGTCATAAAAAAAATATTCCGTCAACCCAAGCCCCTGCAGTGTAAGTCAACAAGTTATAATGGCATATCTATAATGCATAAGGGAGGCAGAGGGCCACTTTCTCACCCGGAAAATGAAGAAAATTCATTTTAAAATGGAAGGCTTTCTTGTTATTAAGGTAGGATAGAATCAGCCCACCCCCTCCCCCCTGCTGTTTTGTAGGTCTGAAGTAAGAAAATGAGAGAGAGAGAATAAGAATGAGAGAGAAATGACAGAAATAAGCCCCTTGACCTGGGGTAGCTGTTTTATTCATGTACCGGATAGATCCAGGACAAGTCTTTTAAATCATGATCTCCTCCCACTATCCTCGCTTCGACTCTCACCTTTTCCTCTCCCCTCAAGCCATCCTCTCTCTCTCTCCCCCTCTTTCTCCAACTCTTCAAATGTTCTCCCTGCCCACTCGCCATCGCTTCTTTTCTTGTCACTTTGGTGCTCTCTCTCTCTCCATCTCTCTCTCTCTCTCTCTCTCTCTCTCTCTCTCTCTCTCTTGTCACTTTGGTGCTCTCTCTCTCAATCTCTCTCTCTCTCTCTCTTGCACTCTTCTCTCCACCTTTCTCTTTGTCACGCTGTAAAAGCCTGCTCGCCTCCACCCACTCCCGAGTTCTCCTCCATAATTTCCATTTTTATAAAATGACTCTCATTCCTTTCTTGCTATCTCCTGTTCTGATGATCTTATCATTCATTTCCTCCTCTCATTTTCCTGGTCTCCCATTTCCTCTCTTCGTCCCCTGATGTCGAGCCCTGGTCTTCACTCCCAGCCACAGCTGCTCCCCCAGGCCTCCTATCAACCACTTCCCTATAGGACAGACAGAGTTTTGTCCATGTAGATCAGGGGTCTCAAACTCGTGCCGTCGCCCTCAAGCACTACCCCAGCTGATACTAAAGAGTTTCTCTGCTTGGTGAAATCAGCTGGGGTAGATCTACACATGCACACAAACACACATGCACACATACACACACACTGATCCATAAACACATTTGCAGTCTACACACATATACTCAGACCTTCACACCCTCTTAATCACACACCATATCGCATACCGTTTGTCACTAGCACGGGTTTTTAATGCCACATTTTTGCCACCACGATCACCCCCTGCCCCGGTGCCTCCTCCCCTCTTTCCTTTCTCCACCTCATCCCTCTCTCTCTCCCTCCCTTTTCCTCTTCCTTCTTAAGGTTCAAAGTGTTTTATTTTCAGCCGTATGAAATAGCAGTACCCCCCAGAGGAGGCAAACCTGTGTGCTGTGTGCTATCTCTACATCACACTCCCTGTCTTTGCTAACATGCTGTCTCGCTTTGCTAACACACTTCAGTTCTTCAACCTTTACATGGGAGGAAGGGCGATGACCCTGATGATGAAGACGAAGATGGCCCTTCATTTATTCTTCCTCCATCTCCCCCTTCGTGCCTTTGTTTCCTCCCTCCTCCACCCACACTGTGAAAATCACATTATCACATAGTTGACGTACCATATGTCAAATGAAAGGCGTACTGCACATTCAAGTGTAATTTATTGTTATAGCTTTGTGGTTGGGTTCTTCCAGCATGCTGTTTATTAAATGCTAAATGCTATCGAAATGCCTGCGCATGAATGGATGTAGAATTGTTTTTAAATCAAAGATGTCAGAAAGCTCTTGCTTGCTGTATAAGCCTACATTGTAGAGTTGTTTGAGGTGATCATTTGGGGTTATTTAACCATGTGCCAAGTGTTGAACCCCTACACTGAAGGAGAGGGTACACACTGCACTGAGGAAGAGAAGCCTCCAGATAACACAGGAACCAGGCAGCCTCTGAAAATTATGACTATGACTTGGCATTCCCATGGTACATTTCTCTCCTCCTTCTCTTTCTTCTCTCTCTCTGTCTTTCTCTCCTTATCTATCCCATTCTACCACTCTCCCTTACGTCTTCCTGTCTCACTCTCCTGTGCTCCTCGTTCTCTTGCCACAGCAGATTTCTTAGATGAAACCTAGCGACGCGTTTACCATTAACATGACAATAGAGGGCCAGAGTGAAGCAATCCCCTGTACTGTGTAGCTGGCTATGTCGTGTGTGTGTTAAGTAATATTACCTAGCAAGAGGTATGAACACTGTCTATTGTTCAGGCTCTGAAACATTGATTCATTTAAATTTGATTTGTCTCCATAAGAATGTTTTGGGCACAGATTACGTTTTTTTTGTGTGTGGCATTTAACTACCCTTGTGAGATTTGGCCGCACAAATTCAACTGTTGCTCCTATAGGGATTTTATGGGATTTAAGGTTAGAATGAGTGTCAAGGTTAAATAACCATTGAAGTCAGGGGTTAGAGCTGAAGACATTTTGATTGGGAGTGCAGTGTTGGTACTCTTTTTGATAGCAAAACAAACCTTTGTGTGTGTGTGTGCGTGTGGCTTACTGTGTGAGCGTGTATCTGGAAATGTTTGCATTTCAGTACGTGTCCGTTTGATGAGCGTCATCATGACTTCATAAACCATCTAAATGGGAATGCCAAGGAGAGTAGTTGGCTCTTTGCTCTCCATAGCAGGACCTTCCCTCAGATCCAGCAGACTGGGAAATGGTTATTATCTCTCTGTGCTCACTAAATCATTTAGTTGGTCGGTTGGGTTAATTGCTGTAGACTCCCCATTCCAAATTATTAGAAAGTTTTTTCCTTGGCAGTGCACTGATTACATCGGTAAAGTTTAATTTGAGAGCAGAGACTTTGCCAACGGAACGCTGTAGCAGCTTTCAGCAAACCCCATGAACAGTTTCTTTATAGTGTCGGCTGGTTTTTGTCAGAGACATAAGACTCCAAGTAATTCTCTCTCTCTCTGTCTCTCTCGCTTTGTCTCTGTCTGTCTCTCTGTCTGTCTCTTTCTGTCTCTCTCACTTTCTCTAGCTATCTCTATTAACATCTGTCACATCCATCTTTTTTTCGGAATATCTCTTTTCTTTTCATCTCCCTTCCTGACGTTTTCGTTCTCGCTCTTACTCTTTTTTTTCTCACCCCAGCTAGCAGCGATGCGCAGGGGTTGGAGTGAGAGCTAATGATGCAGTGAAGTAGGTTACCTGCCCACATATTACAGAGAAGAGAAATGCTAAAAAGGCGCCTGAGAGACAGTGTATGCAGGAAATGACAGTAAAGTATTGACTTTATTGACTACGTTCATTCAGAATCACCCAGTGTGTCAGGGAGATTGGTGACTGTCGATAACTTCTACTGAGAGAAGATCATGCTGTTGTTGATTTTTCAGTATCTCTAAGCCTGGGATACTGTAAGCATGGGCAGCTCACAGCAGTATGTTGGGCGCCAGCCCTGCCCGTCTGTGCAGAGAGAACCAGGTCATGTTTGAGCGTGGAGAGAACGGGCTCTGGCTGCTTAGATCAGCAGACAGTGTTTGAATGCACTCCCCCATGCTCCCCAAGCTGTCTCCCTCACAACGGGGGGAGGGGCAAGTGAGAGAGAGGGCGAGGCCTTAAGGCTTTTATAGCCTCTCAACAAGAGTTGTCCTGTAGCAAGATGTCATCTTGATGCTGGTTGTTGTGGTCCCAGCTCCAGTCAAGGGTGAATGGTTCCCCAGCGTTTGTGAAACTAAGCCGTCATGGCTTCCTGACACCTGACGGGATCAGGAGTTGCGTCATCATTGTGAACCAGCGATGGGACATTATGCTGTGTCATAGTCAAAAAGAAGAGAGCCTTGTTTTGGTTCATGAACATTTCATGGGATTTTGTAAAATAACAACAAATGCCCACAAAGTGAATGTGAAATATTAATACATATTTTGGAAATATCGGCCTTCGGTTGTTAGTTGATTAATTTAATTACCAGCTGCTGTACGTCATCATACAGTATAGTAAGTCTGCATCACTTTCTTAACTCTTAGTGATGCAGACTGACTCCTTGAGTTTGAGTTTCTTTCTTCAATCTTCCAATAGTCTTCCAATAGTCTTCATTGCATATTGCATTGGAGATGCATGCCATATATTTGTAACTTGTCTGGCTGAATCATCTTATGGCTCTTCCCTTTGGCACTTCTTTGGTTTCTCACAATGTATGTTTCGTTACCCACAATTTCGTTACCCACAATGTTTAGGGACTATGACGTTGTTATGATCAATGGCTGATGCACTGTTATGAGTTTATCAGTGCCGCGAGTGAGTGACACTCGTTGAATCTGACTAAACTGATGGCGCTACATTCCGTGCTTCATCTTGCTCCCTCATTCCCTCTTGGGTTAAGTCAATATTCAATTTGACAATTTTTGTGGAGCCTCAACAATTTCTCATTTGTCTATCCAGCCCAGGTTAGTGACAGGTTCTCCATTTGCCGCTTCATCTATTCGGTTTTCTCTGGTCTTTAGTCACTGTCTAGGCTTGGTTGACATGGATCATTACACATACAAATCACATACAGTGTTACCATGTATATATGACACAAGATTATATTTCAGGAGAAAAATTGAGATGGATTTTTGAAAGGCGTCAAAGCTAGAAGAAGAAAAAAAAAACATGATCAGCGTTTTAGTTTTTCCATATTTTATTCATAGTTTAATAGCTGTGGACCTGAATGTCAAACATGCATTTGTTTGTGCTGTTTGTGCACGTTTGCGCTGGATTTTGCCTTTCCATCAGTGTGGAAATGTATTTTCACACTCTTCCTTGATCTTTCTGGAATCCGCACACACAAACACACACACACAGACATGAAATGGCACATGCAGAAACACACACACACGCAGCCTTCTCCTGCTGATCCTGTCTGCCTGTAACCCCCCCCCCCCCCTCACCTCAGTGTGAAGACAAGCACTGAATGCTAATTGCCATTCAAAGAATATTGAGGAGTGTGCTCATGTGCCTGTGGATGTGCACTGAGGAGAGAGTTGGGAGGCTGTGATTCGCTGCCGAAGAAGAGAGGGGAGGAGGGATGGGAGGAGGGATGGGAGGGGGGGAGGGAGGTACGCATTGAGAGAGCCAGAGCGAGAGCACAGTCCCTATCAGGTCTTTTTCTCACTACAATAGAGGCTGCTCTCCTTCGCAGCAGAGTAAGAGGAAAGGCGCAGGAGCAATAGAACCCCTGAAGGCGGACGATTAAAGACGGGAGCCCAGCCGTGACAGACGTCAGAAGGAGGACACGGCGACACTGACCGGCCTCGTAAGTGTGTGACAAAAAAAAGGCTATCTGGAACGAGCGAAGAGAAGTCAAGAGAAGAGAGAAGAGAAGACACCATTCTCTGGGTCGGAAGTGTACGTACGTAGAGAAAATAAAGAGTAAATAATGACCAGAGACTTGAAGATAAGGACACAAATCTGAGGAGTTCAAGATGAGGATCAGTCTGACTGTCATATTCTAACTAACAAACTGGTATCCATTTTATGGTTGGAGCAACAGGATATTTTCCCTAGATTCTCTGTTGAAAGGACCTAATCGATGGTTTCAGCTCCTTCACCTGACAGTGTTACTTATTCTGTCTTTAATTAGACTATCTTTGTTGTCTTGGTAGCCATACCTTCTTTCATTCATGTTGTTCATCCCCCGGTAAGAGTGACGCAATTGAAAGTGATTTTGGAATCCCTTCTTCCAAGTGGGGAGACAACTGTCCCTCCTTCCATCCATTGTGCGAGTGTATATTTTGTGTGTGTGTGTGTTTGCCTCTATATGTGATTTTTTGTGTGCAATTGTGCCTTTCTATGTCCTCATTTCCGCCCTTTGCACCCATCTGTTTCATGCTGGCTGTCCTTTCACACCTCTGCAAGTGTTGCGTACCATCTGTGGGCTTATCATTACGCGTCTGAGTGTGTGTCTGCGTGCATGTGCATCCTTGTCCTCACCGTGAAGCCATTGGTCACCTCAAAAGTTGCCAGGTTGGAACCTAGCCCATTTCCCGGTAAACTGGGCAGAAACTAGCGTGCGTATATACTGTTGAGGGGAAGTTACATCACACAGCACTCCCCTGACAAGGCCCAGTGGACTATCAAACCTGTGAATCACAGTGAGGGTTGCAACATATTTCAAAAACGTTCCCAGTAAGTATACAACGTCTGTACACTCAACCTGTGGTAAACCACACCCTCACTGGAATACAGCTTAACCAGCAGGTGTGACATACTGAGAAGTTCCAGTCAAGGAATCGTCATATCTTTCAATCTATAATAGATGCCCATCGGATCAATTATTCAAGTGCAGGGACTCTGGGAAGGCCAGAGTTGTGTTGATCAGGACTTCCTGAGGAGAAGCCTGAGGTTCTGATGCTTGTTGACACTGCCATGGATGAGTGACAGGAACTGAGAAACGTCTTAGCGCAACGCTTCCTGTATCAAGTGACGTGCCTCTCTGACTCCTTTCCCAAAGAACCCACTACCAGGAAAGACTTACCCAAAAGCTTGTGCCATTCTGGATCTTTTTTTCACTTTTTAATTGACGTCCATTGCGTGAAATAAGATTTTTTGGCAATTTTGAGACAACATTTGCTCACATTTCCCCTCCTCTGGGATCTGCCAACTGCCTCCACGCTCATTTTGGATCGTAAAGGTCTTTCTGCTCAGGTGGGACTGTGTGCAACACTCCAAGGCCATGATCGGTGTCAACAGCCTGCATTCAGCAGGGCGTCTTCGCTCGCGCTCACTCTGCTCAGTGCGCTACGGACGAGACTTCCGCATGATGGACCCTTTTCGTTACCCCCGTACGCCGCGCTCACGTTCTCTCAAGCCCCTGGTGTTCCCTGACCTGCTGGGAAAAGCTCAGGATGGACAGAACCACCCTCAGGCCCGCAAGAGGAAGAAGGTACAGGTTTGCATCACCAATTCGTTCCTCCACCCAACCTGGTGAGGGTTGGTTTTTGTTATTAACATCCCTTTTTGGTCGTCTTCATTTTCGGTCTGAAGTGAAATGTGAGGCATGGACTTTAGGTTGGCAGTTTTACTTCATAAGACGTGCTGGTTTCTGATGACACTTGTGCCTTCGTGTCATTTCGTCATGCATGATGTCATCATGATGCATATCGCTAGAGCGCAGTCTAATGAGATGTAGTGTATGGTAATGATTGTAATATGGACTGTTATACTTGATAGAATAGAGAGCTTTAGCCCATACATCCACTTGTATACAGCAGTGTTCTCATGTAAGTCATTAGTGTAATGGTGTTTGTTGATGAACAGGCTCGGTTCAGAGCCAGGAGCCGGTCACACAGAACAGTTGAACAGTAACATTACAGTGGTATGTTTGTGTGTGTGCGTGGCGAGCCACTCAAGACTAATGGCTCTCATTTGCTGCCTGTTTTGACGCTGATGGAGGGCGTGCAGTCGATGAAGATGACAAACATCCATCCTGATCCGTGAGAAAAAGGCGCGCCAACTGACTGACTGGTTTTAATCAAACCCTGCTTCTCCACAACCCTTCTCACCCCGCTCCCATCTCTAGTTCTGACAGGGTCTTTATATACGTTTCACTTATTGGACGTTCAAACACTTTTGAATGCACGAAAACTGCTCGTGGAAATTTTTTCACTGGAAGGATCATTCAGTGTTTGATTTTATAGTCTGACCCTGATAACTTAGTCTACTGAGCTGTAACCACGTGTCATAGTAAGGTTTTGGTCTTCTTGACAATCTTTACGAGAGGGTTGTCAAGTTTAGTTATCTGTATTTGGGATCCACACACAAAATGGACAATGCAAACATTGTGGCTGAGATTCTTGCAGCTTCAATTTCACAGTTTGCATTTGGAAACATATGTAGATGTCCATTAATAAAATTCACACTTTATGAGCGATTCAAGCTGTTAAACATGTCTGAACAGAACAGATTTAGATCTGTTCAGATCTGACATGAATCTTCAAATCTAGATTCATGTCAAAAATATCCGTGGTACAAAAGAGAAGTCCACTTTGAAATGGGCCAACTTCGACTTATTTGCCATACATCCTCCAGCTGTGCAGAGTATTAATATTTATGAACAGCTAGCTCGGTACGGAGTGTGAGCTTGGATTTCATACAAAACTTAAATTATCTATAGCAGTGGAATTTTGAGCCTAAACCCAAAATTCTTAAAGCCAGAGCTCATCATGAATATTCATGTCATCTGAAAGTAAAGTATTTCAATTAGTCCCAGTTTCAAAGAGAATCGACTCGATTGGACACACTGCAACGAATCAAGTCCATTTCTACACTGCACATATTGATGTAATTTGTAGGACAGTTCAGAGAAAACCAACTGAGAAAATTGAATTGAGGCCCGTCGGTGGTGCTTCATTAATGAGAGAACGTCATAAAGAAAAGAGGGGTTTCAGGGTGAGATGGACCCTCCTTCCTTACATGGTCGTTAGGGGCCATGCACAGTGCACTGCGGTCGAGGAAAGACATTAGTGGCAATGATTACTGTCCTCTCCATCACCCCAACGGTCACAGCTGTCTTCCACTCCTTGATCTAAATCCAACATCTCTCCCCTTCCCTTCTCTCCTCACTTCGAGCCTCAACGTATTAGAGGAGTCGGTATATCATATTCCGCTAGCATAGCCCATTGTCACTGAGGGGCTGGATTTGAATGGGAATGTCTAAAATGCTTGGCGGTCTGGCCAGATTTAATGGAGGGGGACGCCAAGTGCGCTGTCTTCTAAAAGCCTGTTTTATTTATCAATGAGGGCTGCTCTAAAAATCAGGGGAAATGTAATTGCACTTTATCAAATCCCATTTCTCCTTAAAGCAGGATTCTTTTGGGTTATTTGGCCAGCAAATCTTTCTTTACCAAAACCTAATTTCCCACAATGAGAAAGAGAATCGTTAAATTACAGTGCAGTCAGTGATTGATTGATTGATCGATTGATTATTCATGCTTGATTGGTTGCTGACTGTCTAACTGAATGATGACTGATTGATGGATTAATTGATTGTAAGAGAACATTCATTTTGCATAAGCAAACCTGTAATGGATATAAACTAAAACTACCTCACTCTCTTTCTTGGTTACAGGCACTCTACAACTCAATCAAAAATGAGAAGCTTCAATGGACAATGTAAGTCTCTCCTGTAATCGTATCACGAATACATTTTATTTTGTACTTGTATGACGTATTTTTGCACTGTATTTTTGGATAGGGCTGTTTAATGAGACAGAAGGATATTATTATGTTCTCATATCACTTCCCATTATGTCTTACCAAACCCCTACAGTAGCTGTATTTGTAAATGAAAAGGGCTTGGTTGATATAAGCCCTCACCAACCCTATTGGTGTCTGAGACTGAAATGGAATCTACCAGTAGAACATTCCATACACGCGGGCACATGGACATGCTCAGACGCGCGCACACGCACACGCACACGTACACGTACAACATCTACAATAGAACACAGATGTCATCAATGAAAGGTATTGATTAACTTGTTAGCACCCTCATTTATGACGTGAGTGTTGTCGTCCATGCGATGGAAACATTTGTGTGTCAAGGGTTGCTATTCTGGATCTCATCTCAGTGTGCTTTGGAGATGCCAATTAAGTCACTGGCTTTCCAAGCTTTGTTGCCATAGTGACAGCACCATGGCTACGGCTCCATAGCTACAGCTTTGCCGTCCTGAATTCTATCACAAATACACACCTCTGGACATTTTGCACAGATAAGACGCTTTTACACGCAGTGAACTGTCCCTGCGTTAAATGATAATACTTAACGCAGTGTTAACACAAATGTGCCTACAAACACACTAAACACAACTCCATGAAATGGCTCCACTTGCATCCTGTTCAAAGGTGTGACCACAGCCACCCACAACCTTCCCTAAAATAGCAGCACTCCCGGAACAGCTGAAAGCTGGTCAGAGGAACAGATCTAGCGAGAGATCCGCAGAGAGCCAGGCAATCCAGTTCAAACATCTCCACCGGAACACACATACGCCAATTAAAACACAGCCATGATGCACGAGGGCAGAGGCCACCATCAGAACAGTCATTTTTAGACACATACACACAAACACCTCACCATGAATACATGAATATGTAAACAATCAGACATTTTCCCTCCTCACGGATCCATGTGATTATGCAAACAGAGGAATACATGTGCACTGTAATGTTATGGGGAGAAGGGAAAAAAAACACAACGAAATATATTATTTTACACCCCCACAGAGACGAACACGGCCACTCTCCTTGGTGCAGGTGGATGCACCCACATGTTTTACACACACACACACACACACACACACACACACACACACACACACACACACACACACACTGTGCACACACACTATGCACACACACATATTTCCTCATTCAGCCCATGAGCGGGGGTGGAGAGCAGCTCTGTGGGTTCAGAGAGAGAGACGAAGGGAGGTATCCTGCATCCTTCTCTTCTGAGAGAAAGAGAGAGGAGGAAGGAGAGACAGAGAGACGTAGCCCATCTGCTTTATTATTCCTTTTAATCTACTAATCCTCCTCTGCTTCTTGCTCATTGGTTCTAATCATCTTGTCTTTCCACTGTCTCCTGTTGCCACCTGTCACCTGTGGAGAATAGGAAGAGGATGGAACTAGAAGTGTAGTCATCTTTGTATTGGATTCCCATTACACAATACATCACCGTGACAGGCGCAATATCAATACACGTCCAATTTTACACACCATAGTCATTACGTTTGAGATAAAGGGGATTAGTTCCAAAATGTGCTTCGTCGTTGTGCTGTTGTTCAACTGACCAAAACTATTTTGTCAGTGCTTGTTATGAGGCAGTGGTACAGGTGTACAGAGCTATCATGTCTGATAAGATACCTGGTGCAGCCATGCCAACACAAATCCCAGCATGCACTTCTCTAGATCAAGGCAACCTGTTCCTCAATACCTCAGCATTACCACCCCACCCCCTCTCCTCTCCTCTTTTTCTACATCTACTATTCATTTGTCTATCCTGTGTGGTTCTCATCCGCTTTGTCTTTCCAGGCTTTTCTTTTCCATTCTCTCTCTCTCTCCCTCTCTTCTACATCCATCCCCCCACTCTCTCTCCGATTACTTTGTCTCGGTGTAGAGTGGGATTGAAGCTGGCCAGTAGTTACCAGGCAACAGGCTGGAACTCCGTGCACATGCTCACTAGCTCTCCTGTTCTCTCTCCAGCATGGGGTTAACTGCTGTTATGTGCTGTTGGTTACTCATAGCCGGGTCTCAAAGGGTTCGGCAGCCATCCATTTTCTATTTTCAGTGTGAACTTTTGCATGTGCGCTGGTGAGGTGGCAAGTGGAATTGTAATTTCTTCCAGGTTTTTAAATTGATTGAACACTCATGGAACAATAAATATTCATATAATTTTACAGAATGCCCATTTCATCCCAAATTCTGAACAATGTTGTTCTAGGAAAATAATTTCTAAGAATGATCCTTTTAGTAAACAGAGACAGATTCAGCAATTACTGTATCCTTTTATGATCATATTTTACTACCAATCAAGATAGTTATACAGTACATATATTCATACAACTGAACAGTTGGCAGATTGGCAGGCTGAATGAGGATAGGTAGTGAACCAGAGGCAGACTGGAAGTCAGACATAGACAGGCAGGTGACCTCCAGGTAGAATGGGCTGGGTTCGGGGGAGGCTGGCCACATTGCGACAGTGTGAGCGTGGGGAAAGCTGAGATCCTCTTCTGTCTGTCAAGCACTCATTTAGATGGCTCCTCAAGGCCTTTAATGAGAGGCAGAGAGACATGGAGACTACTGGATTCTCTTCTAACCCACATTCATTGAATTGTAGCGGAACACTGAAAATGGGGTTACAATCCATAGCTTTTTACTTGGCCGTATTATAGATAGTGGAGAAACAAACACAGTATAGATTACTTAGTGGTTATAGCTGGTTTTTCCACATCCAAAGTAGTTGCCACAAGCAACGGGCAGGCCAAGGGGAAAATCATTGACACGTCTGCAACTCATTTCAGAGAAGAAAGGGTCCCTGGTGGCGAGGATGCCCCCGTTTTTCACCTCAAAGCTGCAACAAGATCGATAGTGTCGCTCTCCTGCTGTGGCTCCTTGTGATCAAGGAGGAAGGAGAAAAGAAGGAAATCACAAAGAGATAGAGATGCAGAGAGAGGAAGAGAAAGAGAGAGACACAGAGAGGGGGGAAACCCACACACTAAAGGCTTCTGGAGAACGTTTTTAATTCACTCATGTTTCCCCTTGATATAAGCTGATTTGTAATTTATATATTTAGAACATATTAAACAGTAATAAAACAGCCTCTCGCGTTAAAGATGGACTTGCTTTGAAATGCCATATCAGTTGGGTTTTTTTGCCAGCAGTTAAGAATGGATGGAGTGCGATTCAAAGTGATTGGATGAATGTTGATGTGATGTAAATGAGGCGTAATACGTTTCTACCTGCTTTTTTTTTGGTCTCCATAGCGACGAGGAGGAGCTGCGGAAGTCATTCTCAGAGTTGGGGGACAGTCTGGTGACAGACTCCGCCGCCAGAGCCATGAAGCGGGTGGGCAGTGAAGGGAAGCCCCTGGTGGACATGGCCCAGCCCCCCGGTACCCTGCTCTACAAGAATGGCTTCCTGGTCCGCAAGGTCCATGCTGACTCGGATGGCAAGCGCAGTACGTACCAAAGCAGCTTCACCATACCTACAAATTACATTTACATTTAGTCAATTAGCAGACGCTCTTATCCAGAGCGACTTACAGCAAGAACAGGGATATTCCACCGAGGGAATAGGAGTGAAGTAGGGTGAAGTGCCTTACCCAAGGACACAACGTAATTTGGCATGGCAACCTTCTGATTACTAGCCAGATTCCCTAACCACACAGCTACCACTCAGCCACCTGATTCATGTCCTTTACCTCACATGAACCAATGGAAATAACCTTTAGCATAAAGACCCTGTTTTTTTCTCACACTGTTCTTCCCGTTACAGCACCGCGAGGAAAGAGAGGATGGAAAACTTTCTATGCCATCCTGAAGGGGCTCATTCTCTACCTGCAGAAGGTGAGTCTGTTTGCTAATGAACCACCTGTTAGACATTGAGGAGAACGGAATGCACTGTGAGTTTAATAGCGTTACAATATTTCATGGGCACAGAACAAACAAACACAATCTAGGTGCCAAATAGCAGCGCCAAAGCTTTCACATCCTGTTTATGTCATCTGATTGGGTGGGATGAGGTGATGCACCAGCCAGTCTCAGAGACAGAGCATGTCAAGCCTTCAGACCCTGGCACTGCGTTGGCCCATATGGACCAGTGGTCCTGGCTGCCCTGCCATCCTCTTGGACCTGGGTTCTGCTAACTCTGTCACTTTGGACAAGAACAATGACCCCGCCCAAGGAAGTTCCCATGGAGACACACGGCTGTGCTCTCTGGTTCAACGGTCATGTCCCTTCAGAAGCCCCTTTTATTTTTGTGGTAGAAAGATGTACGCCTGTAATATGAACTGCATTTTATAGGTGATGATCAACGTTGTGTTATTTCATTTGTTGTTGTTTACCATAATTTCTAGGGAGAGTACCGACCAGACAAACAGTTGTCGGATGAGGACTTGAAAAATGCTGTGTCCATCCACCACTCTCTGGCCATGAGGGCATCTGACTACAGCAAGAGGCCCAATGTCTTCTACCTGCGCACTGCTGACTGGAGGGTCTATCTCTTCCAGGCACCGTAAGTCTTATCTCTCATATCACTCCTCTTAAAAACTGACCAATCACTTGCTCTGGCTCAGTTCTCCTGCAAACCTCTCTTGATCTTGATCGTTGCAAGGTCACCTTTCTCTCTTTTCCTTTTTTTGGGGGGGACCAACCGCAATATCTGCTCAATCTCTTCCCCTCTCTCTCTTCAGCCAAGCACAAGGCTACAACCCTGTTAGTCTCAGTGTGTGTGATGGCAGTTGTGTGTGTGTGTGCGTGTGGTGAAATGTATGTGTCTGAAGGAGGCTAGAGGCCTGTAAATCCAGGATGCAGCACGAGTGGCCACATGTTTCAGTCTCCCTGGAGGACCGAGCTCTGCTCCAGTTGCAGCTTGCATTTGTCCCAGATACCCGCACCTTCCACTTCTCCGGCTCAGTCTCTCGCTCGCTTCATCTCTCTCCCTTTCGCCATCACTTACTTCCTTGCTCTCTCGCCCGCTCTCCCCATCTCTCTCTCGGTCTCTTTGTCTTTCTCTCTCCCTGTCTTTCTTCTTCTTTATCCAGGGACTTTGGGCAAGGCTGACTGACTCAGTCTGATTACTCTCAGGGGTTTCTAATGGGCCTGTTAGCGGATAACAGCTTTTTTGTTGTGTTTTAATTGGCCGTTAAATTATTTCTTTGTCACAAGCAAAGCCACGTTTCTCACTGAGCTACTCTGATGAATATCTCTTTTGAAGTCTTACTTTGCTGTTTGGATGTGATAATGAGCAATCGGGATCCTTACATGTAGGCATGTCAAGGCTGCTGCGTCCAGCAAATCTTGGAATCTATGAATGTATGCTTTGTCCTTTACAGAAACGCAGAACAGATGCAGTCCTGGATCACTCGTATTAACACAGTGGCAGCCATGTTCTCCTCACCACCCTTCCCAGCAGCCATTGGCTCTCAGAAGAAGTTCAGTCGGCCGCTGTTACCAGGAGCTACGTCCAAATCCTCCCAGGTACCTCCACGCTACGCACAGGAAACTACCAGCAGCAGAGATAACATTGTGTCATCAATTGCTCCGTGTTGATTGGTTTGACCGACCCTGATCCTGTGCTTGTAGGAAGAGCAGGTCCAATCACACGAGGCAAGGTTCCGTGCTATTTCTACTGAGCTGGCTGAATTGCGTTCATATCCACCTGACCGCAAGGTCAAAGGGCGTGAGCTGGAGGAGCACCGCCAGAGGGACGAGTATCTGGAGTTTGAGGTGAGCTGAAAGCAGCTGGTCCCGCTGCTATGAAAAGAAAAAAAATCATTGAAGCGTCACGTAATGATGTAGTGGTGGACTGTCGGGGCCAGAAAGGCCTTCTCTGCTGGCTTAAACATCATCCGAATACTTGTATATATTTTCCCACAAATATATATTACATTATACCGCATAGTTATGCTCTTCATTTCATTGCTTTCCTCTTGGTTGCAGGCTCTGCTTCCAGCCTCAGGTTGAGATTTTGAGAGCTGGCATTAATGCTAGAGCTTTAGATATAGTTATAGTATACGCTTCTCTCCTAACTTCATATTATGTCATTTATTTATCTACCTCTGTCTCTCCCACTCTCTCACAATTTTCGCCCCTCAATTTTGCCACCGTCTCTCCGCCATCTGTAGAAAACACGCTATGGAACCTATGCCATGCTACTGCGGGCTAAGATCCGTTGCGGAGAAGAGGATCTGTCTGTGTTTGAGTCTCAGATCCTGGAGGACAGCAGTCTTCAGCGTGCCCATTCCAGCCCCACTCTGCAGGACAGCAGCCAGGCCAGCCAGGTGACCCAGGCCAGCCATGCTAGCCACACCAGCCAGGCCAGCAGCACCAAGGATGGGGGCAACAGCAAGGCCAGCAGCAAGCGCACTGAGGGCCAGAGACACAGCTACCGACAGGCTGTCAAGAAGTGAGGGGGGGCGGGGGTGCTGGGAGCGGCGCGGCCAGCTGCAGGCTGTCTCCCTGCATAGGTTTTTATTTGAGATCCAGGGGGTTTTGGAGCCGAGCTCAAAGGGGGGGGAATAAGTGAGGGGTGTAACCACGCCCCTGTGGCGCCTAACCCGGCACCCCGGTCTCCTCGACCAATAAGGGAGGTGCAGATCCTGTGCCTGGCGTGATCACTGGCCGATGCCAGTATGGGTGTTAGGAGTGAGTGGGAGGAGAGAGGAGCAGGGGAGAGGTCACAGTGAGAGATGGGGCTTTGAGAGAAGCCTCGCTGGGTACAGTAGCGTACTGTAAGACATACCAGTCTCTCTGAAGGAGCGTGCGCCATACAGGAACTTGCATACAGCATCCTTTCCTTTTCTTCCTTCAGGGTACCTCTCACGAATCACTCTCACTTTTTTCTTGACCTTTTACTCTGATTTGGGACCAAATATGTTTACACATTTGAAATCTACAGTCTCCGATGACTGTTCATTTGATTTCAGTCATACTACCGCCCAACTGGGTACAACTAAACGTTGTATTAGTACAGTAACATTAAGTAGATCCTAGTCTTATTGCATTGCAGTTCTCTTATTTGCCTCATCATAAACTTCTTATCCACATTACATTAGGGAGCCTGACTGTATGGCTACTTAAAGGTCATGAAATTTGCTCTATGAGGATGAAGATGGCAAGAAAAAATTGTCTGTGGTGAATTTGGTCAGTCTACAGCGTGTTACACATGAGGATCTGTACTGGAAGTTTTGCCACAGTCCTAAATGCATCTCAGCCCAGGGAAAGACAGGGGTGAGAGAGGTCAGGCAGACTTACACTCTGCCATCTCTCTGCATCTCTTTCCTCAAAGAGTTTCTCTCCTTTCTTTACTAACCGGGGCACTTGGAGAAGGAGTGTATCTTCTTTAGTGTATCTTCTTCAGGCTTACGCGATACTCACACGTGAGCCCAAACACGCCTTCGCAGCCAAAAGGAACATCGTCTTTTTAGCTCCTCTTCAACTGTTGTTTTTCTGAACCTCCTCTTGCTTAAGCTTTTTTGTCTTGCGATGAGCTTCTGTTCCTTCTTGTTGGCTGCTTGTTTTCTCAAGTGATCCGCATGCCTGCATCCAGCACAGCTAAGTTTGAACATTTTCTTCTGTGGAAGAAAAGACAGCGGCAAGATTTTATGGTTCATGTCGTCTTTTTTGTTGTTGTCAGGCTGGTGTCCCGACCCTCACATCCCCTCATCCCCATGTAATCTCTGTGTATACCTACAGGCACTCGTTTATAAGATCTGTTTTAAACACTCACCAGGCAGTCCCTGAATGTTCTTGTTTTTCAGTATTTTTTATAGTACTTTCCAACACTCATGCTCCTCTTGTGCAATGTTATATACTGTATGTCAAAAAGTATAATATTAAGAATATAAAGAAATATGTTCATCGTAAACATATGGGATGTGTCTTTTAGTAACCTGCTGCATAGTATGTGCTTATATTGTACTATACATTAAATGTAGTTTACAATATATTCAAAAGATTATCATAAAAATGCATATATTAAGAATATAAAGTTGACATTCCTTGTATTTAGCAGTTCTGAAGGCTTTGAGTGCTCAGTGAGAAATTAAATCTATTGTGGGAAAGACCAGTATCAAAATCACTAGGATTAGTCGATAAATCTTCACAGCTGTGGGTTTATTTACTGTTTAAAGATCTGTGTTCTTTTGCTGTTGTACTGTAAAACACATATGGATATATCTATAGGTATAGATATAAACAATTAAGATACATGAATATGATTTAATCATGACATGCCTTCAGAATGTCAAGTTTTTTAACTATTATGGGATGCAGCAGCAGGAGAGCAGCTGTTCCCCTGGTAACCAGATCAACTGCAATGCCAACAATGTACCAGCAGAGAGCGCTAAGGACGTCCAGTTGATTTAGACAGAATACCACCTTCAGCTCCTATCCTGCTCAGTAGTCCTTTGAGTGGGCTTTTCTCTCTTACAAAGCATTCATGCCAAGCTATTAAATAGTCAATATCCATGCAAACTATTCTGAACAAATGTGTGCGTGTGACATTGTGTTCATCAAGCTGTGGGGTACATGAATGTCATGAGAAGCCTATTCAGAGAATGTAGGATGGGGCGGACATTCTCTGCACATTTATATAATATACAAAGTAGGAGCCAAACATATCCAGCTGTGTGTGTCTGTCGTTATCGTTATCTCAGTGTTTGTCTTTTGTACTAATTGTTTTCTGTTCTAAATTGTACCATTTAGAACAGATAACTGTACATCATTTCTAACTAGCATGATGTACTTGCCTCTTGTCTTTTCTGTCTCTCGTTATTTATTTTTGTCCTTCTCATACTTCCTCTACTCCTTCCCTCGATCAAATCTCCCTGATCCTCTGCCACCCTTTTAACCTGATCATACTCTCTCCTTTACTCACCATTCATTTACTCTGCCTTCAGCATCAGTCGTTCTAATGTTACTACTTTCCAAATCAATCATTTGAACAGCTGCCTCCATCAGTTAAATGTTAATGTATATTGTTCCTATAAACTGATGACAAATCTTGGATTGTTATGTAACTTCATGTTACGGCTGTGATTCTGTTACTCTATTGCTTGATACTTGTATTTATTGATAGTATTTTACACTGTTGACATAATGTGGCCAACCTGTACAAAGGTGCTGTCCAAGGATACCTCCTTTGTTCTCCTGGGAAATGCTGGAACAGGAAGTTAAGACAGCGAGATCCCTTTAAAACGAAGAGAACTATTCGAAATGTTCAAATCAAAGGAGTCAATGAATGTTTAAATATCAATCTCTTCATAACTGGGGTCTACGCACTGCATGTCTTATATCCTGGTCACCCACCATGCGGAAGAGAGAAGCATGGCAGGTGTATGAGTGTGCATCAAGTGATAAGGCTCCCCACACTCATCTCCTGCCACCTACACACTCCCTCTGACATCACAAAACAGCTGCAGGATCTCCATGGCACTGGTTTGCATGGAAACCGCTGGGTCCCCTTGTAGTAGCTCTGTGATGCAAAAGAAGAAAGCCATTATGTGTGTGTGTTTAACTCATTCCCAACCAGCACTTCTGAATGTGACATGTATATATAAGCATGATATATATGATCTGCTTTCCTTTATATTATGTTTAGTAATTAATTAAAGGTTTAATAAGTAGATCAATATTTGTCTTTGGGTCATGACCATATTATTATTTTACTTTTTAATGATCAATCTGAATGAAGGAAGTTGTGTCGTGGTAAAAGGCTGTTTTTATTGCTGATGTGTTATGGAAACCATGCCAGCAAATAACTCAAAACTGTGACGTACAGTACAGTAGGAGATTCATTTCTGCATTCTGAAATGACTAATGATACACATAATGAGACACATTTCATTTTAGCTCTATGTGTCAACAACCAGTAAAACTCAGCCCTGTTTGGAGACATTGTTTGTACATGAGCTTTTATTTTGGGGAGGCATAGAGGAAAAATAAAAGTGTTTCAAAACGTGACTGGTCACAGTGTGTTTATTGTTTCTGTAAAATGTTTATCAAGATTATCACAGATGAAAGAGACACCTAAAATAAATGCGAAATGCTTTTGCACAAGTAGTTTTAATAAAAACGCAGGGACTTCTAATACCAATAGATTTGGCCATACCCCTGGGGACTTTTTTGAACGAAATTACTAATAATGCAAAGTAGGCGGGCGTGACATAGACAAAGTGTTGTTTTTTTTACTGTTGAAAGAATTCCGATAACATTTATTATTGTAAAAGTATTGAAATGTTGCCTATTATTTAACAACCGTTTACCATTTTATTAGCTGAAGGAACCAATTAATCTTAAAACATATTTTAACGTTTTCGCTGGCGAACGTAACCCAGTTTTCTTTTTCTTTTTTTTGTGTGAGTGGAGAGTGACGTCATATCAAGGAAAGTACACACATTCCTGTCAAGGTGCACTGGGTGAGCTGGAGCTACAATCTGTATCTTTGATTTGACTTAAATGATCAAAGTAAGGTACAGAATTTAATTTATTAAAATTGTTGCCTGAGTTTTTTTGTTGCGTAAACGATAACTTAAGTCTATATTTTGCAGCTTAAGCTGACATAGCTAGTTAGACCATACGCTAGCTGAGCTAAACTAGCTAGCTAGCCTAGCTAGGTTTCAGTTAATCTGTTTGTTTACTATTGAGATTCGAGTAATAAAATGTCAACTGACATAACAAACACGGGTTATTGAAGCAGATTTCTATTGCATGCCATATTAGCTTGAAATATTGTTTAGAAAACGCCAGTCAGTCAGTGCACATACTGTGTATATTTGATCTGTTTAGCTAGCCAGGATATCTGTGTGGTGTTTCCATTCGGTTTGGTTACTGGAATTATTACAGTCAACAATGTAACAATCCAGAATCAAAGACAGTCATATCTTCAGTGTGTAGCAAGGCAATTGCTATGATATAAACTGCTGTATTTACAGTGCACAATGGAGAAGCCTCCTTTCAGACAGAATCAGAACTGTGGAGACTGGGAGTTTAAAGAGAGAATAGGGATGGGTGGTTTTGCCCATGTCTATCTCTATCAACACCGTGTAAGTTCTATATTTTCACCTAAAGTCTGTAGCTTGAATTGCAGTTTATTTGCTCAACAAGATGCCTTTGGCTGTAGTTTTTCTCTTCAGGATCCTAATATGTACACAATGCGTGATTTGTAGTCAAACTATAGAATAACCTTGTGGTAAATCTCCTCTTATTTTTACACACTCTAAAGGAAACATCTGACAAATTAGTTGTGAAAATGTGTCGCCTGGAGTTGACGGCAAGAAACAAAGACAGATGGAGCAGAGAGATTCAGATCATGAAAAAGTATGTAAAAAAAAAAAAACAACAACATTAGTTTGGCAAACAAACCTTCCTATGTGTCTTGTTTACTTGGATTTGAGAGCATCTCGTTTTGATCTTTGACGTTTGCCACGTTCAGGATGAGCCACCTCAACGTTGTGACGGCCAGAGATGTACCTGAGGAGATGAAACACATTGCCTTAAACGATCTCCCATTGCTGGCTATGGAGTACTGTTCCAAAGGAGACCTGCGGAAGGTCAGAAGCTTGAACAAGACTATCTGGGGTCTGATCATAGACATATGCATTGGAATTTGGTATCATTTGTGTATTGGTTTAATTTACCAGATGCTGAGCAAGCCTGAAAATTGCTGTGGTCTTAAAGAAAGTGAAGTGATCTCCCTACTCAACGATGTTGGTGGGTGCAGTTTCAACGCTTTGAAACACCTACTTGTACCTAATTTACCTACCAATGGTTTCTGAGATGCTTTTGTCTTGCAGGATCTGGTATCCAGTATTTACATGAAAACAAGATCATACACAGAGATCTTAAACCAGAAAATATAGTTCTGCAGGAAATCAATGGAAAGGTAACCAGTGCAACACAGACCAAGCCTGTTCACTGAAGTGGTCATATTTGTGGGGGGAGGGTGTGGAGGGGTGTCTTCATCGTCTTACAAATGTTCTGGTTGTCTTTATTGTTTTAGTTGGTCCACAAAATTATTGACCTGGGTTATGCAAAAGACTTGGACCAAGGAAGTCTCTGCACATCCTTCGTGGGCACACTCCAGTACCTGGTAAGCAGTTACACACCACACCCCCACACACCTCACCCCCCCTCTTACCCTGTTCTTGCACTCGTTCTTTCATATAGATACCATGGGCATGAATTGAAATGGCCTGTAGAGTCTTAACTTTCTGTTCCTAAGGCTCCAGAGTTGTTTGAGAACAAGCCTTACACTGTGACTGTGGACTACTGGAGTTTTGGCACGATGGTATTTGAATGTAGCTGTGGTTTCCGGCCCTTCCTTCACAACCTTCAGCCTGTCCAGTGGTATGTGGAGAAGTGCCCTTGGAATAAGTGGGAAATGACATTGAAGTAGAACTATATCTTCTGTAAAAATTAGATGTGTGATTGTTTTGTTTTTTTTTGTTTTGTTTTTGGTCAACAGGGCAAGCAAAGTACGTAACAAAGGTCCAAAAGATATCATGGCTGTGGAGGAGTTGAACGGGGAGGTCCGATTCTCTACACATTTACCTTACCCAAACAACCTCAGCAGGTGGATATGATCTACCAATCATTCAGTGCCTCGATAAGTATCACAAGCTAGAGAACAGTTGCTGACTATACTGTGTGCATGTAAAAATAGATGATTTCGTTACCTAGCTGCTGGGGAGCTAAATGAGTGTTACACTTCTGTAGGACTCTGCTGGAGCCGATGGAGGGACTGCTGCAGTTGATGCTGAAATGGGACCCGGTCCAGCGAGGTGGCAGGATCCACCCTGACAACACCAAACCCCAGTGCTTTGAAGTGCTGGAGCAGATACTGAACATGAAGGTTTGAATATTCATAAGCTTTGTGAGCATGTTGGGGATTTATCACAGCCAGTAGTTTCTTTGTCATCATGGCTTACAGACAACTTGGTCTCACAGGCTGACAGTGTCATCTATGCACCCATTTCTTCCTCCATCTTTCTCTCATAGGTTGTCCATATACTCAACATGACCACGGCCCAGGTCCACTCCTTCCAGCTGGCCCCGGATGAGAGTCTTCACAGCCTCCAGAAGCGCATCGAGGCTGAGACTAAGATAGAGCTGGTTCACCAGGAGCTCCTGCAGGAGACAGGGGTGTCCCTGGACCCCAGGAAACCAGCCGCCCAGTGTGTTCTAGACGGAGTGGTAAGACTCCTCTGTCTCCCTGTCCTGTCATCGTAGGTTGTGTTCCTGTTCTGACGGTGCTGGCGTGTGCTACTAATCTAAAGCATTGTCTTTCTGTCTGTTTTTTTGGGGGGTTACAGAGAGGCTGGGACAGTTACATTGTCTACCTTTTTGACAAGAGCCTCATCAAGTACTCTGGTCCTTTCAGTGCCAGACAGCTGCCAGATAAAGTGAACACTATTGGTATGTGTTGCTCAGCACCATAGCTGTCTTGAACATGCTTTTTCCCCCTGTGCTCACTCATATCACATGTGGTGTCAGTGTGAAGTTCTGAAGTGATGTTTCTCTGTCTGCCTCTGCAGTGAGAGACGCCAAGACTCAGCTGCCTCTGGTTGTGTTGAGAAAGGTGTGGGGGGAGGCGGTGAGCTACATCTGCGGGTTGAAGGAGGACTACAGCAGACTGTTCCAGGGTCAAAGGGCGGCCATGTGAGTTCATATGAAGAGAAGAAAACATTCAAATGGAGAAAGTCTCAAACTGAAGAATGTTTGTTAGCTATTGGTGCATGACAACATTTGTGCTCTCGCTGTGTCTCTGGCTGCAGGCTGAGTCTTCTGCGTTACAACACCAACCTGACCAAGTGTAAGAACGGCATGTTTGCCTTCTCCCAGCAACTGAAGGCCAAGCTGGACTTCTTCAAGAGCAGCATACAGTACGATCTGGAGAAATACAGTGACCAAATGCACTATGGGATTTGTGAGTAACGCTGACCGGCCAATCATTAAAGGGTTTTCAGGTGAGTGGAAGAAGATGTTAAATTTGAATGTTTTTTTTTTTTTTTTCAGCCTCTGAGAAAATGTTAAAGGCCTGGCAGGAAAATGAGGAGAAGGCAGCTGCATTTACACAGGTACGATTCAATACATTTTAGATTTAAAATGGGGCAGCTTTAACATGTAGCATAATAGTGAAGCCTGAATGTGTCTTGCTTGTCCTTTAGGTGGCAGAAGTGAGCCACTTGGATGAGGAGATCATGTCCCTTCACTCAGAGATCGTTGAACTGCAGAGGAGCCCTTATGCTCGTCGCCAAGGAGACGTAATGGAGCAGCAGTGAGTGTTTGGGTCCAAGTCAGGAATGACATGCTGATGACTCTGCTGAGACACTTGAGAGCTCTTCTTGTGTGAGGGCCAGAAACCCAAGTGGGAGAGGATGGGGCCTTGTTAAAAACCATCTCCTGAATTTGTTTGTGAAATGCAATAAACATCCTCGTTTCCTGTCGTTGCAGAGAGGAAAAGGCCATTGAGCTGTACAAACAGCTGAAAATGAAATGCAGAAGTAAGTAATGTTACTGCACCAACATTTCAACAGAGCATCACTCCTTTTGGAAACAGATCGGATTGGAACGGATTCTAGATTGTCAACCAGCTCCAAGTACATGATCGTCTGTTCTGTCTCCCACCCACAGTGCCTGAGCCAGATGTCAGCAGTGACAGCACTGAGATGGTGAAAGCCATCGTTAAAACCGTGCAGAACCAGGACAAGGTTCTGCGAGACCTCTACACACATCTTAGGTACTAGCTTGTTCCTCTCGGTGCCCAGTGTGACTCAGATCAGAGTGTCTCTCCCGCAGGTTCTCGTCTTCCTCACCCGAGCTTTGTTTCTCCCGCAGTAAGATACTACTCAGCAAACAGAAAATCATTGACCTGTTCCCGAGGATTGAGAAATCTCTGGAAAACATCAAGGAGGCCGACAACACGGTGATGCAGATGCAGATCAAGAGACAGAGAGAGTTCTGGCACTTACTAAAGATAGCCTGTGTAAGTAGCCTGCTGCTGCAAAAAAAAGCATTCCTAGACAAAGAATCATCACCATCATTACCTAGCACAGTGGTCTTCAACCCTGGTCCTCAGGACCCACTGTCCTGCATGTTTTAGATGTTTCCCTGCTCCAACACACCTGATTCTAATGCATGGGTCGTTATCTAGCTCTGAAGAATCCTGGTAAACGATCATGCATTAGAATCAGGTGTGTGGGAAGGGGGAAACATCCAAAACATGCAGGACAGTGGGTCCTGAGGACCAGGGTTGAAGACCACTGACCTAGCATACAAATATTCAAACAGGCACAGAATTCCACGCGGAACTCGATGGCAGCCAGCCCAGAGACCTCCAACCCCCTCCAGGTTTCCCAGTGGTCCCAGTCTGCCCAGCCGGTTAGCGCCCCCCATCCCCTCACCTCCTTACCTGGACCCAACGACAGGTAGAGTCCATAGAGGAATGAGGACGGGGGGGTGGAGACGGAGGGTCCTTCTGTCAGTGGGAGGTTCACCCAATACTGTGATGTGTTCCCTCTGGCAGAGATGCTGCTCCACAGCTGCTTCAGGAGAACCAGAGGTTACTGGGTCAGCTGACCAGCCTGATGCAGGAGGCGGCTGATGAACAGTCTAGAAGCATGGTGGTGAGTTGGGCTTTTCAGCTTTAAAAAACAAACTTTTTAAATGCAGTCAGCGTGTTGTTGTTTTTTAATTTATAATCCCACTACTGTGCTGCACTATCAAGATAAGTGATTAGTTCTACCCTGTTTTTTTTTCTTTAATTGACTATTCAGAGGAGTGAATTGTGGGTGTCTGTCCTTCTGTTGAATGAATTGACACTCCAAGTTCATCCATTGTAAAACTATTACTGCTGGGGTCTGTTGTCTTGTTGGAAGGTTCAGACTGTAAAATCGGAACCCACAAAACCTCCTTTGTTTCTGAATATCCATTTGACCTTTGTTATATTGCATTGCATGTCTTGGTTATTTGGCATTTCTGTTGTAGGCTCAAGACTGGAGCTGGACAAAATATGAGTCATTGTCTGTGAAAACAAAGAAACAGAATGTGTAGGCCTCCCCAGACGAGAGACTCCGTACGGCACTTCCTGCCTGCTGGTAGTAACACTAAGGACCGAATGTCGTCGACAAAGGGAGTCATGGTTGTTCGTTGGTGATTCACTTTTATGGTTGAACTAAGGCAGATGTATTCATACATGGTCTGTAGCGTTCATCCTGTCATTTCCTAACATGGTGGAACATTGTATTATAGAGTATAGCCTTGTTTTTATATGACATGATCTGCACATTGTTAATGTGTCATGTACCTTATTTTCAGGCAAGCGTGTGCATTTCACACGAGCTTTTGTCGCCCAAGAAATGTCATAATGTCCTCTTATCTCCTACCACTGTTATTACAAAACCAAGCACATTGTAGCATCCAGTTCCAACAAAGAGTGTTTGAGGCCCGGGTTAAAACATTTTCTTTGCTGAGAACGTTTGTTATGCATGCACATTGCCATCCTGTTTTATCATGTTGCATGGCTTGTGACATAATAGACAACACAGGAAATGACGTAAGAGATCAGGAAGTTACAATCAAGCAACAGCACTTTGATACTCCCATGTATCCTATATAACAAGAAACTCTGCTAGAATCACACCCAAGAGGTTATGTTTTATACCCTGGTTGCAATCATTGAACAAGATGTCCAATTTGTTAATTCAAGTTCATATATTTTAGTATACACATTTTACATTTTTTGTTATCATATAGGACTAATTCAACATTTTTAGTGTTACAGGCAGAAGTAGCCTACCCAAGGTAAAAGAGGCTTCCCATCAATTGTCAATAGAGTAGATTGTCAGTCTTTTTAAAAACTGAACAAGTAATATACGTCTTTTATTTTTTTGCTATCATGTTTGAGCACATTGTTTCCTCATTATTTCCTGAATGCACATAGTATGGAAATGTTTGCAAGGACATGGTGATGGAATGTAATAGAGTTACGACCCAGAAATGCGATGAAGATGAATGGTTTCATTGCTCCAGAGAGAAATGTTCATACTGTATGCTGTATTTATGATGTACAAGTGCAATGGAAATCTTATTTTTTTTATTTAAGTAACATAAAAATGTTGATTTCATCACTTTAATGTGTGCTTACGTCCGATGGTTTAATGCTGTCTTTGAATAGTTCATTTTTAGTCATTGTAATGTAGAAATATCTGTATTAAAAGCTTTGTCATGGATTACTTCTTTCTTCTTCTGTTTATCTGTGTTGTTGCAGTAGCTACACTACTGTCCATTAACAATATATTGTTAGAAAGCACCATCGAGTTAGTGATTCAAATTAATCTACCAATGCTAATTTGATTGCTGTAATTTCATTCATCCGGTCACTATGACCCCTATCTCTTCCTATCTCTGTGACTAAATCTACGAATGCAGGTGTTACGATTTGTTCTGAAAGGCTGGGAATAATTCTCAGCCACTGATAGAAAGTTGTCAACTCAAATCTTCATTGTTTCCATATCCTGCTGTTTTCCTCTCTGTTGCTGAAAAGCCTGACTCACCGAACCTGCTGTGAATAAGCAATGACTCAAATATCCTGTTCAACAACCTCTACTATTAAAACCAGGTGTGGTTAAATTAATCATGAATCAAGTGAATCAACACAGCTCACTGAGCAGTCCTGCCACTCCAGTTCTGCATCTTAACTGGCCTTCCTGTGCTGTTCCAGATGTTGAACTACTGACTCATGTTCTGCTTCCCAACCACTTTCCTTATAGTCATGCACATGACTGCCAAGGAAGAGTCATAAGTCTGGGATTGGACCCCTGATCTGTCTACATCTATATGCTGGTTGGTACATTTGAAATGCAGTGCCATCAATGCCTCCAATTATTTATTTCCATGAGCAGATAGCTGAGACCTCTGAATTAAGCCTTTTTATTCCAATTTAAATTTATTACCCATCATACATTGAAAAAATCAGTTGTCAGCAAGAAAATTGCCACAGAATTGGCTAAAAAATCTCATGACCACAGTAACTGTTGCAGTAGCTAAACAACATCAGCCTGCAGACATCTTGACTGTCCAAACTGCTACAGTTTTAAGAAATTAGATGGTTTGGAACTAATGTAAGACATGGCCTCAGGATAATCTAAACAATGATGTATTCAATGATGAGAAGATTCAAAAATAAGAAAATGTAGATACAGCTGTGGAGTTCTGTATTTGAGCTAAGTACCCCTTTGTTGAATTGTAAACTGGTTTGAGGGATGAACTAGCAATAAATACTGTACATTCTCTTAAATAAGGCACTTGGCTTTGGTTAAAGAAAGACAAAAAGTAAGAACATAATTAATATTTTTCCTTAACCTGTAAGAATGTTCACGTTACTAGTACCCTGCTGATACAAATCATTTCTTAACAGTACATGACAAATTTACCAGCATTTCTGAAAACACCCTTTTCTACTGTACTTAGAATGCATATTGTGAGACATCCTTGTGTGAGGTTGGGTGTCATCAAGGACATTTTCAAAAACATTACTTATAATTAAGGCCATCCAGGATCTACTAGAGTGACAAATTAGTCATCATCTGTACCATGAATTACCATTTTATCCTTGTGTCTTCCTCCTGAAATTTGCTGAAAGACAGAACAATTTTATATTCTTCTGTAAGAGTTGTCTATGTAACCATGCAGTATGTTTAGAAGAACAGCTCTCAGTTAACATAAGGATGGAAATATGTTTCTCAAAAGTACCTTCAAATGTGTTCTAGCTGAAGGGAGGGTTATCTTTTACTGGAGGCAGTAGAGGCTTCACTGGAGGCAGTAGAGGACCACAAGGCTTCACTGGAGGCAGTAGAGGACCATGAGGCTTCACTGGAGGCAGGAGAGGACCACAAGGCTTCACTGGAGGCAGTAGAGGCTTCACTGGAGGCAGTGGAGGAGGACTTGATTTGCTTGCAACGTACTGTATAAAACATACATATTTATTATGTACATAATATATACAGTCTGTATAGAAGGTTGGATGAAGTTAGATGCTCAACATTTCCTCAAGTTCAGCAGACTAGCATAGTAATGACCTGAGGACAAAGCTTACTGTGTCTGTATGAGTTGAAGGATGCTCCACTTGCAGTTTCTTTGGTGGCTGTAAAATAAACATTTTATGAACTTGGTACTGACTTCTCCAATATTTTATTTGAAAAGCTAACCTATGACAGGTCTGATCGGAATGCAAACTTTGATTGATAAATGCACCCTCCCACATGTCACACAGAGCATGTATTACAATATTTATAGCTGAAGGTTGTTCTTCAAATTTGTCCTGTGGTGAACTATGATGACAGCGTACCTGCGGAGGAGGGTAGGTGGGCGGCACCATGACAAGCTGAGGTTTCCAGGCTTGTTTGGCAGATGACTCCAGAAAGGTAGGCAGGCCGATTTGAGGTTTACTGAGAGGTTTGCCATTGACAGTCCTTTCCTTGGTTGTGGGGTTTAGCAGACCTGGGGCTGTGTGCATCTTTCTGCAAATACAACTGAAGTTAAGTTCAACATCAGGATTTAAAGTACGAGTATGCGTAAAAAACACACTGTATAAAACAAGAAACTTCTGCATAACCCTAACCGTAATGCAAAGAACCACATTAGTAAGTATACACTGCATAACACATTTAAAAAACAACATAATTGTGAGACAAACCTTTTGAAGATGATGCCTCTCTTGTACTTTTTTCCAAACATCCATCCTCCAACAACCAGAGTTATCAGCAACAGAACAGCTGCTGTTAAGATCCCTGCTACAACTACACCCTGGCCTGCAGAAGAGCAGAGCAGATACAGGGTGTGTATGGAGGGTAAAGTTATATTCAAGGATAGAGTTCACAGTGCTAGATATCCTAACAGAACCAGGACATTTGTTAAGACTTACCTTGAGGAAGGTTAGCATATCTGACTGTACAGAAGGGAGGGGCCCAGCCCGGGTTACAGTGGCATTCTTTCTTATGGTCACAGACCTGGTTGAGGATGGTGCCATCATTTGGTGCAATAATATACGTGTAAAATCTGTGTAATATCTGTTAACTGTTGCACATCTGTCAACCAGTGTGGATGGTTCTTACCCCATTGTTGTTGCACTTTTTTGAACATTGCTCATTTGTGCCATATACTGAGACGTCAAGGCATTTATTTTCATAGCAAACCTGAGGAAACACAAGGAATTCCATCTTCAGACTGAGAAAACACAAACTAGGCTGTGACTCATATGCAGTTAGTCCCTAAGAGTCATACCTTGTTAGGTCCACATTTGGTTCCTGTTGGGACCATATCAAGGTTTCTGGTTTTGTCTTCATCGTATGCTACTAAGCACTGACCCTTTGACGGGAAAGTAAAGACGGTTTTTCTCCCTGTGATGGAGACTTCATTAGAGGCACAAAACAACGATCCACATTTCTGATTCCTAGAGGGAAAAAAAAAACACATCATATCAATTTGAACTAGTTTGTTCCTTACATAAACCAGATTTCAGATAGTGGTCTGTGGTTTAACAACGAGAAGAATATAATGTGGCATTAAGAGGACGTGCAGAGACAGATGGGTTGAGACTTACTGTCTTGCACACCTATTGTAGGAGCCTTGCACATTCCTTCCACAGTTGGCACTTTCCTTGCCTTCGCCATTTAGCCCAAAGCAGAAATCCTCTGCAACTGTAGCCGCTAGAGACCAAAATAAAATAAAGTTCATGAGTGGAGTTTCACTTGCATGGTGTACTCATCCAGCAGGCTGCAACATGTACAGTGTCTTGAATCAAGAAGAGGCTGCACCCGTCTTTGACTGCAGAGGAGTCGAATGGTACCTGGTCCGAACAGTCTCTGACAGTGTTGTTGATGTGTCGGGCATTGGCCGTCGTAGCAGTAGCCCTGACCGTAGTCACATGGCGTCCCATTCATCCGAAAGTCATCCTCAGGACAATCCTCTGATATTCCTGTGCAG
The DNA here is from genome assembly GCA_030340665.1 of Neosalanx taihuensis. Classification (NCBI taxonomy): domain Eukaryota; kingdom Metazoa; phylum Chordata; class Actinopteri; order Osmeriformes; family Salangidae; genus Neosalanx; species Neosalanx taihuensis. The sequence continues at coordinate 11,851,710 of CM059303.1, read as the reverse complement.
TATTCTGCAAGATCACACTCGCTGGCCGAGGGCCTGCACACACTGGCTTCCTGTTTGAACTGTGTGGTTCATGGAGACAAGATGAAACATTTAAAGAAATATTACGAAGAAAGCCTTGTTCATATACAGCAAATGAACCAGATGTTGGTTAATATATGGCTTCGCAGTTTCTGAACTGTCATTTTAAGGAAGGATGTGAAAAGAACATGGAAATTCACAGATATCGGTTTTTATAATCGTTTCCTCTAATTACAGTCCCATTTGGTCACAGTGGCGTAATTCTCTCACACACTCTTACTGGCCTCCTTCTCCTCCCTCTATGTTCATGGTACAAGAGTCTAGGTTCTTGAGTGTACCTGACAGTCCATGCAGCAGGTTCCCTGGGCACAGACGCTTCCGCTTGTGAGGCGACAAGTCGCAGCATCGCAACAAGGGTTCTTACATTCCTACAGAAGGTAGTTAGTTCAGAAGGTTTTAGAAGATTTGTCATTCAAACAGTAATAAAGATTGATTATCGTAACAACAAAATTCAGTCTCTAAATGAGGTTGGGAGATTATGTAGGAGAATGATACACGACACATTTGAATTCGGAGCTGTAATACTCACCTCCACAGTTCCACAGTCACATTCCTCTCCGGTATCCAGATAGGCATTGCCACATGAAGCACCCAGGAATAGTCTATCTGAAGTGGGTCTTTCCAACAAGCAACGTGGCAAGGCTCTTTCCAGGAAGTCTCTAAGCTTCTCCTGACTGCAACTACTAAAGTTTTCTGGGTAGATGGACCTGAAGAGGAAGAGCATGAAGATCGGATACCTCAGACATTAAAATTGTCTTTCTTGTTTGGGTTTGAGTTAAAGTAAAAAGGTGTGTTTAAGAGACACTTTTCATCATTTGTTTCTTACCCTATCTTTTCTGCCATAACACAATCAGTGGATATTCCACAATTGCAAATCTTAGAATCATGAGACATGCCAAGATTGTGTCCTATCTCATGAGCCATGGTGGAGGCCAAACCCATATAATCATTTTTATGGTCCTATAGGGAGAAATCAAATTTTTACAATTTAATATAAAATCAAATATTTCAAAATACTATATTTTACAATGGGTTTGGACTTTATAATCACCTGATTGATACCAGCTGAGCTTTCAGTGCACATAGTGAAAACATTTGCCAACCCAACAGTTTCACCTTCAAAATCTATGCCACTGTTGAAATAAATCAAAAAAGATTGGCCAGTCATTGTAATTCAGTCCTTCCTGTCCATAAACCGCATAAAAAGAAACTCCATTTAGGATTTATTTTTACCAGTGACAAACACACATACAGTACAAAGGACTCACGTAACTAACTGTGTGTTGTCATGCTTTACCCTCGCCAGAAGATCCTTCTTTCTCCACAAAATGAATCTATCAAGGGTCTTGTCTGAGTTTCTGTCCACATCTATAAGGTCCTTGTTAGTCCAAATCTCCAAGCCCACCAGCATGACCCGAATGTTCAGTGACTGGTATAACTAGAACCCCAAAAAGATGATTAGGTTACTTGTGCTTAGATGTATCTTATTATCTAACAGTACATCTGATGTATAGAATCATGCATAGAAACAAAACAAGGATTGAAACAGTACCTTGTCAACATGATTAATAATTTTCATCATACGAGCAGTTGTTTGATCTCCATATAGTTTGTACTGAAAAACAGAAATAACAGGCCAACGTCATGAAAATGATACCTCAACAAAATGTGTTTTGGTGACAACAACTGAACTGAAAATTATGAACATTAATCATTTTACCTCTGTGTTGTCAACCACCAAGTACAACTCGATAATTATTGGAGATTCTCTTGATATTTGGCTGAGGACAGATGGTGTTTTCTAAAACAAATGAAACAGAGCAAACCATCATATACAATATAATGCTAGGCATCAGTCTAAAATGATTTGGTCTGACACTTTATTGATCTGCATACCCATAGTCTGGATTTAAAAAGGCCAGCAACTCTGGGAGTCTGGTCATGGTCATAGTGGGTATGGTTGGGGTTGAAGTCTGGGTCATCGTGGTCATGGTCATAGAATGTGGTGCTGTTAATGAGGCCACAGCTGCCGCTGTTGGTTTGAAGTTGCTCTTGTTTATAAAGGGCATGGTCGCCATCGGTGCTGTGTTCCAGTGGTTCAATCAGGTAGACTTGTTGCCTCAGACTCACAGAGCCACTGGAACAAGAACAAAATACTGGATATGAACTCATCATTAACACACATTGCCTTCTTCCTTCATTGCAATGGTGTGAACTTGTACCACTCTTTGATTACAGACTTTGCTCAGGCCTTTTCCAGTTTCCCAGACATGGATAAAGCCTAGTTCTAGATTCCTTCAATGGAGACTTTCATTCACTTTTTCTCTTGCTTTAGGACTAGGCTTAATCCATGTCTGGGAAATTGGGCCTATATGTTGATTGCATCAAACTATCAATACCTTTTACAATGCAGTAAACTGTCAGTACAGCCAGCCCAGATATAGAAAGTTGAAAAGCAGTTGTTTAATACATACCTAAGGCCAGCACAGATTCCAACATTTACAGATGAATCATCAACACCTTGAATGTGACCTTGATAATAGCAGTGATCCTAATAATAATAATAAAAAAAAATAATAATGAAACTGTCATGTTTTGCCAGATGAGTTTTAGTGTTTTGGACAACACTGAGTAAATTATATTTTACCTCATAATTTGGTGATGTGTTCACCCGTCTTCCGTCTTCTGAATAATATGTTTCAACATAATCCTTACCAATAAGATTCCTGTATGAAATACGCCAATTAACATTTTGCGTATGCCTGAGCCATAAATGCATTGGGTCGAAACATATAAGGTGGGAATTTACCTATTTTTTACCAGATGAATGATATGGTTATTTCCACCAATGGGTAAAGCATATCGTACTTCCTCAGGATAAACCTATAAAAAAGGCGATGTTTACTTTAATACCTTCTCGGGTGTGAATTATAGTTATTGAATTATTTCATTTTTATAAAATAAAATAATACATACGTGCACCTGTTTAGTGAAAATGTTTCTTCTGACGCGAGCACTCAGTTTATATGGCCTCACTAAATCATACTGCTGCTTCCGTGTGCTGCTAACTAGTGGAACCGTACAAATACATCCATCCAGATCAACAGTGCTTATCAAACTATACATTATCTGCATTTCACTTCCACCAATTACTATTTTGTATTTAATTATTACTAAACGGGTCTGATCATATTTAAATGCTTAAAAAGTTTTTAACAGCCTCCATTAACACACCCACGCATTAATCAGTTACTTACCCGGTAAAAAGCATAACAGGAGAGTGTAAAAAAGTAATAACATGTTGAACCGCAGTATCTGAACCGTATGGTTGCCAACGGCTTAATAACATCTCAGGGGCAATAAGGAGGCTTTAATCCCGCCTCTCTGATCCGCACCCCCAGCTGGAAGCTCCGGTCAGTAAAGTGACTCACAGCACAGGACCACCAACCATGACTTCACTTTACTGGAAAGCCAGCCCAGATATTAATTACCTAAATCCCGCATAAATGGTTCTGCATCGATCAACACACTAGCTATGCCTCTGACATCGTATAATGAATCACAAAGAAAGATGAACACTTTTTATTTGACATTAACAAGTTCATGAACATGGTGCTTGTCTTATACTTTATACAATATACAATACCTCTAGTCGGAATACACAGATCCCTCATAGGCAACAATATGTAAAAACAGATTAAGTCAAGCATTTAACACCCTTACTGTATTTTTTGGGGGGAGGGGGAAGATAAGGGTGGGAAATAAATACAAATATTTCACTGGATTACCATTTTAAAGCCTTTGACTTATTTGATAATATTCCCTATGCCACCGCTTTCTGACTCCTCTCTATGGCCATCCTCTCCAGGCGATCAGTGTAGAATCCATTAAAATCCAACCTGTGGAAAAGAAAAAACAATATTTTCCATTATATACTGTAATAACTCAACAACACTATCCACAGCTGCAAAATGTAAAACTTTCGAGTTCAAAGTACAGTACAGTGACCCTGGTGATTGGCTTGAAAAGGTGTGGCAGATGCTTGGACCTTCGACCCACCTGTAGATGATGTTGATCATGCTGTGCTCACAGTCGTTGGTGCTGTAGATGCTGAGCTTGTCCAGCAGGTCGAGCAGCAGCGTGCTGAAGTTGCTGTCGAACTTGCTGATGGTGTTCTCAAAGCCAGCGTCAGACTGCAGAGCGTGCACATGCTCTGCTACAAACTGAAGACAGGCCCAACAACAGACACGTTACACATCATGAGTGAATTACAATGTGTTTTCTACAGTCTGCTAATTAAAAGTTAAAACAAGCTCAATCCAGCTATCAAACACTGATTAATAAGGTACTTTAACGAGTCCCAGCCACATTGTGAAAAGAGGCAAATCTGCCCCAGCCCACTTATCGTCAAGACAAATATAATGGCTGCATCCTCAGATATACCAAAGCCTCTACCCCACCACCAAGGCTCAAGTGTGGTGATAACTAGCTGCTGTATGGAGGCACCTTGGAAGTCAGCTGCTTTTTGTCTGCATCCTGAGGGCGTTCGCTCTGGGTGGACGGGCCTTTGATGGCTCCATGCTCCAGTGACAGGCGGTCCAGCCGCATGCTGTTAGTGAAAGCCTGCAATCAAAAACATGGAGTATATATCCATTAGCACGCGTCCAAATAATACATATTTATTATTAGATTAAATCATCCTTTATTTGTCCCACAGTGGGGAAATTGCAGTTCACAACAGCAGCAGGGTATAGTATAGCACTCAGAGTACCAAGTTAAAATGTAAAAATACAGTAACATACAAAGTACCTTAAGGACAATATCATATTTTATGCTTGTTTTATGGAAAAAAAAACCTTGAAAAGCTGCCGAGATGTTTTTGCGGATTGAATTTGTCAACTGACCTGCATTTGGTTTGTGAACATGACACACACTGACATGAGCTTGGAGAAGATCTTCAGGAGCTCTGGGTTAGTAAGCATGCAGTCTTTCAGACAGTTGTCCAGGAAGCTGGTGTGGTGACACAGCACGTCGTCTATGTTGGAGGCCTAGATGACAGAGGTCACATGACTGAGCAACCACATAGTGACAATGCCTCATTCACTAGTGACAACAACAGTTCCAGTTGCATTGAGAAAACACACGTGTGAACGTTTAGGTTGAAGAACCATAAAAAACGCAAGGATCAAATCAGTTTATGGTTTATCAGTGAGTGATGAGGTCATTATGATGTAAGCGTTTCTTCCTGTCACTTACAGACTTCAGGTTGTTCTCCATGATGTGCCATGTCGGCTCTATCACTTCAAACATCATGTAATACTGGATGTTCTGGACAAAGTTCAGCATGCGCTGTCTGAGGGCAAACGCTACAGAAAACCTACAGAAGCAACACATTGGAATCATTAGTATTTAACATAAATAGATCAAATCATCACAGTATTTTAAATCAAGGAGTTTAGTAAACTCACCACTTGGCTGAGTGTAAGGAATATTGTTTGGCATCTTTATTGCTGATCCAAACGTTGCACAACAGCCTCTCAACATGCTTACAATAAAATATGTGTCTGAATAGCATCTGGTATCTGGTCAGTGCTTTCCTGTAAAATAAATTAATATTCCCATTAAATGTTATATACTGTATCTTTTTTATCACAAATAACTTGCATTTATTACATTAATACATTTCAAGGATAGCACTACTGCTGGAAGCGAAAACATAATTTGACTGAACATAAACAATACTCATTCACAATGCTCACCTGCTACAGCCATTATTATTACATTATTATATTAGTTTTGTGACGACCATCCCCATGAGGTAATACCTGTTGATGATGAGGGACAGTGGCCACTTGACTATGTAGTCAAAGGAGAAGGCCTCCAGGCCACTGAGTGCCACGTCGGTGGGATCTGCATTGATGACAGCCTTCTCCTGCTTGGTCTCTATGGCCAGCACCCGCAGCAGCTGGGTGATGACATCATGAGGCATCAGGTCAATCTGGGGGGGGGGGGGGACAGGAAGAGAGCGGAGACTTTATCACAGTGATTCAGCACCACCAAACAATCATAGATTACCTTACTGATGTCTACTTATGTCTGAATTTGATTTGATTGCCTATAGTGGATTTCTAGCAGGGTTCTTCTCCTGTGCACCCAGCAGGTAGCGCTGAAGGCCTGGCTAGCAAAGAGGGCAGCGTGTGAAGAAGAGAACGACGCTGTCTCCGCTAACCTTCAGGTCATCTTTGAAGGGGTCTGTGTTTGCTGTGCTCATTCTCAGAGCCAGCTCCAGCAGCGCCTCCAAACGAGGAGGAACGATGTCGTCCACCGGCTTCTTCAGCTCGTCCTCGGTCAGATCCATGAAGTGGACAAAGAAATCCCCCTTGTCCATTAAGAAGTAGTGCTTGATTGAACTAGAAAACAACACAGATAAATATGAACGATTACAGAGTTGGTATAACTGCATACCAAGTATAATATCACTTGGTGTGTCTTATAAAATACGTGTTTGTCTGATATTATGTTCACCTGAGTCGTAAGACCAGCTCCTTCTCTTCCATCAGGAAGTCCAGCAGGACTTTGCTGGCGTAGTTGTATGACTTCTCTATCTGCTCGACATAGGCTCTCTCCTTCAGAGTGTACAAGACTTCCTTAGCATCGGGACAGGTCACATCCCGCCCACACTCTCTCACCACATTGAGGTATTTCCCTATGGAGCGGAGAGGAAGAGAATAAATATTTAACAACACTCTCAACGCCTCGTTGAATCTGATAGGATAGGAAACAGAGAAAAAAATGAAAAAGGAACCAAGTTATATCTTGTAAGCACCTGTGCTTAATATTTTATCAGCCAGTTTCTGGAGGAAGGATGGAATTCTGTGCTGCACGATCGTGTATCTCTGATCCCAGTATTTATCGTTGTAGTCCTCCTGAATCTTCTCCTTCTGCAACTCATGCTCTTCTACCATGAACTCACTACCAAGACACAAAGAAAGAAAGAAAGATTATCCCTTATTAGTCCCACAGTGGGGAAATTTTGCATGCACAGATTGCGCACTCATGCCCAAATAAGTATGCGGCTGTCAAATTTGTCTGCTGTGATGCTCATTAAAGTTGAAAGATAACAATGTAAAACAAACTGAAAGATTGTGGTGTACCACGGAAGTCAAAAGTTGAACGCACCTGTACGGGTCCTTGATGATTCCCCTGTAGATCCACTTCTCCAGTATTTCAAAGTAAGGGACGCTCGCTGCTTTGGTGAGGTACAGACACAGCTCCTGGGCCTGGCTGTCTCCCGTGTAGTTAAAGGTGCGATCGTGAAGAAGACTGAGCGTTGACCCACCCATGCAGTCTCCTTTGTCCACTGAGGAGGCTTCAAGAAACAAAACAAACTATGAAGTTATTGTCATTATAACGATCGTCAGATTGACATTGAGCATTACGCTTTAGAATCAGAATCACTTTATAGATCCCTGAGGAGAAGCTTTGAATCATGAACTTGCAAGTCTTACCGATCGAGGCCAGGATCTCCATGGTTCTCATGGTGGGCTGGATGTAGAACCACAGCTTCTGCAGGGAGAGCATGCCCTGCCTGTGAAGGTGTTCCAGCTGGGTGACCAGGATCAGGTACTCCTTCATCAGGGTCCTCATGGCAGACGTCAGGGCGTGGTTCACCTGGCCGTACTCGAAAGATGACTTCTCCTCTGTGAAACTGCCAGGCGAAAGAAAACAGAAAACATCACAAACATGTCCGTACATCAGGACCACAACACTGTCCATCAGTCCATCATCGAGTGGTTTTCCTCCGTTTTAAGTTGACACACCGTGTTAAAGTGGAGTAGTACGATGCCACGGGTAATATCCTGTTGACCAGCTCTTTAATTGACATGTCCAAGGTGGGGTCGACAATGAAAGAACGATTCTGCCTCCCCAGCACAGGCTGCGCTGTGATGTCACGCCCATCAACACCAATCAAAACAAATAGCAGATCCTCCACCAATGCCTGCTCTTGGGCAGCAAGTGGCAAGGTACCTAACAAAAAACAATAACACAAGCCAAACCTAATTGGATTTGTTTGGATCTTTGGCTTCACCATTATCATGCAATGTATAACAGACTAATCCTGTCACACAATCAAAGGGACACTATCATACCTATGGCTAAAGCTGGGTCTCCCACTGGTGTAGCGCCGGTGATGAAGTCTCCAATCAGAGCCGGACGGTCGTACACCCAGTTAGGAAACACAGGATTCGGTTGGTTGGGATTCTTCTTGTTGTGTTTGTCCCTCAGGTTTTTCCGTGTGACTTCGGCAGACTGAAAGAACCACATTCAAGTCACGAAACGTTAGGGATGGTCTTCGGCATTGAAAATCGATTCTGATGGATTGGAATCAATCGGGTTTCTAAACCAGTTTTGCCAACACCACTGGCCCACAGAAACAAGTGTAGTCAAACAAATATCCACCTGAGGGACTGTGGAGCTGGCTGTGACGTTCCCAAGCTTCTTGCGTAACTCTTCCAGTTCCTGCATGGACATCTTGGTGCTGGTGGACGGGATGGTAAATGTTGTGGTGGTGCTGGATGTTACGTTGGGGGATGCCTCAGACTTTTCTTTGGCATTTTGCTGCAGACATTGAAGTGTCTATGGCACAACAAAGACAGATTGACATATTCACACACACTCTAACAGCAAGTACATTAAACAGTCTCCGAAACTGATGATAAGATGGATAATCAGTCATCTGAGCTGGAACAACATTTTAAATACCTCTTTGTCCTCAGTAAACTTTGACAGGAGGTAAACCAGTGGATCGAGGTTGCGCACGTTTTTGGACTTGAGCTCATCGTACTTCCTTAGGAAGTCCTCTGGTGTTTTGGAATACTCCGCTATTTTAACCTGTGAAGGATAGTTCAGCCAGAGGAATGAAGGGGAGAAACCTATCCGGTATAGTATCCATGTACCCACATTCATTTTGGCCATTCTCTAGGCCAGGGGTGGGCAATCCTGGTCCTCGAGGGCCGCTGTCCAGAAGGTTTTAGATCTTTAACTGCTCCAGCACACCTGATACTAATCATCAGGCTTCCATAGAGCTTACGATCCATAACGATCCATTCATTTGAATCAGGTGTGAAACATCTAAAACCTTCAGGACAGTGGCCCTCAAGGACCAGGGTTGCCCACCCCTGCCCTAGGCCCAGCCTCTCCTCACCTTTGCACTATGTGCGGACACTGTTGTGGTCACGTAGGGGGTCCTGTGTTTCTGCAGAAGGTCGATGTATCCCTCCGCCCCATCACTTCCTCGCACGTGAAGGAGGCTCAGCAGCTCGTTGACGTCATGATGGATCCGAAATTCGCTCATGGTGCCGTGAACAGCTGTGGATCATGGGGATGAGTTAGCATACTAGCTGAAACTTGGATGCAGCCAGGATGAAAAACACACTACAAATAGGTACACTTGAAAGTGCATTCTTCTGTAATTTTGCTAGGTGAACATAGCCCGTTGATTTAGTGATCAACTTGCCCAAACGTTGGTACTATGAGCTATCGCCATCCACACTGATGCACTTCTACTGTACATAAGCTAACGTTTGCTACATTCAACCGATCTAAGAAACCTTCCACAGCATAGGTCTAGCAAACTAACTTGGGATAGCTATACGACCTTACAGACTAGCAAAGATGGAATATCGCTGACTGATAACTGCTTACGATAAAAATCTGGGAAAAATAGTTAATCTTTGTATATTAGCTACCTGAAAGCCTACTTCAAATGCGGCTTCAGTGGTCTCTAAGCGTTATACGTTGGTTTTCCAGCGCTTCTGCCCGCCCAGCCACTGTAACATGGCAACAGCATGAACTGGGTGTCATTTTGTCATTTCACAATAAAAGTATCTATCTTCATTCTCTTACTGTGATCATGTCTTATTACGGGATTGTAGCATTGCATATCAATGTAATTTTGTCTGATGGCTTATTTACTTGGCGATGCCAAACAAATAAAAACTGTTATTGAACATTTTCCAACACGCTCAATCCCAACACTGATTTAAGATTTTTGTATGTATGAACTTTTACTTTAGCAGGATAATGACATAGCGGAAGTAAACAATAATCACGTTCCAACCCGGAAGAATTGCTTTTCCTCTGATTAACGTTTGAATAAACAAGAAATCCCCATTTGTTTTAGGAAACGATTGTATGGCGATGTGGCTCACATTGCACATTTAATCGGACATTTTTCCATGTCTATATCAGTAAGGGTTAGACGTTGAAGTGATCGAATGTAAGTAGCAACGCCCTAATGTCAGCCACCTTGTTGAGAAAAATAGCCCTGCTGTGTTTACAAATCGGGTGAGCTACGAATTGTTTCCCTGCAGTGTAGCAGCTTAGCTATTATCTTGGTTTCTGTAGAAGAGGAAAAATATGGCTGAACTGCACGTTGTGGAAACTAGTGGCTCTGGCACTATAGAGCAAACCGAACACCGTGATGTCCGAGCCTCTGTTCGGCTGGCTTCGCCCACCCTCATGATTCCGCCCCGGAGCAGCTTGCCCAGTCCTGGGGTGTCTCCTTCTAGCAGATCAGTGTTTGGGTTCCCAATGAAGAGCAACCCGAGCTCCCCTTCAGAGCCGCTGGAGAAGCCAGGATCCCGCTGGGTTCGCCTGAATGTTGGTGGGACTTACTTTGTCACAACCAAACAAACATTGTGCAGGGACCCTAAATCATTCCTTTACCGATTGTGTCAAGAAGATCCTGACTTGGATTCTGATAAGGTTGGTGATGCTGTATCTTGTCGTGCTGCCAAGACGCGGTTGTAATATGTCAAATAAAAGGCTATCCACAACTGGGAAATTTACTATTTCTAACCAGCACTTTGTGATATCCACAGGATGACACTGGTGCTTACCTGATCGATAGGGACCCAACATATTTTGGGCCCATTTTGAATTACCTGCGACATGGAAAACTAATCATGGACAAGAACCTTGCAGAAGAAGGTCATTATTTTACTTGTGACTCACCATCTTTTAAACCAAAAGGATGTTGTTTGTCTAATAATGAGAATCCTCTCAGGGTTCTATTAGTGTAACTAAACAGTCAGAGATGTCTTGCAGGAGTACTTGAGGAGGCTGAGTTCTACAACATTGCATCACTGGTGAGACTGGTCAAAGAAAGGATACGGGACAACGAGAACCGAACGTCTCAGGTACAGTGCATCCAAAAACTTGCCCGAATGGATATTGGTGAATGACCTGAGGCATTACAGATTACTCTGTAAAGAACTGTGCACAGGATTCTTATATATTTTTTTAATGCACGTGTTTGTTGACCAGAGAAATGCATTTTTTTCGTTGTGTTTGTCTGTGCGTGCGTCTGTCTGTCTGTGTTTGTGTCTGTCTGTGTGTGTGTGTACATGTGTGTGTGCGTGTTTGTGTGTGTGTGTCTGTGTGTCCGTTGAACTGTGTGTCTGTGTGTGTTTAACTGTGTGTGTGTGTGCATACCGCAGGGACCAGTGAAGCATGTGTACCGGGTGCTGCAGTGCCAAGAGGAGGAGCTCACACAGATGGTCTCAACCATGTCTGACGGTTGGAAGTTTGAGCAGGTGGGCATGTTACAGATTCCTTTACATTTGGTCTTTTCATATTTTCTTTATTGATCGAAGTGTTCCAGTCAAATACCATTTGCACCAAAAATGCCCCCCATAACCGATAACTTACGCCACCCCTCTCACATGTGTCTCATGTTTTTCCTCCAGCTCATCAGTATTGGCTCCTCCTATAACTATGGCAATGAAGACCAGGCTGAATTTCTGTGTGTGGTTTCCCGGGAGCTCAACAACTCCACCAATGGCATCGTCATTGAGCCCACAGAGAAGGCCAAGGTGAATTCATCTTTTAGAAGTATTTTGTGAGTTCGAGTAGTGTTGCCGGAAGTTAACACCACAAGACAGACACAAACTACTGTCAGCAGTTAAGATAATGAGGAGAAACAAAACTATAACATAATTTACTTGCTTTTCTTCTTGTCTTCTATAATTGACAGGTATTGTTTTTATTTCCCCCTCACAGATCCTTCAGGAGAGAGGCTCAAGGATGTAAAGAGACACCATCTCCCGATCCACCTGGCATTTCTTCAGTCTCAGCCATGTTCCATAAGCTCATTCTTGTCTACCCCTTCGGCCCTATGTACCTCCTCCTCTGCCCCCTTCAGCCCTGTGCGCCTCCTCTGCCCCCTCCAACCCTGTGCTCCTCCTCCATCCCCTGTCCTCTGGTGTGCCTTCCACAGTGGGGCGATTCCCATGATCCGCCCCTACAGTGCTGCAACACAAAACCAATAGCACCATTTTCTTTTCTTCTTCTCATATTTTCCTAAATGTTTTGGAGGCATTTCAAGCAGCTTATTGTGACGATCGATAAATGAGGGCTTTTGATGAAAAAATGGCCATTCGATTTAGGTTTCGGTTGTTATTATGTCCTCACACTTTCAATTGAATCTCCACGCAGAGCTAAGTCTTCATTATCATCCTCATTCCGGTTAAGGCACAGTTAACCATGTTCCCTGTTTGTCTGACCACCCTGACATCTGTGATTATCTCCTCAGGACTATCAAAAGACATACAATGGATACATTGATGCAGACAACTGTACAGACTAAACTTATCCTCTCAAACACCATCCTAAATATGCCTCACTTGACCCTCCACTCTCCTGCCTGCTGGTTCACAGCTTCACAGCAGGGGGTCCCAGCTCTGGGGGGCTGGGGGTCCAGAGGTTGCACTAGGACCAACACGCAGGCAGCAACAGGCAAGCAGGTGTAGACCCCTGAAAGCAAGGGATCAGCAGAATCCCTCAATGGGTCATCTTATCCTGTCATTCACCTGACAGGAGAGGGGTAGACCCTGGTAGTCTGGTGGATGGCCCACTTCGGATCATCTGTGGCTTTCACCTTTAGGGCATCACAGAGAACTCCATCTCCTCCTGGCTTGCCTTTTGTCTTGGGAAGGGAACATCTTTTCGTAGCTGTGCTAAGGATGTTTCCATGCAAAAGAAAACAAATGACTCAAAAGACTAAAATACACCTGTGTACAATTGTCAGGCATGTGAGGAACATAAATCTATATCTATATATGTATAGATATATATATGATGACATTATTATGAAAAATTGAATGCAAATTGTGTAATTATTGGTTTATGTATCATAGTTGTCATATATTTGTGTATTATTGTTGAGTAATATTAATTTCATGGGGGAAAGTATCCATATCCTCCAAACCAGTCCTCCAGATGTGTTCCCCCACTGAGAGTTACCTCTTAATACATATTTCCAACTTAATAGATCTATTTTTATTTAGTTCTTTTGCATATCTTAAAATTGTAATTAGAGCTAAAGTACAGGTTAGTGAAAATCATTTTGATTTGACATGAAGAGATGGACGTGTGTTTATGACACTTGTGGTTCTTTGAGAGCCCGGTCCTCCTCAATGCTGCCTCGAAGTCTGGAGTTTTCTTTCCAGGCCTTGTCACATTCTCACGCCAATTTGAACTTCTTCTGCAGTTTCAAAGTACATCCAGCTTTACTGTGTAGCACCGTTTTGGTTCAAAATTAAATTAAAACTTAACAACAACAAAAAACAACCTTTCCAAATCACATTTGTGGAACTTTCTTGAACACAGAATCGTTGGATGTGTTAGCTGAGAAGAGTTTTCACTTTTGTTTTAGTTTTTGAGAGGAATTATTAATCTGTTTATTTTGTGACATTGTGCATTGTTCTGTGCCAAGAGAAATGGGTACTATAGCTTGACAGAATTGTACTTCTGTCACCACACACATATCAGCTATTTCGGATGACAAAGTCCTGGTATTTTTTATTTTTCAAACTGTCAGTCTGATTGTGTACTTAAAATCTGTTTAGGCAAAGGTGTATCCTTTGGATAATATCAAACCCCTTTTTTCAATGGTGTTGCAACTAACATACTTAAAACACTGTTTCTTGTGTATACTGAATATTTGGTGCAATGACGTTTTATCAGCATGAAGAATGCTTTTAACAAAGAAAACATGTAACGTGTTATTGTCATGTTCCCTGACTGTCCTCTCAGGCTTTAGAGCTCTGACTGTTGATGTGTTTTCATTTTTCCTCTCGGGTGCGAGTTGTGCAATTTTATGTAAGCAGACAGACTTGTGCTGCAATGGATGCCTGACTTGTCTCATTTCGAGGCATCGTTTTCCCTCTGGGACTTTGGAAAGCTCCCAGGAGGGTCGGTTTCCTCTCTGTCCCTGTCCAGTGTTGTGCCTTTGACCTGTATTGTGCACAGTTGTTCTCCTCGTTGTCATGGCGGCAATCGAGGCTCCTTTCCTACCTTAGAAAAACCTAGGAGAACCAAGGTTCGAAACGGTCTGGGTCCTCTATTCAGTCTCCATTATTCATCTTTCTGTGAGAATGAAATGTCCCTAGGAAATCGTCTTAACCAAGTCTTAACTCATCGTAAATATATGTTTATGCGTAGCACAGATTAACCAAGCTTAACTCAAATTTCCTTTGTGGCTGTTATTTCGTTTGAACTCACGTGAGCTGTTGCCGCTCGAGCTTTATTTGTCGTCCGCATTTTTCAGCTTTTTGTCCATACAGAGACGTGAACACAAGTGGTGGGTTAAGTTTACAGTACACCACTACCAAACACAATAGGAGCAGAGAACAGAGTCTTGGAGTGTTCTGATTTAATCTTAGTAAATGCCAGCTGTGCACTTTCTGGGGGAAAAGGAAGAAAAAAACTACTGGCATTTTATTAGGCTTTTTTTCTCTTAATTGCATGCTATAGGCCATTTAGACCATCTATATTGATCCGATTTCTAGATCAACTTTTGAAGCACTTACTTTTCACCAGAGTGAAAATCTTTCCAGTTGGCCTTTATGCTTTGCAGAGGGTTGATTATGAATCAAATTATTATTATTTGAATAGAACTCCCCTCTAAAAAAAAATTGAAAAAAAGATTGATTTCCATCTCACCTGCACTTGGTACCCCCTGACAGGCTATTTTTACTAATCCAAAGGAGGAGAAAAAAAAACGTCACACTCTTGACACGTGAAAACATGAGAGCATGCATTGTTCTTGAGATTACGATGTTGTGTACTGGATTGTGTCTGACCTCTGTGTTAGTGCAAAGTGTATGTGATGCATGGTTGGAGAGCAGAAGGAAGGCATGGCTCCAGTAGGTGTAGATTTCTTGTGTGGGACAGTGGGTCTACAACAATACCTTATTCTCTAATCACATGTTTTGTTTATATGTTGTTTCTGTATCCTGTTGTGTCAAGTTTAACCGTAGGTGAAATAACTAGTTTAACATGGAATTAACAGAATTAACCAACAAACTAACGTCTTATTAAAACTGGACACAGACCCCTCACTTTGGGTATCGCATTGATTCAAATCACGTTCCAACACAAAATGGAGAATGTTTTGAATGGTGGCTCATTCTGTCATAATTAGTTTAATCTGTACACACCTGCATGCATTTGTATACAATACATACACACTTGTACACTTATTAGACATACTAAAATGTCAACTATTACCAGTTATTTTTATTGTGTTGATTTATCAACAGTACTATATTGATGTCAAATGTGAATATTGTCAAAGGAGAATGTGGAGAACTGTTTGGAAGCTAAAAAAAAAAAAAGTTAGGTCGGATTTTCTTTTTATTTATTTTATATTTAGGGAACTTTTGTCTACAAATCCATTTTCTTTAAATGTAACAATTTTAACGAAATCCAGTCTGGTTTTCAATCATAAAATGTGTCTGTGTTTTAAAATGTGTTGTGTGTTGTCTGCAGCCATACAGTCATCAGTGGAAATATAATGCATTTAGCTGGCCTTTGCAGAGGGCTGAAGACCTTTTCATATTTTCAGTATGGACAGCTTTACATAAAGTGCAGTATGTGTCTATGGCGACTTACAGTGCCTATGTATTTCTAATTGATAGGAAATGTTCAGTATCAAACGATACAATTCATACTTGACAATCTTGACAAGAATATTAGTTGCTTAATTACTGCATAACAAATGCAGAGCCAGGGTTAGACAACAGAACAAACACTTCCTACTCTGAGTTACTCATGAAATATCCTCATTCTTCCAAGTCGAAGATGTAGTTACTCTTGTAGATGTGCTAATTTTCCCTATTTAACAGTTCAAAACATATTTTTTATAATAGGTAACTGCAAGATATTTTAGTTTTGAATGGTCTCAGTAAGAATTCAGTAAGCTGTGACCTTAATGCGTGGACCGCAGAAGCTCGCGCGTCATCTCCTCCCACTGAGAACCCTGGCTGAGAACCCGAGCAGTGAAGACTCGGGTTCCTAAGATCTGCGAATGATTACAACACGATACGGAGTAATGGGCATAGAAAATGTACGTAAAGGTGAGTTTAAAATTGTATTGTGATATTGCTGATATTTACAGATATCTAGTTACGTGTCATGCGCCTTAGGCTATTGGGCTAGGAGGGGTTGCTTTAAAGCCATACGGCGTCAAGCATAACATCAGTTTATATTGTACTAAATAGCCTGTCATAAAATAAATCATTTTAAAGAATGAGCATAACCTGCAGTTCTAGTCTTCCAGTACTACTCACGACAGGTTAACTTCAGTGTTTTTGTAAAATGTATTCACGCAAAATGATTAAAATATAGTAAACTTCTCGATGGTGAATATAGCTATACATTATGATTCGTAGACATGGCAGTTGTATAAACCACGTGGGATTGTTGAATAGTTAGTTTCACATGAATGTATCGGTTATACGATTAATTCAGGGTTTCATTACCATTTATATTTTTTAATTTAGCAGACACTTTTATCCAAAGCGACTTCCGTGTAAGAGCTTTACAAAGGAGCATAGGTTATTGATTATAACAACGAGGTAGCACCAAACATTGCGGATAGTCAGACTATAAAGCATGCATGTGGAAACCAATCAAGTGCCAAAGGGTTTCTCAAGTATTAATGGTCTATTGAGAGAACACAGACGTGGGATTTTAGTCTTTTCTACCGTAGGCAATTTATACTTTAATCAAAAGCATTAAACTTTTAGAAGCTGTGCCAATTCCCCCTTACTACTACAAACACTGAATGTCTGCCATCATTTACATACATTTTGACTATTTAAAAACCTCTGGTCATGTTTGTAGATTTAAAGACTGAAAGATGAAGTGTGTGACAACCTGTAGTCCACTCTGGCAAGCAGTTCCTGGGGCGTTGACCAAACATCTTAGCCAATGATGAGCCAGAGGAATGGAAATAAGGGGACAGTTGACTGCCTCCAGATGGAGACCAAAGCCCCCGGGCAGACAGCAGGCATGGAGGAGTGGACAGAAGCCAACGAGTGTGACACTGACCAGGGGGAGACGAGAGACCATGAACCCAGACCCCCAGTGCCCATGGAGGGGGAGGTGACCGCTCCTGATGGTGGCTGGGGCTGGGTGGTTCTGGTTGCTACCATCCTGGTGTTGGCTCTGACCCTGGCCTTTCCTTCCTGTGTGGGCATCTTCTACACTGATCTACAGAGAGAGTTCCAAGCCACCAACAGCCAGACCTCCTGGGTGCCTTCTATAATGACATCAGTGCTTCATGCCGGAGGTAAAGCTTTACTATAAAATGGTAAACTAGTCATGGCCAATGCATTGAACATGAGTGTCCCCACTGTGGGACTAATAAGGGATACTCTTCTTAATAATGTGCTGATTTGTGATGGAACTGTTGTCTAATTGTGTAATACTGTAAGTACATTTTCATTATGACTTGGGTCATTTATGACTTGAGCAATGTTCAGCTGAATGCTCTTATAGTTCTTCCCTTGGCACTTATTGGTTCTCATGATGTATGTTTTGTAATCTAGATGCCTGCTATGTTGGGGTCTATCAAGTTGTTATGCTCAGTAACTGAAGCTCTCTCTTGTAAGGCGCTTTGGATGAAAGCGTCTGTTAAATGAATAAATGTAATGTAAATTAGCAGGAATACCAGTTAAGAACCTGTGGTATCACCACTCTTATACTCTATAAGAAGTGGTTGAAGGACCTGGTCGAGCAGTTTGGATTAGTGTCTTAGAAAAGTGGAAAGGTGACATTACCAGCAAGACAGAGAAAATATTTGAAATGTTGGCTTCTCCAGAATGGTTTGTTTGTGTAGACAAAACAAAGCTCAGTGTTCTAACTAATCAGGGAAACCTTCTTTATATTGTGACTAGGCATTGGCTGTGTTCTAATGTTCATTGTGGCATTCCAAGCTACAATGTGAAGCTATTTTTCTCAGTTCCAATCGAAGAGCAGTTCCTCAAAAGCTGTATTTAAACAAACACTGTATGCATGTAACATTTACATTCAGTTATTTAGCCGATGCTCTTATCCAGAGCGACTTACAGCAAGTACAGGGACATTCCCCTTGAGGCAAGTAGAGTGAAGTGCCTTGCCCAAGGACATATCATGTTGGCACAGCCAGGGTTTAAACCAGGTACATTAATAGCCCGACTCCCTAACCACTCAGCCACATGACTGGAATAGACATGGAACACTGGACTGGAATGACATGAAACAGTGTGTGTATGACATATAATTTATACTTGAAAGGTGTGTGCATGTATACACTTTACACAGCATGTTCTTTCGTGTTGGTGCACAAACCTCAACTTTGTTTAAGAGGCCAAGTAGAGATGTCACGCAATGAGGCTTTGTTGGATTAAGGAAATGCCCTTGCACCGCTGAATCTTGAGGGTAGTTTAATGCCCCATTGTGTGTTTAACTAATAGCTTCAATCCTACAGGTCCTTTCTGCAGTGTGTTGGTGGAGAGATTTGGTTGCCGGGCGACTGTGATGCTTGGTGGGGTCCTGAGTGGGCTAGGAATGGCGGCCAGCTCTTTCACTCACACCATGACAGAGCTCTACATCACAACTGGTTTCATCACAGGTCTGTGACCTTACACATACCCAATTAGGATTGATTCATTTACGTAGAGTGATTTATTTATTCTATTACTGAACCTGCCAAGAAATACACCTGCAAGGAAAGATTTTACTGGAATGGAACTTGCCCCATCATAACTTTCCTCAGGGGAATGGCCCTGTATGTGCTGTAAGTCGCTCTGGATAAGAGCATCTGCTAAATTACTAAATGTAAATGTAACTAACAGCGATCTCTGTCACAACAGGTTTGGGGTTCTGCTTCAGTTTTCAACCTGCGGTAACAATCCTTGGCCACTACTTTGTGCGCCGCCGTGCATTTGCCAACGCCATGTCCTCCACAGGCACCGCCCTGGGCCTGTGCACCCTGCCCATTCTGGGAAACTACCTCCACACTGAGCTGGGCTGGCGGGGAAGCTTCCTGGTGCTGGGCGCTGTGCTTCTCAACTGCTGTGTCTGCGGTGCCGTGATGAGGCCCCTGGGGCCCCCACGGCATCGAGGGCAGCCGCTAATAAACCACACCCCCTCTCAGCCAGAGGACAAGAGGCTGAAGTGTACTGTGAAGAGCCTGTGTACTAGCGGGCTGGGCATCCTGCGTAAACACATGGCCTTTGACCTCTTGAGTAGCAACCTGCGGTATCGCGTCTACTCCATCGGCATCACCTGGATGATGCTGGGCTTTGTGGTGCCGCTGATTTACCTGGTGCCCTACGCCACGGACAACGGCATGGAACAGAGCCGGGCGGCCATGCTGCTCTCCGTCCTGGGCATCGTCAACATCGTGGTGCGGCCGCCTGTCGGCCTCCTCTTCAGCCTGCCCTGGTTCAAAGGTCGCCACATCTATGTGTTTTCATTGGCCCTGCTGGTGAACGGGCTGAGCAACAGCATCTGCTGCATCGGCGCTACTTTCCCCTTGCTGCTGGTTTACGTTGTGATATACGGGCTGTCCATGAGCCTTGTGGGCTCTCTGATGTTCACGGTGCTGATGGACACTGTGGACATGAGCCGTTTCCCTGCCGCCCTCGGCTTGCTCTCCATCATGGAAAGTGTTACCCTGCTTGTAGGCCCTCCGCTTGCAGGTAATTGTTGTGTTGGTGTGTTGGTATGTGTGTGTGTTATGGTTTGTGCTGAAAGTTATAGTAAAGGCAGGCTTAGGTTTAGTTTTAGTAATGAAGCCAAACCTGGGGCTCTCTGGTGAAAGCTATGAAGGATAATCTAGGCTGCAGTTTGTGTGTTGAAAATGTGTGTGCTAAGATTTATTAAGGCTTAAATTAGATAGGTAAGTGCAACTGTACTTTTTCTTTACATCTTTACTTTACAACACACTTAAGACAATGATAATAATAAGTAATGCTACTATGTTTGGAATCATTGAAACATCTCAGAAGAACAAGCTAAATTGCTTTCGCAACACAAGTATTTGCATAAGAGACTAGGGACATCATGAACAAACAATCATGTACTCCCAAAGAAAGCCATGCCCCTTTTCCTCTTTAGAATGTGTGGGTGTATTAGATTGGAATGTAATGGGTGTAAGAGAATGGAATGTCCCACAGTGAGTCTTGGGTTCTGACACGGGGGGTATGAATTACAAGCCATAGGTATGACGGGGATGACCCTAAAATGAGCATGCAGGTCATCTGATTGTTCCAGATTACATTTTCTCAGACAGACGATTGGCTGTACATGTACTATTATGTAATAATGACTCACTTTTTATTTCTAGGAATCCTGATCGACAAAACGGGCAGATATTTTGTAGTCTTCTTTGCCTGCAGTGCCACAGTTGCCTCATCTGCCGTATTCCTCATGGTGTCCTTTTACTGCCTGGGTAAAAAGGACGCGGTGCCAAAGAGTCAGCTGTTAGCTGAGAGTCACCCACCAAAGCTTGCTGTTGTCGTTGCTGCAGACTTCCAGGACAGTAGCGTGCCCACAGAGGGAGACAGAGACAAGGACTCAAGCTGCTAGACACTAGGCACTACCAAACTGTAAACTGTACACACTCACCAAAACACACAGAAGTGTACTTCACACTTGAATGGGACTGTACTATATGTCGTGCTGCTGTTCTTACTCAGATGTCAAAAGATCTTAACATTTTATTATGATTTCAATGCCCATGAAGCCATATCGTATAGATTACATTTGTTCTTTTTAACTGTTAAGTGAGTGTAAAGGGGTTTGATTAATGTTAAATGTGTAATTATACAACAATGCTGTATTGATAAGATCAATGGTAATTTATTGATTTTACAGTATGTCATACTGCTTGTAATCAAGCTGATATGTCTTGCCTACTATAAATAAGTACTTTCTTGTACAATATATAAAACTTTGTGCCTTGTAAAGTTAAACTGTGACTGAAATCACAACTTGGTGGGTTGATGACACAGGTGCCTTCAACTAGTATGCAACACAAAACATTTTCTACGTTTTTCAATATATTTTTCAACAAGTCAAAAAAGTATTTATAGTGTAGCTATATGATAAATACTGCATGTTCACAATACATTTCAAAGATACAATAGACCTTACTGTACCTTACACATTCTCTCCATGTGTGCATAGTTTGAACCTTTCTCATATACATGACAATGTTTTTACAGTAGTATCCTACTGAGATTTCACACATTTCTAGAGAATAGGCCTGAACTCTGACTGAAGCTAGTTTCATGTATCGTTTTTTCCAAAAATATATTATTCTTCATAATACTGTTTGAGACTGTAGTGGTGGGTATGATTTTTGCAATATATTTTATATATTTTTTTCTTTTTTACTGTAAGGCAATGCTAAGGCCAAAGTTGTTTCTTCATAAAAAATTGGTAATTTATATACATTGAATATAGGGATGGATGACAGCATAATAAATGTACAATACATATGTGTGAGTCTGTAGTTCATGCGCTCAGAGAAGGATGTTCCAGAAGATGTTTGTCATTCACTTAATGTTTGGTCGTTATTTCTGTTGCGGGGGAAGGAACACACCATCAAGTTCACAATGTAATACATTTGAACATAAAACCTTGATTATAAAAGTCACACGTTTTCAAAGTTCAGAGCAGCCTAAACACAAAACGTTTGAAAAATATGTGGCTTTGTCAAATATGCATGAAACAACACTCCATTCAAACTGCTAGAGTTCACGCTAAGCTTATGTTGATCTTGCTCAGATGGAAAGTGAAAGTAAAGGCAGAACGAAAGATTGTTTTTTAGCACACCTTTCGAAATGGAAAAACGGTAAGCCCATACGTTCAAAACTGTATTCACTTTATAATGTACATATACAAGGCAACGTATCTTTATTATTTTGCATGAACCAGATATTTCAACTATATACTATATATTTCAATTCGATTCAGGACCAGGAAATTGCATTTGGCGTTTAGTCAAATACATGGCCAGAGTTCTGTCCAAGAAGCTCATGTATTTGATATGTTTCTGTTTTCTCTAGGATGAACAAGGACTAATACCTGTCTATGTTTACCTATAAGTAATGGCTTCGGTCAGAACTTGGGGGCTATTGATTGTCTGTGACCTGACGCTCTGGGTTGTATTCTGGACTTGGTTATGGTTGTCAAAGTTTTCTAGCTCTGGAGGACTCGCTGGGTTGTGGGTTTTAGGAGCCGTACGGTGGGTATATCTGTACTCCCTTACTCTGCTATACACCCATGGAAAGCCCGAGCCAGTGTTGCAGAGGTGGGTGACAGTGCTGTGCCTTTTACCTCCTGTGTTTGAGAGTGGACGCAAGGCTGTGGTATCAGGGTCCACCTCAGACCTGCACGGTCTGGTTCCTGAACCCAGCATTGCACTGCTGTCTCTACTCTCATCTTCCGCGGCCTGTCTGGCATGGGAGGCGGTCTTTCCTGATGGGGCCACTCTAAAGGAATCCACATCCAGGGGGATGTTAATGAGGGTGGTGGGATACTGCAGACCTGATGCTTTCCACCTGACTGCAGCATTTTCCTTCCTGATATTCGGAGTAATAAGTGAGTATCAATGTTCCCACAGTCCCACTGTGCACGGTGGGGGTCAAGTCAGTGCTTGTAACCTGGTGGTTGAGCAATCAGTTAAATTTGTTTTACAGGTGATACATTTATCCCGTATTACCAAGGCAAAGTGATTGATATGCTGAG
The DNA here is from genome assembly GCA_030340665.1 of Neosalanx taihuensis. Classification (NCBI taxonomy): domain Eukaryota; kingdom Metazoa; phylum Chordata; class Actinopteri; order Osmeriformes; family Salangidae; genus Neosalanx; species Neosalanx taihuensis. The sequence continues at coordinate 11,828,544 of CM059303.1, read as the reverse complement.
AGATCAGCATCAACATCATGACAGTTTTAGTTACGCCATTGGAAGCCTCGCACTGGTCTCACTTGGAAGGTAAGGAACCCTGCATTTAATCAACTACAGTAATAACAAATGACACGAAATCGTTCTTACTTAGGTGTGCTTGTTTATTCCTTGTCCAGCTCACTGTTCTCCGGTTTGCGAGGTGGCATGTTCATGGTTAGCTTGTGCAGACTGAACCTGAGAATGAAACACATGTTGTTCCATAACCTGTTGCTGCAGGACATTCCCTTCTTTGAGGACAACAAGCCAGGTGAGATGGACACAGAAACGCAGTTGTCGTCATTTCACTTGTGTTTTTGTAGATGGGTCAGAGGGTCAGAGAAATAGTGGTCTTCTTTTCCTCCCTGGCCAATGACACGCTTTCCCCTCCTCCGTCCGGCCCCAGGTAGCTTGTCCTCCCGCTTGGCTTCTGACGTGGATAAAATGGGCCGCTCTGTGGCGCTGAACGCCAACGTGCTGGTGCGCAGCATGCTGAAGACAGGCCTCATGCTGGTGTTGATGCTGGGTCTGTCCTGGGAGCTGACTCTGCTCACCTGTGTGGAGATGCCTGTCCTGGCCCTTCTGCAGAACGGCTACAACACCTATGGGCAGGTAAAGACACCCAGACCCTGAGTTCATTTGAACTATAACTGTTGCTGATTTTTTAACTGCTTTGAACTCTTCTAATTTGTACAGACTACAAAAGTAAAATATGTTTTGTATGTAATAATAAATAAATAATAATATGGAAAATACATGTTTTCTCACTTGGGAAAAGGACCTGAAAAGTCAGATACAGGACTGTCAGGCCCAGACCAAAGAGATGGCTTCACAGGCCATCAGGGCAGTGCGGACAGTCCGCAGTTTCAGGGCAGAGGACAAGGAGTTGGAAAGGTACCGCGAGGCACTGAACCAGATGTTCCTGGTCCAGAAACGCAAGGGAATCTTAAGTGCAGTTCACCTCCTAGCACAAAGGGTAAGCTGCCACACGTTCACATCTAAGTTGATCTAAAAAACGTTAGCTTACCAGTTTTCTGCAGGGAATGTCAGTATAATTCAAGTTATGGGATTCTGTGAAGAAAAGGTTTCTTGCATTAGTATTGCACATATTAACTACAGACTTACATGATGTGAATCGCTGTCATTGTCAAATAGAAAACTCCTTTTACTCTCACTGTCTTTACAGCTGGTTACTCTGGGAATCAAAGTGACCATGCTGTGGCAAGGTCGGAGACTCATGTCCTCAGGCCAGCTGAGCATCGGTAGCCTGATCACATTTGTACTCTACCAGAAACCTATGGCAACCAACATGAGGGTATAATAGCACCTTATTGGAAATTATGATATGTTTTGCTGTGGACTGCTTTGAGACATTGGTATGATCTCTCCATGTTCTCAGGAAATCCTGTTTGGCTTTGGGGAGATGGTGAACACTCTTGGGGTGACAGCCAAGGTCTTACACTTTCTGGACAGAAAACCAAAGCAACAGGAAGCAGGAGATTTAGCTCCTGCGAAGCTCGAAGGAAGACTTAATTTCCACAATGTCACCTTGTTCTACCCCTCACGGCCTGACACACCTGTACTTAAGGTATCCATTCAAATAAAACTGACTTAACTAACCGATCGATGCGCAAGACGTCTTGATACCCTCATCATTTTTGATATTTTATTCATGAAATCAACAACAATAAGAAAATTGAAAAAACCTTCTCTGTATCTTCTGCCTGGATGATGTTTGACTTCCTGACTTGTTTAATAGTCTGTGACCTTGGAGCTGCATCCGGGGAAGATGACAGCGCTGGTGGGGCCCTCTGGAGGTGGGAAGACTTCCTGCGTCAGTCTGCTGGAGCGCTTCTACGAGCCACAGGAGGGTCAGGTCCTGCTAGACGGGCAGCCCCTACACTGCTACCAGCATCAATACCTGCATCAAAAGGTGTGTTAGGCATCACACCACTTAGTACCCTAATGTGCTTGAATGTGTTGGAGTTCTACATTTTTCATTCGTGTGAACTCTGGGCTCTCAATGTTTGAAGTCAAGTTATTTTCAATGCTTGTCCACCGTTTTACGTTGCAGACAACTTATCGCTTTCCAGGGTAAGGCCTTAGAATGTATACCATCAGAGTCTATTTGGGGTTGCCATATGGTACGGTGCTGTTGTCAAACTAAACAAGCTAATTTCTTCCCTCCCTGCCGCAGATAGCCTTGGTGTCTCAGGATCCAGTGCTTTTCTCTGGATCTGTGAAACACAACATAGAGTACGGCCTGAAAGGATACACCCTGGAGAAGGTGATCGAGGCTGCCAAGAGAGCGAACGCCCATGACTTCATATGTGACCTGAAAGATGGTTATGACACAGGTATGGAGTGGTTTGTCAAGTCACATTGTTGTCATTCTGCAAGCAGTCCAGTTCACATTAAAATGTACCCAAATGTTTAGGCAGTCTTTTGGGTTACATTTCACGGCAGAGATTTATTGATTTTCTGAATGTAATTCCTTAAACATTTCAGATCTGGCTTATTTCTTTCTGTTTTAATAGTGTCAGAAAAAATTGTGTGTTTCTCAGATGTAGGGGAGTGTGGGGGAAAGCTGTCTGCAGGACAGAAGCAGTGTATTGCCATAGCCAGGGCCCTAATCAGAGACCCCCAGGTTCTCATCTTGGACGAGGCCACCAGCAACCTTGATGTCAACATGCAGCATGCGGTATACAACCACCTCTACAGCACAACCCACATTTCCGAGATGTTACAACCAATGGCTTTTTGTTTTAAATGTCCCTGAAACAGTAGGTTCTGACCACCAAGGAAAATAGAAAAAACACTGCATGTTACGGTTGTGACCCTTAGCGGCAATGCAGCAACGCTGGAATGTATTGACTTGTGTCATTCTCTGGTTCATCACAGATCCACAAGGTTCTGGCGGGTTGTCAGGGTCAGACGTTGCTGGTGGTGGCCCACCGGCTGCAGACTGTTGAGAAGGCAGATCACATCATCTTTGTAGAGGATGGTCGTGTTGCGGAGCAGGGCACTCACCAACAGCTCATGGACAGGAAGGGTCGCTACCATCGGCTCAAAGAGGAACTCTTCACTTAGCAGTGGCAGAAATATATTTAATTTAATGTGGATTCAATTTACTGTATTGTGTTTAGAGCGTTAACCAATCAGAGAACAGACATGGGACTGGGAACTGCATGTCTGTGTGATAGACCAATGCGTTTTGAGACTTTAAAATGGTGTGTTGCTGTTTTAGTTTACACTTACATTTAGCAGATGCTCTTAACCAGAGCGACTTACAGCAAGTACAGGGACATTCCCCATGAGTTTAATAGGAACACCCAACCAATTTTTACCTGTAGGCAATGTACATGCTTCGGCCTGTTATGGATTATTGTAAGCCTGAACATATTTTAAAGGAATATGTGTTTTGTGCGTGCACACAACTTTGTCATCTATTAAACTGAAATGTACAGTATTGTGTAGTATTATTTAGTATACTATTTTCCCAAATAATTAATACAATTGAACTTAAGGGCTACGTGTGAACTTTTACAGGCAAAAGTTGCGCACGCAGCGCACCCTAGTTGGAAGTGTGGTTCATCATGACATGGGTTCAAGGTTCATTTACTTCGTAACCATCCAATGGATGAAGATTGATAGATTGACAGCGTGATCTCTTTTTGGAGGAATCGTTGAGTGGGTGGTTTTTCAGGTTTCCTTCGCCCACCAGTGGTTTCCTTTCAGTAGTTTTTTTTATTTACTTGCAATTCAACAATGCATTGTTCACGTTGATAGTTTTTGTTGTTGTTGAGTGGTATAGCTTTCGAGAGATATAACTACGATGTCCCGGATATTTTTGAGTTCACATTCTCTGCGGTCCAGTGCATTTCGTTCACCGCATCTGTCGGTTTTGCAAAGAGCACGGTAAGTCTTTAGTTTTACAGTGCAGGGTAGTGAGGAAACAAAAAAGCAACCGAGACTTTTCCCGAATACAAAAAATGAGTCGACAACGCGTCGACCTTGCTTACTGATTTATCCTGCAATCTTATCCCTCACTTGCTTACTGAATTATCCTGCAAGTGCACACTCTGAAATTAACCATACAAGGTTAAATATTTAATGAAATATTTGGTTAAATGCAGTATACAGTAAGTTACATTTTAAGAAAGTTTGATTCAACCAGTGAAGGCGTCGCTTATGCATAATATGCTATTTATATTTATCTTTGGTATTTGCTGAGAGGATGCAATATTTCTAAAAATACATATGTGATATTTGGAGGGATCTAATCTTACAATGACGTTGCACCCGGATCATAAAGTTATTTCCCTAGTTCAGTAACTTCTTCAAACCCTCCCCCCTCTAACCTTTCCTCTACATTTTCCAGCGCATATTCCAGACTTTTATGCCTACTAAACATATGGGAGAAAGGGGTCAATTGAGCCAGTTTGTACTTGAGGAGTATTTACAGAAAGGGCTTAACAAAAATGTCTCAAACCAAACTTTACATTTAGTTCAAGATGTTGTGCATCCCTGGCAGTAGCGCTGCTCCCATACCTCCTCCTTCCATACTTCTTTCCTCCCCTTCCATTAATCCTCCCTTCCCTTTTCCCTACATACTTACGTCATCCCCCTCCCTTTCCTCCTTTCCCTTTTCTTCCCCTCTCCATTAGGCCTGCTCACCACCCCACTTCACTACACTATGAAGGAATATCAACTTGATATGAACAAGGCATTATGGCTTGTCTAAAATTCAGTGTCACATCATTTTTGTAATTTATGATGATGTGACATTGAATTTGTTACTGGCTCAATTTACCCCTACTCTTCTGGCCCAAATGACCCCACACCTACCAGCTGATCAAACTAGCATCATCCAGCAGTTCAGAGTTAAAGTTACGCAAACAGTATAGCCTCATATTATAAAGAACCCAATCACGAACACATGGGGGAATTTCTGTCCAATGTCTCTTTAATTCTTCAGTACAGGACAAGATCCAGCCTTGGGCTTTAAGACATGCTCACCCTGACTGCACTGGCATCACTGAATAACCTCTTTCGATCTGTTTTATAGCGGAATTCACGTGGACAATCCTCCCACCATCCCCACTCTGACCACTAGTTATGCTCACGGAACCTCCTCCACCTCCCTGCTCTCCAGCACGGTAGCTGGTGCTCTGCAGGCCATGACGGAACGCTGTCCAGACAGAGAAGCTGTGGTATTTGTAAAGGAAGGGATCAGGAAGACTTTTGCACAGATACAGCATGATGTGAGTGGTCTCTGTGGTCAGATTAGGGCTACATTAAATTGGATTACTGTGAAGAACTAGACCCAACATTATAACTGTGTGAGTTGTGAAGCCCCACTGGTTCTGTCATAGGCTGTGTGGGTTACGAAGTCTGTATAATGACCCAAAAGTTCACTATACAGTATCTATATTTTATAATTACGTCACTCCGTTGACACTAGGCTTGGGTTAAACATTTACTTCTTGGCAAGATTTTTTTTTATCAGTTGTTCTCACCATTTGCAAACATTGAGCACCAACAAAATACAGTAGCTGTTGGTAGTGATTGGTTAGTTAGGAAGTACAGAGTGCATTGACTAGACTTCTTAAAACACAACTCACCTCTTTTAAAGCATGAAGACAGAAATGTCTAGCTCTCTGGAAATGAGAAAAACACTGCATGCATCAATATCAGGCATCATGTCATTGAATAACGTCTTTGACGTTGACATGTTGTTGACATGCTTAGCTTTGCTAACGTCTGTGCTTCGCTTCACCTCCGTCATCCTCAGGTTGACCAAGCTGCAGCAGGTCTGCTGGCCTTGGGACTCAAGAAGGGGGATCGAATGGGCATTTGGGCCCCCAACATATATGAATGGGTGCTATTTCAGTTTGCCACAGCCAAAGCTGGCATCATACTGGTGAGCATCTCAGGCATGGAAAACAGGACTTTTCAGACACTGAAGCGTTATTTTGGAATGTTGAAATGATTTTTTTTTTATGTTTTTTATTTACACCCCTACAGATATCGTTGAATCCAGCGTACCAGGTACAGGAAGTGGAGTTTGCGTTGAGGAAGGTGGGTCATGTCAAAAGCTACATCTAATGATCTAATAAATTTTACCTTCTGATGTTTTGCATAAGCTCCTTTCCATGATAAACTGCATGATCCATAATGGAAACCATGAAGTTGCTAAGGTAATCCTCCCCATGATGTTTTCTCATTGGTGTAATGCTATCTCTGATACTGACTCATAGGTGGGATGCAATGCGATCCTGTGCCCGACCAAGTTTAAAACTCAAAATTACTGTGACATGTTGAGACAACTCTGTCCGGAGATAGAGTCCTCCAGCCCCGGTGCCTTAAGGAGTGCTAGGTATGGCCACTATGCATTTACATTGAGTCATTTAACCGATGCTCTTATCCAGAGCGACTTACAGCAAGTACAGGGACATTCCCTCTGAGCCAAGTAGGGTGAAGTCCCTTGCCCAAGGACACCAAATCTTGTTGCCACAGCTGGGAATCAAACTCACAACCTTCCAATCACTAGCCCAACACCATGGGACTCCCTTATCCATGCTATACATGGAAGCAGTATTAATACGTGAAGGATGTATACATATGTCAGAATGCGTCCTCGTAACTCCCATTGTTAAATATACTGTAATTTTTTAGACCAATTCACCGCCCCTTTCCTGAATCTTGATACCTGATCCTCCCCTTCCTTTTAGGCTCCCAGACCTCCGCTTTGTGATCACAACGGACAGCCAACAGCCAGGCATGTTTAGTGTGAGCGATGTGATGCAAGCCGGTAGCAGCCAGTATGTTCAGCAACTACAGGATCTTCAGAAGAAACTGTTATGCGACGATCCAATCAACATTCAGTTTACATCGGTAACGCTCACAATTCTCTGTACATCTTGTTTGGCGTTATGTTTGGTCATTTTCCTACAACCATTTGTCTCATGAAAACCTAGACACACGTCACAATGTCAACTCTCTTACAATTATGTCTGTTATCAGGGCACAACCGGGACCCCTAAAGGTGCCACGCTGTCCCACCACAACATCGTCAACAATGCCTTCATGATCGGCAGGCGCGTGGGCTACGATTGGAGGGTGAGCAAGTCACGCAGGCGGATCTATATCAGATCTGTCCTTTGCATTCCATGTTTTTTCTTTTCCATCCATCTCCCTAATCTCTCTGGACCTTCCCCTAGCCTGACGTGAGAGTGTGCCTACCAGTGCCAATGTTCCACTGCTTTGGCTCTGTGGGGGGTGGCATCTGCATGGCCGTGCACGGTATCACCCTCGTCTTCCCTTCGCCTGGGTACGACGGGCAGGCCAATCTGATAGCGATGGAGAGAGAAAGGTAGTCTGACCAGTGTTGATGTATTTACTACACAAGCCTTCGAGTAATTTGATGATTAGTATTAGTAGTACAGTGACCAATGTGTTAATACTTTATCACGGAAGTATTGCTGTTGATAGATATTGTTTTGTGTTATTTTTAGGTGTAATTTTGTATATGGCACCCCTACCATGTATATTGATATGCTGGGAAAGCCTGACTTGTCCAAGTTTGATTTGTCTTCTGTGGAGGCAGGTGAGATACTATTTTACTTACATTTACATTGAGCGACTTACAGCAAGTATGGGACATTCCCCTTGAGGCAAGTAGAGTGAGGTGCCTTACCCAAGGACACAACATCACGTAGCCACAGCCGGAATCAAACTCACAACCTTCCGATCACTAGCCCAACACCTTAACCCAGTGGTTTTCAATTCCGGTCCTCAGGGCCCACTGTCCTGCATGTTTTAGATGTTTCCCTGCTCCAACACACCTGATTCAATTGAATGAGTCACTATGAAGCTCAGCAGAAGCCTGATAATTACACTTCATTTGAATCAGGTGTGTTGGAAGGGGGAAACATCTAAAACATGCAGGACAGTGGGCCCTGAGGACCAGGATTGAGAACCACTGCCTTAACCGCTGAGCCACATGAATCCACTTTGTTAGTCTGGGTATTGTGCAGCTAGATCTGGTTTTAGTGGAATGATATTGATTGTGATGATCACTTAATGTTATGGGTTGATTGTGCATTCTAGGTATTGTGGCTGGTTCACCATGCCCCCCTGAAGTTGCAAAGAAGGTCATCTCTACTATGGGTATCAAGCATTTAACAGTAAGTTATTGAAAATGTAAGTAATTAAGTTTGCGGGGTTATTGAAACTTGTCCAAGTATGAATGGTTCTTCACTATTGATATCATAAATGTGATCGCTAGAGGGAGACCTGTTGGAAGAGGAACATCCTCACAGATCCGTGTTCCAAGCATAAAGACAATCCTTGTTCTCAGACTTTCTCACAGAGTAAGATTATGGCGCAGACTTCTTGTCTAGCCAGGTTCTGGGAGGGGGTACATCTGGGGTAGAACAACTTCTCTTACGTTTATTCATTTTAGCAGACACTTTTATCCAAAGCAACTTCCTCTTAGAGTTGCGTGGTCTGTGACCGATTTATGGCAAGTCTGCTAAGATTCTAAACACCTAAACAGCCTAATATTAAATTCAACAAATGAACTCACTCACACATTGTATCCGGTTTATCATCAATGTCATGATATTATAATATCATATTATGAAAGCGTCTGCTAAATGAATACATGTAAATGTATCATGTTGCCAATGTTATGTATTTTAGAACAAAATGTTTCCTCACGTTTGAAAGATAAAAAGTCGACTGCTTAAATTTGTTTTGTTTTTGTTTATTGGAGGTGAGAATCACTCCCAAAAGTTGAGATTAGTATAAGAGCCATCATTAAGTGTAAGAGCATTATGGACAGTTCCCAAATTTGTTCCCTCATGGGGTTCTTAGTATTCCCCATAATCAGGAATGTAACAAAGTTTTTACAGTACATAGAGAAACAAATCATTGCTTTAGCAGAGGATATAAACCAGATTTCAGCTAATAATGACTAAACAAGCTGTAATACCCTGTCTAATCCTGATTTAGTTGTGTCAAGCATTTCCCACAAGTCCCATAATGGAATACTAGGGTAGGTTTAACACATATAAAAAAATCAATATCGAAACAGATATATATATAGAACTGGAAATAAAGTCTCTCATTAATGTTGACCTATCGATAATGCTCACATCTGAAAAGTTTCATGGTCTTTAGTCTCAGTCCTCAGCCGCCTGCGTTGTGAGGTGTTTATCTTTATGATCTTTAGTTTGTGTAGTAAGGTCAAGTCAAGGTATGTCTGAGTCACCTTTAAAGTCACGTTTCCTTGGATATATATTTTCACACGGTCCCTCAGAAATCCCACTGGCAAAAAGTGTGAGGCATGACTAGCAGTAAAATGACCCATAATAAATAAAGGGAGCCCTGTCAAAGACTCCATATTAGGTTTGTGTGTGTGTGTGTGTGTGTGTGTGGGGGGGGGGGGTTTGTTGTCATGGCAGCCGATTGTGGGGTCCTGAGAGTTGAGGGTGTAAAGTTGACACAGCAATGAAAGAAGAGTGTTGATTGTGGGAAACTTGACACATTTCTCAGCTGTGGAGTTTTCTTTGGCTATGTCTATTATATATATATGTGTGTGTGCTGTTGTGTGGGTGTGTTTATACATGCATTTGGCAAGTGATTAGATGGAAAGTCTTGAAGTAGCAGTTAGCATTGCTGTCTTTCTCTGCTTGCGTTGCTGTATCCTGTCACCTGGACAGGCATTCCATAGCATCTCCTGCAGAAAGACGGAACAAGTCCCTAAATCACAGTTTGCTGAATTCTGGCCATCCTATGACCAGAACATACTGTAGCAGAAAGGACTTAACAGGACCACAAGGGGGATATGGAGAAGACACGTTGGCAATAGGAAGGATAGAAGGTTCTGTTAAAATGAGGGAGGAGATACATTTATACGAAGCAAGGCAAATCCTGGATTTTTTACTTTAAAATCTTTTATCTAATCATATTTTGTCTGGCTAGATATATGTTAATTTACCTCTCCTCTGTCAGATCTCCTGTTTAATGGCGTGTCCCTTTCCTGTCTCTCTTTGTCTTGACTTTGCAGCTGCTGAAAGCAGCGCTGTCTCGAATTTGCTTGCCTCTTTGTTGGGAAGGAGAAGCACACAGTGCATCTGGACGTTGGCGGCTAGAGTCCATCCACCTGTAAAGAAGGAGAATGACAGTATTCTGTAATACTTGAGCGAACACACAATGGCAGCTGATGTACGACAGTGGCAGTGCTCACCTGCGCAGAGGAGCTAGCTGGCAGGTGCACGCCCAGGGGTTGTTGGAGATGGTCAGATTGGTTATGGGAGTGAAATCAAGGCTTTTAGGGAGATTCTTGAGTTTGTTGTTGTCCAGGTGGAGAGATTTGATGGCTGTCACTCCGGTAAAAGCACCCTCGGAGAACTGGGGGAGGAGATTCGGGAAGCATGAGTTTTCATTGGTTTGCTATCATCCAATATCTGCTAACCAATGCAGTAAAGCCTGCTCAACTGCTTCATTTTTGTTTGGCACGTTGCATAAATTGTGGTTCTTTAAAGATTTCCTCAAGTTTTTCAATTGGAATTAGATGTAATCCTACTGTATGTTGACCAGGGGACGGTTTGTGATTCCCAGTTAAGGGAATCTCTTCCTTTGCTCCAGGATGACTCTGACATAAAAGCCTGTGTTCATACCTGGTCAATTTCATATGCATCTGTGAGGCTGCTAAAAACGCCACAGAGGTGCAAGGTGAACTGACTCTCTCTGTCGAGTTTTGCCTCTTACTAGAGAAAGACGAGGGGAAGTCTGGAGGCAGGCATGACTAAGGGGGGTGGGCTCAGAGGGCTTCTTATGTAAGTCTAGAAGATATTGGGCCTGTTGAAGCACCTTTTTGGAAATTTCCACTGCGGAGGGATGAGAGTGCAGAAGTGGAGGCTTGTAATTTGCAGCAATGGAAGATGGATGACTTCCAACGTGGCCAGGTTGTTTTTGCTCTCTCTTCCTTTCGTCTCCCTCTTCAAGCCGCTCCTTTGCCAGGAAGGCTCGCAAAGAGCCCAATTGTCCATTCACTTGGGAGCGATGACCAGCTAAAAATACCTCACTTCATGGGCTATGGAACACCCTGGCTCTGTTTACCTGTCTCCTAACCCCTCCTGACCTGTTTACAGGACCCTCCATCCAAGGGGAGAAAACTCTCAGAGCTGAAAATAACACTTGTGTAATAATTAGGCTGGGACATGCTTGGATGTGAGCCAGCAAACAAAAACACACTATAAATACCTACATTAGTCTAGCAAGGAGCTTGTCCCCCCCCCCAGCCCCCCTACTTTATATCTGACTCCTCATCTCCTGCTGCTCTCATGCACTCCCAGTCAGAGAGGCTTGTTATTATATCGTTCCCCCACCGGTATGTCTCCATCTCAAGCCCAGGTAGACTCGCATGTTGTTTTAACGTCTAGTGTTGACTAAACCTTGAGCCTGGAAAGGTCTGTTGTGTAGCAAGGTAGCATAGTCGCTTCACTGTGACTGGACTGAAGCAAAGAGCGTACTTCTCTGATAAGTGAACCACCTCGTACACTGACCTGAGCCACAAGGAGGAAGGTTTGCCTTCCAAGACCTTACCACAGTAGTGTATTTTTGACTTGGAAGAACGCAGGAGTTTTGATCAATCTTAACTGTGATGCGGGACGACTGGAAGTGATGTCACACAGCTGTGTCACATTGCTTGGAAATCCCACTTAGGGAAACACCAGGCAACAAAATGACAGATATTTTGTCTTTCTCCATTTTTAAAGGTGGAGATGGGACAGATGATTTATAGTAATCTAAAACTCAAAACAAAGATAAAAGAATACAAACTTAAAGCTCAGAAATGTTTTGTTAAGAGATCGTCTGTCTCTCTCTCTGTTTTGACAGAAACAGGGAGACGTCCTGCTGGGTGACCACATGTGCATCCTGAACCTTGCAGGAAAGCACATGTGACCTACTTACTTCCCATATGCAACCAATGGTAGATAAATTCACCAGAAGGATCCCATTACAGGGAGACAGATGGGGAACACAACAACCACAGCAGACATACGATAGCCTCAATATTCTGCCTTTCATGAATCTACATGGTCAGCCTTCATATGATGGATGATCCAAATCCCCCATGAGGCTTCCAGTTAGGACTAGTTCTCAGGCTACTGGAACACAGATAGGAGAGCAGGGAAATGACTGTTGGCTCCTGAGAGAGTTGGCCGGCAGCTAGCTTTGAATTTAAATAAGCTGATGAAATATGGTCAAGATGAGCTAGCCAGAACCCAAATAAACAATCTTCTCCTTTTCGGGCATGACCAGAAATATTTGATAAAGTATACAAATCTAGAGGTTTTATGCGTTCAGTGTGTATTTGATGTAGCGCTGCTCTAAATGAGATGTTTGTGCAATCAAATGAAACATAATTATCCTTAGATGATTGAAGAAAATAAATGTAAAACTGGAAAAGCTTACAAACATTTCTCTAACTTGACTGCATCAGTTGATCGGCCAGTGCCCAGTCTCAAGTAATCACTACCAAGGAAGCGAGCTGATATTTTCAACCCTCCGATTGAACCATCCGATTAAATCAGACTCACCTTCTCCAAGCCCATGTTGTCCAGATGCAGTTCCTCCATGTAGCGTCCAAAGCTCTGGAACGCATTGTCGGGGATGCTGCGGAGGGGATTCCTAGCCAGGTTGAGCTCTTCCACCACTCGGAGCTTGCTCATAGCAGCAGAGGGGTATGTGGACAGCTTGTTCCCGTCCAGGTGCAGGATGGCCAGGTTCTCCACGTCGTCCAGAGAGCCGGGCTGCAGCGAGCTCAGCTCGTTCCCGCTCATGTGCAGCCAGCGCAGATCCTTGGCTCCGGTGAAGGTCCCCGGACGCAGGTCGCGCAGCTTGTTGTCGTTCAGTTGCAGAATGAAGAGGTTTATCATTGGGGAGAAGATGGCCTTGGGCAGGTCACTGATACGGTTGCCATCCAGGTAGAGGTAGGTGAGCTCACTGAGGTCCTCGAAGGCACCTGGCTTGATGTTGTTGATCTCGTTGTTGGACAGGTAGAGGTAGATCAGCTTCTTGAGCCCCTTGAAAGCTTGGCTTCCGATCTCTCGGATCTGGCAGTGCTGCAGGTGCAGGGAGATGAGCCCCTTCATGTCGCTGAAGGAGCCCATTGGAAGGCTGCCCAGGTTGTTCCTCTGGAGGTTCAGCAGACGCGTGGCCTCGAACACGCGAGGGATCTTTTTCAGGCCCACGTTGTCGCAGATGACGTGCTGCAGGTCCCCGTGGCAGTGACATTGGCTGGGGCACTGACCCGGGGCAGCCTGTGCTACAGGGTACAGGACCAGCAGACCGGTCCACACCAACAGGAAGTTCACACACCACATACTGATACCTCTGGTGTACAGGTTTGTCTGTCCACTTGCCCCTTCTCTGTTTCGGTCTTCCGTTTCTTGAGAAGCTCTCTGCACTGCTGATCAAACGCTCCCTGCAAAAGGCTAACTGAGAGGAAAAGTAACCTGGAGAGTTTCGGAGAGAGAAGAGGAGAGGTGTGTTAGAGAGAGGGGGAAAGCGTATGACCGAGAGAAAAGGTGGGCAGCGCAGAGAGATTCACTTTGGGCTTTGAGAGAAGGGCGGCAGTCAACAGAACACAGCACTATTTATAACATTTATTTGAGGAAAAAAACGAGGACTCGCCACGGTGTTACGTGGAAAGGTCTGCAAGAGGAAGTCAAGTGTCAGGGTAGAGGTTAACCCTGTACGTGCAAGACAGGCTGGAATGTCCATCTGTACGCTGTCTTCAAACAACTTTTATAACACCTAAAATAGCTTTTATGATTCTTTTTGGCATTTTATTTTAAGCTTAGATCAACTTGATGAAGGGAGTTCATGTTGCAAGTTAGTGATTTTGTATCCTCAATCAAGTCCCAATTCTATCTTGCACTCTCTTGTTTGAAACAATAATACATCCAATGTTCTAGAAGGTGAATGTGATCCTGGCTTCCAATCATCCTTGGAGGTATTTCTGAAAATGCACCTGTGTGAAGACTTCATTCAGGCCCTAAGAGGTTAAAATGGTGCTTGTATTTCAGTCTGCGGTTGAAGGCAATGGAGCCACTCCAGTGTAGTTGTTTTATAACCCATGATGGTCCCCAGATGCTTGGCAAGGCGTGATAGTTCTTTTCAAGTCACAACAATTGGACACTACCCTCGTTTTCTTCCGTATCTGCTGACATATTTCCTTTGTTTTGAACTAAGCAAAGCCGTCATTTAATCATCTGTTACATCCCCCTCTCTTTAGTGGCGGTCGAGCCAGTTTGGTGTGGCTGGATTTAGTTTCAGCAGATGGGATTGTCTTAAGCAAGCCACATTTTTCACATTCAGGAGCTGTCGTGCGTATCTATTGAGGAGGGCGTCAACCAACCTGATGTTTGTGAGATAAAAGCTATGTCTGTCATGTTCAAATAATGCATGTGAAACAGACTATAGGAGCAAGTGAGAGAGAGATGGTGAAGAGATACAGAGTCTACTTCAGTCCACTGATTCGCTCAGGTCCTTGGATGCCTTGGCCGTAAGTTGGTGCGTTTATGAGTCTGATGGGTACTCTCTAGATAGTCGGAATCTAGAGTTTACTCAACAAATTTAACGTTTTATTGGGAATGTCTTTTTCCTAGCTTTCCATTTGAACATACTCACCAACCTTGAACTTCTCCTGCGATGCCCTTCTGTGCCAGTTGTGACTTTACGGCCCTTCTCCTTACCTGCACACTGCAACTGCACCCAGGTGCTGAGAGAAAGGAGTACATATCCCCTCTAAAAGAAGGGTTCTCGTGGCATTATTATTAATATTATGGTTCTTCATCCAGATGCCAAGAGTCCTCCATTAAACTGCTTCAAGTATATCACAATATTTTTTATAAGCCTTGTGAGAGAGAATCAAGCCACCATGCTTGAATCTTAGTCAGCAAGATTATAATTTTTTGGAGAGACCTTGTAAAGAGCCACAACGTTCGCTCCAGTTAGCCACAGGCGTGAATACAATCGATCAGCAGGAAAGCACTGTCCCACAGGTGTGCCAGTTGTCAGAGGGGCACCACATACCTCACTGAGCTCCCAGGCCCAGGTTTGTTCTCAGACTTGCTGATTCAGCTGGGTAGGTTGTGTGAAGACCAGCTGGAGTCCAGCTCTGACATGGAGCGTTTTATCCAACAGGGAATCTTCTCCTTGGCAGTGACCTCCGATGAGAATACATCTGATCATTGAAACTTTGCAAATGGTTATGGATGAATTATTGAGTCTCATACAATGTGTATTCTTTCTATACTGTAGATTGGCTATGGGACTACTGAAAATAGTCCAGTAACATTCTGTGGATTCCCAATAGACAACTTAGAAAGAAAGACTGAGACGGTTGGATGCATCACTAGCCACATTGAGGTAATTATTAAACATGAATTACTGAATTCGAATCACGCAGCATTTTTCCTCAAGTGATTGAGCTCTGCCTCCGTAGGCCAAGGTGGTGGACCCTATCACTCGACAGATCGTTCCCCTTGGGCAGCAAGGAGAACTGATGATTAGAGGCTATTGTGTGATGTTGAACTACTGGGATGATGTTGTTAAAACGAACGAGTGCATCACCAAAGACCGTTGGTACATGACAGGGTGAGTAGATAATGCGGTACGGTACACAACATCACACCAGACTGTTGCACTGTTAAAACTGAAAGTTTTCTACATCCACATCAAATCCCCCTCCATTCATTTCCCCTCATTTCATGAAGAGGTTTGCAGTAGTGAATATGTTGATGTTTTGACTGGCTTCGCATGTGTCTGTGTCGCAGTGACATTGCTAGCCTTGACGGCTACGGATACTGCCGCATCGAGGGCCGAATCAAAGACATGGTCATCCGGGGAGGGGAAAATATCTACCCTGCGGAAGTTGAGCAGTTCCTGCACACCCACCCGAAGGTCCAAGAGGCGCAGGTACATCTTCAGTCTGTGTAGAGATCTGTTTTAAATAAAACACATGTATCTGGGCTATCATATGTGGCTATATAGCACACACCTGTTAATAATTAGGTCAATATCTGTCAGGTTGTTGGAGTAAAGGATGAAATTATGGGAGAGGAATTGTGTGCCTGCATCAAGCTGAAGGACGGACAAGACTGCAGCACTGAGGAGATCAAAGCTTTTTGCAAGGGCAAAGTAAGACCATTTATTTACTGTAATGTACCTTCTAATGGTACAGAAATATGGAAAGTGCAACATCATGGTGATTACATTTACATGTATTCATTTAGCAGACGCTTTTATCCAAAGCGACTTACAAGAGAGAGCTTTTACAAAGAGAATCAGTCATTGAGCATAGCAACGTGATAGACCTCGAACACAGTGGGTTTTTTAGATTGTGAATCAGACATCATGAGAACCATAACAGCAGTCTTGTCGTTTACCAATCTCTGTTTCAGATTTCTCATTTCAAGATTCCACGCTATGTGACATTTGTGAAAAGCTACCCACTCACAGTTTCAGGAAAGGTACCTTGTCAACTACACTTCTTCCAAGATATACTTAGGCACATGGGAAGGTTTTCGAAAGATTTCCTTATGACATTTTTTATTTTTTGCTAATGATAAAAAATCTAGCAGAAGATGACTTTAGTTGCCCAACCCTGAATGTCTCCAGACAGGAGGAAATTAAGGAGCCATTAACCAGTCTGCACACAAGCACTTCTGAAGTACTGGGCACTGTCAAGAAACAGCTGCTGTCTGGTTAATTAGGGCAACCATTCCTGACATTAAACACTCCACACGCTAACCCTTTGTTTTCTCTTCTCTCTCCTTGGTTCAGATTCAGAAGAACAAACTGCGCGAGCAGGCGGAAAGGTTACTGGGACTGTAAATGAAAGAAAATTTCTTGTGGCTCAGCGCTTAAGATGTTGGGCTAGTGATCGAAAGGTTGCGAGTTTGATTCCCAGCTGTGGCTACGTGACATTGTGTCCTTGGGCAAGGCACTTCAACCTACTTGCCTCAGAAGGAATGTCCATGTACTCGCTGTGGATATGAGCGTCTACTAAATGTCAATGTAAAATTGTGGGACTTAATGCGCAGAATGCAGATGATCTTGTGTTTTTGGTCAGCTCAAAGCACAGCCAGGGATGTAGCCAAATTTTCCACTTAATATTCCTCACAATAGTTAAGGTGTTTTTATACGATCAGACCTTAGATGCTAGAAATGTGTAGTTTAAATATCGATGGGCTATGATGCAGTAAATGTTGATCAGTCTATGTACTCAACCTGTTACAGCAAATCAAACCGGTTTACAACTTCTACTGAAGTACATCTATTCCACCATAAAAAGTAGCTGTTATATTGTTGACCATGAAACCTGTTTTCCGGTTCCTTTACATTACCAAAATAAACACTGTCACTATTGAAGCACATCTGTTATATCAGGTGGCAGAAGCAGGTCATTCTCTGATTGATCTCAGGGGCAGGTGGATGTCAACATATGGAACGCTACATACCTACACATCCTTTCAGGTCCACCAGGGACATGTGCACTGCACATGGTGCTTAGCTGAAGCATTGCTTTGAGGTTTTTCCATAGCTTTGAGGTCTGGATCTGAGGCTCGTTCAACAGAACTGAAGAGTCAGAAACAGAATCAGTCTCTGGTCTTTCCCCTTACTTGCAAGGGGATACACTGATTAAAAAGTAAAGATGACTGTTAAATGTATAAAAAGGAATAGGAAAATACAATTAATGTGTTTCACAAGGGAACATTTGCTTACTAAATGTACTGAGAGTATATGACCATATGTATTATCAAATAGATACATCAACCACTGGTAGTGCTCACTAGAGTTAGTCAAGTTACTTGGAAATACTAATTAGTTACTGATTACTGATTATTCCTCCAATAAAGTAATCCAATTACTTTTCTGACTAGTTATTTTCCAAAGCAATTATTTCCTTTATTAATTACTTAGTTACTTTTCATCATGCATAACCTGAGTACACTATAAAGCAACACACCTTATAACCTACAGGTACCGTCATTTTTACTGCGTTTTCCATCATACAAAATTCAATCAAATTAAATTGTCTCTTTCTACTGATTACTTCTAATGTGTTACTGCCCATTAGTGGTGCTCACCTTTAAAACTAGATTTGCTATTCCCCAAATGCACAGCAGTCATTACACACCGCAGTCATCCATCAATCTGTCCTTGCTAGCAACGAAGGGGCATCATCTCCCTCATGTGGCAGTGACGTGTTGTAGCAATGTACACCTTGTTCAAAGACAGCAACTACTAAGGACAGGTTCAGCCAATACGAACGGTTCTCTGTCAAACCATCCTTATGGTGTCCCAGGCAGTGTGACCGTCCAGTCACTCAGAGAGTGTAGAAGTCCATCAGATATCCAGCCTAAGATGACCAGAGCCACGTGCTCCTCTATGTCCACCAGTCCATCAGATATCCAGTCTAATAGGACCAGCAGCACCTGTGCTCCTCTATGTCCATACTAATCCTTGGGCAGAGGGATCCCCAGAGTGGTCTGATGGTGGCCCTGCAGTTGCTCCTCTGCCCTGGCCACCTGCTGCTCCGTGCAGAAGTCCTGAACAAACACAGACGCCAGGTTGCGCAAGCGTGGGCTGTGGGACAGGGAGAAGCGCAGCATGCACTGCACCACTGTGGTGTCCGTGGTGAGAGAGCGGGAGGCCGCCGTGGTGAGGTTCATGAGCGTGGAGATGGCCGACAGTACCGTCTCCTCTCGCCGGCTTGACAGGCAGCTTGTCACCAAGGCGACGCCATCGCTCTGCAGGATCTGGTCTCGACACTCAGGGTCCATACTCAAGTTACACAGCCCTCCTGAAAGAAATGAATGAAGCCTGAATAAGCTGCCCTGCATCTCTCTGTTGAGTTGGATGGCCTTTCCATGCACCTTTGTTTAGTACATGTGACCTGTGCGCACAATACCTACCCATCCCAAATTCGACAAAGTTCTCATTATCTTCTGTCAGCATGTCCAAGAACAGGTCCATCACCTGAAGCGTCCGTAGGTCCACCATGTTTCTGGGGTCGAATGCAAAATTGGCCAAATTCGCCAGTACTTGCTCTTTGGCCTCTAAACGACAGCAATATTTTCAACGTTAGTGCAGGTAGACTAGTGGTCATGCAGGTAACAAACATGTTGAGTCTTCTAGCGTTCGTTAATCTAAAGTACCAACCAACACCACGATAAAAATGGGGTTATTACATGATTTTAATCAATATTGCAACGCACCTTCGCTGTCGGTGTCCTGAAATTCTGTAACGAGTGACTGTAAATATTCAAAACGATCAGATCGAGTCGAACTTCCCGGCTTCCCTGACATTGTTTAACCAGCAAGGAATAAAATAAATAACTTTAATACATCCAATGGAATAACCTGCCACAAGTCCGTCGACTAAATATCTCCCCCAAAACAGGATGATCTATTTAAATGTTCCGCAGTAGAGTTACCTACATTGCAAGTGGATTTTGGTTAGTAAATGTTGTTTAAGTTTGCTGATACATATATCGCATTAATTATGCAATGCATTTATATAATATAAATAGTATGTTTAATTAAAAGCAAGTTTACCACCCCTGAGAATTTGTTTTGTAACGAAGGGAGCGGAAGTGCATAATACGTGAGTTTTAACACGCTTTACATGCCGATGCCAGAGATTTTGAACAGTTTTGGAGGTGTGTGAACAGCCAGTCTATCATATTTAACAGGGTTATGGTCATAATTTGCCTGCAGACCCTTGTCAGGTAGCTAATTTAACGCGTTGTCCTACATTCGGACAGCTAACTGGTTCCCACCATGAAACAACACCAGATGTCCACTGCAAAGCGACTTACCAAACCTATTCTGTTTGGAACATTAATCGTGGGACTTGCTACTGCTTTCTTCAACAGGTACTCTCATTCTTTATCAATCTTAAGGATACATTTGAACATGGCTATCTTAATTGTTTGCAATGGCATAATCTACTCTCACATAACCCCTGATTTATTGAATAACCTTGACCAGCCTCTCTTACATTTCCCATAACTAAACAAAAATGGGAGCATACATAACACTGACATACACTACATTACATACACTGAATTTCTGACTTGGCAAGTTCAACATAAGAAAATGCATATCCCAGGGATACAACTGTCAACACCCCATGTTGTTCCATCAGAGATGGCGAAAGTACACACATCCTTCACTCAAGTAGAAATACTTGTGTTTAATCCTTTCAGAAGTAGAAAAAAAACAAGTTATTTGTTTAGTGAAAGTGAAGTACTGATACAGTACAGTACAGTAACAAAGTATTTCCCATATATGTGTTGCATCAGTGACATGTTACATCTAAAGCCCTATCCTGCTTCCCCCAGACACCTGTTCTTTGAGGACATTGTAGAGATCCGGGCCCAGGAGCGTGCCCGTAATGAAGCCAAACTGATGGAGGTTTTGGAGAGGAGACACAGGCAGATGGAGGAGCTGGCTGAGAAGAAAGGACGCATGTGAAGAGATGGCTCTTCAAGGTTCCACAGACAGAAGACTCCCTCCAGTTGAGGTGGCACAGCATTACCCCTCTTATGATGTGAAATCAACTGTTCAGTCGGAATATATTTATTCTCTGAAAGATGATGGAGGGGTGTGAGAGTGTTTTGAAAATTCTGTGCCGATACAGTTTGATAGTGTTTTCAGATGACTTGCGTGGACTGATGTTCTTGTTATAAATTAGCCTCAATTCAGTAATTACCCCCAATTCTTTCCCAATTATCAGCGTCAGATGAAAGATGAGTGTAAAAATCTGTATATTTGATGTAACCACCTATGTTAAGGTATGGTTCAACTGTAATAACATAAAATAATTCCTGTAAATGTGGTCTGTTTTGAATGTACAGCTACCTACCACCAGAGGGAAATATCTACTTTTAAGTGTATCGAAATGTATTTTATTTACCAAACAATAAACGTTCAAATATAAAATCTAATAGCTACCAGAAAACAGGTAGTAAATCAAACAAGTCATAAACTAATGTATGATTACATCATTTTTATTTAAACACAAAATGTAATGCCATTAAAGAAATCTGAAATAAATTAAAACATTTTACACAAAGAAGACAAACAGGCAATATTGCACTTGAATAAAATTGTACTATCTGCACAGGGTCAAGTGCTACACTTGCTTATAATGGTGTTGTGACATTTTCAAAAAACATCATAAAATACTAACATTTAAATGCCAACGCAGATTCAGAAGGGGGATAGTTTCCTTTTAAACTCCAAAGTAAAACACTGGCTACACAGTCGGCACTACTTCAGCTGTAAATAACGATCAATATGACCAATATTGTGCACACTGTCATATGGTTCAACAACGTAAGTAACATTATTTCCCTTTTTAATGCAACCAACTGATACTTTGTAACAACTAGTCATAGACAAACAGCCTAACGCAAAAATGTATTTAACTTTCTAAAATTCCCATCAATTATTAATGGCAAACGAGAGGAGCCAGACCATATAGCAACAAATCATTCCAGGTTATTTAACCCATGGACCACATGTATGTCATCCCATTAACGTTGGCAATCCTGTTCCTGCAAACCACAGTCTGGGTCACGGCTGCTAGATGAAGATATTACAGTAATTCAGATGTTTGCATTCAGCTCCCCCAGAGAAGGAAAAAAAACACAAATGTATATATACATTAAATACATCAGATGAACTTATAAAGATATACAGGACGTATCCACAAGTACTGACTCGTCAAAACACACAGTGCAGTGACTGCAAAAAGGGGCTAGAATTACAGTGTGTGAAAAGTGTTTGACAGTGCTAGCCATTCTCTGTGCTCTCCTCAGTCTGTACATGTCCACACACTCCTCAGTCCACAGGCAGTGGGAGAGAGTGGGGGTGTGAATGGGGGGGGGGCTTGCTGGGGTCCAACGCCGTCACACGGTCAGAGGCAGAAGTCCGGGGGGAGAGGCAGAGGGGGGAGCTGTGATGGCCGTCAGGGTGCCAGGGTCCAGTCCGTTCACCGGCCTGCTGCATAAACAAACAACACAGGTTCAAATCCTCTAATGGTTTCAGTCGTGTCTTTAAACATTATCATTGATGGAGCGCTAAGCGACGTCAGTTGTGCATTAGCCTATCACGACAGAGCCAAGTAAACGCTACACTGATGTTACCGCATGACGTTTGACTACAATGAAACCATCTACATGCTCATCTGAAGGACCCCAATGTTAGCCACCATGATCTGCTTCTCTCAGCTGTTACCTAAACCAAGGCCGTTTTAGAAGCTGCAATCAATATGGTGGACAGACAAACCCTGCCAACACAGGGCAAACCAGTGACCCGAGTCACACAGCAAGTCACTTCTCACTCTGTTCTTATTATGCTCCTGACGACTGACACTGTCTCACACACACGCACACACTCACACGCTCACACACGCACGCTCACACACGCACGCGCGCACACACACATGCACGCGCACACACACTCACTCACTCACTCACTCACTCACACTCTCACACACATGCATGCGTGCGGACACACACACACACACACACACACACACACACACACACACACACACACACACACACAGGGGATGCTGCCAACCCACTGGGTAGCTACCTACCATGCACGTGCAGCCATTTACGGAACTAGATGACATCAACAGATGGCATAGAAGACAGCGACTACAGACAGCCCTGCTGGAGAATGTGAAGTAAAGGAGTTGTGTTTTACACTGAAACTGACAGTGGGGTTAAAGATCACCACTGTCTTCCTGGCTAGCAGCAGTGATGTCACACCAACAGGAAAACCATGCGCATGCTTGGCAACAGTCCGTAGGTGGACACTCTGTTATGGTTCAGGGATACAGATCAAGTGTGTTAAATGATGCCTGCCTAACAGGGCAAGACTTAAACTGCAGGACATGATAGGAGAGGTAGGTCACTAATCTGACAACCCACTGGAAATCTAGCACCGACTTGGTGCTCCAACTTCAACCTGCGGGTGAAAACGATGACCTTGGGTACCAATCTGCACGCTCGGGCCAATCAGCTACTGCTAGACGTCAGCAGGAAGACGAGCCACCGTTCCTACTTCCTGACACAGCCCATCGCCATAGCGATGGACATCTGCTCTAACAGGAGACCTCAGCAGCACGCCACCATCCATCATTAGTGTCATCGCTGTATACAGTGGTGGTCATGATCGGCGGGAACCTGAGAAAAGGGGGGCTGAACACCGTGCAACGAATCACCACAGTTCATCTCGAGGTCACCACCACTGACTCCTCCCCCAAACATGATCAGGAACTAGAATCACTACTCACGCCAGCAGACAGACAGACACGTTGATGAAAAGAATATCTAGCGGCTAAGAGTAAAAGAAAAACAGTAGTAGAAAAGCAAGGAGAATGGCAGCAACCCCAGGAGAGGTTAGTGGAGACGAAGATGACCTCATCCAGCCCACAGTGATTAACTCTACCCAGCATTACATGGCACAGGACAGGAGGCTGGTTAAAGCAACATGCAGGTGATTCCCCACACGCAGGGTAATGGAAGGAGTATTACCCAGAAGTAATGCAGGGAATATGACCCTCTCTCTCCTGCTGGGGGGGAAAACACACAGGTCTAAGACTGGGGAGGGTCATCAAGCCTCCTCTCCTCCTACTCATCAACATTATCAACTGAATATTTATCATGGCTTAAACACTCTCCCTTAATCACTACATGTCTTCTAAACAATCACTCTGAAAGGTTAACCGGCAACAGCGGAGCACCAAATCAGTTTAAACAGATATCCTTTATCATGGAGAAAAGAGGATGAATGATGATCTGAACATACAGGCCTCAATCCATTTTACAAAAGAGGCTTATCACAATGAGATCCCCACCCTTTCCCATAAAAGCGTCTCGGCTGCCCTTGTTCAATACAGACGAGTAACTTCTCAGTCACGGGGTGAAAGCTGAACTTCCCCAGGAGAGCGCACTCACGCTTTGTCGAAGTACGACGTGTGGAGCGAGTGGGAGAACTTGGCCGTGTTGCCGTTGATCACATTCCCGTTATCGGTGACGTACGACTTCCTGGCTTTCTGGTCCTTGGCAAAGTTCCTGCAAGCTGCAAGCTTAGACTCCAAGGCCTGGGAGAGAGAAAGAGGGAAAACAGAGAAGATGATGAGAAGATGCATTTTAGATTAGATTAGATTAGTTGAATCTAATCTAATCTAAGATGCTCTGGTCACACAGTGGACATGGTGGATATGACCATGAACCCGTTAGCTTAGCATGAACGCTCGACATGTGGTGGTGGAGGAGGGGCGACTCACCCCTACTTTCCGTAGCAAGTCGCTAACAATGTTGAGGGCTGATATCCTAGCTGAGGGAGTCAGTGGGGAGTTGGTGCCATAGCCGTTGGTCAACGCTGAGGAAACACAAAACCCAATATGCAACCACTGACGACTAGTAATCGATAAAGGAAATCCAATAGAAAGGCTCCAGGCGCCTCTGTGTACCTGTTGGGTTGGCGAAGGCGTTGTCAAGGCTCTTGCCCAGAGGAGTGGCTGGTAGAGACAGAGGGGCCTGCACAGTGTCCATCTTGATGTCCTCCTGAGTGGGGGAGCTGGGAACAGACATCCTGTCTGTCTGGCGCTCTCGGACGGCGAGCTCCTGCCGTAAATCTGTCGGACACGCCCAGGCACGTTTATCATGACACCAGGGAGGCGAAACACGACCGCTGAAGCGGTGATAACATTTTCATTTCACAGCACCGATGCTAAAAAGATTGGCAGAGGCAGAGGTGTGCTGATGTGCTAATGAGTAGAGATGTTGTTATCGAGGAAGAACAGGCCCATAAGCACCTCTGGCTTCATCCTTTAATCTCTGCACCGACACCAGGAGTGACTCCTTCTCGTCCAGTTCGCTCTCCAGGAAGGCGTTTCGCTCGATGGCCTGGTTCAAACGCTGCTCGAAGTCCTCCAGAGACACAATAGTAGCCCTGGATGAGAGGATCAAAGATCAGAAAAGGGGAGAGAAAGAGTGGAGCAGGGGGGACTGGTCTTAAATATGATATAATAAGCTTGAAATGAACTGTGTCTGTGTGTCAGTGTCATCATTATTGGTGATGTGCTATCAGGGATAGAATAATCATGACATTTCAGGTACCCAGGCCTCTCCTTTGGAGCTCAGTTGTGGCAGCGTGTTTATGTGTGTGTGTTTATGTGTGTGTGTGTTCATGTGGGTGTTCATGTGGGTGTTCATGTGTGTGTCCCCTGTGTTGGCAGACCTCTTGGCTCTCTCTAGGTCATCGTTGGACTGCTCCAGCTCTCGGACGTATTTGTGGAGCTGCTCCTTGATGCTGCGTGTCTGACCCAGGTCGTCCTCCAGCACGGAGATCTGCTTATAGCTCTGGGAATATTGCTGCTCCAGCTTCTCCTGCAGCGGAGGCAGGGGGGGAGGGAGAGGGGGAGAGAGAGATTGAGAGAGAGAGCAGGAGAGGGAGAGAAAAAGAGAAGGAGAGAGAAAGAGAGGCGGTTCACTCATGCTCAACCATTTACTTTACATTTTCCTTAACCAGGAACACACATGATTTCAAAGGCCACACGCAACCAAGTCAGTAGGCGGGAGAAGTTAACCTAGATTTTACCATCTATTTTTCAGACTGCTGTGGCATGCATCATTGCTCTCATGCTCTCAGGCTTAGGAATGTGACCCGTATCTCCAGTTCTCTAACAATTCAGCTCAATAGTTTATCATGGCCTTGTCTGCCTGTCTGACCTACTATATAACTATCTGCACAGTCACGTGTGAGTCGATTAAATAGGAAGTTGGGTCACTTCCCATAACAGTGCTGGAATGCCATTGTGAATGCGTCACGCTGGCATATTGTGGCGATACTGAACAAACATAACATGAGCTGATACTTTCACAGGACTCATCAGGACTGTATAAATAGATTCCTATAACCTTGGGGAAGATGACACCATTCGTTTTCCAGGTCACAGACATGAATTGGGCATGCCTTCTTTAAATCTTTGCCTAGGAAAACAATAGGGAAAACA
Organism: Neosalanx taihuensis; assembly: GCA_030340665.1. Classification (NCBI taxonomy): domain Eukaryota; kingdom Metazoa; phylum Chordata; class Actinopteri; order Osmeriformes; family Salangidae; genus Neosalanx; species Neosalanx taihuensis. Next base: position 11,802,398 of record CM059303.1, on the reverse strand, counting down.
AATGTGGATGACTAGGCCACCAATCAGATCTCCTTCCTTACATATGCTCTTTTCACCATGAGCAGACGTGATTTGCATGGCTGGAGATAAAGCGTCACATGACCTTGGGGCTCTAAGCTCGGTTCAATTCAGTTCTCTAATTATGGAGCAAAAACAGCCATGGTAGGAGAGAGACACTGATGCATTATTCATGAGGTTCAAGCCGACGCAGCTGGAATTATTAGGATATCAACGCCAGAGAAAACACAGGTGCCTATTTACATCTCCTCCTCCCTTGTGACCAGAGTCAGGATATTCAGGACGTTTCCTCCTCGGACCTCGTGGTGCGTGAGAGATTTCCGTGCAGTAGAGTAATGTGGGAGTCAGGAGGCTGAGCGGTCAGGGAATCGGGCTAATAATTGGTTCGATTCCTGACCGAGTCCCCCCCCAAAAAAATGACATTGTGTCCTTGGGCAAGGCACTTCACCCTACTTGCCTCACGGGGAATGTCCCTGTACTTGCTGTTAGTCGCTTTGGGTATAAGCGTCTGCTAAATGAATAAATGAACCTGGTGAGAACATTGTGTACCTTGAGTGACTCCACCTCAGCTTTGAGTCTCTGGTTCTCCGAGTGCAGGTCCCTCATGCGGTGTTCTGCCTGGCCAAGCTGTGTCTCCAGCTCGGCCTCCAGCTCCCTGCTCCCCTCCTGGAACTCATGCAGCTCCTCCTGGGCCTCCTGGTAGCTGTGGAGGGGAGCCACACAGTTTGTCACACAGACACAACAGTTGGATGGGAGCACTGACTAACATGCAGAACCATGCAGAGTTCTGGCAAGTCAGATTGACTATCTGCTTCCTGTTCCCCAGAATAACCCTCTCTGAATTCAGGGGAAACATGTTTGGGGGAACCAGTAGTACAAAATATATGATATCACTTCCAGAAGTAAAAGGTTATCTACTTTGTGGACAGAGCCAGGAACAAAATCAGCATAAATAATACAGATACGGGCTGTGTCCGAGAATATACGTATTTCTTATTTATCTAACTATTACAGTGATATTTCCTGTACAGTGTGAGACCCAGATGGGATAAAAATACATCTTAACAAATGACAATTGCATAGCTTGGACCTTATGTGATGATGCTAAGACCAAGTTCCCTTGAATGGACGTTGTTTAGTCAACAGTCAGGTGAAAAAAGTGAGGTACTGTACTACGAGTCATTCACTTCAAAAGGGAATCAAATAAATACAGTTATGTTTGCAAATACATTAACCTCCAGTAAGTAGAAATACAGCACAGCAGTCACCCATCCAGCCCATAAACAGATTAGAAAAAACAAACAAACAAACAAACAAATAGATAGCTGTCTACTGTGGGTCTGAAGCCATGGAGAGGGCAGATTTGTCAGGATGTAGTGTTCAGGGTTATATAAGAGTCTGCTTGTCCAAAACAGCTAGGGAAATGTACATAACAGCGGTCTAAAATTGGCTGCTGCTGCAGAGTCCAAGGGGACACACTGCAGGCATGTGACTGGCAGGACAGGCTGGAGAAGCTCTGGAGCCAGAGAGGCCATAGAGACAGCAAACACTACCAGCTACAGGCTGTCCTGTCAGGAGAGGAAGGCAGAGAGGGCTCTTTAAACTCAGCACTTCCTCTTTGCCAACAACTACTAGTTTATTTGTGTCCTGCACCCTCTGTGCTCTTAGCTCTTGCATGCTTTTCTCAAGAGGAGGATGAGATCCAAGTAATGTCAATGGTTATCTGCTGAAATTATTATGCTTTCTGTATGCAGCCTTAGATTAAAGTGTTGGGTATGTCCACATACGCATTTATAGAAAAAAATCTATAAATGTAAAGGAAACTTCATTCATTTTTTCATTTATTTATTTATTTCATTCATAGCAACAGAAATAAACAGAACAAAACGAGAAATCTATTAACTAACTCTATTTAATGTGACCGTAACTGTGAACATGGATATCCAGTGTCACACTTTTGTGGTGCTAGAAAATCCTCAAGCAACACAACAAGCAAGCAGTACTTTACTGGAAGTAACTTTAGGCTATAGCTAACACTGAAGCGATTTAAAGATCACACACCCACAGTAGACAAGGTGGTCTTGATTGTCCTTGACCTTAAAGAGGTTAAACATCAAGAGTCTTTTATATAACTGGGTGTAAGCCTAAGCTTGTTTCCTTTTACGCTGGGTGTGTCTGCAGATCACCCTGATCTTATCTGTTTCCTTTTTTTATCAAGGACCGTAACAAGGATGTACACTTAGGGAAATAGTCCAGAAATAATTCCAACAGTATCAGGCTACCTAAGCTCTTACTGTTGAAAAACTAAACAAAACAACAACAACACCTCTGATGTAATCCATTATAGAGAAGAAGGTTTTACTTTTCATTTTCGTCACTTTGACAAAAAGAAAGGGGGTGTCAAAAGAATTCCTGAGGCTACTCTGACATAACGCTCTTTCAAAAGGTGAAACTTGACCTGCCGTCTTTACTGCTCTATCCACCATTTTCATCAATCAAAAGGTGGTCTAGAACCAGCAGACTAAGGAACAGCTTCTTCCCCAGAACTGTGTCACTCCTGAACTCCACTACACCCCCGCTCCCCTATATAACCCCCGCCCCCCCATAGAACCCCCCCTTCCTATATTTGCACATTCTGTTTGTACATTTGCACCACTTGCATATGTGAACTGTTATTTGCACTATCTGTCCATTTTGCACATCTGTTACTGCACCACCTGCACATTTTGTTCACATTTGTTCACTTTGCACATCTGTTCTTTTTGTTCAATCGCATCATTTGCACTACCTGTATATACATGCTACCCGGTAATTTCTGCTTGTCTAATTTGTATCTGTACATACCCTGATTGAATCTGTACATACCCTGTATATTCTGTCTATACTGTTCATAATATGTATATTCTGAGTATATCCATTTTATTATATTCTGTTGTTAATAACTGTTTTGCACTTCTGGTTGGATGCTAACTGTATTTCGTTGCCCTGGACTTGTACCTGTGTAATGACAATAAAGTTGAATCTAATCTAATCTAATCTAATTCTGTTCCCAGGCCCAGTGTCACCACAGACTATATGGCCAAAAGAGCCAAGGAAGACCCAAAGGTTGTGAGTTCAAACTAGCTAAACTTAAGAAATTGTATCCGTGTGTGTAAGTTAAGTAGGAATATAATAGCAAATTCATAGCTGGGTACATACCTTTTCTTGTACTTGAGGGAGTGCGCCTTCCAAAAGTCGATCTCCTCATCTTTGGAGGAGAATTTTGGTATCATATCTGTATCCATGGTCATCCCAATCTGACAAACAAAGAGAAAACAGTAAGATAACTTCCTGACTCAACATACAGCAACACAGTAGACTAGAGCTTAATCACCCACATACCTACTAATCTAATACTGTAACCATATTCAGCTTCCCTACAGCCAGATGGATGTGATCCAAAACCTAGCACAGTGTGCCTGGCTGGGGCGACTCTCCAGACTAGGCGATAAGTTGACAGAGTGACCTTATGTCCTCAGTGCCCTGCTCACTAGATCGATGCAGTTCCATCGCAAACAAACTAGAAGTTATTTCTGTCCCAGCTGCTCCCGAGGGCGTAGGAAATGTGACAAATGTGTTGTTCACTTTCAGTTCACTCCAGTGGCCAGATGCCTGTTTGAGTCAGACCTCTCACACACTGCTGGACAGAGTGCTCAACAGGCAGCAGTTAAGTCATTTCCCACCAGGGCAGAGAGACACTTCAGAAAAGGATCAATATAGACAAGAACGAGACACATAGACTCACCTCCTTCCCTCAGTCCTCCTTCTCTCAACAACATAGAATAGACTGAAACAGTCTAGGTAGCTCAAACAAAGTGCTTAAGTCCAATATAAGAGACAACAGTCGTTGAAAGCACACAATTTAGGACTTAGAACTTGGTGTTGTGCGTCAACAAGAACAAGAGCAAGTCAACTACTGTTAAAAATACTAAAAGTTAAAATACTCTATCTGAGTCAGTGTTCCCTGCAAAGACTAGCCTGGTAATACAACCTTGAAACTCCATCCTCCCACAATCATTTTTCCTTCATTTTCTTCTCCATATTGGGACCCATATTGGCCTAGCGATGGCCAAAAGTTAAATAGGTGCGGTGGTGATTCATAATGACACATTCCAGTTCCAGCCCAGGGCTAAGGCTGTGGCCTGAGGTCCTGTACATCATTACAGTGACTAGGCTATACTTAGAGGGGCAGAGCGGTGTCTGACAGACGTCCTCATACATGGAGTTAAGCAGAATTAAGATATTTCTCATACAGACAGCACCATTGCACAGGGAAAAAATGACTTATTTAACAATAGACTCAAACTTATCTCTGCATGGGTTCGAGGAGAAACAAAAAGCTATGAATACATCTCAGAAGAGAACAAGATACCAACTTCTAACATCAGTTTTGAGCCCAGCGTTAGTATGAAATGACAGGATAAAGATTTTCCTTAGGATAAAATGTTTTGTGTATTTGAGAAACAAACGTGCCAAAAGAATAGCGACTAGCTATCCGAAATATGTTGAAGGCCAAGCTGAAGACAGTAAGAATATTTATCTTGTCACTCTCAACCCATAACAACAGCAACGATTACAGAAATTGAACAGGGAAATTATCCATAAGTATTTGTGAACTATATATTTCAGTATAACAGCCTACAGCTTTTATAAACATGACAGTAAACCATATCTCTAACAGCGAGCTCACACGGCATCTGCCAACGCTATCATGTATCTTGGCTTTATAACGACTCTTATTACGTTACACAGACTATGTCACCACACAGGGTGTGTCACCGCACCTGCATATCAAATATAAATATAATATTTCCAACTACTGACAAATCTACGGGGTATAAAACGCGTTAAAGTCTAGAAATCCGAGTACTTGCTACGCCAACTGTCAGAATCTCATACCCAGCTGTCTCGTCTGTGTTTTCTGTAGCTAGGCTAACTAGCTAGGACGTTTTTATGTATTTATCATGAAGAAAAAAGACAACGAAACAATATTATAACATCATTAGATATCCATGTACTCAACGACACACGTCATTCATGTTCAGTAGCCACTGTACCTGAACATTTCCAGTCGTCGCCTCTCCCTGTGGGGTTTTTAGTCCATCTCCGTCGACCTCGTTCCTCCGGTGGAAGCTGTTGATGCTGACGTCAGCAGGGCTGTCGGGAGGTTTTCACGCGCTGCTTTCGTCAGAGGCACGTGGGAGAGGGCTGGGCTGGATGCATGATTCACGCGCAGCAAGAACAGTACGGTAAATATTCAATCTTGAAAAAATGGCATCATCTGGTGGCCACAGTCGGCATTACGTTGCACAACATACTTTCTAAAAAAGGAAAATTGTATTTATTGTTTCTTTTAACCCCCCCCCCCAACCTCTCCCCTGCAATCAAACATATTCCACAATTTTCTTTTCCGTTCTATTCTACCACAGTCCTTATTGGACAAGGCTTCTCGTTGTCCCTAAAAGTTATCCCACTTCTTTCCACCTTTTCCTGACTCGTTGCTTGGATACAAAAACCAAACACCTGTACCAATCATGGCTTCAAGATCCAAAAAAGGTGATAAGACTCTTTTGAAAGAGTGGACCCCTGCCTTTGAAGACAGAATTTCACTGTTTGCAAAACTGGAGGAGTCCAACAGAGCAATTAGAAAGGTTTGTTCTGGAAGAGCAACTTCAGTGCATGATAATGCGATTTCTATTTATTGTGCCCCTAGAAATTGTGTTCATTTTACAATTAGAAGTGATTCTTCTTTATGTTTTCTCACTTAAAACTAGAAAATCACAAATATATGGAATTAGTTTCATGGTAAAACTTGACCTTTCATGTGTTGGATTAGTTTTGGGGTTTTTGATAGCAAAAAGGGTTCGTAAATGGGTTTGTCAGGGGGCAGCCCAATTTGTGTGGCACCTCTAACACAGAAGATGGCTTTCAAATTGAAATGAGACCTGCTATTCTAGTCAAGGAGAATGCGATTCGTTGTCATAGAGACTTAGCCTGTCCAACTGGCAATCCTGTGAATAAACAAGGTACCCTTGGTTGGCGGTCAGGTCAGTGTCTGAGCATGGCTGTTTGAGGGTGGACAGAAAGACTACTGTATGTACCAACACTAAATACTTCAAAGAGCAGATGCATATTCCCATGTTCAGCAACCATGCACATAAACATGTATATTTTATTTCAGGATATATTTATATATATTTTTTTGAACAGGGTATTATGGTTTATAAGGTGTATCAGACAGTCACTGCTGCAGGCTGGGTTTATGACGCTGGGGGGAGCAGTGTCAGGTCTCCAGGATATACCATGGAGGAGATAAACAGAGAGAGGCAGGACAATACACTGCTGGACATGCCTCAGTCAGTGTTTGGTTGTAAGAGAGATGGAGGCAGCCAGCAAGCAGAGTGTCAACCAGCAGAAACAGGAGGATGTTGGGACTAGTCTGTTTCACCACTTCATGGCACGGAGGAGACTTTTGAGCCCTGAAGATGAGATGGTTGGTATCATACATTAGGTAGAAAGGGCTGGGAGAATTGTAGTTGAGAATAAAGGATATGATCTAAATGCCCGTTTGTTAACATGTTCATTTATTATTTGTCAAAAGGAGCAAATATGTTTGTTTGTTTGTTTGTTATTGCATGATTTTTTGTCAACGTAATGGTTTGCCCTTCATTATTATATTTTTTTTTCTTAATTCATGTCGTCTTACTGTAGGTCTTATAACAATACCCTTCTTCTCTGTCTATCCAGAAGTACCTGTTACACCAGTTGGTCGTCATCGCCAGCCTCCCCCAGCCACCTGCTGACAGGACAGACTTGGGAGGTCAGGCAGCCGTTACATTAGAACACATTAAGGAGCCATTAAGCCTGAGAGGATGTGCATTCTTCAAGGGATTACAAGCTATCGCTGTTTCACTGACAGTTATACCTCTACATCCGCTCAGGTTCTGACTTGGCCCTCACGCCAAATGAGAACTTTTGTTGTTGTTGGTCAGATCATAGTTACAAAGGGAATGCAATTTAACACTTAGAATGCATCCCTCAAACAATGCACACAAACTCCAAAAGGGACACTCACTCTCTCACTTGCCACTTTATAGCTTTCACACGTATTTAAAAAAGGGCAGGACATATTGGAGACACCTTTTCTCTAAGGAAGGGAATTCACTCACAAAAGAACCAGATAGAATGCAAGCAATAAAAGCAACAATAGGACTTTTTGCAGAGAGACAGCGTTAACCAGGGAACCAGCCTTTACTTTGCACAACTGTTTTTTTTCTTCTTTCCATTTTGTTTCTTCAGTGCACTACGAGCAACTGAACCAACGCTTGCAGAAGTATTACCATGGTGACAGTATCACAGGCTTGCTTTTGCTGTATCCAACCTGCATGCTTCATGTCATTGAGGTAATCAGGGATGAACTGCAATTGACATTAGGCCTGTCTGCAAAGTCTGTGTCTCAGTAAAAGCAATAAATATGCATTTAGCAATAATATTCTGTATAGAAATGGCATGCGCTGTACCAGTGTTGATTCTCTTCCAGTCTTCCAGCGAGGTTCTGGTGTCTGTTCTGCAAGACCTGAGCACCATGCAGGAGCTACCACCAGGGTAACAACAGGATGAAGCTAAACAGGCTTAAATTTGTCAATATAGCATAGTTGTGAACGGTTTGACATGCTGTTTGGATGTTGTCATGGCTCCTATCTATCTGCAGTGCCCTGATCGAGGCCCCCAGGGTGCTGATGATGTCACATGACCTTCCCAGCCGTCTTTTCCAGCAGTGGAGCTACAAAGTACTAAACGTACAGGCCAGGACACTGCATGAAGCGTCTGGGGAGGAGGAGGAGGAGGTCACAGAGGTCCTGATCAGAACCGTGCTGTCCCTGCTGTTGAAGCTGGGAAACCACCATGGAAAAGCTAACAAGGTACAGGGAGTCAGGTGGCTGAGTGATTAAGGCGTTGGGCTAGTGATTGGAAGGTTTGAGAGTTTGATTCCCAGCTGTGGCAACATGATGTTGTGTCCTTGGGCAAGGCACTTCACCCTGCTTGCCTCAGGGAGAATGTCCCTGTATGTGCTGTAAGTCGCTCTGGATAAGAGCATCTGATAAATGACTAAAGGTAAATGTAAACATAATTATAATCTGAGGCGAAACCACCTAAGCCAAGCTTTCACATGAAAGCCAGCTGAAAGGTCGCTTATTTCCTGGAGAAGCAGGGCTCTAAGACGCCTCCAGGGTCCGTGCTGGATGAGGTTCCAGACTTGATCGTTCCTCAGGACGTTCTAACCCAGCTGCTGAGCAGAAAGGAGCTCCTGAGTCCACAGCAGTACCTGCAGACCTACCACTCCCCTATTCACATCCTCATGGACTCTGGTAAGACTGGCACAGCGTACAGGAGTAGCGCACATCTAAAACCCTTAAGTGTGAACCCAAGGTGGAAACCAGGAATAGAAAAAAAACAAATGCTCCGGTTTGAATTTGTCGCAACATTTAGACCATGATATATGTCAAGTTCAACCTAACCAAAATGTACAATAAAGTAAGACTGGGCTTGTTCAAAGGGCACGTCTTTGGAAGCAGTCAACCAACCACAGCTTAGTCTCATGGCCAAAAGGTCAAAGGTATGAGTCAGAATATCATAAGTGCATGCTCATTGGCCTCAGACACTAATACTGCATGCGTCATCCAAAAAAATAAACCAGCATGACCTCTGCTGTACAGTACGTCTGAAAGGCAATGTAAATATACCTCATGTTATTTACAAAGTGCTGTACATAAGTGTCTAAGATGTGTGCTTAAAACTCCATTCTACTACTGCTTAATGTCACCCATTCTGCATGCCATGTACTGTACTTAGGCGTTGAACTGGAGTCTGTTGCTGATGTCATGGAATATATTAATATATCAAGAATATATTCGATGTGATATTATGTGACTTATGTTCCTGTCTCCACAGAGCGCGTCTGGCCTACTCCAGAGCACTTGATAATTATGTGAATTATGGCTCCTGAGAAACAATGGTGGATGTCACCTGTGTTTGTTGTGTTCAGTCTATCGTAATTATCTCGTTAACGGGTTCAACACAGGTCGGGCACAGCCGATTGGCAAGCAAACAACATTTGTGTTTTGTATGTTTTGTTTTGTAATTTATAACGGTTATAATGATTACGGATGGAAGTAGTTAGCATCTTCACTGCAATGCTTGTTAGTCAAATCATTTTGGAAACTGTATAGCAGGTATTTCTTATTTGTCACATTTACTTTTTTACACAGGCAGGAGGATTGAATACACACACCAAAAGAAAAATACAGCTGTATTAAAAAAATGTTTTTAATAGTTTGAACATTCTGATGAGGATTATTTTGGATCTTAACAGTACACACTGTGTTCCACTTTGTACCAGAAGAACTGTCCATGTAAAGACCTCCTCTCCTTATCGAGGCATTAAAAGAGGGTCTTAAATGCCATCACAGTTTGACAAATATCCTAAAAGTCCTTCCCTCTTACTGTATTTTGGCCCCCATTACTTAAACATAAACTATGCAAAAGCGATGAATGTACGATGGACTTGTTTATCAAACAATTGCTGCATGCACCACAGTGTTAGACCATACAAATGCTCACACAGGCAAACTTGGTATTGTGGAGTTTGATGTCTGGCTGATTCATTTTCTTCAGAAGAAATGAGGTTTGTTGATATTGCAGATATTAGCGCTCAATTCCAGTCACAGACAAAGTAATTTGGGGTCCTCGCCGCTTCACAAAACATATCCAGTTCAGTTCTGTTCAGTTCGGGTGGTATTTTCTCATCTAGTTTCAAGAAAACAGCATGATGTGATGAAAAGTTGGATGTGAATATTAAATCATGCTACTGGATGTAAATACAATATACTTTGACCGAGAGTGAGTTATTGATTAGAACTAGATGGAATGTTGACAAAAGGTTAACCAAAGACTTGTGATTTGAAATTGCTCATGGGCAACGCTGAATGATTCCTCCAGTTTTGCAAATCGATGTCTTTCCACACATTATGACAATATTATTATGAGCACAATTCGGACCGACAATGAGAAATATTTCACGAGCATGGTCAAAAAGCATGCCTCTGACTTTCACACTTAGGACAATGTTGGATCATAACCTGCCTTCCCCCTCCCACCCAAAGTACCCAGCTTCTTCACAATACACTATCAAATATCCCTCCACCCAGTTGGACTTCAAACTACAACCACAATATATATCATTTTCCTTTTAAAACGACCTGAGGGGAACATGTAAATAGTCACCAGTACATTCCACCTATTTATTTCAAACAAGGCCTTTTCTTTTTATCTTTCAATGAGCATGCTAAGAGAAAAATAATAATAATAATAATAATACTGAAAATGTATCTGGAATCTCTTACAAACTCTCCCTGATCCACAACATTAAATCTGTTTTGTGTTAAAAATGTATGCACAAGCCACTGCAAGACAGAAAGCAACCCCTCGTTACAGAACACTTAGAGAACAGCACATCATCACAGACAGTCCAGACACAGAACAGACCATTCAACTCAGTACATCCTAATTGTAACAAGAGCTTTTAAAAATGGTATGCAATTTGCCAATAATTTGTCAAACTAACAATGTATGACTGCATCACACAATGCACCAATGCCTCACTATTGGCAGAATTCATAGAAAAGACAAATGACAAAATCCAAAATACATTGATTAAATATAAACTGTAGAAAACGTCCAATCATTTGTAAGAGAGTTTCAACTCCTATGAGGTTCTCTGTTCATAAATAGTGTAATTGCACTTTTTATTTTTGAAAATTTAAACATCTTTTTTTTATTATTGTGGAGCTGTCTATTCAGAATTGTGTTGAATTGTATTGCTTCTAAAAGGAGGATTGAACTGTGGCTGTAATTATTGTAATCAAAACTGTGAACTCTGTTTTACTATGGATTGAAGTATTGAATCTACAGTGGTTCTAGTTTCCCTTGCTAACTGACCATATTATAACTTGTATTAGTGTTCTTAGGGGCGGGCTGCGGATTGGCTGTCTGCTCGCTACTGTATGAGTGAGTACGAAGCAGCAATACAGTGATGCAGCTTTTTCCATTTGGATTTAAACTTCAGCTTCATGGTACATGACTGTCTGCATTCTAAATGAGCTGTCCTATAATGTCTATTTAACCTTGGATCTACATCAGTGCTATTAGAACTACCATATGATATTTGTTGCTGATAAGTGTGCAAAGCCTACTTCATTTTGTTGAGTTTGAATCTGGCAATATTACTGTATGTCAGGACCAGAACAACACATACATCTCAATATATATACTTTGAATTAATATTTTCATACTGTATCTTCATATATATTTCATCATCTCCCCTCTAGGTACTGTATATATACACTTATGTACACAGGCTTTATTATTTACAGTAGTGTTTTGAATAAAATATATCGCACTTCAAAGTCTGTCTGAGTCTGAGTGAAAGAGCAGCATAGCATCTTCCAGGCAATTACTGTATTTGTTTATGGATGAGAAGTTTTCACAAAAGTCTTTCTAACAAAGAGGTCATCATTTTCCATCAATCATAATCAACACAAGGAAAAATAAACCCACTTATTCAGAGACCGGCTGGTCTTATTTCTGGGGGTCTGTACTGGTTCATCAGTATCATGAGTCACATGTTTACGAAACTCAGATGAAATATCAATAAACCCCATTCTGAGATGCTACAAATACTTACAATTACTTTCACCTCACATGCAGCATCTTTCCTTTAACTATTCTGGCGTGCTCAGACACAGCAACTAATGTACCTTGTCATGACCCCAGTTCTCTTAATATTAAAAGAAACCAAAGCACCAACTGTCTCGGTCCGATACAAGCATTCTTAAAATAACAAATAATCTTAAACCTTCCTCTCTGGTATCTGAACAGACACACCAGTGAGAATGTCTTGGCAGACGGTAATCCCAGAGCTCTAGTTAAAGCTACAGACCACAGAGAGGAGTCCATCCTACCCTGAACATTCCAGTCATACTGGGGATTCATCCCCCCTCTCCTTAGTGGGATCTGAATTAGTATTTCTATCCTTCATTCTCATCCACACACAAACCACAGAGGCCTAGATCTCTATGTCTAGGTCATAATCTATGATCAAGTTCAGAAACACTCGATATGAAAGAATGAGTGTTTCTCTGTACTAAAATATCAATCTCCAACTCATAATATTGTACTTCTGTTAATTATTAACAGTATATCATCTGAAATGTACAGTATAAACAATAACTTAAAATGATTAACAATCTAGATCCAGATGCGTCTCCCATTTGAAAGTCAGATGTTTTTGTTCAGTTTTGTTGAATTACCAGAGGGGGCCATCACACACACACTACACGAACACAATACACACTGCTCAAACACGATACACACACGTACACTTTTCAAACACATCCCTTGCAGACAGATACACAATGGACAAGACAAGGGTTTGCCAGTGGTAGATTTCTGAATTGGTGCCCCCGGATATACACAAGGGAGGAGGAGCATCAAGGGAAACCCTTTAGTCTTGGTGAAAGAAAGACAAATATCTATACATTGACAGGACAGAGATGTACAATAATTGTGCTTCCTTTCTACACTGCACTCACATCCTGCGGTAGCAGTTTTCACTGAGCAGCTTGACTTCCTATCTGGTATGTGAAGCTAAAGGCAATATTGCAAATGACTCATATAAGGCCAAAAGAAAGATAAAAGTTCCTTAAAATGACCACAGAATCACATGAAGTCAGCATAAAACCTAGAATTGTGTGTTTGGACTGAACTGTACTGTCAGTGTCAAACAGCTGATGAAAGCTTCAATGCTGATATCAGTAGGTGTCATATTCATGTTTATAAATAAATGTGTATGTTGTGTTTTGTGTAAATGTGTGAAAACAGGAAGTGAGTGAGCGACGGGCAGGTCAAAGGTCAGATGGTAGATGCTGACTCCTGGAGGAAGGACGGTATAGTTGAAGAGCCGGGGACGGAGTCTCGTTGTCATAGTACCGTGCTCTCAGACTCTTCCTCCGACTCAGCTCTGTTGATAGATTGGACCACGGCCACCGAATTCCTGTAGGGGGCGCACCTGGGCTCATCAAAGATACCGTCCAGCTCCACATTAATGATTGGAATATCCAGGTTGCAGAGAGAGTCTGAGGAGCAGAGATACAAGACTGAGATCAACAACGAGAGAGGAGGAAACGAGAGACAGAGAGAGAGTGAAGACTGAGAACCACAGATCCGTGCAGAGCTACACACATTCTGAACGATGCATTAAACACTCCAGTCAAGTCACGGTGAGCTTAGAACACAGCTTTGAGCTTTAGCGTTAGGAAGTGCAACTGGGTCACACTCAAACGCCTGAGCTCACACACACGGTTTGCAATACTGCACGTGCTCCCTAGAATGCAAGCCACTGAACAGCCATATCCATGTCCGCAACCTCGCCTCACATGGCAACGCGAGGACGATGGCTTCCACCATGTAACACTGAAATGGGTAACAGGAACAACCAGTGACTGGACAAAACATTGGGTGTACTTATTCAGAAACAGCAGGGGGGGGGGGTGAGGCGCAGGGTTGGGGCGACAAGGGGTGGTAGAGACCATGGTGGTGGTGTTTGTGTGTGTCTGGGAGGAGGGCGGGGGGTTGGGGGTCAGGTTTGGGTCAAACTGTGCAGTGTGTACAGTAAGCAAGGGACAGCAGGGGGATAAAAACATCCTGGACTTTCAGTCCTGCGTAGATTTTTGTGGACGGCGTCTTAAGTCACACACGTCCACTAAGCCATGCATCGAGTCAGTCTCAGCCACCATGCAAAGGGCCAACAAAATGGGTTAGTGGTGGACTGAACAAATATAGTATATATATAGATATATACATATAAGAAGTCATATATACAGGTAAATATACAGAGAGTTGGAATCAGCTCCATAAGGAGCCAAAATGGCGTACAGTGGTGGTGAGGAGAGGCTGTAGTACAGTACAGGAACGCCAGCTTACCCTAAAAGTCCCTCTCACATTATTCCCATACAGAACCTCTCGCCTCATACAGCTGTAGGCAGACAATGACAGTAGTCGACAAAGGAAAATAATAGGAAGATAAGAGATCAGTTAGAGTCTTCCAGAGGAATAGAAACGAGATTTTAACCTTTCAACGGTGTACTGCCGTTTTTCCCAGGCGAAATGCAAAGAAGTGTCAGATGTGTAACTGCGCGAAATTCTGAACTGACCATCGATAAGAGAAAGAGAGAGAGAGCTAGAGAGAAAGAGAGAGAAAGAGAGAGAGAGCTAGAGAGAGAGAGAGAGAGAGAGACAGAGAGAGAGAGAGAGAGAGAGAAAGAGAGAGAGAGCTAGAGAGCGAGAGAGAGAGCTAGAGAGAGAGAGAGAGAGAGAGAGAGTGTTTGAGGGGATTTTAAGTTAAGCATGTTAAGACGTTCTTACCTGTGGACATACTCTCCCCAGGAGACAAGCCATCCAGCAGGTCGTGTTCCAGAGGCTGGGGGCTGGAGCCAGGGGTGGAGGGGGGCTGAGGAGGAGGCAGGCTGGGCCTCTGCCTGGGTGGCTTGGGAGTAGGCCTGGCCTTGGTGAGCGTGCCAGCGAGTGAGGGAGGGGAGGAGAGGGATGGCGTAGTCGCTGTCTGGGCCTGTCCAGGAGAGCCTATGGTGGCATAGCCCTGGGGGTAGCTGAAGCCGTATGGGGAGGGGGTACTGGGAGGGGTGGGGGACAGGCTCACCGGGGAAGGCTGGCCGGTTGACTGGTCCGACATCCCCCCTGACTGAGGGTACGGCCCTTTAGGTGGGATGGGGGCCAACTTTTTAGCTGTTTAGAAAAGAATGGAGAGAGAATGTGTGAAGCTAAAGGCAGGATACTGTCAATGAGAAATGGCTGAGAACAAGGAATCTGTCTGCTCAGCGAGCTCTACTTTCTCTGGATCTCTCCGGCTTTCCGTCAGGGACAGGCAACATGGGACACCAACACACACACACACACACACACACACACACACACACACACACACATACGGAGCGAGTACCTCGTCTCAGAGTGAGTGGGCTGTGTTCAGAGTGTTGTGTCGGACCACCAGAAGCTGTTGACCCCTGGTGACTCTTCTGTCCAATCACAGGGGAGAGCTCCTTGTTCTTCAGTGTACTAATAGAACACAGGAAAAAAAACACATGAATAGTAATAAAGTGTGTCCTTCATTACATATTCATTAGAATATGTAAGTTTGCTTCTGTGTTCTGCATCTTGAACCCATTTCGTAAAAATCCCTTGAAACACCCATAGTTCAATGTCAAGTTATTTTGAGTGATCACTAACACACACAACATGGACCCGCTTTAGGTCTGAAACACGCCCTTTAGGCTAAATAGATGTTGCTGCCTTTTATGGTGCTGTGCTGTCAGAATAGCAATAAGAAGAGAGCTTGAAGGTCATAAGACATAATCAGTTTATACCAGCATCTGATTGGCAGCTCCCAGCATCAGATCCCACCCGCCCACAAACAGCAGATGAGACATGGATGAGTAATGAAACTGGAAGGATTTAGTCAGGGCGGAGCTATGCAAATGAGGTTAAAACACGTTTTGATTTGATCATGTTTCAGGTCGTGAACAAATACAATGGTGGGGATCTTGCTGTCCGTGTATTTCACTTAATCACTCCTCTATCAATCTATGCCTTACTGGACACTCAAATTAATTTCCTATCAATTTATTTACAGAGAGGTTAGCGTATTGTTGCTTAGAAACCAAAATGCCATGGCAACATGGACACTCCAGATAAGTATTCATACTAAAACACTCCAGTTTGGATTTATTCATACTAAAACACTCCAGTTTGGATGTATTCATACTAAAACACTCCAGTTTCAAGATAATATTTTTTTTAATATTAGATAATAAGATAATATTTTTTTAATGTTAAAATCATTTTTTTAATGATTTTTTTAATGATTTTTATTTCACCTTGAAGCACAAATGCTGGAGACAACAGCGAGATGAATGAATAAAACATGGGTTCTGATTCGTTGGAGAAATAGCTTCCTCTCACTCTCCCCTTTCCTTCCACATATTGCATCCCTCTCTCATGATCTGATTGGTCTCCTAGGCTGGTGCGAGTGTGTGGAGGTGCGTATATTTCGGGAAGACTGTGAGTTTTCTGTTCAGGAAATTGACAGGTAGGGTGACGTATTTACCTAGTCAGCTTGGCTCCTCTCTCTCGGTTACAGGCACAGACTCCCCAAGCAGGGGGGGCTGAGAGGGGGGTGTTAGGGGGGAGGGAGCCGGGGGACGGGTCGTGCCGGGCTAGAACGAGGGGGGTTTTGATGTAGAGGGGGGAGACGTTAGTTTCGGACGGGATTGCATGCAGAGCATCGGGTAGGGAGCCCTGTTTGGGCAGGTACAGGGAGCTGGGCTTGGGGTTAGAGTTGATGTCAAGCTGATGGGGGGACGGGCACAGGGGAGGGAGTGGGGGAGGGCTGTAGCCAGACCAGCGGGGGGGAGGTGGGGGGGAGGGCCCCAGGGGCATGGACTCGGGACCAGGGGCAACAGGCCGCGCACAGTGCGGTGCCCGGGTGTAAACATGATGGGGAAGGGGGTAACCGGAGGAGAAAGAGGAGGAAGAGGGGTAAGGGGGAGGGGGTTTCTCCTCCTCAGGGGAGGGGTAGACATAACAGGAGTCCGACCAATTGGAGGACGCATCATCCGAGCTGCAATGATAAAAATGTCAATGATTTTCACAGGGGAACAAGTGAGCTGTGCTGAGTCAGAGAGAGGCAAACATTAGCACGCTCTTTCACGCTTCTTTCTTTTCTTTAGAGACGATTACATTTTTTGGTGCCTGACGGAAGGGCAGTGTGAGTCTGGTGGGGCGTTCCGCAAAAAGTTTGTGAGTTTTCAGTCCACAGTGTGGTTTAGTGTGAGAACAAGTGAGGTATTTGAATGAGGCAGGGTTTAGTTTACCACAACACAGTCGGGGGGGGGGGGGGGGGGGGGGAAGAGAGGTCTAAATAAGAATCCAACTAAAAGATGCATTTAATTCAGGCCATGCATAGTTCAAGTGTCACAGTGTCACAATTTAAATGTGTCATGAAACAAATCAAATGATGTACAGATGATAAAAGCGTCGTCTATGAAAGCTTAGAGAATGCTGCAGTCTGAACAGGATGGCCAGGAGAGGAGATGCATGCAAATGCTGGATTGGCACGCCGTCTCTCTCTCTCTCTTTAGAGATTGAATTTGTCTTTAAATGGCTGTGGCTAACTGTTTTGGTTCGGGAACTCATTAATATGTTAAAGAAAAGAGCATCCTCAAACCAAAGCAAACCTTAACTTTGGCCCCTCAACAACAACAAAAACAAAAACAACAACAAACTAATACAACGTGGATATCGTTCTTCAAAGAACTCGGATAAGAAGACTAAATACAAGGACAACACCCACCACAACACTGACAGAACGCCACAAGAGGTCAGGCAGGTGGTTTGACAAAGCATGCGACGGATGTGTGTGTGTGTGTGGGGGGGGGGGGGTGTGGGGGAGGGGGGAGGGGGGGTTTGTGTCATGCAGAGGTGTCAAGTGCTGAGTGAGACTGTTTGTAGACGCCCCACAGTGAGTGACATACGACAACAGTGGTGGCGGTGGTGGTGGGGTGGGGTGGGGGTGGGGGCAACAACATTTCGACATCAGTTGCGGGTCGCATTGGCACTGAGGCACACGACAGGGTGGGTTGGGGTTGGGGGTAGGGGGTGGGGGGGGGGGTGCACTAGCCTCCTTACCTGGCTCTGTCACCGCTAGCGGGAGGAGGGGTGGGAGAGGGGGAAGTAGAAAAGTCTCCTTGCTGCTCAGGGAGGAGAGCGTCTGAGGGCAGGACGGGGGGATGCATGCCCGGTGGCGTGGACGAGGTTTTACGGGCCGAAGATGAACCTCGGCGGGACACCCAAGAGGTGTCCATCACCCTGACGCCCATGCTGCAGTGGGGATAGAAACGCACAGCCAATCAAATAGAGGGATATGGGGTCGGGGGTCAGGCGTCAGCTTAGCCTACATGGTTACATGAACACATTGTACTTTCTGGTAAGGTTCCGATTTTCAGTTGAGACCTCTTCCTGTGAGTGGGTAATATCACAACGACAGAACAGTTGAGAGCTTTTGTGTATTTGATTCTCGTTATTAGAGCTGTTGTAAAAAGTCCGTTCAGTGCCATGCGACCGCAAAGGTACATTTGAGGAAACAATTCACGGACAATCTTTGTTCACGCAGGATTTTGACAGCAGCTTTTCAGCACCACTTTGTCAGCACTCTGTGTGAAACATTGAACTATCGGAATCCGAGGGTCACTTAAGAGCACGACCCTGAGAAGAATACGAACAGATACACGTCAGGGAGAACGTTCCTCCCTTGGTGGGGCTCAATGCTTCTGACAGCCCTAGTGTTAGATCAGAGGAGGACAGAAAAAGAGCGGTACAGTACCTTTGTATTTTCCTAATGCTGCATTGGAAGAGGAGAAATGTAAAAATGAGGGGCAAAGGTCACGTGAAAGTCCCCGGCCTTCATGACAGCATCACTATCAAAGCATCACTGTGAGAGCGTCTGGGGCTCCGCTGAGAGCCAAGATGGCGGCGTGGCAGGGTGGGGCTTGGTTTGGAGGAGGGGGGAGGGGGGGGGGTGTGTGTGATTAGAGTCATGCTGAGAGTAATGAGCGGAGGGATTTGAGGGGTGAAGATGCACCCTCCCTACAGATATCCAACTAATTCCTACTGGCTAATCCAATTATCGCTTCATTTAGTGCTAATTAGGGCACAGTTTCCCAATGGGTACCGAATTACCACTGAATACCACAAAATTAAGCAAGTCAAATAGATCTGATGATGTTTTACCACAAGCTGAAGAAAATGACCATGCTTTCTACGGTGCGTCGAGCATCATGGTCCTACAAGACATGCCGAATCCCACAAGAAAAGTAAACAAGAATAAAACCTAACCTAAACTAGGAGAGAGACATCTCTTGACATTTTTCCCAGCCTGTCCGAAGCACCAGAAAGCTCCCTAACCCGAGCTGCCAGCTCTGAAAGGGTGTCTGTTTCTAATGAAAGCCGAGCCCTATTGATTGGTCCCAGCCCGGGCCTGGCCAGGTTTAATTAGCTGAGCTTATGTGGTCCCTGGGCTGGAGGGCTCAGACAGACTGCTCTGCTGGGCAGGAGCTGATAAGACAGGAGGTTGTTTTAAAAGAGAGAGCGAGAACATGATTGACTTGAAACTAATCCTCCTCTCTGCACTAGAGCAGCTACCTTCCTAACATTTCACCTCCCTTCTTTCGTCTTTTTTTCTTTCTTTTAGTATTTTCTACGTCTCTTTTTCCCCTCATCCGTTCTCTCCTGCCATCCAAATTGCTGTTGGGTGGAGACATCAAGAGTGAAGAGAACCGAAACCTTTCACTGAGAGAGGGATAAAACCCAAGACTTCTCTGAGTTCAGTGCTATAGCAAGAGGATTTTGATTAAAATAATCATTCATATCCACCATCACACAACATCTTTACCTGGAGTCTAACCAACTTACTTGACAAACCAGAAACATTCACATTAGCATTCCTCACGCACGGTCTGACTAATGGAGGAGGCTCCAGGTGTGAGTAATGGAGAAACAACAAGGAAACCAGTGGAGAGCAATGGAAGGTTTGAACATAATGAGGGAAAGAGAGGTTTGGACAGGAAATGAAGAGTGAAACTGAGCGAAAGAGAGGTTTGGACAGGAAATGGAGAGAGAAACAGAGGGAAAGAGAGGGGAGCTGTGTCGTACCCATCCTTCTTATAGAACTCCAGCATCATGTTGTCGGTAGCAACGCTGAGGGGGCGTCGGCTCTGGTCGTTATGCTTGCGGTCGGTGTGGTCCATATCCGGGGAGGGCATGGAGCTGTAGTTGGCGTTGTGGTTGGTGTGAACGGGACTGCCGTAGTTTCCTGTCACGTTAAACTCAATCTCTAGAAAGAGAGAGAGAGAGAGAGAGAGAGAGAGAGAGAGAGAGAGAGAGAGAGAGAGAGAGAGAGAGAGAGAGAGAGAGAGAGAGAGAGAGAGAGAGAGACATATATCGTCTGCATCAGCCAACAGTTTGATCACACCACAAGCTACCTTGTTGAAGTATAGTAACTGAGGTCAGAATCAACTTTTGTCTTTGAAGTTTGTTTGATGTCTGTCTCTTACTCCTATGTAATTTATTTGACAAAGTCTGTTATGGTCCTTTAAGATAACCGTATGTCACTCAGACACTGTCTACCCTTGAGTGCCAGGTGGCTCAGCGGCTTAGTATCATGCAGGATGAGGCCTGACCACAGGGGCCCTGGTTCTATTACAGCTCAGGCTGGCTCCAAGTCCTCCCCTTCCTCTCTCTCTCTCAATTTATCTCCCTCCCTCCCTCCCTCCCTCCCTCCCTCCCTCCCTCCCTCCCTCCCTCCCTCCCTCCCTCCCTCCCTCCCTCCCTCCATCTCTATAAACACTGTCTCTATAGTTCTGATGAAGCAAAAATGCCCTGAAAATATATGTTCAAAGATGTGTTTGTACTTGCAGTGGGTGGAACAAAAACAATAAGGCCGTAATGTGAAATCCTAATGGATGAGAGTGGCAGGTCTTCCTGTCTGATGGAGAGACCTCATACTCACCTCCAGGGAAGAACCAGTCGGCATGCTGTATGATTGGCTCAATGATGCCTACGATCTGCAAGGACACAGTTGTCATCATCTCAGTGATGTTCCTGGAGAGAGAGGAGAGGGAAGAGACGACAAGAGAATTATTCTACTGTGACGAGTGAAGTCAAGGCCAGACATTAGTACCGAGGCAGAGACAGTTTTACATCAGTTATTTTAGAAAATTGTCCCAGAAAAAATTCACTTCAACGTTTCCAAGACATATCAAAGTAAAAGAATATATATATATAATCGTTGGAGGGCATTTATATATGTTTGTTAAATATCTATAATCATTGTTCATCGTCAAATCTTCTATGTGAGTGGTTCAGAGCTGTCTGTGAACAGAATAACAGAGCTCTACAGTACATCCTACCCTTCATTGTGGGTCCACAAGAGGTTAGGGCCCAGGACAATGGCGATATTTCCAGGGGTCATCTTATTTGCATCCTGGTACTCATTTAACTTGGCAAGGAATTTGATTAAATACCTGTGAAAACATTGACACAAACCTCAGACAATAATAAACTTATGATCGCAGGAGGGTATGAATAAATATGAATTCCAGCGAACCTACATTCGATTTTTACCATATTCCCCGCCAAAACAAGCACGAAAAAGTAAATAACCATGACATTGTCATGTGCTGTGGTTTCTCATTGCTTTTGGTCATGTGACAAAACCCTTTAAGATTCTATGAAGTAGGCGTGAAAACAAGTGGCATCGCGAGATGAGATGACTCACTTGAAGTTGTTGCCGTTGGCCAATGGGAGCTGCTCGCAGGCTGTGAGAAGAGCCTGCAGGCGCTTGTCCTGGTCTGGAATACTGGGAGAACAAATGGAAAGCAGTGAAAGCGCCGTATGGTCCGGTCTGAGGAGCAGTACAGCGAGGACACGTTTTTCATGTACAACAGGGGACGCGTGCGAAAAAGAGGCTCACTTGGAAGCTTGAATCCACTCGTCGTAGAGTTCATAGGTCATCAGTGGCTCTGGGAGTTCACGGAGGTATGACTTCAAAGCGCCTTCAAAAGACACAGAGAACGGATATCAACTTTTCAAATACAACATGTGCAACAGCACACAGGGTCTCAGGGGGGTGCAGAACTATTAGGAGTCAGGTGGCTCAGCGGTTAAGGCGTTGGGCTCATGATTGGAAGGTTGTGAGTTTGATTCCCGGCTGTGGCTACATGCTGCTGTGTCCTTGGGCAAAGCACTTCACCCTACTTGCCTCAGGGGGGAATGTCCCTTTACTTGCTGTAAGTCGCTCTGAATAAGAGCGTCTGTTAAATGATTAAATGTAAATGTAGCAATATGTCTCCCTTATAATATGTATCACTGCAGAAAGCAAATCGCTTTAAAACATAATCTCATCTGCAAGATCTAATATTTGGAGCCCGCATGCATCGACATGTCAGTATGAACTTCAGCAGCGACATCCGTTGCTAAGGTTCGCAGAAGTCTTTTATATTCTAGACAGACGTAACCCAGGGGAACGAGCTTTAGTCTAAACGGATGGAAGGTTGGACGTGGGGTTTGGTTGGCATGGCAACAAGCCCACAGCGGTAGGCTTCTGGTAGGCATGGTGGGGCTGGTTGGTAGGCCGGCCACTCACCTGCAATAGCGTGCGGATCTGCAGAATATTCCTGAACATCCATCACCCCACAGTCTAGAGAGGCTTTCAGCTTCTTCAATTTGGAGGCAGAGGGAGCGACTCTGAACAGACCCTGACAACAACACAGACACAACGACAGACACTGGGCCATTACATCACTTCAAATCCACCATACTGCACATTACTGTGGACCCTGTAATAAGCAGACAGACAGACAGATAGATGGAAAGACGAACAGACGGACAGACAGACAGACAGATAGGCAGATATTAGTGCAGACTGACCTCTTCCTGCATACCACACTCCAGCAGCATGGTGACGCAGGCTTCGATGGGGAAGGCAATATCTCTCCCGCTGAGGGCCAAGTGCTCCTCTAAAGGCTTCCCATAGCACGGTTTTTCTACCCACATCTCTGTAGACACACACACACACACACAAGCACACACACACATAAACGCACACAAGCACACACACTCAGGGTTTACACAACAGGCAGGCATCCAGTTATCCAGCGACATGCTGCCAGGCCTCAATAGACTTTTAACAGCATTATCATAAAAGGATGCTTGTTGAGCTCATAGAAACGATCTCATGCGGCCAGAGATGGGCAGGGATGGCAGACATCCACACTGGCGGCCGGCCTGCAAGGCTCGATGAGGACAAAGTGTCAGGGAAATATATGTGCTAAGGAGGAGAGGCGCTGGGCAGACTCACCCTGCTGGGCTTTGATCTGGGGCAGAACACTCAGCAGCAGATCTAGAGACTTCCTGTGGTACTCTGCCTGGACCTCTATCAACTGGAGGTGAGAAGAGGGGGTGGACAGGAAGACAGAAAGATACAAACACCGGTTAGAGAGAGCGGAGAGAGCGGAGAGAGAGCCGTTCCAGGGTGCGTGATATGCTCTACTCACAGTCTGAAAGTAGCTTGCATAGTCGATTTCTTTGGCCACAAAACTGTACATGTCCGCTGATAATTGATCCTAGGGAAACACGGAAACAGAACCTTTGTATTTGAAAAGCTGACGGCTTTATAAGTGCGGTAAGAAGTAAGGAAGAAAGTGAGCTGAAGGGAATGTGAGGGAAGGAGGGGTGGGGGGGACTGACTCGACAAATTTCCATCCGGTTGGCTGCCTCCTCCATTTCCTCTCTGTGGTGGTCTGCCTTGGCTCCTGTAGCCTGCAGGTTACTGGAGAGACCTGAAGATTTGGATGACTGATGATACCTGAGGGTTGGAGAAGAGGAGAGGGGGGGGGGGGGAGTGGTGTTGGAAAACGGCCAGAATAAGGTTAAGTCACAAATTTTCATTCATGCCGTTCATTCAGTAATGAACTCATTCACCCGCTCACTCACTTATCCAGTCGTTTCTTGACTCATTCATTCGGCTCGTTCCGTTTTCTATTTCACGTCTACTGCTCCCTCGCCCCACTCCAGCCCTCTCTCTCTCGCTCTTTCTCCTACTTTGGTCGAGGAGTGTGTGTGTGTGTGTGTGTGTGTGTCTGACGGGGCAGAGTCATCGAGCAGAGATAATGTTCATTGCTGCCAGGGGAACTCAGCACACACAGTGGGACGCTGGAAAAAATGGGCTCATATTTGGGTCAGCACTGGACCTTGGAGGAGGGAAATCAGTGGAAGCACATTTTCCCAGCGTCACAGCCCCATAATGTGAATGTAATGAGAGTGAGTCAGCAGAGAGAGGCTTCAGCTAGTCCACTGTCCATTCCTCAGATGCAGACAGAGCATGGGTAGAGTGGCCCAGCCCTTTAAAGGAAACCAAGACCAGCAGAAGTCACACAATAGGCAGAGGAGATGAAAAGCAGCATAGACCGGCCGTGGTCAGGAAATAATGTTGGGCTTTCAGTCATTTTTATGGACACCGAAAGGGCGTTGGTCGTAACTTACGAAAGGCTGGCATAAGCACTGTTGATATAGGAGGAAGACTAAGGAAAACTTTTAAATGTTGCATGGAGAGTTTTGGTTCAGCCTATATCTGGGCCTGGCCAAAGCTTCAGCTGTCAATGCAACCATATCCTAGTGACATTCCCCTGGATCCTTCCCTCCAGCTATTCACAGAGGATGGAGTTTCCCTCTGACAAATCAGTCTCTAAGTCACACACACACACACACACACACACACACACACACAGTAATGAACACCCTCCTTCACACAGAGACACTTTGATGAACACACACTTCAGGGAGCTCTGTCAGTGAGCGCTTCTCACCGTGTGCGTGCAGAGTCCATGTCCAGCACCAGCTTAGCTAAATGCTTCCTTTGTTTCTGGATGTTGGGGATTTCCACCTGAGAGAATAGAATAAAAGGAATACTGAAACCCAACAAAGAGCTCTATTTATCCATGTAAACTCTGTCTCCTGGTGTGGGAGATGTGATAAAAACCCGACACGGTATTGTTATCGTTTTTTCACCTGCCATCACTTATGTGAAATCTCATACCTAATTTCTGTAAGCACACAATGTCTTGAGAAAGGAATTTGCAGATGGCTTTGATTGGCTGTGATATTCAAGTCTTAATGGCAGCGAGACAGATGGCTTGTACCTCCGAGAGTTCATACAAGGGCTCCACGACGTCTCTCTCAATCGTGAGCTCAAACAGAATGAGCTCCTGGGCAAGTTTCTCCTGCGTCTCGCCACACAGCTTCAGCATTTTCCTGAGGTAACCAATGAGAGGGCAGAGAGGCCAGCAGAGGACCAATCAGGCCACTTCAATTAATTCAGAAAGTGGTAGAAACTAAGACGATAATTAATTGCCCACATATGAATCAATGAGTCAATGTAAAATATCAACACGGTAGTGGCTTACACAGTCAGCTGAGGCAAAACAGTAAAACTCATTAGTTTGACAGGAACACATTATTTATTTAAGTGTAGTGACCCTGACACACATTAGACTAATCATGGATCATGAATCATATCTGGTTCACTGAATGCCATCGCCACCCTTTCCATGTCATCGCTCTTTAAAAACACTTTGTGATGGATGTGTCACATGATCAATCTGTACTTTAAATAATTACTCTAGCGTGTTGTATGTGTAAGTCTGTTTCTTTGTGTGTTTGTTTGTGCCTGTGTGTTTGTGCGTGGATCTGTATGTGTGTGTGTGTGTGTGTGTGTGTGTGTGTGTGTTTGTGCGTGGGTCTGTATGTGTGTATGTGTGTGTGTGGGTCTGTGTGTGTGTGTACTCACCCCAGCAGAGAGTCGTCCCCCAGCACAGCTGCACCCTCCACCATACACTGTGCGAGCGTTGTGAGAGGGAGCCTCTTCTACACAGGAAAAACAACATGATGACAAAGTCCAGCGCTCTGGGCCAGGGAGCAGATCTCTGTGCTGCCTGTCTACTCTGGACGCTCTGGGCCAGGGAGCAGATCTCTGCTGTCTGTCCACTCTGGACGCTCTGGGCCAGGGAGCAGATCTCTGCTGTCTTGTCACTCTGGACGCTCTGGGCCAGGGAGCAGATCTCTGCTGTCTGTCTAGTCTGGACGCTCTGGGCCAGGGAGCAGATCTCTGCTGTCTGTCTAGTCTGGACGCTCTGGGCCAGGGAGCAGATCTCTGCTGTCTGTCTAGTCTGGATGCTCTGGGCCAGGGAGCAGATCTCTGCTGTCTGTCTACTCTGGACGCTCTGGGCCAGGGAGCAGATCTCTGCTGTCTGTCTACTCTGGACGCTCTGGGCCAGGGAGCAGATCTCTGCTGTCTGTCTAGTCTGGATGCTCTGGGCCAGGGAGCAGATCTCTGCTGTCTGTCTACTCTGGACGCTCTGGGCCAGGGAGCAGATCTCTGTGCTGCCTGTCTACTCTGGACGCTCTGGGCCAGGGAGCAGATCTCTGCTGTCTGTCTACTCTGGACGCTCTGGGCCAGGGAGCAGATCTCTGCTGTCTGTCTACTCTGGACGCTCTGGGCCAGGGAGCAGATCTCTGCTGTCTGTCTACTCTGGACGCTCTGGGCCAGGGAGCAGATCTCTGCTGTCTGTCTACTCTGGATGCTCTGGGCCGAGGGAGCAGATCTCTGCTGTCTGTCTAGTCTGGATGCTCTGGGCCGAGGGAGCAGATCTCTGCTTTCTGTCTAGTCTGGACGCTCTGGGCCAGGGAGCAGATCTCTCTGCTGCCTGTCTACTCTGGACGCTCTGGGCCAGGGAGCAGATCTCTGCTGTCTGTCTAGTCTGGACGCTCTGGGCCAGGGAGCAGATCTCTGTGCTGCCTGTCTACTCTGGATGCTCTGGGCCAGGGAGCAGATCTCTGTGCTGTCTGTCTACTCTGGACGCTCTGGGCCAGGGAGCAGATCTCTGTGCTGCCTGTCTACTCTGGATGCTCTGGGCCAGGGAGCAGATCTCTGTGCTGTCTGTCTAGTCTGGATGCTCTGGGCCAGGGAGCAGATCTCTGCTGTCTGTCTAGTCTGGACGCTCTGGGCCAGGGAGCAGATCTCTGTGCTGACTGTCTACTCTGGGCCGGGGGGCAGATACAGGTACTCACCGAGGGTGATCTGACAGACTTCTTCTCCACATCTACCCCCTGCTGGCCCTGCAGACAGGCGGTCAGCTTCTTGTGTGTGCTGTGGGACACCTGCTTGACCAGCTCCAGACGCTTCTCCACCTGACAGGGGAACATGGCTCGCTGAGCTGGGATCCACTTCACACACACATCATATACACACACACACACACTCACTCACTCACACAGTCACTCACACACATAAACACGCACAGTCACTTGCGCAACACACACATTATCCTACATTCCCACACTTACTCTCTTACACACACTACACACACGCACTACACACACAAAGCCTCATTCACTTACCTGGAGAAGGTCCTCACTTAACACTTCAGTTTTTTCAGCCCTGTAATGAGGAAAGACGCCATTAGGGTGGAGTGAGAATACGTTATGTAACAAGTTGTCAGGGGATTAGAAGAAAACATACCGCTGAATCAACACAACTACATCATCTGAGTGTAATTTTATGCGCATGATTCATTTCCCTGTTGATGCCTTGAGTTTGATCACATGACAGGACTGTTTAAAGGGAGTCCTTGCAGTGCTTAGAGAGGAAGAATCCTAACTAAGCATAATTACCAAGCTGACAAGATCAAATTCTGTGATCCCAATTATTATCTCACTTCTAGCATTCAGCTGAATCTCTGGTTTGGTACTTCTCAAAGTCACACAGTCACTCTGTACAGCTCAAGCAGACGTTAACGCCAGAGATCTCAATCTTGAGAAGGAATGCATTCCATGTCTGCTCAGTCATCAACACCCCCCCGAACGTGTCTTGTGACTTGTCACGTATCATGTGACAAGTCAAAAGATAAAAAAAATGTGTGGAATCCATCCCGATTTTTTAAAGCATGTTAACTACAGACTACAATGTAAATCAAGTGCTACACGTTCTCTCTCCCTCAGCTGAGCACATGCTGGAGAAGTGCCGAGTCGCTGTCTGCCGCTGTTCAGCGTCTCTCTAGTCGCCGCTGCGTGATTGGCTGGCAACCCCGGCGCCAGCTCAACCCTCCAGTGACCCAGACGCCACAGGGCGAACAGCACCAACACGTCTCATCTGTTTCTCAACACGCTCACCTCACACAGGCCCTGCGTACAGGCAGACACATCCTGGTGCTCTGGTTACCTCAGGTGACCCCCCCCTTACTCGCCCTGGAGGTTTGTAGCCGGCATTCAATGTTTACATCTTTAAATCCAGATGATCACCTTGTAAAATGCAAGGCCATACAAAATATATCATTGGGCAGCCATCGGATACTTTTGACCCATATGTAATCTGTGAATCTGTTCCCTTCCTCCCTCACATACAAAGGTACACCTCTCCCCAACCACACACAGACACACAAACGCCTAAGACACAAAGATCTATAGTGGACCTGGCTGGAAATGGACTTACAGTGCATTGCTGTTCCGCCGTGAGGTTCTATTCCTGGAAAAACTACCTATCTTTTTCTTCCACATACCCATAGCATGTGGGAGCAAGTGTGTGCAGACTAACTGGTTGGTAGAAAATGACAGAGCCAACAAGAGAGTGATAGAGAAGTGAGGAGAAAGCTAGGGAGGGTGTGTCCCGGTGGGGGGTGGTCACTGTAAGAATGAGGCCTGTCTGGTCTTTTTCCTCTCTCATCAACCGCCCCTATTTCACTCCACTCCACCCTTCTGTCGCTTAGACACACTCCCCCTCTAACTGTGGGTCTGGCCATTGAAGCTGAATAGCGGTGGCAGGTTAAAGGTGCTGAGGTATCACAGTTCAGTCACGTATGGAGGGAGATTTCGCAGCTCAGTAGGGGAAGGCAGAGAGGGCGACAGCCAAGAGGCAGGAGCGTCGGGCTCTTTAAGGGCCAAGCTTTGATAACTCAAAGGCTGCTTCTATTCTCAGCCGAGCAGCCCAGGTTATTGATCTGGGTGATGAATAACAGTGGGGAACTTGGAGCAGAGGCTTTCTGTAGCAGCCGCCTCAGCCACAGCAGCACCAGCCTGTAGGGAGGGGGTGGGGCTTTGCTCAGCACTTAGTTAATGAAGCCTGGAGAGAGAGAGAGAGAGAGAGAGAGAGAGAGAGAGAGAGAGAGAGAGAGAGAGAGAGAGAGAGAGAGAGAGGGAGAGAGAGAGAGAGAGAGAGGGAGAGGGAGAGAGTGAGAGGGAGAGGGAGAGGGAGAGAGAGGGAGAGGGAGAGGGAGAGAGAGAGAGAGAGAGAGAGAGAGGGAGAGAGAGAGGTCCGCATGGATATTGCTTGAGGGTTTGTCTGGCTGCTAGCATATTTAATTAACCTTGTTTATGATATATCACAGATCAATTCAAGTATGTCAGTTTCTTGGAAATGGATGGGATCTTGCCTGAGACTGGGACTGTGTGTTGTGGCAGTCTGTCTTTCCTGAATGAGACCCCTAAGCTGTTAGCCATGAGGAGGTCCGTGACTGAGATTTACACTGCTGCATGAAGTCAGCCATGAGGTAATGACCGTCTTACACAAACATGAGCACGGTTTAATAAGCAGATTAGTAATCAGTTTAACTTGACACCCACACACACCCACACACACACACACACACACACACACAGCCAAGCTTTACTCTCTCTGGGGCTCCAGTTCTTGGGCTGGTCTGTCCATCTCCCTGGTAGGACTGTTTTATCGATCGCAGCCAAGCTGGGATGCCAGCAGCTACATCTCCCAGAGACCAGGTCCAGTCACACACTCAGGCAGGGCCAGACCCGCCCCTCTGTAGCGCTCTGAAGGGGACATGATGAACGAGAGTCTGGAGCAGTGTTACACTGCAGCTGTGCTGTCTGCTGAAGAACAAGCTACCCCACGCGCACACACGCGCACACACACGCATACACACACACACACCAAGTTAAACAGGACAGGATAACATCCCAGCCTTGTGACTTAAAGCTACCAAACTGGTGGAACTCTTTGAAAATGTATCACAGTCCAATGAATAGATGATTTAAGATAGTAGACATGTACTTCCTTATCTGTGTGTGTGTGACAGTTTGAACTGCTGTACCCTCAATCACCACCAGGAAACCCACTCATCTGTTGTCTGCTGTGTGTTGGAGGTCAATGACCTCAGCATCCAGAGATGTGCATGAACGAGATCCAATAGGCTGACTACAAGCAGAGAATCATCTCTCACACACACACACACACACACACACACACACACACACACACACACACACACACACACACACACACACACACACACACACACACACACACACACACACACACACACACACGGGGAAGGGAAGAGAGAGAACAAGTAAAAGAGATGGAAAGAGGACAGTATGTGATGAAGGTGTAGAAAAGACATGATGAGCTGTTAAGAGGGAAAAAACGAGAGAGTACTGAAATGTGCTGGGGTTTGGGTGATGAGACACAGAGAGGAGGAGAGCGGCGAGGCAGGGAAAGAGATGAGGCAGGGATAAGAGATGAGGCAGCTTGAAGGAGGCAGAGCGTCAGCTGAATGGGTTCTGCTGACGTCTGACGTAGGGATTGGGGCCCTTAGAGACGGTGTAGGGACCACAGAACCCAGGAGGGGGAGGCTGCACCGCATGAACCCTTTTGAAAAACCCTCACACTGGACATAATATCCACGGCTGTCAGATGCAATAGGAACAGTGTATAATATACTATACTTTTATTTTATACTCGTACTTGCTATAGTTTATATGCCCCCCTCTGTACAGCTATTGCCCACTTTATTGTATCTTATATGTTCTTTGTTTGCTCCATCCTGCCACAGTAAATGTTTGTGTAACTTGCATGGCAAATAAAAACAAATTCTGATTCTGAATACTGCTCGCAACTACTCACAACTAGAATGTCACAGAAGTGAAATGCAGTGTGGCCAGTAGGGTAGAACCCTAGACAGGGTTCAGATCAGACTGCAGCTCCTTATGCCCTATGGCCTTGTCTCTTCACACAGCATGTCTGTCTAAGTACAGTTGGATTCTGTGCGGTATGGTATGACTGTAAAGGCAAAGCAGAGACAGAGAGCGAAAGAGAAGAAAAATAGGCGTAAACATGTTCAGATCTGCAATATCTTTTTTTCCCAACAGTTCCTTCATAGGGGATGACAGATAGATGAGAGAGAGAGACAGCAAAACAGAGGTGGGAGAGTATTTTCACTGTTGTCCTACACGTGTACAGTAAATCTGCTGGCATTGATCCAGGTACCTCCTCCTCAGTCCAGGGCTGTGAAGCAGGTACCTTAAACTCCCCTATAAATCCTTACTGCAATTGCACACTTTGATGCACTTCAGCATAGTTTATCTTCAACCTTTCATACTGAAAATACATAAATAACTGCAACAAAACCCAAAGGTCACTCAACATCTTGGATACTAAAAGTACAGCCTGTAAAAATGACCGAGGCACATGTATGTGGGGCAGAATACACAGGCTACCTACACGCTTGATTGAAGTGACTGGCACTCCAGAGCAGATACTGTAAATACGATACAGTGTCTGTAACCTGGGGCTGCTGTGACACTTCACCAGTAATCACAAGCAGATAATGAGAGCAAGATCGTTTTTCCACACAAATGAATGGATGAGAGGACGTGAAGGAGAAAAATGGAGAGGCAGAAACAACACAGACCTCTGGGAACAAGACAGACAGACAAAAACACATGTAGGAAGTCGAGTCTCATCAAGGATGAATCAATCTGCCAAGAGCTTCACCTCACTGAGGCTCTCCTGTCTGAAGACTGAGAGGAGATCTTCAGTCTGGAAGCCTTGCCGCTCCTCTGCTCCCCGCCATCACAACAAAAGGACGCTCGATGCTAAGCAGCCTTTGAACTCGTTGACTCGAGCTTGTTAGCGTGCTTTCATTGAGAACCGCTCGCCATAACTACAGTTCGATGGCCTTTCTCTGCATTAAAGGGGAGCTCTCACAGCTATGAGCGAGAGCTAAATCCCTTTAAACTGCGTTAATCAGGGTTACAGTATTACAGGAGGATAAGAGCTGATATTCTGTATTACTATCAACCCTAAAGACGATAAGCTCCAATGCAAGCTGGCAACTGCTTACCGGTAGAAAAGGGTGAAGGATGTGTGTGTGTGTGTGGGGGGGGGGGGTTGTAGGACACGGTAGGGGCCCGGAATCAGGCACACAGCCCAGCGCGCCAGCACACAGCCTGAGATGCCATCATTCCATTTTGTCCTCACGGTCTGGCCCTGCGGCTGGGTGGGCGGAGCCTCAGTCCGGCTGCTTAATGGACAGAGCAGACTAATGACAGTGACAGAGTCTTCGACTGCGCAACCTGACTCTCCCTTCTTCACTCTCTGTTGCCATTTTCTCTTTCTGCAGACCTCATCATTGTTTTTTTAAATGTTAATCTTATATATCTATGCTTATAAAACAATATAGAGAATATCATATATACTGGTACATGTATCCTAAATATTACCAGAGAGCTCCATAGTGGGTCTTTTAGAAGGAATGTACACTGTTGTATGCTGTAGTGTGTTTAGGTTTGTGAGTTGATGCATTAAAACAGGCCCTATTGTTTTCAGGAAGGCTGCCAGGCCATCAACACGGTCTGATTTCCCAGGTCTCCACCCTCTCCTGACATCCAGGCATGATTACACCGATGTCATTCGTGTTCGAACCTTCCGGGGCTAAATTGCTCTTAATCACGCCATTCAATTTCACAATCAGTCTCTCAGGCACCTGTCTGCCATGGGGCCTCCAATCAATAAAGCTCTAATCAAGCCTGCTCCGCATCGCTCTCTGGCTAGCAGCGGGATATGACAAAGGCACTGCTGCATCTTGAAGGGGCTATTAGCGATGGAACTGCTTCCCTGCTTAACATTCTACACAGCGGCAGAACCAGGAACGTGGATACAGCAGCAGGAAGAAGAACCGATAGACGTTCCACCTCTTCTGCCATGGTTAAGTGAATGTCTGCCACTGGATCAAAACGGATCTCGAGAAAGGCTAACTGGTTTAAGGACGGAAGGCATCCCCCCACCTTCCTTCAGGTGTGATTCGATTTACCCAGCATGCTTTTGCGTTCACTGCTACACGGAGAGGGTGGGGGGTGGGGGTTGCCATGGTGACAGGCGCTCCACTCAGTGGATGGATAAGAGCTCTGGAGTGGAGGTGCTGTCTGAAGATGAATGCAGCTGAAGGCCTTACCTTAATAAAGAAAAAAAAAACATTGGGATTCTAAGTGAGAGTACAAGATAGAGGCCAAGCATTGATTTGTCCTCGCCACCCAAGTTAAGATCTTTATCTCTTTTCCTCAAACGCACACACACACACACACACACACACACCTCTTCAAGGTCATCTGCTCTGCTTTAATGTGAGGAGGAGGAGAGGGGGTAGAATAGAAAACGAAGCCATGGAATCTTCAGACACATACTGGGTAAACCTGTCAGCTGACTAATCAGAGGAAAATCTGTAAGCATGAACATACGTGTGTGTGTGTGTGTGTGTGTGTGTGTGTGCATGCTTCACAAAAATCTACATGGCCCTAGTTGCTCTGTACTTAAACACATGACTGGATTATAAAATGCAGACGTTCTACTGGCAGATGAAGGCAATCTGAAACAGCAGATATCCTCAGATAAACACCTGGGAATCCAGCATGAAAAAATCCACTTTGTTATCCTAAAATGTTCTACATGAGCTTTGTGTACAAACCCTCCCTTCACTGTCCAGCGGATCCTTCCAACACCCTGAAATCTCCCCGCTTGCAGCACGGAACAGTGTGGTTCAGTCTTAATATGACCTCACAACCCAGAGTGCAAACTGAATAGTAAACAGTGACAAGGTCTTCAGCCAAGTTAGTTCAGTAACACAACCAATTGAAGTCTTGCCTACCCTTTCAGGGACTTGCTGATCTGAACAGCCTTTCTTTCTTCCAGAAAAGGCACAGAAAATGGCCTGGCTGTGGAGAGGTCTTTGACCCCACCACCCACAGCTCCCTGAGGAAGACACAGAATGAACTGCTCAGGGGAGCAGAACAGCAACACTGCTCAAGGACTGAAACATTCATGTTCTGGCTGCATCAATATTTAAGCGCTGCTAAAAATATTGGGTTCCAGCATAAATAGAGCAAGACTGGGTGTGTTTGGTCCTCCATGGATCTCCCTTTCTGCAAACTTCTGTAACCAGCAGCATCTCTGGTATGGAGCCTGCTGGGCCTCTGACTGGATGTCCCTGCAGAGGATGGGGAGGACAGCGGACAAAAGAATCGGATCCTCACTTCCTCCCATACATGATGCAGCAAAGTAGATCAGTAAGGACCCCTCCCACCTCCCACCAACACCATGGACTGGTATCACTGCTGAACTCTGGAAAGAGGTTCAAAAGCTTTCAATGCAGAACAGCCAGGCCAGTCATACGACTGCTGAACTTCAAATAAGAATTCCCCCCATTCCCCCTCACACACCTTCACAGGACTGCCTCACTGAACTTTGTAATTAGTTAGCATTTTTTTGTATTGCATTTTTAGACATAACATAATATACGTATACTGACTGTAATATTTGTATTATATATTTTAATATATTTTAGACATATTTGTTAGAGATAGTGTATATACCCACTTATTTACGCAAATGCATCACTGCATCGTGAGTCTATTGAAACAAAAATCTAGTTCTGTTTCGACTGTAAAGTGAAAGCGAATGACAATATAGTTGATTACTACTTTGTGAAGGGTATACAGAAAGTGTGTGTGTGTGTCCCTGCGTGTGTGTATAAACATGCGTTTTCTGCACATTGACAAAACAACTGAAGCCATCTCCTGCCTCGTCATAACCGATGTTTCACACGACCCAGCTGACCAGACCGCTGGCCACCTCCTCATGTTGCACAGCTGACCAGACCCTCCCCACACATCTACAGCCTGGGCTCTGGGCTGGAGTCTTTACACAGCTGGCCAGTACAGGACGCTTCATCTGAGACTCTTGATGAGTCTGACTCATCTGAGACTGTTCCATCTGACTCTACTGCTATTGAGGGACCACTGGATGGCTGGGCTGGGCTGAAGCCATCTCTGGGCTTAGTACAAAGACCGATTGGCTTGTCAACGAATAAAGAGTTCAGTTTTTAAATAAGATATTGCTGAATAAGCCAAATGAATTTAAGAGCTTATGTAAATAGCATAACTCACCAGAGCACCAGGTTAAGCCCTGGTTGGGGCCAGCTGATTGCTCCAGCATGTCAACATGTTACAGCGGGCGTGCAAAGCAGCCTGTTTTTCCCTGTGTGAAAAACATCTGGTAAGAGAACTGAGCCAGCCTGAGTTGGTCCCTCCGCTGCTAAATCGCTCACTCATGCTAATCGTGGCTGAATCACAGCCAGGAGTGGGGTGATGGGGTTACACATTTTGGCAAATAACGGCTTGCTACTCTCTATCTCTCTCTTTCTCTCTCTCTCTTTCGCTCACTCTTTCTCCTTCTCTCTTTCACACTATTTATCTCTCTCTGTCTGTCTGTCTGTCTCTCTCTCTCCATATTATGTTTATTTCTGTCTTTCTCTGTAAGTCTCTCTAGTTCTTCATCTATATTTATGTGCTTATAAGTATCTGCGTTTGTGTTCCTCTTCTTTTCTCTCTCTCTTCCTCTCATCATTCTTTCTGCTCTCTGTGCTGCTCTGAGCAGGACGATGGGGAGTCCTACTCCCTGCCAAGTTCTCACACTGGACAATTAGAGAGAAAGACAAATAGTAATGTTGGGAGAGAGACAGAGAGAAAGAGAGAGAGAGTATCTCAACACCCTGAGGAAAAGATGAAAACATTACCAAGTGAGAAAGGTCATCACAGACAGAATACTAAACACTGAACATCTTTCAATCTAGGCTAATATAAAAAATGTCCCAGACTACAGCAGGTGACAGCTGCAGTCAGATAGCCCTCTCCAACCACCAATGAAAACGGCCCTCTCGTCTCTAAGGGAGGGTTTGTTTATTTCTTTTAGCAGGACGTGAGCTCCAGGTTTCAGAAAGGGTGGGACACAGGGGTCATGGTAGACCGACTCTGCCTCCCTCTCTCTGCGTGTGATGATGAAAGCCTGGCATGGCCCTTTTTGCAGTACCACAGGGGAGGGCGGGGCTCCCGTCGTCACCGCTGGCTCTCTGTACAGCAGCAGCCTTGCCACCAATCCCTTTACACTCTGTCC
The DNA here is from genome assembly GCA_030340665.1 of Neosalanx taihuensis. NCBI lineage: Eukaryota > Metazoa > Chordata > Actinopteri > Osmeriformes > Salangidae > Neosalanx > Neosalanx taihuensis. The sequence continues at coordinate 11,766,364 of CM059303.1, read as the reverse complement.
AGAGTTTTTACATTTTTTTATTTACCCTGGGCAATCTTGAATACTTCATTAAGGAGGGAGTAGAGGGAGTCAGGTGGCTCAGCGGGTTAAGGCGTTGGCCTCATGATCGGAATGTTGTGAGTTTGGATCCTGGTTGTGGCTATGTGTTGTTGTGTCCTTGGGCAATCCCCCCTATCAGGTCAAATCATCCTAAAAACAGTATCAGTATCATACTGACAAAATAGCTATATGTGTTCCACTTACAATTGGCAGGTATCAGGTCAGACAGGTTGAAGGTGAAGCTGAAAGGGTCATTCCCATCATGCTTTACTCCCCGTACACCGGTCCCAGAGAGGTGGCATTGGCACACGATCGATTAGTGAGGCAACAGCACCTGAGCTAATGACTTAAATTAGCGTGGGCGCACAGAATCTTCTTCAGAAGTTGTAGTCTCGTAGAAGTGTTTAACAAAAGCTGTTCCCCACAAATACCTCAGCCCCTCCGCTTCCCAAAACAACAACTCTCCTGTTTGAGAACATGGTAAGTTTCCCCTCTACTCTAGTGGCCAATAAATCTGATTTACCATCAAGCCACAGGAAGACAGAGACAGGAATTCAGTTCCCCAAGATGATACTCTTAAAAAAAACACTGTTCTGTGTAAAACTCCCTTGATAAATGCTCTTCCTGCCAGTGAATGACAATCTGGTATTTGAACATATGCTTGTGTTTGGAGTAAATGGGTTGAACGGACCGGTTTGGAAGGCCTGTTGACATGTTCTGTAGATGGAGAAACTGTAATTTTCCATAACAGAACAAAATAATGTCTCTAAAGGTTTTTTTATTATCTGGGGGGGTGGAGTTTCTAAAGGTTTGAAAAGTTTTTGCATTTTCTGAGGAGCGCGATAGAAGTGGTGAACACACACTCCTCCTGTACACAGACACACCAACACACACAGAAACACTGTCTGTCTGCTTATAGAAGATGTCTGGAATGTTGAATGATCTGGTGAATGTTGAATGCTGGCTGTATGGGGGCTCCCCTGCACCCCTGGCCCAGCATGTCTCTGTCTATGGTCCATGCCTCATAGCTCCTTCCAGGCCTCCCACAGCACCTCTGCTCCTCCTATGAACACACACCACAGCTTGGATCCTCATTTAAAAGGGGCTCTGACCTGTGCAAGAAAGTCTGATCCTGAACTACAATGGAAAGAAGTGTTGACCTGTCTGTCTGCTGACCTGTCTACATCTGCTTAGGAGTGTGTTTGTCTGTCTGTAGAAGGAGAGTAGATACACTTGTAGCATGACAAAGTACTTGGTAATATAATATAGGTCTGAACATTAACCTGCACTGTGAACGACACACAGTGGAAACATATAGGCCAGGGTTGGCCAATAGGCCAGGGTTGGCCAATCCTGGTCCTTGAGAGCCCACTATCCTGACAGTTTTAGATGTTTCTCCGCTCCAACACACCTGATTCTAATGAATGGTAATTAGCAGGCTTCCACAGAGCTTGATAACGACCTATTCATTAGGTGTGCTGGAGCGGGGAAACATCTAAAACTGTCAGGACAGTGGACTCTCGGGGACCAGAATTGGCCACCCCTGCTGTAAGCTGAGATTGAGTCTAAGGTCAGCCATCACAGGCTCTTCGCCACCAAAGAATAAAGTTACAGAAAAGCGACACAGTGACACAAGCAAAATCGACAAATGTCAGCAACGTCTCCAGAAAGGGGCAGCAAGCATCTGCACTGTCAGGCCAGAGGCGTGTCTGTTTACCAAGGCACCTTTAAACAGCATTCATAGAAGTGCCAACAGACATAAAGGAGCATGTGTCAACACCCCTCATAGAAAACGCCTGTCGAACAGCCAGGCAACATTCCTAGAAGCGAATGCAGCTCAGCATCCTGCCATACGTGTAGACAGGGAGATAAAAGCTACTGAACTGCATAGAAGACAATGGACACTAATACAGACAAAACCTGATCTGTGTGTGTACTATACAGTGTGTCTTTGTGTGCTTTACACTATGAGTGTATTAATGTGTGTGTGTGTTCTGTGCAGTTTATTGTTTGGTGTGTGAGGGAAGGAGAGAGAAAGACAGGGAGTAGAAAACAGGGTGGAATAGAGTGGGATCCAGCGTCCTATCTCCCTCCTGTCGAGGACAGATTAACTCACACACCGAACAGCAGGTGGAATGTTTCTCTCATATCCTCGTCCCCGGGGGGGACCAGCAGCACTGCAGCTCCCCTGACACAGGTGTTAGTTTAACACACCGCCCACACGGGCGCAGGCACAGGCAGGATAAACCCAGACAGATGCTAGCCACATTCTCAGATAAACCCATCAAGTCAAACAAACAAACCTGGTGCCATCGCACTATGAACTGCTACTACGCCGATCCTAGCAGAATGTATAATCCATTATTTTATAATAGCAGCAGGACTGCGAAATCTGCATATACGCATGCCTGCCTCTGTCAGTCCTCTGTGTCCAGCCCATCCTACAGCCTGCAGATGAGGACGTCCTCCAGCCATGCAGGCTGCAGAGAAAGCCAGGTCCCCTCAGGCACGGCCGGGGGCCCCTCTGGGTTTACTTGTACCCGTTACCGCGAGCATCGCAGACGCTGAGTCTCTAATAAAGCAGAACCATTAAAACGGCGAGATATTTATGGTCCCGCAGTCAGCGTGCTCTCCTCACGGCCTCCTCCTCAATTCCCCGACCCACATTCCATCCTATCGCGCTGAAATATTCATCATATCACCCCTGATCTCACTGTATGCCTCACCAGCAGTTTACAGATAGCGAGGCCTGCTTGTGGGCTGCATATGATCAGATTGCAAGATAACAAGTCCAGGGTGTAACTGCATATATACGAATCCAAACGATTGGGATTTTTTTCTCATTTGTGACTTACAAAACACGACACGTGGTTCTCTATCGCTGGATCTACCATGTAGACCAATTAGAGTTAGTGCACGCTATTACAGTGTGCCAATTTCAATCTGGAAAGGTCACATAGCCCGTCTCCTCAAAGGAATGACGAAGGCTCCTTGCTTTGACTGGATCCAATTACATCTTGGTGTCAATCATTCAGATCGTTCAAATGCACTTTGAGGCAGAGGAGGGCGGTGGCCTGGGAACAGAAGCGAGCATCTGAGCCTCGCACACAGAATCTACCTCTACTGTCCGTACGCCTCCTCTTCTGTTCTGGTGCAAGCTTTTTTTTTGTTTGACAAAATGTCAGCTGTGATTTCCTCTGCATACCAAGGTCTCTCTTGACTGGGTAACAGATGCCTGGGTTGGGAAGCATAGTTCAGGCCCCCGAGCAATGTGCAACATATCCCAACCCTCTCATCTGTCTTCAAACATACACTCGACAGCACTGGAATGACACGAGACAGAGGCAGAGAGGTGGGTCCGCGGAGGGGCTCTCGAACGCAGCCTGTTTGCAATTCAGCTGCAAACATAACCTAGCTCAGGAGGGAGTGTCCTTCTATCTACGGTCCAAAAAGGCGTAACTTTGAAGTCAAACACACTATTGTGAGCCCAGTTCACCACATGCATTAGGAAGAGCACCTGCTAGGTGATTATGAAACATACGCGGTGGGATTTTTGGCTCGCAGATCATAGAAGCTAGCGAGATTTGGGCTAGCGTTTATACAGAATTCTAAGAAAAAAAACAACAACTACTAGTTTAGATGTGGATATGATCATGGCCAGTGTGTTTACCCTCTGGATGTCCAGCAGTACCCAGCTGCAGGCAGACATGTCCGGTCTTATCTGGGTCAGTGTGTGAGAGATAAGATATGAGGTCTCGCGGTTCGACACAGAGATTTTTTTATCATGCAGCGTTGTAGTGACAGTTTGCCAGGGTCTGAGTGGCCACACGCTCAGCGAACAGTGTCAGCTCCGCATCTCTTGAGCGAGGAAAGAAATCTCTTGTCTTGTCTCTGAGAGAAATCCACTGCAAGTCCTCACTCCAGGCAAGGAAATCTGGCCATGAGTCATCAATACCACACCCAGCCAAGGACGTCCAGTTCCACCCTGACTTCCACACAGCCTGGGTGTGGTCCGACAGAGCCAGGGACACAGCATGGCATTAGAATTCTCCTGAAATATCAGACTTCACATCTGGTCACGGTCCTGGTTATAATTTGTGGCGTTAGCATGAATGGATAATAAGAATTGCTCCTTGTTATCCAGCTACTGACAGCCAGTAGCTGTAGAGGGAGGCTGGATTGAGGAGTATACGACAGAGAATCATGTTACCAAAACAAGAAAATCCTACTTATGCCTGATGCCGAACTAGGTCAAAGTTTTGCTAAGAGGGCCAAAATTACTGCAAGTACAGTATCACACATAAAAAGACTGCTATCAAGACCACTCCAAAACACCTTTACAAAAGATGAAGCAGAGAGGAGATTATGAACTAAACAAACAAGCAAACCTGTTTGTGTTTGATATGGGTTGATACCATATAGGTCACATGACACATGCCCATATCTGCAGCCACACTGCATCAGAATATTAAAAAAAATGAAGACAATGACAATGGCACCAATCCCTCTGCAACTGCATGAAGACACCATGCACTAAGACATCAGGGAGGATTACAATCTCAGATTAGGAGGGAGACCGGAGCGTCAAACCTCTCATGCGACCAGTCACCTTCATGCCGGGTCATGCAGTAACCACGGCGACTGAAGGAGATGGGCTCAGTTGCGGAGCCCGACATCCCACGAACCACGAAGAGCAGGGAGATGACTTAATGTATGGGGACAAAAGACCCACTAAATCAATGTAAGGGCCTCAGTCACGCTTACTGTAGGTTCTCCCAGGGTACTTTGGAGCGACATAAGTATATTAAGAGTTGTAAAAAAAAAAAGAACTGCCGGGAAAACTTATTGTATTAATATCCAGCGGATCAATGATCCAGTGATTTATCTGTCAGATACAGGGTGATAACTAGCGAGTTCTTCATCCGTCCTGGGACAGTAGGCTTGGCAGCGAGCGCTCTCTCACAGCAGGGGGCATGTGGTATCGAGCAGCCCACTTCCTGGTGCGACATATTTGTCATTCCTGAATGACAGGAAGTGGGCGTGTGAAGGAGCTCCAGTGAGAGCGTATCACTATACAGACCTTTGAGGGTTTAGGTTGGGTTTAGGTTGGTTGAGGTGCAGTTCTATGGGCCTATGTGAAGCCCTTAATGACACAGCTTGTAGGAAGGGATTTACAAATACATTTTGATTGGATCTGATTTGACCTCTCGAGTCTTTAAGGACATGGTTGGAGACGTCAAAACACCCCCAAACCTCGTACCTAAGCACCAACACTACTGATGGGCCTGTATGGTGGAGTTTGTTCTAGAAGTCTCTTTTATGACCTATTTCATCATAAGTACCGAGGTGCCTTGTAGGAGTTATGGAAGAGAGAGCCACTCCTCTCTGTAACAAACATGTCTCCCTCTATCTGATCTAAGGCGCTTCTCGGCGGGACTATCTGCCCCAAGCGTCCTCGAATATGACTCCAGCTTTGATTTGACTAAACACGGGACTCCTCGTAAAAAGATGACTTGGTCTAGAGATCTGTTTTCAAGCATGAAAGAGACTTGAATCTGGGCTATCAGAGCCCCTGGTGAGCACTGCCTCATTATGGAGCAGCATCACGTTATTGTGTCTGACATCTTTATGTTCTGCGAAATAAATATAAATATCTAGGAGTTGTACTCATGACGGGAGATGGGCTGTTGTTGTTGTCTAAAGAAGCTTTGAAAGGTTCCTTCTCGAAAGGGCAACTCAAGTTCCTGGTCTTAAAATAAGCACCCAGTTGACACCCTGAACATAAACAATTTACACAGAGGGATCGCAAAGTAGGGGGTTTGCACACGTCTCTGCCCTCGCTTGGTTTACCTGTGAACGAGAGCCACACCTGGAAGTGAGGGGGGGGGGGTATCGCTGTCCGCGGGCGTGTGTAGTAGTGCCATGCCCCCTTCTTCAATGTCGTGTTAAGCGTCACTCATGGTATTTGTCCCATTGAAAGGGGAGATAAGGGTTGGCCCGCACAGAAAGACAACATATCCCAACACTTCAGCGGTGGTTGAGTAAAAAAGACCCAATTCATCATCCTCAGTATCCTGTCCTGAAGCTTTGTTCCAGACTATTTTTTGGGCCTCAACGTTCCTTTGGTGTTCAGACTTAGAGGAACTCTTGTGAGAGGTAATACATTATACTGACAAGGACATTTTCAAACACGGTGTTGTTTTTGTCTTTGATCTGGTCTTATTAAAAGTGAAGGCAAAGTTGATATGTCCAGAAAAAGAACCAGGAAGTCTCTTCATGTTGGTTGTAACAGTAGTGAAAGAATATATAGCAAACTTCAGTCATCACTTGGTACGAGTATTCATTAACGGCGGAACTTGAAAGGTCCTTCAACAATAATAATACAAATATTTGTGTTCCGTTTAAATGGTCCTACCTTTAACATGAAAAGGTCTGTGATCGAATATGTGTTTGAAGACAGAAGAGTTCTGCTCAGTCATTAGTTTAAGGGCTGTCCAATTCTAAAATATAAGTGTGAAGAACTACTTGAGTGGAGGCAAGGTCTGCATGAGCCATAAAGCTGCTCTTTTACAAGGTGTGTGGGGATAAAGAGATTTGAAGGTCCCTGTAGGGAAGAGGGGGAAATTCTCTGATTCATTTTCAGAAGGAGATGAGACATTTTCACATTCACGGCACAATATACAGCAGAACCTCCTCACAGGCACATGTAAGACTGTCTGAGCATGTCCATATAAATCCCAACATGAATTCAATTAAAGGCAGCGTTGAATAACGTTTTATCTAACTGGAACTGAAAGCTATTTGATCTATTCCAGCACAGAAACTATAGTTACTATAGAGGCCACTTGCAAGTGTGAAGCAGCCTTGAGTTTTAGGAATCCAACACATATGCAGAGAGACATAAGTATAGTTCAAGCGTTTTGACCCCCCCCCCCCCCCCCCCCCCCCCCCCCGGTTCGTTGCCATGGAGTACTTGTGTGGACATAAGGGTGTGTGGGCTGAGACATTAAAGTGACGCTCGACAGAAGAAACCAAAGGCTGGTTTGAGGAGTCCCATTCTGGAACGAAGAGGAGGTTCTTCCTCAGCTCTCCGTTCCCTCCAGACCACCTCATACGATCTCTCACCCTCTCCTCCCCGCCGCCTCGTCCACTGTGCTGTGATAAGTGAGTCGTCTCCCTCGTGTCCAGATTCCATTACAAATACCTTCGTCGTAGAGGAGTCTGTTGTCTGCCCCTCCCAAAATACAACCCTACTCCTGCGGTGGCATTGCTCTGTCTCTCTCTCTCTCTCTTACTCTTTTTCTATCACAGACACACCCAACCCCCTCTCTTTCCACTACCATGCGATCACCCTCTTTCTCTCTGACCGCAAAGAGAACGCTACAGTGACCACTAGCTTTGATGTGCTCTGCAAAGGTTCTCTGACTATCAAGCACTTTAACGCCAGAGCTGTAGTGAGGAGGAAAGGAGCTTTAAAGGCTGACAAGATCTGGACTTTCAGCAGAGATCAGGACCAAGGTCATGGTTCTCAGTTATATATCATACAGACAGTGCAGCCACCACAGTACATACAGATGATGGGGGATATGACATTATCGAATGATTTAACTACATTAATAAGCCTCTGACCATAATTACTCAAGTTTAATGACGTTATATCAGGATAAGTATGATATAACTGGTCAAGCAGGACCGCAATCTCAGTGCAGCAAACGATTGTGACTTTTCAGGGGGCTGGATCGCCTCTGGGGATGTTCTAAGTGCCTGTGATGCCGTCACTGTCGTAACCTAACTGTGCCTGTGATGCCCTCCTTGCCCTCAGCCGGCACCTCGCCTGTCCCTGGGCTGCCAGGGAAACGTGATCTGGGCTTTAGCTTCCTATTAAAGTTTAACAGTTAGGTGTAGTAGCTCTAGCCACGCCCCTTCTGACAGCTGGCAGCGTAGGAGGTGTTCTTCTTGTGATCCAGTATGGATCAAATGACCGTCCAGAGTTCAGAGAGCAAATCGGCAGTCAGGCCCTGTACAAGGTTGTTTACTACACTGTACTGCACAGAGCTGAAATGCTGTATTCAGCCCCATAGGGAAGGCTCAGAAACAGGCTGCACACTTACAGGCTGTTTCATGCATTACATAACGAATATTCTCGGCTGCCAATGTATTACTGCGTGTTTAATGTATCAATTATGATCCATTCTTGACATACTTGAGCTGTGTTGTCTTCATTTTAGGTTCTCTGAGTGTGCTCGCAAAGCTATTTCCCTCCCTGTAATACTAGTGTCCTATTTTTAAAGTCCTGAAAAGCCTTAACCAAAAAAAAAAAAAAACGTAGAAAAACCCCAGTGATGACTATCCTTTCTGACCCTGCTGGACTATTTCCCTGTTTCCGAGAGAGATTAGGCTCAGAAAAAGTCCCTCCACAGGGGTGGAGAAAGCATGAGGCATAGGCCACCATTATGGGCTGGAAAACGACCAGTGAGGACGGATGGATGGGGAAAGAGCAATGTAGAAGCAAGAAAAATCGTTGTCATTAGAATGGGGGGAATAGTTCCGTCTCTCAGCTACCTAATGTGAATATAATGAGGTGGGCCTCTTTGTCCTCAGCCTCCTTCATACAGGCATACAATTTCTTTCGAATACTGTTTGATGAAAGACAGGCACAGCAGTATTTTAACCTTATCGACCTCGATTGGAAAGAAGGTATGGGAGAACAGCAGCATGATTAGGGCTGTTAAGACCAATCCCACAACAGCGAGGAGTGAAAACACCAAAGAACAACGTGTGTGACATGTCTGTCACCGCCCTGAGTTTGTTCTTGATTAATTACGTGTTTTTCTTATTTGATTTAGTGATGATGGATCGTGCACACGGTGGGACTTCATTTGGAAGTGTTTGGAAGAGATCAGACTCAAGTTGACCATATCTGACATGTCGGAGTTCGAATCAACCTGTCTGGGAGTACACATGGCCCCTGAGTGGGTTTCCAACTCCCAACAGGCAGCAATTTGCATCTATTAGAAGAGCAAAAACCATTGCAAGAGCTCTGGGATTGTTATTCTGCCCGTGATGTAATTTCCTGTCCTGGTGAGCCCATGTTTTTTCGTGCACGATGAGAGAGCGCTCAGGTTTCCCTCTGGGGAGGGATTTATGAACGTGTTTTGAGTATCCAGAGAGGCTATTTGTTGTCATTCTAGGTGGTTTCCTTTTATTAGCTTGCTTAATAGGTCCACAGTTATCCACCCTGTCCCAGTGCTTGGCATGAGGACATTGTGACAGACTTCCGTAGGGGTAGGGAAAGTGGGGTAGAAGTGTGATGTCATTCATAAAGTGTCTCACTAGCACCCACAACCCAGGATGCTGTGGTAATGGAATGGGCGTGTCATGGGATAGCAAGTTGGCTTGTTTCCTTTCTCTTTCCAGCTCGGTCTGAGATCCTATGATGGATCTCTCTTTGATGGGGGAAACTGAAGATGTTTCACCGTTCCAATATACTGACAAGCTCTCTCCTGAACATGCCGTTCACATGAAGAATAATACCTTGTCAAAATAACGGGTGAAAACCTATAGAGTTTGAAAAGGCTTAAGCGTAGCCTTGAGTTTTTATCTGAACTTCTGACTTCTGTCCAAAATATAACCAAACGGTAAGAAACGCGTTTCTCGAAGCCTCATCCTTCATCTTCCTCCACCTACCTCACTGCCTCCACCTCCCACGCCCCCTCTACCTCCTTATCTCTGAGATGCTGTCATCAGCGGAGCTGAGCATGGTCGGCTGTGGCGTCTGCAGGGTCCTAAGGGGCTCAGACACAATCCACAGTGGTATCTCTCAACATCACACTCCAGTGGGTGCCGCTACGCTCCACTGGAGACAACAGCTCGCTGTGACTCCCCACATTTCACAGGAAAAAAGCACAGGACTGATTTCCCAAAAGAACACACAACAACAACAACAACACACTGTCCAGCATGACTGAGATGTTTTTGGACTCGTCATCTAGATTTGTCCCAATGTCACTGCACTGCTATGGAACCTCACACACACACACACACACACACACACCACTGATAATTCACTGAAGTCTGTTGCATTGTGGTTTGTGTGACACAAGGAAAACAAGATCACACGCTTCAGTCTCCCTTAAACGGCACATGTCTGGATGTCTGGAGATGGACCAGAGCTCCTTATCTGTTGAACGTGAAGACATACATAGACCATAGACCAATAATATGCGCACCGAGAGAAGGATGAAGAGGAGGAGATGGGTGCAAGAGGGGCGCTGAGGGAAGGTGTGCGCATGTGATCATCAAAGAGTGAGGGGGAGTTAGTGTGAGAGACACCCCCCACCCCCACCTTAACCCCCCACCCCTCTGGCAGGCTTCTAGTCGCTTATATTTTCTCATAATTACAGTGGAACCCAGAGATAGGACCACACTCTAATTGCTTGCTGGAATCTATCATTAAAACACTATCGGAATGATTAACAAGGTAGACTCAGACAAGGCAATACACATTCATGCGCACGCACACACACATACACCCACACAAGAAGGGGGAATGATTCTAATGGTTGTTTTCACCTTCTGGGCATCACCACCCCATGGTAGTCCAGTGTGGTGCAACCCTTCACACTATAAACACAATGTCACTCATGTCAGGTTGGGTTGGACATACAGCCTAGGACTGAACCAACACTCATTACTCATTACATCTGACCGTTTGACTTGGCACTCAAGAGAACAGCACCAGTACCACACCAAGCATCGGAGGGACTCATGAATACCAATTATTTGGACCGTTTGTGAGGATCAGAATCAGAATCAGAATGGGGTTTATTCGCTATGCAAGATTAACAAACATAGAATGAACATAGGGTGTTGTTGGCATTAACATGCAGCTCTGTACAACCACGAGTATGTCTCCCATGTTTGACAAATGAGATTCATTATCTTTCTGCTGAATGGTCCAATGGGCAGGGACGATGAAAAACAGATTAGCATAATATATGTTCACGCCTATCAAGTCAGTTTTACTAATCCATAAAGTGACTGTAGAGCGACTCTTTATTTGGCCTTGCAGTTTGTTAGCCCCTTCTACTAAACAAAGCTACTGGGGCGAATGGTTGATGTCTTGGTTGACAGGGTCAAGACAACAGGATCTCTCACACAAGAAAACAGCAGGGTTGACCATGAAACATCCTTGTGGTGATATAGGGGAATGGATGGGGATGCCAGACTGTATTTAGCCTCCCTGGGAAACTCGAAACCCTGACGGATGCACACGTGTATGCGTGGCATGCCTAACGTCAAAGCAGTGTTGGGAAAACCATCAACACCACGACTGCTGTTTAAGGTTGCCACACAAACTCAACTAGAATTAGGTCTGAGACCTGAGTTACAGGATGAATCTTCTGTGAATGACATTATGATATTAAATACATGTAGTGTGAGCTTGATGTGTCTCCATGGCGCCCTGGAAACATAACAGTTTCCCAGGTGATTTATACCACCTTGTGTCCTCTTTTGTCTTCCGTCATGCTGAAGTGCATGGCTAGTAAATAATCACCTTCACATCAGATTCAGAAATTCAGTCCATCAGTCAATAAATTGCTTGTGTTGAGTTCGGGTATGGCTGTAAATCATTTCCTTTGATTTGACAGATGCAAAAAAAAACCTCCAAAAACAATTAGGTCTAAGATGGATAATCAAAATTGTGAAGACATTTCTCACAGAGAAAACAAAACAAGCAATTTAGGCTACATCAAGTCGATGCAATCAGCAGAAGCAACATAAGCGAGCGTCAATAATGGTTTACCAGAAATTAAATGCATGGGGGGGAGGGGGTGGGGGGCTGTTCCTGCTTTTAGGGCATTATTGTCTCTCGGCTACATCACCAACGTGACAAAGACTGGCCCAGTCATTTCCCAGACTGCTGTTGAGGATTAGAAACTCCTTTTGTAACATCCTTGGAAACATTTTTTTTATCAGCGCAAACATTCTTTAGCTTCCTCTGCTGAGGCAGCAGAAACACCGCAACACAACTCCTGTTTTTCAGGAGGAAACATTCCTGCTTCAAGACACTCTTCCACTCCTTCCTTCTAACATAAACAATTTCCCACACTGGTGACCTGACCCCATAAAGGCAGGACAGCGGACCAATGTGAAAGAAGAGCTACAAATAAGACATCCAAGAGTCAATTAGGTTACGTATTTTCACACCATCCCAGATCTATGTCTTCCACTGGAGTACGAATATGCTTGGGCTAGTTGCTTGAGATCTTGTTTAACCAGCGAACGGCTCGTTGGGACACACATCTACCACACACAACACCTCTACCCCAACCAAACAAAACCTGACAACGTCCAACTCCAAATCTTCTTCTGCCAAATGAGACGGGTAAGACCAAGGTCATAGTCGTATAGAAACATTTAAACGACATATATGATCAGGGGTGATGTTGGAGGCTCATCCCTCTAAATATGACTAATTGCCCCTGCTGTACCGTCTCTTAGAATACAGGTTCAAACTCATTACAGGGTTTTACGCCTCAGTGGGCTCATGTTTGGGCGCTAAGGGCTGACGAGGAAACACTCACACGCAACAGACACAACCAGGCACACCCACCCACGTGAGCACACACGCACAGATACACACACACACACACACACACAGTCACAGCTTGTTGCTCTGTTGCTAACACTTAAACAGAGGGATACAGACACTAACATGAACTTTGACCTTTGGGGGTAACGTCCTGAATCTGCATTACACAAAGACACAAGATACATGATTGCAGCATCTTTTTCCATGTGAAGCTGACTCACTGAGGCTTGACAGGGAACCAGCAGTGTAGGGAAACCGTACCACACACCGCCTCAAAAGGCATGACAGCTTCAGATTTTTTGGGGGGGCAACATAAACAAACAAAATCATTGTTCATTTTCTTACAATGTCCCAACAATCCAGAATTTGTCCGCCTGTGAGCTGAAACTGATTCGTCCGGTCCTATATGTACCTCTTAATTGTGACAGGACCTGTTTCCCATGACTGAATAACGAGTATGAGTTTAAATAAGATCCACATCAATTCTGTTTGGAGTTATGCAACAATAACTCCTTTATATCCAGAACACAAAAGGCACAATGCCGACACTGAGAATCAAGCTCTAGGTGGGGTAGTCAAACAAAGTGTGAGGAACAACTTAAGCCAGACTCCAGGGCAAAGAGCCAGACAATCTCATTTCTGTAACATTGTCTCTCCAACCATGTGTTCCTGTTACAATCCAATTTGGCCAGAGGGGTTTCTGGGATGCCACGCTGATGCAACTACACAACCTCAACTGACACCACTATGGCCTTTGGCTCAGCTGTTGCCGTAGTAACACAGATCAGAGTTAACACAGAGTTTCAGTTCACACCAGTGAATTGAAGGCATGATTCCCCGTTATTTATTCCCATTACACTAGTGCAGGGGTCTCCAATCCTGGTCCTCGAGGGCCGCTGTCCTGACGGTTTTAGATGGTTCCCTGCTCCAGCACACCTCCACAGAGCTTGATAACGACCCTTCATTTGAATCAGGTGTGCTGGAGCAGGGAAACATCTAAAACCTTCAGGACAGCGGCCCTCCAGGACCAGGATTGGAGACCCCTGTACTAGTGCATGGGGCTGGATATGTGTCGCTTCCAAAACGGCATCCTCCTCTGCACGGCTGGATGGTGCAATGTGATTTGACGTTGACACACATCTCTAAAAATTGTCCAGTGGTCTCTTAAAAGGCAACTTTGAATATATTGTAACCTCCATGCAGTATAAATCACAGCGACGATACCTCCCTTCCACCTTAATCTTAAATAGATTGTATGAAGCCAATGCACTTTTACGGTGGCTACCCATCATCAGTTTGGGATGGTACTACTGGCTGCAAGTATCTTTCCAGAAGAGCTCGTGCCACTCGCATCTTCTCGCGCTGCCTTGAATGACGAGCACGAGCGCAACCATGATCGATCTATATTTCCTATACTTAAAAGCATGCATTGTCACCCGTAGCCTAATAATGGTATTAATATGAACACCCTTATTAAAAAATGAATCAATATTTGTTACAGGCAGCTCTGACGCCGCATAACATCCTTCCATTTCATGGTTTTAAAAGTGTTTCTTTTAAATGATTGTCTTTACCTGCCCACTGTCTGGTTGGCGAGCTGTCGCATTCGATTGAATTGCTTCTTCATCTTGTATTTTTTCTGCGTTAACGCCGATGGTTAGAGCGGTTCCACATATCTCACTGACAAACCAGCCAGATCTCTAAAGATGTCAATGAGAAGGTTCGCCCTTTAAAAATCCGTTGCATCTCTTTGCTATAGTGAACACATCGCAAATGAAAAAGGAAATCGCGACCTAATTTCTATGCATTTTTATGATTCCTGTCACCAACTCCGCTTGCTCAAAGATGCTGGACCAATTTTCTCCCCGGGCAGAGTGACAGCTCACGACGCTGCTCGCTAGTGCAGTATGGGAACAGTAGTTTAATATACAATTTGGCTCACAAGAGGAGAATTACAACAACAAAAATATCCAATTACATGCTCAGAAAAATGTCTTTGATACTCTTTGCACTACACATAAAAGGTGATATGTATAGTTTCGGACAAAATGTTTAGTAGAACATACAAATATTTATTGCAAATATTTTATATGCGATAGAAAAGCAATCAGCACCATCATGTGGTAACAAACTGCACCTATTGTAGTTCTGCTGTTCTCCAGTAAACCAGCAGGTGGTGGTAATGAGTTCATCTTGGGGTGGCACTGGTCATGTTACCATTAAATCCACAGAAGAAGACAAGCATTACTTCTTGAATGATCAAAAAAAGTTTCTACTTGTTGTTCCTCTAACTCTTAACAGCGAAGTTAACCTTTTATTCGAGCTATTGTAAAGTATATTCAGTGATTTCACTCGTCGACTTTGGACTGAGTTTGTAAAAAAAATCATTAGAAAATGCGGGACCGAACCAAGGAGTTGGGAAATGTAAGTTTCAAGAGCAATTGCCGCTAGCTAGTCCGTTAAAGTTAGCTTGTTAGCTTTACACGATGACTTATATTGTCAATATAAGATAAGAAAACTCTCGATTTACAACATGAACCCAAATGTATATGTTAATGTGTTAGCTCATTACCATTTTAGCAGGTTAACTGGCCATATCGCTATCTCACCAGCGTTCCCTAGTCAGAGACTAGAAAACAAATGGATGTCTCTTGGACAGTTAAAGTAGACATAACGCTTTTCTCACTTTATACCGAAGAAGCAACATGAAGTCTTTGACAGGGTGGGCATGACACTGAGTCGAGTATATCGACCACAGCACATTTTTTAATAAATCGACTGACCTAGATTATCTAATGTTCTGAACAGCCCATGCAGGCCCACTGTAGTTCTCTACATGTCTGATGCCAATAGGATTGTGATGACTGATCAAAATCATGCTCTTTCCACAACAGAAAGCAGAGTCGTCAGATGAGGATGAAGAAGGGGCCCTCATGATCAAACCTGGCTCTTCCTCAGCAAAGGAAGAGAAGGAGAATGATGCCTTTTTCAAGAAGGTAGGCCAGTTTCTACAGTAAAGTATTAGCGCCAATAGCTGCCTAAGTAGTGATATTATTACAATCTATTCACATGCAGTGTCAGCCTTCAAAAATTATGGGAGGGAAACATCACCTATGTCACTTAAGGGGGTTGATAATGCCTTCCATGCCATGTCCACATCACCCAGGGAGAGTATGACTTGTATGGTTTGTGGGTGGCATGCTTTGGAACAGTGTGTTGTGGCAACATTGTCTGTCCAGCCCACCCCGGGTCACTGTCACCACGTGCACTTGATCTTGTTAGTTCAAAGGTTCACGTGTGCCGCTCATATCACCGCACACAACATGCTGTGTGATCTCTCTCTCAGGTGAAGGAGATCCGGGAGGGACTGGAGTCTCTTAAGAAGAAGGTGTCTGACCTTGAGAACAAACAGAAAACAGTGTTAGGCGTGGCCCTGCCAGAGGACAGTAAGTAGACATGACACAGCTGTTTCCTGTCTCTGCAACACTCACTGGATTCCACCAGGAAATCTTGATTTCTATGCGCATGTTGCTTTGAATGACAGTGTCCGCTAAATGAATGACAAGTAAACTCCTGTCTTGTACCGGTTAGACTCAGGACTCAGTGTCTTTACTGTTTCCCATCGTTTTTATTATATTTCCTGGTAATGCATTTTGTGCCACCTCCTTAAACGGCGACCAAAGTGATGTGTGGGTTTGTTCCAGGCATGAAGAGAGACCTCCAGACGCTCAGGGAGGAGATCAAAACGTTGGCCTGTCAGATTCAGAAAAGACTGAAGAGTAAGTCATATGGCTTCAGTACTAAGTTGTGTTGTTAAAGTATTCATTTTCTTGTTTGTCAGTAAATATTCTTGAATACAGACTTGTAATATACTTTGTAAATTGTTTATAGCAATTGAACCTAAGAAAGTTGAAGAGGAAGGGAAATATGTTGCTATTAACATCAGGATGCAAAAAGCACAGGTAAGAAAACAACAGAACATAAAAAAGCATTATCAGTTTATGAAACCATCTCTGCTTATTCTGCTTATCCAATCACATTGGTCCTTTCCCACTCTTCTGTCCCCAGCATGGTGTCCTGTCGAGGGAGTTTGTGGAGTTGATGGGTCACTGTAACACCATCCAGGCTCAGTACAGAGATCGAAACGTGGAGAGGATAAAACGGCAACTCAAAATCAGTATGTCTGAGTCACGGACCAAAACCGTAGCCTTGCCTTGTCAGAAAGAGGAAACACAAACACATTTTAACATGCTGGATTTGAGTTAACTTTTGTAGTTTAAGATCCCACAGATATACGATGAGCTTGAATGATTTCCCAGACGCAGCCACTGATAAGAGCTCTGTGTTCTCACAGCTGGAAACGATGTATCGGATGAGCAGTTGGACACCATGTTGGAGAGCGGACAGACAGATGTTTTCACACAGAATGTGAGCGTGCTCAAGTGAACACAAGGGAAATTCCCACACTGTTGAAGTGAGATTGGGCATGGTTTAGTTTTAAAGACATGTCAGTTGTCTTCACTGGACTTGAAAGCTTGGAAGTTGGAAACACACTCAATAAACCAGCTGCCCTGATGTACATGGAGAAAATGAACCCCCATATTTTGTCTGTCGTGCAGATCCTGAACGACGCCAAAGCCACCAAGCAGGCCCTGAATGAGATCGAGTCTCGACACGATGAGATCCTGAAGCTGGAGCGCAGCATCAGAGACCTTCATGACATGTTCCAGTACCTGGCCATGGAGGTGGAGGCTCAGGTAAGGCAGACAGACTTAAAAATACAATCAAATACACTGTGAAACTTACTGTGGTAGTTGATGTCTCCTCCTCTGCTGGTGGATCAGCACCAACTGGAAGGCAAGAGGAAAACATTTCAGATACTGTTAAATGTTTTCATGCAAGGGATCACTGTAATAGAGGGCAAGCACACCACAATTCCAGATCACACAGCGGGAAGCTCAGCTTAGGTTCGCTTCCCATCGTAGGTGCCTACCTTAAATTTGTAAACTGTTCGGCTGAATGCTCTTATAGCTCTTCCCTCGGCACTTATAGGTTTCTCACAATGTATGTTTCATAATCTATAAGATGCTATGTTTTGGGGTCTATCACGTTGCTGTGCTTGGTGACATTTTGTAATGTTCTCTCTTGTAAGTGGCATTGGATAAAAGCGTCTGCTAAATGAAAAAATGTAAATGTAAGGCGTCTCTAATGATGTTTTTCTGTTTTCCAAGGGGGAGATGGTGAACCGTATTGAAGCCAACATTTTAAGCTCTAGTGACTATGTGGTGAAGGCTGTAGAAAACACAGGGAAAGCGGTCGAGTACAAGCAGAAAGCACGAAAGGTTGGCTTTCAAAGCTCTCACATTGACACGTTTACAATCTGTGACCTAATGATGTGCCTGAACACCTGTTTCTTTCCTCCTGCAGAAGAAGATGTTGATTATGATATGTTGCGCTATTCTCATCATCATCCTAGCCATTTCATTGGCTGTCAGCTTCGGTTGACAGTCATTTTTAATGGTAAGTCAGGTTTTCCCCCCCCCCTAATAGCACCTAATATGAACCAGAACCTAATGTTAACATTTGTTGCTACTGACCAGCCTTTTTGTTGGATTCTTCCAGATTTCCTCAAACCCTCTCCTGTCCAGGGACCTTTTTAAAGAAAACACTTGTTTTGCAAACTGACCTTTATAAATTAACGCCTTCACAGTTCAACACACAGACCGACAGACACCTTTTCTAATGTCGGTCGTTCACACTCTCGTTGAGAGGTCATCCTGAAGACTCCTTCAGCCGTCTGTGGAGGCTCTTTCACCGGGATCCATGGTGATGATTCACCTGCGGACAGTTCAGCGAGGACAGCTTCAAGATTGTGTGTTCTTTGCGGTGTCCATGAGAAAAGGGCAATATTGGATATGAAACATGGCATGGTGCTGATCGGAACATGTACTCAGGAAAGTCCGCAGTAAAGTGATCTATAGTATTAGTCTTCGTTTTATGAATTTGCCAAGCTAAGAAAACGTTTTCTAGCGGCGTCCGTATTGGTTGTCCTTTCAGTTAGAGTAATATAATTAAATACAACTAATGTTTTGGTATGTAATGATGACATGCACAGTTGAGGAAACTTGAAATATGTCGGAATATGCGGTTAATTGACATATATGTTACGTTTTTAGTTTTAACTATGATTGGTCTTTGAATTTGATCTCTTCCTGAAGTGGTGTCCAAGAACCACAATTGCCCAATACCCCTGTTTGACCCATGTAAGTATCGATTTATATTGTGATAGATTGTTGTTGTCAGTAAACTAAGTTGTTTTCTGCATCAATAATCAATGGGAATCCTGCAGGTGTCCTAACATTGTAATTTTTCCTAATTTAACTTGTTTGCCTGACAGCAGAAAAAGGTTTAACCTGAGATTATGATGTAGTTCACTGTTATAATGTACAATAAGGGATGGAACATTTTCAGACTTATTATGCTTACAAAATGTTTATTTTACGTGTTTCCCACAGAAACATCTGCTACGGTGCTTTGCCCTAGCCTTAATGCAGTCAACTCCCCCAACCATGTGTAGAGATGACCGTTGATACCTGTTCATTATTAACCAGAATAAGACATAGAGAAGCGAGACATTGCTACTGTACATTGCTTGGCTGTTATATTTTGTATCAAACTTTCAGCTCATTTATTTTAATGTATAATTGTTTTTAATATAAAGTATTGTCTCTTACCATTCGGTTGTGGTCTGTAGAGTTTTGTTTTGCTGTTTGCAGCCATCAAAAATGGTTGAGAGTTCTTTGAAACATTTGCAGTTCATTTGGTACCATCGACAATGGCATCAGACGTCAGCAATTCCTAAAAATTTTCATTAAACTGAGATCTCTGTCCGTACAATTTACATTTCTACAACTGCAAGGACCGAACGCTGGGAAAATGTAAGTTTTTTGGTCTTTTTATTCAACGGTCATTTTGTCTTTAATCTTTCAAGTAAAACAATGTGGAATTACAAGGGAACAAAGGAATGTAACAAATGAAAGAAATCAAAAGACCATCACCATTATACCACCCAGCCCATCAAACATCACCCAGGCCAAAAATAGCTTTGACAAATGCCATTCCTCCAAAAAGTTAATTGATAATTTACAGAGCCATCTGGAACTTTACCAGTACATTAATTAATATATTGTCCCAAGTACTTTACATGGAAAAGGAGCGATGGTAAATTGAGGTCAAAAATTAATATTTGGGATTGGGCAGCACTGATGACCAGGGTTGCTCACCTTGTGACTCACAGGGGGGGCGTGGTTCCTGTTGTTGGGGGGGGTGGGGGGGCGGCTAACAGACTACTTCCACACCCCCTACTTCAGATACATGACAAGGCAAACTAGGATTCCAATCCACCTGGGTCCACTAGGCACTCATTCAAACTTAATTGTTTTAGAATCAACGTCATGACAATTTTGACCTTAATAACTGGCTTTGGGAAGGGAAGTGGTATAAAGGAACTGAGGCTCTCTGCTCCTGGATCTGTTTGCCAGTGAGAAACAGGAGGACACTCTTCCAGGTACATTACAAGCTCAAGAGACACTGAGAGCTCTTGGGACATTATGTGAGGTCCCGGTAACTTAGTAACTGATTGAAATTTATGTGAAATAATAATAATAATAATAAAAAAATATTACACCACAACGTACGCCAATGTTGAGAACAACATGTTGTGCAAATGAGAAATGCAGGCTAGATTTAAAAATCAGGATCCGATGGACAAGAAATTACAAGATGGGGAGGCCCAAGCAAAGACTAACTCCAGCATAGTGCAGCAAAGTTCACATTTACAGTTCTGCTCTCTTCCTAATACCCTGGAAGAAACCATCACACATCCATAATTTAGCAACTGACTAGAAGACATAAGTCAGAACAGCTGAACACAATTCCAGAACCCAACTGTCTAAAACCATCAACCTTACCTCTTGAATGTTTTTGCACAAAATGATCTCTCGATAACCCTGCCAGAGGTCAATCTCTGTATGAAGGGCACAATCTAACCCCATCTTTTAACAGACATCTCTTAGTATTCCAGTCTTTTGTATATGATTACAGTACATAGTGTAAAAACTAACAACGACTCGATCGATCGCAGCCTGTCCGGGACATCCCAGCGGTGCAGTCAGCTACTGTCCATATGACCTTACACCTTCAGGACTGCCAACACCTGTGACAGGGGGCACTGTGATGCCTGGCCTGGGAGCCCTCTCTCCTGGTTGTTGCCATGACTGAACTGGAGGGGGGATCCTGTTCTAACATGGAGGGAGATAACCTAAAGAGGGAGGGAGATCTCTGACCCTATAACAGCACTCACAGGCCCCTCTCACGGCCCCCCCCACCCCAGGAGCGAAGACTTGAGAGGAGAACCTTTGGGGTCATCCGTCCCCCCTCCCACCCCCCCTCCACCACCCCCCACTCCTAGATCCTGCTGTTACTGCTTCCCACTCGTAATCGGTCTCCAGTTACAACCCTCCCTCCCCCTTCACCTGCTTGTTAAGTGGCCCTCACGTCATGTCTTGTTGTGACGGTGTTGGGTGGAGGAGGAGCGGGTGTTGCTGGCCGGGGTGCGGGCCTGGGCTGCCGCCAGGGCCGCCACGCTCCGCAGCACCCTGTCCGGCGTGCCCTCTCCGGAGCCGGTGCTCACTTCCTGCGAGCGCCTCCCTCGCTTCTGCGAGCGCCGGCCCTTCCTGCTCCCCCGGCCCTCTCTGTCCTTCCCGCTGCGCCTGGGCCTCTCGGAGCTGCGGTCTCGCTCGCTGCCTGACGAGGCGGCCCGGGAGCGGGCCTCTCTAGGCCCCGTGCTCTGGGAGCTCAGGCTGTGCGTGCGCTGGCTGCTGTTGCTGCTGCTCCTGCTCTGGCTGCTGCCTCCTTCCCCGTCGCTGGTGGCGCTGCTGCAGGCGCTGTGGCCCCTGGAGGAACGAGTCTCGGCCTCGCCATCGTCCTTCCCGTACTTCTTGCGCTCCTTGTCCTCCCGTTTGCCCCCTCGCTTGTAGTCCATTACGAGGGGAGGGACGAGGGCTCCGGGCCGCTGGCGGGTGGAGCGGGAGGCGGAGCTGCAAGACTGCGTCTGGTTGGGCGTCTGTTTGCTGCCGCTCGCTTTGTTGGTGTTGTTGCTGCTGCAGAAGTTAGGCTGAGGGGTGGCGGGCAGACTTTTGCTTTTGGACTTCTGGCTCTTGTCCGAGGAGGCAGGTGAGGTCCCGTGCTTGCCCCCCGAGTCTCTCCTGCTGTTGTGGCCAGGAGTGTCGACCCGGCCCCTCATGGCCAGGAGCTTAGCGGCAGCATTCAGGGCTGAACATCTCTTACCCAGGACCTCTGGCTGGGGAGGAGTAGCAGCCACGCTGTTGGCCTGTGCTTTGCCCTCTACAGTAGAGCCCCGGGACCTTCGAGTGACCCTGGTGGACGTCTCGCTGCCAGACTCGCCTCCAGTGGAGGGGGTGTTGTTGGACAGACTCCTGGCCGGCTTCCTCCTCGATCGGTGACTCTCCCCATCCCTCTCCCTCTCAGGGTGGGGCTGGCCTGAGCGGGTCTGCCGACGCTCCTTCCTGGCGTCAGAAACGTCCGAATCGGAGGACGAGGAGGACCTCGACCGTCTCTTCTGAGAGGCTGGCTCCTTCGCTCCGTTCCCCTCCCCCTTCTTCTCGGAGTCGGCTTTGACCTCGGCTCGCCTCCTCTTGGCAGGCGTGGTCTTCTTGTGGAGGGTGGAGGGTGTGGGGGTGGATGTGGAGCACACGGAGGAAGCAGAGGACGAGCGCACCGACTCCTGGCTGCTCTGCCGGCTCAGAAGCCTTTTCTTACCCTGAGGCTTCTCCTCCGTCCTCTCCTCCACCTCCCTCCTCTCCGCTTCCTTCTTCTGAGAGCTCGTCGACTTCCTTTCCGTGTCGGCGAGACTCTCCGACTCTCTTCTGGAGTCGGCGGGGACAGAGTCTTTAGGGTCAGGGGAGGTGGCCTCTTTCCCCTGTGTTGGTTGAGGGGTACAAACCCCTCCTCTGTCCTCTGATGTCTTGCTGTCTGCTGCACCCTCCACAGGGTCCACCTCCATGTCTGACTGCCTCTCTGTGTCCATGTTTTGCACCTTCTCTGTCGGGACATGGACAAAGTTCTGGCTCTTTGGGCACGAAACAGCTGCAGAACAAGCAGAGGGCGAGGAGACCTGGGGGGGGACTGGAGCTGGAGAGGGAACAGGGGCTGTGGTTGATGGTGTCGGCTTGGATCTTAAGCTGGGGACTGGAAAGGGAGCGGGACAGGGGAGGGTTGGGGTGAAGTCTATGATGTAGGCAGGTGGAACGGAGACAGCAGCAGAGGTGGCTGGCTTGGTGGGAGATGGAGTATGGCTTGAGCCAGAAGCTGTGACGGTGCTAACTGGACCTGTGGCAGGGATGGTGGTCGGTGTTGAGATGGTGGGTTTGACTGATATGACAGGGATTGAAGAGGGAACTTGGGCAGCACCCAGGTTGCCAACTGCAGCAGGAGTCAGTGAGGCTGTTGGTGGGAGGGTTGTGGTAGGGACTGGGGCAGGAGGGACAGGAAGGGCTGAGGCAGGAGGGGCAAGAGGGGTAGGAGGGGCCGGAGGAACAGAGGTGACCGGTGTAGTCAGAGCTGATTTAGTTGCCATGGCAGTAGGCGGTGTAGGGGGTGGTTTAGTTGCCATGGCAGCAGGCGGTGTAGGGGGTGGTTTAGTTGCCATGGCAGCAGGCGGTGTAGGGGGTGGTTTGATTGCCATGGCAGCAGGTGGTGTAGGGGGTGGTTTGATTGCCATGGCAGCAGGTGGTGTAGGGGGTGGTTTAGTTGCCATGGCAGCAGGCGGTGTAGGGGGTGGTTTAGTTGCCATGGCAGCAGGCGGTGTAGAGGATGGTTTGATTGCCATGGCAGCAGGCGGTGTAGGGGATGGTTTGGTTGCTATGTCAGCAGGCGGTGTAGTGGATGGTTCGGTTGCCATGGTGGCAGACGGTGCCGAGGATGGTTTGGTTGCCACGGTGGCAAGTGGTATAGGGGATGGTTTAGTTGCCACTGCAGCAGACGGTGTAGGGGATGGTTTGGTTACCACGGCAGCAGATGGTGTAGGGGATGGTTTGGTTGCCATGGCAGCAGACGGTGTAAGGGGTGGTTTGGTTGCTACGGCAGCAGGCGACGTAGGGGATGGTTTGGTTGCCGTGGCAGAAAGCGGTGTAGGGGATGGTTTGGTTGCCACGGCAGCAGGTGGTGGAGGAGATGGTTTGGTTACCACAGCAGCAGGCGATGAAGGGGATGGTTTGGTTGCCACGGTAGCAGGGGGTGGAGGGGATGGCTTGTTTGCCACGGCAACAGGCTGTGTAGGGGATGGTTTGGTTGCCATGGCAGCAGGCTGTGTAGGGGATGGTTTGGTTGCCATGGCAGCAGGCTGTGTAGGGGATGGTTTGGTTGCCATGGCAGCAGGTGGTGGAGGAGATGGTTTGGTTACCACAGCAGCAGGCGATGAAGGGGATGGTTTGGTTGCCACGGTAGCAGGGGGTGGAGGGGATGGCTTGTTTGCCACGGCAACAGGCTGTGTAGGGGATGGTTTAGTTGCCACGGCAGCAGGCTGTGTAGGGGATGGTTTGGTCGCCACGGCAGCAGGCAGTGTAAGGGATGGCTTGGTTGTGAGAACAGCTGAGAGAGCGGTTGAGACAGCAGCAGCTGGTGCTGGCCTGGTTACAGGGCCTGGAGCAGAGCTGGGGACACTGGAGGCTGGACAGGTGGCTGCTGGTGGAGTGGGGACATGGGCAGTGGTCTGGGCTGGGCTGTGTGACGGGGCTGGCTTGGGTGTGGGAGAAAGGACTTGAGGCTGAGTCACTGTGGGACTGGGTGTAGGAAGCCTGGTGGAGGGTGAGGTGGAGGTCAAGGCAGGGAGTCTGGGTGGAGTGCAGGCGGGTGCTGACATGGAGACTCCAGCTGGTTTAGATGAAGAAGTCAGTGTGGGAGGGGTCAACTCTGAAACGGCCCCTGTTGATGGGACAGAGGCTACGGTGGGGGTTGCTATGGAAACAGAAACAGCAGGTGGGGGCAGAGTAGTGACAGCGGGTTTTGACGTAGCCTCAGAGGCTGGATTAGAGGATGTTCTGGAGACCTGTGACAGGCTAGGTGTGCATGCTGGGGAGGGGGAGGTGACATCAGTCTTGGTGTCCACTCTGGAGGCCTCAGCTGTGGCACAGGGGGGAGCCTGGCTGCTGCTGGCCGCTCTGGAGGCCTGTGAAGGGGGCTGAGGGAGGGAGCGCTGGGCTGGAGCCTCCCACCTGGCAGGGTCAGAGTTCCGTACGGGAGCAACAACCTCCGCGCCGGGCGAACTGTCCTTGCGGGGACGACCCCTTTTCCGTTTGGGAGAGATGGGGTGACTGCACTCTCCAGCCTTGGGGGGAGACTTGGGGGGTCTGCCCCGCTTTCGTTTGACAGGAACGGCCGGGTCGACCGGGATGTCCCGGCCCGGGGAAGGGTCTGTCTTCCTAGGGTAGAGGCCGCCCCTCCCCCGGCCCACGTGCTGCTCTCCCAACTGGGCAGCCATACGAGACTCGGTCTCCAGCCTGCGGCGAACCGGCAGGTTCCTCAGCACAGGCATGTCTGGGGAGAGGTGGGGCGGGGAGTACGGAGGGTAGCTTCTGACGGGATGCGGGGGCGGCAGATCTTGGTCTTGCGGCAGGCAGGGGGACTTGGACAGGGTCCCTTTAGTTTTGTCGGGGGAGCGGGGCGTCTCGTCTGACCCCGCCGCGTGCTCCGCCTCTTCGGAGGAGCCTCCCCCCGTCCCGCTCCCTCTCCTCCTCCTCTTCCGGGGCTCCTTGTCCTCCACCACAGTCACCAGGCGGCCCGGAAGCTTCCGCAGGACTTTAGCGGACGGGGAATCCTCAGGAAGGCTGCGCAGAACCTCTCCGTCTGCCGACTGGCGCTTGCGAGGAGACCTTCCCGAGGGGGGAGACAGGGAGTCCTGGTCCCGACTGCCGTAGTCCCTGGCCTGGGCAGAGTATAGCTGGTGGTCCACAGGACACGAGGTGGCAGTGGAAGGCACTGAGAGGAGTCGATGGTGCGATGACGTCCCTGCCCTTGATTTGAGGGTGTGGTATCTGGAGGGTGATGTCGGGGATGCCTGGAGTCTGGCGGAGGAGCCCTGGGCCCTGGATGTGTCCGAGCGGGCCAGGGTGGAGGAGGTCCCCCCCCTGGCCGCGCCCCGTCCCCTGGCACCAGAGCGGGGCTTGTCAGGCACTTCTCTGGGGGACTGGGTGGAAGGGGGCTCGTACTCGGGGTCGGGGGAGGCCGTGGTTCCTCGGAGGCGGCCGCTGGTCCTGGTGGACGGGGCCCCCTTCTCCTTGTGTTTGCGGGTGCGGCGGCCCGACGCGGCCTGGGAGGAGTCCTCGGAGGCCTGCTGAGCTGAGAAGTCATCGTCGTCGTCGTCAGACGAGCCGTGCAACCTCAAGCCCTCCTCCTTGGCCTGGTCCAGACCCTTCCTGGCAGCCTCCACTTGTTCCTAACAGAAGCACAAGAACAGTCGATGATCACCCAGAAGTGACCGTGACGTCGGTTTCGTACTGCGGTGCTAAGGAAGAATGGACGGACACGCTGGTTGTCATGACTACCTCAGCTTGCTTCAGCTCCTCTTTGCAAACGTCCTCCAATGACGCCTCCAGGAAGTTCATGGCGTAGCGCTCTATAGGAGTGAGCTGAGGGGAGGACACACATATTAGGAAAAGATGCTCAACAGAAGACACCAGCTATTATTATTGTTGTTGTTATTATGTGAGGTAAATTATTATTACTCGCTTTCCTACAGGTAAACTATTGCATGTTGGAGATGCATGCCATGTAACTGTAACTTGTTTGGCTGAATGCTCTTGTGGATCTTCCCTTTGGCACTTGTTTGGTTTCACACGATGTACGATTCATAATCTGACAACCCGCAATGTTTGGGGAGGATCACGTTATTATGATCAGTGACCGATGCTCTTTTGTAAAGCTCTCTCTTGGAAGTCGCTTTGGATAAAAGCGAAATAAATAAATGTAAAATCTAAATTATTATGAAAACAGGAATAGTAAGTGTGTGTCCTCACCTGCTCTACCAGGGCAGCGATCTCCTGCTCTGCTTTCGACAGCTCCTCCTCCTCTGGGTCTCTCCCCTCCCCTCCATCATCCAGAGGGATGTTCTCGTTGAACTCGGCCAGTTCGGCCACCTGCTCAGCCTTGGCTTGCGAAGCGGCCACAATGTCTTCCTCGTCCTCCGCACGACACAGGGCCTAAGTCCCGGACAAATCACATTTAGATGAAGGCTGTGAGCTGGGGCCCCGATCCCCAGGTCCACTCTAAACCCCCCACAACAACTAATAGCATTTCCTAACAAAGACATCATAATCACAACAGTGGTCTGTGCTGCGGTTCGTTTCATGGTTCAGTTCCAGGGTGTTGCTAGTGGCAGACCTGCTCCAGGATGGTGGTACTCTGCTTGTTGAGGGAGTCTTCGTCTTCTGGCTGGGGGACTGATAGCTCCACGATCACCTCCTTCTTCTCCCCCTCCGTCACGTCGAACAGCTCCCGGATGGTTTGCTGTTAGGAGCAGAACCAGTGTGTGAGTGGTCTAAACATACAGGGGAGGGGAACATGGATCACACCTAAATGAATGGGAGTTACCTCTTTGAAGAAGGCAGTGGTGAAGTTGCCTCCTTCTATCGCCATGTCTCCCAGCATCCTCTTCTGATTGGCCTTCTTCAGGATGTTCTCCTCCACGGTGCGTTCGCTGATCAGCCTATCAGAGAGAAGGAAAGATGGTTAACGAGGTGGGGCTGGAAATGGTTAAGAAGCTATTGTTTCCATACTGGGTTAGTAGCATCATGGTGTGATGTTTGTGGAGTGATGCCATTGTGTTGAGTGTACTTGACAGTGTGTTGTTGTGTTGAGTGTACTATACAGTGTGTTGTTGTGTTGAGTGTACTATACAGTGTGTTGTTGTGTTGAGTGTACTTGACAGTGTGTTGTGTTGAGTGTACTTGACAGTGTGGTGTTGAGTGTATTTGACAGTGCGTTGTTGTGTTGAGTGTACTAGACGGTGTGTTGTTGTGTTGAGTGTACTTGACAGTGTGTTGTGTTGAGTGTACTAGACAGTGTGTTGTGTTGAGTTTACTTGACAGTGTGTTGTGTTGAGTGTACTTGACAGTGTGTTGTGTTGAGTGTACTAGACAGTGTGTTGTTGTGTTGAGTGTACTAGACAGTGTGTTGTGTTGAGTGTACTAGAGAGTGTGTTGTTGTGTTGAGTGTACTAGACAGTGTGTTGTGTTGAGTGTACTAGACAGTGTGTTGTTGTGTTGAGTGTACTAGACAGTGTGTTGTGTTGAGTGTAGCAGACAGTGTGTTGTTGAGTTGAGTGTACCAGAGAGTGTGTTGTTGTGTTGAGTGTACTAGACAGTGTGTTCACCTGTAGATGTGGACGTCTCGGGTCTGTCCGATGCGGTGGCAGCGGTCCTGGGCCTGGGCGTCCATGGTTGGGTTCCAGTCGCTGTCGTAGAACACCACAGTGTCGGCGCCGGTCAGGTTGACGCCCACGCCGCCGCTGCGGGTGGACAGGATGAAGCAGAAGATGCGGCGGTCTGCGTTGAAGCGCTCCATCAGGGACTGGGAGGAAACGGAAAATGTGAGCCAAGAGTCAGCACAACAGACGCATTTGTTTTCCCGTTGTTTTTATTTGCATCTCCGGTATCAAATTGAAACAAAAAAAAGGTAGGATTTCATCCATTTACATTCTTTCATTTAGCAGATGCTATTATCCAAGTTCCAAGTGAGTGCTTTAATTAATTCATAATGAATTACTTTAAACAATAGAAATGCATCAGGATGAAATAGACCCAAATAGTGAAGCACTCTCGCAGCAGACTACTGCAGTTGAAGGGAGTGCAGATGCAAGCCCTGCAGCCCCAGCAGCCCCTCACCTGTCTCTGCTCCACGCGCGTGCTGCCGTCCAGACGCAGGTAGATGTGGCCGTGGTAGTTGAGGAACTGCTCCAGCACGTCCAGCATGCGAGTCATCTGGGTGAAGATGAGGACGCGGTGACTGCCTGCCTTCAGCCGCCTCAGCAGGGTGTGGAGGATCTGCAGCTTTCCTGCACACACACACACAACAAACACACACAATAAACACCACACCACACACAATAAACACCACACACACACACAACAAACACACAATAAACACCACACACACACACACACACACACACACAATAAACACCACACACACAACAAACACACACAATAAACACCACACACACAATAAACACCACACACACACACACACAACAGTTCCCAGGCAGGCTCCACAGAAGTGGTCCCAGGGTGTGAGGATGTGACCGGGGGGGGGGGGGGGGCGGGGACGTACCACAGTCGTACTGGATGAGCCTCAGGTCGGGGAAGTGAGTCCTCATGTTGCACTGGATGCGGTGCAGATGGTGAGAGAGAGGAGCCACCTGGGAGGCCAGGCTGGAGCTGAACACTGCCTGTTTGTGGCTCAGAGAGGGAGGAGGGTGGCAGGAGTGCATGGAGATGGGAGGCGCTTCCACAGGAGGAATGACAAACGTAAACCTGGAGAGGAGCAGGAGATAAAAAAAGCTTTATTACCTCACTAGTTTTTAATAGATAATATCCTTCCCGTAAAAGCACGTTCATTTGAATCCTAACAGCTCAGAGAATAACATGAATGCAGCAGGTGTGAGTCAGTAGAAGAGGGAGGCAGTTGGCTTCGTACCGGTCGATGATGTTACTGAGCAGACTCAGCCGGTCCTGGCTGGTATGGATGGCTTCCCTTAGGGCCCGGCTCAGGTACCAGTAGTCCTGAGGGTTGTGGGACTGGGCGAACAAGCAGCTGGCGTGGCCAGAGCGGCCCCACTCTCCCTGGGCGGGGGGCGCGGGGGAGGGGGAGCGGCCGGGGAGGAAGGTGAGGAAGTTGAGCACCTCGTAGCCGTACACAGGCTTGGCGCTGCAGTGCAGCTCGTTGACCCGGAATATGTGGTCCAGGCGGCCGTCCCGCTGCTTCTGCTGCTGCTCAGCTAAGCATGGCTGGCAGAGGAGGACATGTTGACGGTTAGCAGGACTGAAGTTCAAACACAAGTTAAAACACTTGGGGGGAGCTGAAATCTTTGTTTCCTGACAGATAAAAGCTTCTTTGTGTGAATAAATAAACATACAAATGGAATTAAATTTAAAAAATTTAAATGAATAAACTCAGTTTGAGTGAGTTGGGAAAGCGAGGAGAGGTCTCACCATGTAGAAAGGAGAGCGGGGAGGCGGACGAGGGGCCCGGATTCGAGGATGGACTATTCCACCAACATGGGATCCTGATTTAGGATGACCCGGGCGAGAGCTGGCATCCTCCCGTGCTGATGAAGACGAAGAGTTTACGCGAGGAGCTGGGGATGAAGGGCAGGTATAAAACAACGTCATTACTTTAAATATCTTTAGATGGAGGTTGAATTATATCAGAAAGTTAAAGGAGGATTCTTATTGGTCGGTGTGGTATGTCCATCTTTGCTCCTCTGCTCACCTGTCTGTTCTGTGATTGGCTGGGGTGCAGGTGGGGGCGCTGGAGTGGGGCCCTGTACCACCTTCAGGACCGGGCGGGGGGTGGGGGGCTGACCTCCCAGGGTGGGGGGGATTCGGGGGGGCGCTGCAGTGTACTCTGCGGTGACGGGCCCAGGAGGGAGGTTCTGCAGGGGAGTCGGGGCCCTGGCGGAGGGGAGGGCGTTGGGATGGGGGTGTACTGAGGGAGAGGCCAGGGGAGCGACCCGGGGGGAGGGGGGCACCGCCAGAGTGGGCACACCACCTCCTCCCTCCTTCCCTGCTGACTGCCGCACCACGATCTTCACTATCCCAGACGGGGGCACTGAGGGAAGATTGAAAGCATGGATGATGTCACAGGCTGGCAGGCTGGCTGGCTGGCTGTGGACATGCTCAGTGGGGAGGCCTGGGCACTGCTCTACCTGGAGAAGCATTGTGAGGCAGCTGCATCCCAGCAGGGGCGGGGCCGGCAGGGTTGCCGGCGGCAGCGTGGGCGTTGGGTGTGCTGAATACGGCCACCTGGGCGGGCTGACTGATCAGGTGATGCTGCCCCCCGCTGGACACCAGGTGCATCACATTACCTGCGCAACAAACCGAAAGTTAAAACAACCAAAAACCAAAATCTCCTTGTCAATGATATAGAACATATGAAGTGTCCAGGGTGTAGACAGGCTTGGGGCTGACCTTGGACAGGGCGAGGGGGGGGTGCAGGGACCTGGTGCAGCTGGGCTCCGGACAGGGTGAGCTTGTTGCCCTGCAGCTGGAAGGTGACGGGCTTGCTGCCCTGACAGGACGACACGGGCCGCCCTGCCAAGGAGGCCAGCTGAGCGATACTCACTACCTCCCCAGCTAGGAGAGGGAGAGGGAGAGAGAGAGAGAGAGAGCGGGAGAGGGAGAGAGAGAGAGAGAGAGAGAATAATAATTTAGTCCACTTAGATACATGGTATTGATATGACTTGCATCAATTCATTTGATCCCAAATGACCCCCAGGTGTTTCATAGTGGGATATAATGGATGGTGGTCATGGAGCGTGCTGAGAGCAGCCCCCTGGTTCTCCTGAGTGGTGGCTGGCAGAGAGCTGGTGGAGGGGAGCTACTCACAGGGCAGCCTGGCCTGCATGTCGGGGCTGAGCAGGACCCGTTGGGGCATGATGTTGCTGGGCGGCGGGGTGGCCTGGACCGGCGGGGGGCAGGAGGAGGAGGCGGGGGACCGCACCGTGAGGACAGACTTGGGGGCGCCGGACCTCACGGCGGTCCCCATCGCCGTGGGAGCGCTGAGGTGCAGGGCGAGCCGGGGCGAGGCGGAGGGAGACACCGAACACACCACTGGGAGGACGAGCAGAGGATTAGGGAGGGTGAACAAATGATCTGTAACCTGGGATGCTTCAGGGGGTCTTTTAGGTAGCCGGGATTGTGGACGAGCGCTGACCTTGTTGGACAGGCGGTGGCGGGGTGGGAGTTACGTCTGTGATCAGGGGGGGCCGAGGAGCCTGGCTGGCCGGGGGGACGGGGCAGGTGGGCCTGGGGGGGTTCATCAGCAGGACTGTGCGGCCGTCAGTCTTGGGCAAAGGCTGGAACATCCTTTAAAAATGAAAAAAAATAAAATAAATACAAAGTGAATATCTGAATCTAGACACATCTAAAAGTTGCTTTGACGATGCTCTTTGGTGGCATTTATCTCTTGGAAGTCGCTTTGGATAAAGGTGCATCTGCAGTCCTTACCGGTTGACCTTCATGCGAACCGGTCTGGGCCGTGGAGGAGGGTCAGGTGAGTCCATGACCTCCTGGATCAGCTGCCTGCTGACCTTTCTGCTGGGCAGGAACACGTCCGCCTGGTAACGAGACACGCGGCTCTCCAGACCCAGCAGGTCGAACATGGACAGGTCACACCGCTGCAGGGGAGAGGGGGAGGGAGGGGGAGGGAGAGGGTCAGGATCCAGAGGAGCCTCACCGTGCAGAACTCCTTCTACTAGGGCCCCACGACCCCCGACCTCTAAGCTAAATTCCGTGTTTGTGCGAATAATGTAATAATATATTATTAGTGTATTTTACATTGTATTAATTTTGTATTATTATGTCACATATATGTTCTATGTTTGCTCATTTCTGCCACAGTGAACTGCCACATTCATTCTCAATCTGATTCTGATAAAACCAATTCTGGTTCTGACCTTGAAGGGGGGGATGTCCAGGGCTTCGTGGACGAGGGAGGCCGTGTGGAAGATGATGGGTTGAGTGATGAAGGGTGACTGGATGGGCCGGGGGTCGAACAGGTTGGGGTGGTTGCACACTTTGCGGAGCTGCATCAGGATGTTGATCACGGACATGAAGTGTCCGCTGGCCAGCGTCTCCCTGGTCCTGAGAGACGAGACGACAAAAACACAGCGGAACTGAGCGCCGATTCACCAGCAATACAAAACGATAGGGCTGCAGCTATCGATTAATCGATTAATTGGATAAGTACTTTATTTTCAAGAAACGGCCAATAAAGCTATAAACATTACTCAAATCACTTATCACATTTATTAACAATTGCACAACCATCAATAAATTGGGGTACTGAAATAAATACAATCACTGACCAGTTGTCAAATAATATATTATATAATATATAAAGGTTTACGCACACAAAAGGCACTTTCAAAGGCAGCTGAGGGTTGTGCAATTGTTAATAAATGTGATAAGTGATTTGAGTCATGTTTATAGCTTTATTGGCCGTTTCTTGAAAATAAAGTACTTATCCGATTAATCGATTAATCGATAGCTGCAGCCCTACAAAACGACTCCCGTCCAGCGTTTGCGGTTCTTCTCCCACCCCCCGTCCGCCCCTGTGCAAACTTACGATGCCTGGGCCATGAAGTCGTCGTAGAGGAAGCGCTGCCTCTTGGACAGGCGACAGCGCACCACGTGCTCGTACTTCTTGGGCATCTGTTTCTCCACGTCAGCCTTGATCCTGCGGAGCAGGAAGGGCCGCAGCACCTTGTGGAGCCTCTTGACCAGGCCCTCGTTGTACTCCTGGCTGCCCTCGATCATGCCCGTCAGGGGGTTGGAGAACCACTCCTTGAACTCGCGGTGAGACTGGAAGACGTGCGGCATGAGGAAGTGCATGAGCGACCACAGCTCCATCAGGCTGTTCTGCAGCGGGGTGCCGGTCAGCAGGAGGCGTCTGTGACTGTGGGGGGGGGAGGGGAGGGGAGGGGGAATGCAAACAGTTTGAGATGATGTCATACAGAGTCACTCTAAACCAGTGGATCTCAACCCTGGTCCTCAGGGCCCACAGTCCTGCATGTTTTCGATGTTTCCCTGCTCCAACACACCTGATTCAAACGAATGAGTCATTATGAAGCTCAGCAGAAGCCTGATAATGACAATTCATTTGAATCAGGTGTGTTGGAAGGGGGAAACATCTAAAACATGCAAGACAGTGGGCCCTGAGGTCCAGGGTTGAGAAGCACTGCTCTAAACTCTTAACGCTAAATGGGATTTTCTGAACATGCTCTACCAGACAAACATTTGGACCCACCCTCCTATTCAATTGATCAGGACAAGGTGTCCAAACCTTTGCCTGCACACACCTGTTGAAGTTGAGCAGGCTCTGCCAGCGCTGGGATTTAAAGTTCTTGATGTTCTGAGCCTCGTCCAGGATGAGGTATCTCCAGGACTTGCGTCTGAAGGCTTGGTGATCCTGCAGCACCAGCTTGTAGGACGTGATACACACGTGGAACGCGTTCGGTTTGGTCCATCCCTGGAACACAAACACGCAAAGCAAGAGGGATGTTATTTCAGTCAAACCGGTTTGAAATTGTTCTGAATATAATAAACATTGACTGATCTATACCTTATATTTACATTTCATTTAGTCATTTGGCAGACGCTCTTATCCAGAGCGACTTATAGCAAGTACAGGGATGTTCCCCCTGAGGCAAGTAGGGTGAAGTGCCTTGCCCATAGACACAACGTCATGTTAGGATGGTCAGGATTCGAACAGGCTACCTTCTGATTAACAGCCCGATTCCCTCACCACTCAGCCACTTGACTCGCCTTGCTATATTAAGCTTATGGACACACAACCCTTGGTTATGTCCAGGTAAGAAATGTTAATGATGTTTCTGGTAATGTGTATAAACTGTCATTGAGATTTTATCCCATGCCTGCATAGCCCCAAAGTTAGTTCTTTGTCAGGTGTGACTAGGAAAGGCCCGTGTCACTAATGTAGGTCAGAGTTCACAATATTCCCAGAGTGTATGATGCCATGCAACTCTGAACAAGGAAAACAAGCAACAAGGACATTTCTAAATACCTAAACTAACTCTATCCAGCTTGCAGTTTCCTTTATCTGTGCCTGTGAAGGCAGCATGTATCCATTTTGTGATACTATTAAACTCCATTTGATTTCCTGTATTATTTGTCTAGTCTTCTGTGATACTTGCTTGACTATATCAAACACATGCACCTTATTTAAACACACACATACACACACGTAATAAAAACATCGATTTAGTCTTGGACTTAACTATTCCCTTCATTGACTTGGTACTTTCAAATAGATTTTGTATTTTCTAATAGGTCATCCCGTGTTAGTATTGAACAGGAGCCATGTTGTCACCTGTCTCTTGAGTTTTCTCTCCTTCTGGCTGCCATAGTACGTCAGGATTTTGAACCCGGGGCACCAGCGCTTCAGCTCCATCTCCCAGTTCAGCATCACGCTGGTGGGCACGATGATCAGGTGAGGCCCCCAGTTACCTACGCAGCAGAGAAGACCGTCAGGTTCCTGGAGCAGGGCAGTGTTGGGGCTCCCAGGTCAGCTGGGTTTGGAGTGCCTGTCTTACCCTTCTCACAGGCCAGGTGAGCCAGGAGGGCGATGGTCTGGATGGTCTTCCCCAGACCCATCTCATCGGCCAGGATGCCGTTGAGCTTCTTCTCGTACATGGTGACCAGCCAGTCCAGTCCGATGTGCTGGTACTCACGCAGCGTGCCGTGCAGGAGGAAGGGAATAGGAGTCTTGACCTGGTGTCAGAATACAGAAAAAATTAAGGATGGGGTGGGAGAGAGAGAGAGAGAATCTGTGCTGTTTTTCACACGGATGTATCTATCATCTGCAAACAAGGATATCATTAATAACAAGGATTATATTCTGTTGTAAGAACTGTTTTGCACTTCTGGTTGGATGCTAACTGTATTTTGTTACCCTGTACTTGTACCTGTGTAATGACAATAAAGTTGTATCTAATCTAATCTAAGGAGAGTCTTCCTTGTTCGTGGTCAGCAGACGCACCTTAGTGGTGGCCAGTGTGTATCCTTTAGGCTGCAGGCTCTCTGCCGTGGCAGCGATGTGGCTGATCTCCTTCTTGGGCCGTGGGCCAGCGGACAGGGGTGGGCTGTGCTCTCCCTCCTTCAGCAGGACCTCCATGCCTTCTCCACACTCCTCTTCCTCCTCCTCCTCCTCTTCATCACTTTCCTCTTCGTTCTCGCTCTCCACCTCCTCCTCGCTCTCCCCTGGCGATTCTGGAGAAAGTACGGGGAGGGATGTAGAAGTTTGAGCCAGCAGCACTGTCATCATGACCAGGAAGAGCCGCGCGTTATGAAGACTCATAACGTGACGTTACCAACAGAGCAGACGACTACAGACGAGCCAAAACACTTGTTTATACCTGAGGAGGACGTGTTGCTCTCCACGTCGCTCTCATCTTCCTCGGTCTCCTCTTCCTCCTCCCCTGAAATCTCCGACTCGTCGGAGCTGGTGCGAGAGGTGGAGGCGGAGGGCTCCTCGAAATCGGAGGCGTACGCGCCCTTGTATTTCTCCAGTAGCTCCTCCATGCTCATGTCACCTGGGACGGAGGAGGTTAGGAGGCTGTTGAATTATTCATGTGACAGACGGGAGAGAAGACTGAGCTACTTCCAGAGCCACGTTCGACACCGCTGCACCGAGGCACTTTGGCTCGCCGCCACGACTTGGTAACGTGCTAATCGTCTCCGTCAACGCGTGCTTAGCAAACGCGACGACGCACTTCGTAAACACCGACCAAGATGAGCACGTGGTCTGGCTCTGAAGGGGCTTGAGGAGGGTAACAAACAAACAAAAAATACGGAAAAAAAAAAAGAAGATGAAGGGGGAGATAAGCTACCTTCTTTGGCCAAGTCGTCCAGCTCCTCTGCGTGGTCTCCTGACCCCTCCACCACCTCCTGGGCTGCTATGGTGTCCTCCTCGTCCTCAGCTGGGATGGACACAGAGGAGTAAGAAAGTCAGGGGAATACTATTCAATGCTGCATATTAAAAAAAGGAGACCCGATGGGAGAGCCTACCGTCATCTTCATTGGCGGTAAACTCCTTGTCTTCCTCCTCAATGG
The DNA here is from genome assembly GCA_030340665.1 of Neosalanx taihuensis. Taxonomy (NCBI): domain Eukaryota; kingdom Metazoa; phylum Chordata; class Actinopteri; order Osmeriformes; family Salangidae; genus Neosalanx; species Neosalanx taihuensis. The sequence goes on along the minus strand of CM059303.1, from coordinate 11,729,803 downwards.
TCGAGGAAGAGGCGTCGGAGCATTCCTCCTCAGACCCTGAGTTCTGCGAGATAAAGTCAAAGGAAGATGTGAGGACATTGGATGAGTGATGGGAAAAAATGACCCAGTTCTTTCTCTCTCTCCCTCTCGATCTCTCTCTCTCGGGTGTGGTGTTACCTGAGGGCGTGTGAGGGTGCTGAGGAGTTGGTCCAGGGGCAGCAGGCCCTCTTCTTTCAGCAGCTCAATCTCCCTCCTCTGGGACTCGGCATCGTTCCCCTCCTGCTGTTCCTCCACCTCGATGGTCTCCTCATCATCCTCCTCCTCGCATGGCGGCTCAAAGTCTCTGTCTGTAGAGGATGGGCGGGTGAGTGAGGAGAATCATACAAAAGAACATAGAAGAACTAAGACACTGCACCCAAAACAACGATGCAACGTGGATTTCTCACGTCACAACGTTATCGACATCGGCGGCTAACAAACAAGCGTGGCCTGTATATGAAAAACAACAGCATTCAAGCTAAATTGTGTTGGTGCAGCTTTTATACATGTGCGCTCAATGGCCCGGAAAATACAGTAATATCCTGAACGAAACTTAATGACTTGTTCTCATTTTCCCATAAACCCACTGAAGGAGGTCTCCCAGCTGCTCACATACTGAATTCTTCAGCTCCCCTCAAAAAGTGCTACCTATTCATATCAGGTTAATGAAAGAGTTGAGCCGTTGTCCCAGTTCCCAGTTAAGAACAGTAAATCCTCCCATATTCACAGCTGTGAACCAGGCTCCTTTCCTGCAGCTGAAGCAGCCCATGTTCTAGAATCTAGAATAACTGTTCCATGTTCTAAAATCTAGAATCATTGTTGACCTTCATTTCCTTCTGTTTACATCCAATACCTTCTAGCTAAGCTGTGAATGTGGGTAGCTGCAGCTTAGCCCAACCTAACTTGAAAGCTGACAGGTCTATCCAGTCTCTAACAGTCGTCCATGACCGCTGCTAATGGATACACTAACAGAAGCTACACAAAAGCTTTTGCATTTGCCGTTTGTCAGGGACCGCGTGTCCTTGAAAGTAACAATCACCAAAGACTGGGTAGAATTCAGATCAACTCAACTCCACACAGACAACCTGAGCCCAGCGGGGGGGGGGGGGGGGGACAGGACTCATGCATATGCGGTAGCTATGACAACCAGGTTAAATTCCATTTTGATTGGCGTGACGTGCGTGAAGTCAGGAGGGTTCTCACCATCTTCCTCAACAGCAGACGGGAGAGGTTTCTTGGGAGGGGACACGGCAACCTCGGGGGCCCCAGCAGGAGCCAGAGACTGACTCAGCAGGTCCGAGTATTTCTCAGTCTGGCCCACAATGAAGTCCAGCTGGAGGTCCAGAGCCTTCTTCCTCTTCTCCTCCAGTCGGGACTGCTGCTTGTACTGTACCACCTGGGGGGCCGGGGGAAGCCATTAGGGACAGGACTGTACAGACAGTGACAGGTCTATACAGACAGTGACAGGACTGTACAGACAGTGACAGGTCTATACAGATAGTGACAGGTCTATACTGACAGTGACAGGTCTATACAGACAGTGACAGGTCTATACAGACAGTGACAGGTCTATACAGACAGTGACAGGACTGTACAGACAGTGACAGGTCTATACAGATAGTGACAGGTCTATACTGACAGTGACAGGTCTATACTGACAGTGACAGGTCTATACTGACAGTGACAGGTCTATACAGACAGTGACAGGTCTATACTGACAGTGACAGGTCTATACTGACAGTGACAGGTCTATACTGACAGTGACAGGTCTATACTGACAGTGACAGGTCTATACAGACAATGACAGGACTGTACAGACAGTGACAGGACTGTACAGACAGTGACAGGTCTATTCTGACAGTGACAGGACTGTACAGACAGTGACAGGTCTATACTGACAGAAAGCTCAATACAGACTGACAGAACTCTACAGACTGACAGGACTCTACAGACTGACAGGACTCTACAGACGGACAGGACTGTACATATGCATGTGGGATGATGCAAAAACAAGTAAGCTTGTAGCTTAGCGCTGCTAGAAGCTGCCTGTACCTTCTCCACACTGCTCCAGAAGGCCCGGACCTCCTTAGCTATGTTAGAGGCAACTCTCCTGATCTTGGCGTGTTCGTCCCTCTTAGCTTTCTCCTCCTTCTGCCTCAGGTCCTCGTGGTGTCGCATCACCATGCGCACAACCTGCAACAAGAAACACAACAACTGTAGTTCCTAAATGCGACGTAGTTATCGCGGAAGTGGAAAGTTATCAACCGTTGATTTCGAACCTTTCTAGCCACGCCTCTCTTCCAGCGCCTTTCCTGGGCAAAGTCAGCAGAGAGCCACTGCATCTCTTCACACAGGTAATCCCAGTGGACTTTGGGCCGAACCGGCTCGGTGAGACGAGTGAGGCGCTTCATGGACCAGAACCCCTCCCGCTTTAAGGAGAGGCTGCGATGCTCAATCTCTGCTTCCTGCAGGTTCACCAAGAAAACACAAAGAAGAAGAGGAAATGTCAACATTCCTCAATGGAACAGCTCAGCCTAAAAATATATATTTTTTAAAGAGCAGCGAATTCTCCAGTTGGCATTTAAGGATCAAATGATTTAGAAGGTGGAGCTTGCTCTGAACAAACAGGAAACAGGAAACTCACATGCTTGGCCAGCTCAGCCATGTCGGTGTGCCTCTCGTAGCGGGCTCGGTAAGGGGTGACCTGGTCTGACGGGGAGGCCCCACCTGGACCCAGGGAGGGCGGGGAGAGGAACTTGCCATGGGGACCTCGCAGAGGGTAAGACCGTCTGGAGATATGGCTCCAGTCCGAGGAGGAGGACGGGCCAGGGGAGAGGGAGGAGGTAGAGGGGGACATGGGAGAGTCCCCAGGCGTGACCCTGTCTGCAATCCACTGGCGTACCTGAAAGCACAAGAGGAAAAGCTGAACGTACGGGACCGTGAACAGAAAGGTAACCTAATAGTGGAGGAAGAAAACCTGCAAACATCCAAGAAAACAAGGAAATCAACCATCCGAAACGGCCTCAGCGTGAGAAACAGCCTTCCAACTGTTGAGAGGGTAACATCTGAATACTGTACTTCCAACCACAAGTAACCTTTAAAGTGTCTTCCCCCCCCCCCCCCCCCTTCCTTCATTCAGACCTAACCAATTTACCGTGGATATTGTGTGAGCTTAAGTCTGGTTTTAAGGAGTATGCTGTAGGTGTGTCAGCTGGGACCAGGGGGGGACAGGGGGGCGGGGGTGGGGGTGGTGGGCTAACCTTCCACTTACCTTGGAGAACAGTGCCTTTCTGTCTCTCCTGCTCTGTCCATGCTGGAAAACACACATTGCTTAACATGTCTGTCAACTTAAAATCACTTCATCCAAAAGAAAAATGCAAAACACATGCATGCAGGAAAATGGAGAAGCACATTGAAGCACGAAGGAATATTAAACTCCGAAAACATGCAGGTATCAACTGGAATGCAGATAGAACACTGGGCTATCAAATTCAATAACCTCAAACTGCAGCCAAATACATTAATAAGCATTCTTTTACATGGCGTTGTCTAGAACAGTATGAAACCTGAGCCAGGTATTCAACATACCTGTAGGACACACCTGAGCAACTTTAGAAGGTTGTGATCATACAAGTAAAGGGGAACCAACTGCTTCCTACAAACCAACACAGCTTATCTGAATGATCTCACTAGCAACTGAACGAGCAACCCAGAGAAGCACTTTCTGGCACCAGCGCAGAAACACACCTCAACCAATCAGCACCCTTATACGGCACATCACAGTAACACACCCCAACCAATCAGTGCCCTTATTGCAACAGCTCAAGCTGCAAAAATGTATTCCCCTTTCAGTGCTTAGTGGCATAATCGGTCATTTGGCCAGCGCTCACTGGTATAAATGCTTTATAAACAGCAAGAGGCAAAAGAGGCCACAGACAGATGCTGTGAAGGTTAGAGAACCCATGCAGAGATATGATACCTTGTTCTGTGCAGGGCTGGACATGGCCATCCTGCCCATGATTTTGGCCTCCGAGGTGGATGCAGGCTCTGTGTCTGCCTCCCCCTCGCTGCTCTCCTCGTTGGGGCTGCAGAGCTGACCCGAGGGGCCCTGCTGGGCGTCTGCTCCAGGTGAACTCCCATGCTCAAATTCCATACTCTCATCGTCACTGGGGGACCTGCAGGTGTTACCCCTTAGAGCACCTGTTGTTGAGGGAAATTTAGGAGTGTGGAGGGGCTTGGAAGGTGCGGAGACATCTGGGGGGAGATGTTTCGATTGCATTTCTGATTTCAGCGTTGGAGTTTCTGTCTCTGTTAAGGCTGCTCTGTCAGACTCGCTGTGTGTGGGTGTGAGGGGACGTGGCGGTGGTAGAACAGGGGGGTGCGGCGTGTTGACCACAGGCTGGGCGCAGGCAGGAGCCGCTAGAGATCCACTGCTGGTCAGGGTCGTTTTGGGAAGGCACTCTCCCGAAGCTGTGTCTGTCCCGCGGCTGGACGGGAGGGCCAGCGCCTGGGCGCTCTGTGGAAGGGGGATGCCTGCAGCTTCTTTAGGGGCCGGCTTTTTCACCTCCGTATGGTGTGAGGTGGTCTGGGTAGAGAGGGCATAGCTGGTGTTTTTACCTGGACCCTGCGTTACTTTTTCCGTGGGAGGGACTAGAGATAGCGTGCTGCCTTCTGCCTTCTCTTCACCCTCCAGCAGCGGGTGGGCGTCGCTCATGCTTGTACGGTCAGACACGGCTGAGCTGGAGACTAAACAACGTGTCGTAGCTTCGGTCGAAGTGGGAGTGTCCGACACATGAGCAGTCTGGACTAAATAAACCTTGCCGGAGCTCTGGGTCTCTGTAGTGTCGGCTTCAGTTGTTTGGCTTCCTGACTCCAAATTCAGCCCTTCCACATCAGCTGGTGCATCCTGTGTGGACTGACCGGGGTAGAAGTCGCTGGTACAAATCTCCATTCCTTGAAGTTGCGAATCGTGTTCTTCTGCGGTTGTACAATTCTCCGTGTGTACGAGCGGACTGAACAGATTCACCTCGTAACCTGGGGAGGAAGGCAATTGTGCACTACTGACACAGATGGTTTCGGTAGCAACCTCTTCCACAAAGCCGTAAATCTCATACGCCTCCGTCACTTGAGCGTCTATCATTTCAATGTCAGAATGAGTCCCTTCTCGAAAGAGCTTTGGTTCACCAACGGAAAGTTCAGAGTTCAGCTCATCAGCAGCAGCAGCAGCCCTGTAACCATCGCTACAGTCCTCTTCTAACAGAAAGTTCTGATTCACCTCAGAGTCCATGTTGACACTGGTGTCTACCCCAGCCAGAAAAAGTCCTTGAGCATCAGCTGAATCCACAAGACCAGAGATCAGGGATGTTTCCAGACTAGGGTCTGGGGCCGCACCAACAGTGTGCTCGGTGAATTCTGAGCCTAACTCGATACGGGAGAGATGGCTGATGGGAGGAGTTGTAGTCCTTTCCTGATGAGCTGGGCTTTGAGACTGCGTGGTAAAGTTACACAAGTGGGTGTCTGTCTCCTCCATGGTCTCGTTCCTCTCTGCCTGTCCCTCTGGGACACAGGGACTTCTCTGAATGTTGTCACTCTCCTCTTTTTCAGCTCTGAAGTTAAGGGTAGAGTTTCCGTTGCCGGTTGGGGTGTAAAGTCCAGGGGCTGCTCCCTCTGGTCTGAGGGTACTGAATCCATCCGCAGGTGCAGGTTGGAGTAGCGTGTGTGGTGTGTGCGACGTACAGAGAGCGACCGCTTCTTGTCTCTCTCCACCTGGCTCTGTGGACTCTGGTGCTCGGTCTCCCTCCACCTCCTTCGATTCCTGCACGTCCCTGAAGTTCTGCCTGAGGATCTGAGGCTCCACGCAGAGGTGCGTCTCTTTGCTCTCGCTATTGCCAGATATGGGCTCTGGGAGGAGAGGCTGTTTAGAGTTTGGGTGAATGTCTGTTTGTTCCTTAACATCAGGCAGAGGTAGGTGGCTGGCCTGAGAGATCTGGGCCGTTGCGGTGTGCTCCATGCCTCTGTCTTGTGTGTGGTCTCTGACTGGATCAGGACTGGAGTTGAGGGGTAAAGGGGAGGCCGCAGGGGGGATATTCCTGTCTGTGTGATCACCTTCAGTTCCAGTCTCTGATATAAACTCCAAAGTCTCTCTTCCAGGGACAGTCTGTCTGTTTTCCATCCCGCTGACAGTCCCTGGTCCACCAGCAGCGCCTGCCTCCTCCTGCACTGCCGGCTCTGGGCTCTGAGCACTTTGTGATCCGTGAGGAACACTTTGCTGTGTGCCGTCTGTCTGTGTGTCTGTGTATACGTCTGAGTGAGGTGGGCTCCCTCTTGACTCCGTAGCCAGACTAGTCCCCTTAAGAGCTGAAGGGGAGGCGTCTCTCCTGCCCCCCTCAGCCCCACCGTCCAACCTGGACCCTTCTTCCAAATTCTCCTTGCCGTTGCTGTTCGGCTGAGTCCCTGCGGAGCTTCTCTCTTGGCCGCCGACGACAGCGGCAAAGTCCCTTTCCGGCTGCGTTGTTGCCGTGGTAACCGGTGGTGGGAGGAGGGCAGCTGCGACCGGCTGCAGGGCATGCTGGGATGACCCGGCCACATTCTGTGCAGCCAGGGAGTTGCCACCCAGCACATCCACAGCCGGAGGGGTGCGCCGCTGCACCTCCTCCTCCCCAGGGCTTCCTCCCTCTGGGTTTCCTCTGTTACACACTGCCCCTGGAAAAAAGAGCGTACAACACAGGATATCACTCTTGATGTTCCGGCAACAGTGGGTTGATTGAGTGCACGACAAGTACAATATGAAGAAGTACACAAGCAAGTTCCACGTTAACTATTTCTTTAGGTTATACATTACATGTGCACACACAGAAGGCAATCTGCAACTAGGCAGAGTGTGGCAGGAGGGACACTACAGTGTGTTTTACTTTGCCCTGCATTCACCTAGAGCAGCATGGCTAGTATCTTCACTTCAGTCTGCAACAGTGATAATAAGAACAGCTTCTCACCTGTCTGTGGTGTGAGACACAGATCTTGTGTGCTTTCCACTTCCAGGATGCTGAGATTAAGGTCCCATCCACATATCTATGGAAGCATTTACAGTGGTCAGTCAACAAACTACACTTAATGGAAACACATAGTAACTAGTGTTTGCTTGTGTCCCGGTACGTTGCTTGGCAGAAATACTATGAAAGTCAAGCTTTTAAGACTAATAATATACTGGGAACGTTACACCATATCAAAGATTACAGCAAGTTTTTGGTTGTCCTTTTCCAATAACATTCGGACAGTTTTGTTTGGGATATTGGCATCTTGCTAGCTACACGAAGCTAAATAATCAGAAAACCAACATTACAAAAATCACGTCGAGTTAACAGACAGTATTAAAACACTTACTTCGACGGCACAGTTTGTTCGCTAAATTTGACATTTCCACATCCACATTATTGAAATAGGCTCGCGCTCACTTTCCAGCTCGAGAACATGCACGCGGGCCTCATTCATTGCGGTCGTAACTAGCAAGTAGCTACCTAGCTAACTAATCTAGATAAGGTTATAGTTTCATTTTTATAATCAGTGACGCAAGCGACTATACAGAAATCACTCTGTTCTAGAAGCGATGGCATCCCACGGTTGTAACCATGTACCGCTTAGAGTAACTGTTGATTTTTTGCGAGGTAGTCAGCTCACTACAATAGCACCTCGCATTGATAGTTGATATAATAAACTGGCGCGAGGAGGTAGCTCGAGCCAGCGAGCGAACTAGAATAGTTGGCCGGTGCATTCAACTGGGTGCGCACGCGCCACATCCCACTCGAAGTTATGTAACGTTCCAGACTGGCCCTTTTAAGATTAATTTGAGTTGTGCTTGTGAGAAAACAACATTTAAAAAAGTCACATTAAACCCCGCTTCCCCGTGCACTGCCGAGGGGAACAATCACTCGTGACGTCATTACGCGGGGTCAAATACCAACCATAAAACTGCACACCAAAATAATACTTAAATTAAACCACAGAATTGCATTTATGTTTTAATTATTTTCAGTTGTAAAAAATAAATAAAGCACGCTGCTATGTTTTATGTCTCGATATATTGCCAATCATTACAAGGGGGTTTCGAGGGGGCTCAAGTGACCCTACACGCAATCCTCCTGAAGCGACGGTTGTCTCCACAATCCAAAGTGGGCATTTGCGTACTTGTCCTCGCGGATTCAAGCGCATTAATTGGTAAAGAGACAGGTTAGTATCGACTAAATGTTTACAATTGGAAATGGCCAAATCTGCTGAGCTTCTAGGAAGGTGCGCTGACCATTTAAAAACCCTTGCGCGTGGTGCAGGAGAATTGACCGGTAGCTCTTGGCAGCTTTACACAGAACGGCTTGGCTACTTGGGGCAACATTACAACTGCATTGCCACTGTGCATTAATCACTGCTTTGAGAAATGTTTACTTATTTTTCACTTGGTAGTTTCAATCTTTATGACACAACAGTCAGTTATTTGTCTGTTTCCATTGAATGTGATGGTTCTGTCTGTGCCCCTTCATAATACAATACAATCCCCCCTTGTGCCCCCCTACTTCCTCCATAGCCCCCCCCCCCCCCCCCCCCTCTCACAGCCGCCATCTTAAGTTCCCACCTACCTGAAATTTCCGATCACTTTTCTTTTACTAAATTCTTGTTGAAGGAGTCGTCATCCGCATAAAATCGTACTCAATCCGTGATGATAGTATTCCAAACTGTCTCTCGGTACCCAACGAGGTACAGGTAGGTCCGTGGGAAGAAGTTAAAATACGGACCGAGGGAGAGTGGGTTCGGCTCGCCAAATCTAGCGGTAGCGGGGAGGAGACTTTAGACGCAGCGAAATGGTGGAGAACCACTGCTGACAGAGTGCAGAAGGAAGTGTAATCTCGCGAGATGTTATTCAGCGCGGCTCTTAAATTTTGGTGTAATTCTTTGGAGCACAGCGAGCGGGAGGTGTATTATAAGGTGTTAGGTATTAGGTATAAGGTATTATAAAGGTAACATAAACTACAATAACTTCACCAAATGCCAATCTATCCGTTAGGTAACTTAAGGCATTACGAACTGAATCCTCCGTTTCGCACTTCTGGATATTTTGTTTTTCATGTGTTGCTAAATGAATTGCGGTGGCAAACTTATCTTCGAAAGAACCTTGGTTTTAAATATTGGGACCTGCAGATTTAATTAACAAAATAACATTTTAATTTCAATTTTGTAAGAATTAGTACCGCTGCTAGTAACTTGAACAGCCTACTGAAGAGCTGCGGTGTAATAAGGACCGTCATGCAAGATATTCAGAAATACGTATATCGAAACAAACCTATAAATTCATCAAGTTATGAATTTGATGTTGAGTCATTTCTCTGAAGTGTTGATAATTTCTATACACACGAAGTTAAACAAACGAGACTAAGCACAGCCAAGTTACCAACAATTCATTTAATAATTAATCTTTGTGGTCTCTAGGAGAGGGGGTTGGAAAGGTATAAAATGGTCTTAATAAAATAATCGACCCAAATGTCTTTGCCACCTCAGTATACCCACTGTTGTGTTTTTCTGAATCGGTTCTGAGTCGCTTTCAGTGATTCGGTTTAGCAGACGTCCCATTCTTCTATATAACTTATCTTTGTTCATGAAACATCTCTGTAAACTCTCACAAGCCCTCAATGTACAATTATATTTAAAGGTCTGATCGACGGAGAGGCCGGAGGTTGTTGACAATTGCATCTTTCATTCAGAAGAATCAGTGAATCAAGACTTGACTTCTGGATGACTGGAAACAACTTCTAGTTAACATTTAGGGGAGTGCATCATTGATACCTGAAACAATGACAAATAACATAACAGTGAATATATTTATTACCATTATAGAAGATAATTAATGTTAACAATAATAATTACAAAGGCATTTTCACTATTCTACTATATTCTGGACCTGCTCATATAGAGTCAGAGAGGAGAATGGGGAAACAGTTTTATATATACGTTTTTAAAATATTGTGTCCACCCCACAATGAAGCACAGTTCATATCATCCACTGAAAAAGAAGGTATAGAATCTCATGTCGAAAAAAAACTGTTGCAGAGGGAGAGGTCATTTTAGGGAGAGGCGGTGAACTGAGGTACAGGTGCTTACTGTTCTTAAAAAAAGAGACTTGGAATCTTCCATGTTTCACCAAAGTCTCACAACGAAGACAAAAAGGAAATCGTTCAAATACACCAAGCCGCCCTCCATATTCTTTTGCTCTTATACACAAAACAGTCAAACAGGGTTGATTTAATGCAAAAGGCTTCTCATGATCCCAGGAGTTAAAAAAGGAAAGGATGAGCCAGTACGTACAGAAAGTGCACCTTCCTCTGCCAAACCTGAAAACTTTCACTTTTCTGAAACAAAAAAATCTGCCTTTTCAAGCAGAACCACCATTATCACGTATCATACAAGATTCTCAACAGCATTCTTAAAATAAAAATACACTAGGATGCACAGAAATCATGTACCATTGCACTGATAGAACCATCGTGGATAATATACTGAGTCATTCTGTCCTCCCAAGCTGATCACACGCGTCCTTTGAGAGCTGGGGTGTCGAGTTTTTGAAAGAGAGAGAGAGAGAGGGGGGGGGGGATCTCCTCCTGTCAGAGAGCAGAGTAAGAGCAGCACAGTAATCCTGACATTTCCCCCTCCTCCACCACCACCACCGCAGGCGTGTCCTAGTACTATCTGGACTCTCCGTCTTTGTGGGTGCTGTACAAAGCCAGGTCACCTGGGCCGAGTCTGGAGCCGCGAGGCGGGGTGGCGGATCTGCTGGCCACTGAGGGAATCAGGGGTGGAGGTCCCCCGACAGACAGAGCCCCTACTAGGCCAGCAGGGGTCTTCCCCAGAATGCCGTTCGGCATGTGGTGCGGGTGCAGGGCCCCAATGCGGGAGTAGAGGCCAGGGTGGTGGGGTGAGGGGTTGGAAGCTCCGGGCTGGAGGTGGGAGTGAGAAAGCAGGCCAGGGTGGAGCTGCTCCAGGTGGGCAGCGTGAGAGTGGTTTTGGAGGTGGGAGGCGGAGAGGTGTGGGTGGGAATGCATTCCAAAGTAGCGCGCCCTCTCAAAGTCTTCCCTCATGATCTGGGCTCGCTGCTCCTCGTCCATGAGGCTGCCGCTTGGAGGTCCCAGGTGGGGAGGCCTGTCGAAGTGATGGGCCATCAGGCCGAACTCCTGCCGTACAGAGGTGGGGGCAGAGGAGGTCGAGGTCTGGGGGTGGTGGGGGTTGGCGCCGACCGCGGCCGCCATGGCTGCCCTCTCAGCCTCCAGGAAGCGCTGGGCGTGCTGGTGCTGGAGCAGTCGAGCCAGGTGCGGATCTGAGCGGAGGGCCAGGTGGGGGTCGGAGCGGAGGGCCAGGTGAGGATCGGAGCGCATCGCCATGGCTTCCCTACGCTGCTGCTGCTGCTGTTGAGCTGCTAACTCCCTCCAGGGGTCCCATGAGGGGAAGCCATGGGGGTGCCCCTGGGGGTGGCCCTGGGGCGGTCCATGGGGGTGAGAGGCAAACCGTTCCCCTCCTGGACCGATCACCAAGCCCCCGGCGCTGGCCGCACTTCCCAAGTAAGCCTCGATGGCGGCCTGAGCCCGAGAGCGCTCCAGCATGGAGAGGTGGTGGTGTGAGGGCTGGTGCTGGTTGGGAGGAGGCAGGGGGACCCCAGGTGTGGGCGTCAGCGAATGAGAAGAGGAAGGCGTGGCAGAGCGATGGTGGTGCGGGCGGCTGTTAGGCCGGTCATAGTTATGGCTGGGCATGGGGGGAGGAGGCAGGGAGATGGGAATATGCTCTGGTTCCTCCTTCCGCTCTTCTTTGACTTTGACTGGAGGGAGGAGGGATGGTTTAGGGACGGGGGTTGTGGTCCGGTCAGGCTTCTTGCCCTGGGACTGAGAGGTGACAGTGGCCGAGGCCGAGGATGAGGCAGGGGGGCCGGCATCTCTTTGGGAGTGGTGGGGGGACTCGTTGTGGTGGCTGTGAGCAGCAGAGGGCTGCTGCTGTCGGGGGTACAGGTCCAGGGGAGAGGGAGCCAAGGGGCCGGAGGGCGGGGGAGTGGTGAGCACCGAGGAGGAGGATGATCGCGGCCTGTCTCGGTCTGCCGTTAAAGAGGAGGCGCCCGGGGCTCTTGAAGACACGGTGTGGGGAGGCCTCTTGTCCGCGTCTCGGTCTCTCTCCCGGTCCCTGCTCACGCTGCGGGTCAGGTCCTCGTTGGGCCCGTTTGCTGCCATAGGACCGCCGTGCCCGTTCATGTGGGAGACGGGCGTGTTGCTGCGGAGCTTCAGAGGAGGAGCCACCGGCGACATTCTCACAGGTGGCCGACCATACAGCATGTTGTCCCTGCAAGAGAGAAGCATCGTGAGGCGGGGAAAGACAGCGAGCGGCGGTGGTGAGATATTCCGAGGTTCAAGACACGTCAAGCTACACAAACTGACGAGGGGTCTGCTGCGATTCCATTTCCGTACCTGTCTTTTTCGTCTTTGATGTGAAGGATTTCTCTCCTCTCCATCTCCTTTCCTCTGTCCTTCTCGTCCCTTTTGTCGGCCCCTTTGGCCCAGCTCGGCCCGGCTGTGAAGTTGGGAGGCCCGCCGTGCAGGCGGTTCCAGGGGTCGTGAGGGTTGTTCAGGCCCCCAACCACACCAGCAGGAGAGTCCTTGTGGCCAAACACTGAGCTGCCCGCTGTAACAGACAACATTAAAACCATGTTTAGACAAGTTCGCTTATGCTAAGCAGTTATGGTTTAGCATGCCTGTTCAAGGCATGGCTCGTCTTAAGAGCAGGACTCATGTTTTCTTATTCCGTACCCAGTGTGGGACTGCCCAGCCCTCCAAAGGCACTCGACCCCAAGGCTCCCAGAGGGGTGAAGGGGGGTGAGCGGCCGTAAGGGTCTGATACACCAAGCAAACAGAGAGGGAGGTGGAAGGTCAGGTATGAGTAAACTATGTTTTGCATGGCCTTCAGATACGGCACAGAAGAGAATCAATCATTGGGTGCGTAAACACTCCCGAAGACACGTTTACTGAGTGTCCAGCACACAGATGAGCCCACTGAAATAGTCTCTTACCCAAGTGTGCCCCCGGAGTAAGGAAAGAGGTGTGGGGCGTGGATGGAGGGATGAAGGGGGATGAGGATGGGTTGACTCCACCTGAGAGAAAAGAGAAGAACCTCAATGCAAACCAACAAAATCAAGACACACCTGTACAGACACCACAGCGGCATCAGACCTCAAACCATTACACTTTTCTCCATTATACGTAATTTCCTCATGGGCATCAAAATATGACCTACTATTACTAATACCAGACTAGAATCTTCCAGTGTTACCTAGGCAAGGGAAGATACCTACCAGGGGCTGTGAAGAGGCTGGCAGGCCTGGTGAGGTCGTGGGCAGGGGGGAGGCCGCCTCCCAGCGGCCCCAGAGCACCCAGCCCCCCTGCGCCCGGAAGACGAGCCAGCAGCTCATTACGGAAGTCCAGCTTGTGAGGATCTGCATGCATCAACTGAGAGAGCGAGAAAACCGTGAGAACCGGGACACACGACCGCGTTAAAGACACATTTCCCAGACCGGCCTGCGATCCAGCTTCATTGTAGCAACGCACCTTCACTTTCTTCTGATGGCTTAGAATCATCCATGCCACATGGACATGCATGGCACACCACTTTCCTGGCTTCTGCAGAGAGGGAAACATAACATTATCGACCCCATCCAGAACATTATCGACTCGAGTTCAAGCCTTGAGTCAGATTCCTCTGTACTGTACTGCCATCAAAACAAGGAGAGTGTCATGATCTTGAGGAGAAGCAGAGATTAGTAAAGCAAATATCACTTGTATTGGTCAGTGCAGTTTTCTTGTAACCTTTTAAGCATGGGTATGCAGCAAGAACTGAAATGAAAAATCTATTCTGCAATATAACCCATCTGTGTGCTAAAGGCATTGCGTTGATCATTCAGATTGATTATGATCCAGAACAGGTGAGTGAGTTAAAGAGTTAGAAATAGTGAGAAAGGAGGCGGGGGGAAAAAAGAAAAAAAAAGATTTGGAAAAAATAATCATCAGTTTATGCTTACATTACTGACTTTCAACGTTGTCCCAAATGGATCAGTTAGCTAAAAGAGAACAGAATCGTAAACCATTTTGGGTTAACACATTCCACTCTTTACGACTACGTTTACATGTTGCACTCTTTCCTGCACCAACCAGGCCCCTGTGTCTTGGCGCAGCATATCTAAGTGAGCGTGACTCAATCGGTGCAGCGGAAAAAAAGAAAAGAAACCTGTCATCTACAATCATCCGCTCGATCGGGATGTGACAGGTTGGGCAGCCGTCCTTACCCGTGGGTCTTTGGGCTGCAGGTGGTGAGGCACAACCCCCAGCCGGGCGTTCATCTCCGGCCCTGTTCCCTGTGGGACGAGAGGCTGTCACACAGCACAAAGTGAGCTGAGAGTCAACACCAAGACTACAACATAAGATGAAACAACAGATATAAATAGGATCTGCTCTGAGCACATGTATACATAGACCTATTTCATAAACAGGTAGATTTCTAAGATGATGGTTGCTATGATGCGAGGCGAACGGTGAATTGACTTGATGTATCGACTCACCTTAGGCTGGAAGGCTCCTTGCAGAGAGCCGAAGGGCCCAGCGGGGGGGATGACTGGCTGGATGCCTGGCACTGATGGGGGGTACTGTGGGAAGAACTACATCAGCCACACACAAACACAAACTGGTTAAAACCAGTGGGGCCTTATGTAGTCATATAACCCTAACGTCTATCAAAAGGTATGACATTTAAAAAAAACTGTTACTGACTCAAAAGTGGTGGGGTCCATTTCAGACCTCTCAGTTTTTTAGTAGGTGCAAAAGGTCTGTTGTGCGTTAGTAGTATATAAATGAGAACTTACAGTGTGGCGGTACAGCCCCTCCATCTTGCCAGCGTACTTCTCAAACTAAGAGAGGGAAAAGGGTGGTGGTTACGTCACCTGTATGAAGGACCACAGCTGGCCTGACCCCTGCCAGAAACTTTCAACTCTGACCCCAGATTGTTGTCTTACCAGAGGCGGTGCTGTTGCAGTAGGGTGCAGGAAAGGCGTGAAGTGTTGGTGCGTGTGTGTGTGCTGGTGCTGGTGATTGTGCTGATGGAACTGGAAGGCCAGGGGCTGGATGCTGGGCTGGGCCTGGGGCGTCCTGCCGGAGGAGCCAGAGCTGGAGCTGGAGGCCGAAGGCCCCCCAGGGGTAGAGCGCCCTGCCCTGCCGTTGGTCTCCGCGCCGGGGACACTGCGCCGACCCTCTCGCTCTTGAGAGGCGAGGAAGTGAGAGTTCAGACCCTGACGCAGCAAATCCTGGTCTGTAGTACGAAGCAGGTGTGAAGAGGAACTATGAGGACGCCGACCTCGACTGGTCTCAGTTCTGCTAAGTGGCACTAAACTACACTGAGCGATAAAGACTAAAGACTGGAAGTGACTGGAAAACGACAACAACTCCATTCATTAGCTACTTTGAACCACACTTATACAGAGTTTGTGTATGTCATACAGCGTTAGTATAGTCATGAGGATGGAAGACCTGCGAGCGACCGTACCTGCAGCTGCGTGGGAGGAAACCTGGAGAAGGGGAGGCGGCGGGGGAAGGCCGGGGGAGGAAGTGAACAAGGAGCCGGACCCTGCCCGTGAGGGGGGGCGGAGAGGCCCAGAGGAGCCCGGGCCTCGGATGAGGGACAGGGACATGCTGGAAGAAGGCGTGGGGGGACGTAAGGAGGAAGAGGCGGCGGATGATGACGGCGGCTTGACCGAGGTACTGCTCCTGTGAAAAGACAGCATTCGTGAACTTTACACTTAAGAAAAGAAAAAAGCCCCAAAACAGCCCACCGCGTGTGTAAGGCAAACCCTCTCTGCTCCCTCCCTCTCTCACAGCTGACGACCACGACCCACCTGTTGCTGGTGCCCATGTTGTAGATGGAGTGTGGCCGTCCAGAGAAGGTGAGGAAGGGCTTGTGTTTGGAGAGCGAAGGGTTGGGCTCGTGCCGCTGGTGGAAGCCGGTGTTGCCGTTGAGGTGGGCAGGCCGGGAGGCGGTGGCCGGGGAGTGAGAAGGCAGGCAGGAGAAGGAGTAAGAGGTAGAAGAGACGGGCTCGGGGTGAGGCGGCTCCAGGCTCCGCTCCTGGCTGCGCTCCAGGCCAGACACACACGGGGTGACCATGAGCCGGGACATCCCACAGCGAACTGGGAGGGGAGGGCAGCCTTTGGCCATAGAGGAGGCCATGCTCACGGGGGTAGGCTCCATAACTTAAGGAAGGAGAAGCAGACATGAAATTAGCATCCAGTTCATCTAGAACAGGAAGCGGTCTAGATTAAACAGTACTGACTTAATAAGAGAGAGATTTTAAAGAAGATTTTGTGGGCAGGGTGAGCATTTCCAACAGATTTCATCCAATCAAAACATCACAAAAATCTTTCTAGGAGGCAGAAAGAACAAAATGAGGCCATTTTACCTTTTCTGGTACTGACAGTGAATGTAGGGTCCATGTCATTGTCAGATGCCTGGAATACAAGAGGAAACACACAACATTACTAAAGGAAACTGACAATACCTAATCCAAAATAAATCCCAAACTGACATTAAAGGATGTGACGTAGGCAGCACCCACCTTATCTGCTGACTCACTCTCTGTGTCGCACTGGAAAAAGAGCAGAAAACAAAACATTTTCAAGGGAAACGTTCACACAGAGCTACATGTTGAGTCTAGAGAGAGCTTTGTTCAATTTGAAATACTATGAATCATAACTCACAATGTATCCAGTCTCCAAGAGCAGAATGGCTCCACCCTGAGGGAATCATTACAATGTTACATTATGGTCACTGACATTCAATCTCCTCTGAACATTGCTGAAGTCCAACTATACAGCCATGCATGTGTAGAACTGATCCACAGCAGAGTAGGGTCAGTGTATTCGAAGCATCACTATAGTTTATGTCGCCAGTCTGACTGCTGAAAATAATACAATACTCTTATTTAGGGATACAAAGAGTACAAATACATCAGCTGTCATTTTTTCGGCAACTTCACAAAACACAACACATAATCAACAACAACCATCCCTGTTCCAGTTCCCAGGATGTGTTGGAACTATAAAACAGGTGTGTGCTAGCCTATTCCTGTAGGTCAGGGGTATGCAACCCTGGTCCTCGAGAGCCACTGTCCTGAAGGTTTTAGATGTTTCCCTGCTCCAGCACACCTCATTGTAATGAATGGGTCGTTATCAAGCTCTGTGGAAGCCTCATAATGACCCATTCATTTGAATCAGGTGTGCTGGTGCAGGGAAACATCTAAAACCTTCAGGACAGCGGCCCTCGAGGACCAGGGTTGCCTGCCCTTGCTGTAGGTCATCTAGTGTGAACACTCAGGCTACACACACTTCAAGTGTGAGAAGGACAGCTGACAAAACAGATTTAATAGTAGATCCAAACACAAAAAAACATTTGAACATTGCATCTGTGACACGTGGCATAAAGCCATCGTTCGTTGGGGGATTCACATGGTTCAGCGGTTAAGGCGCTGGGCTGGTGATCGGAAAGTTAAGAGTTTGATTCCCGGCTGTGGCTACATGATGTTGTGTCCTTGGGAAAGGCACTTCACCCTACCTGCCTCAGGGGGTCATGTCCCTGTACCTGCTGTAAGTCACTTTGGATAAAGCGTCTGCTAAATGACTGAATGTGAAATGTAAAATCATGCTAACCTTCATGTTAGTCTTTCTTCTCTTCTTTCTGTTCCTGTTCCAGCAGCCGCGGGAGAAGCTGGGAAGGGCCCCGTCCTCCGCGTCTGTCAGGGCCCCTCCGCCGTTCTCCTCCGGGCCCCTCTTTCTCTTACTTCCTCTTCCCATGAGCATAGCAGCACGCTGGGTAGGCTTCAGAGAACAGTCCATCTGAGAGGAGAAAAACAGCTGTGTTTACACAGAACTGCAAACAATTAGCCAGCTACCACGCTGGAAACAACAACCCTGTGTGTTGATTGACTTCCTGATTGTTTCCCCCACGCTGATAAAAACTTGTAATTGTTGGGAAAAGGTTAACCCATTACATTAAGGTTGACTATAAAGTCTTTTTTCCCCCACTGGAATTAATAGTCAGTTAACTGAATGTAATGGTGTTCATTGCTGAGATTTTAAAGCTACTCAGAGGATAAGGAAGGTAACATAACATGGCTCAGGTTCTTTACTCCTCCTGTGTTCCCATGTTCAGGTAGTTTAATGACTGTTCATGAAAACAACTGTCAGTTCATCCACAATGGGTGCAGAGAGGACGTGGGTAATTTAGGAGGAAAAAGGTTCAATTTATCAACCATTAGAGCAGTGGTCCCAAATCCTGGCCCCCAGGATATATAATAACATTTACAGTTGCTGTTGATTGGTTCACCTGTTCCAATTACAACCTTAAAGGATCTTGGATTGGTAGTGCAGTGATTCGTTTACTAGATTAAGTTAAGTGTTGCTTCTGAGGTAGAACAAAATGCTTTAACACCCACATAAGACCACAGTAATTGGCCTAACCTGACTTGTTGTTTTGATTTTATGGTCATTTTAGAGCAATTAACTAACGAATTAGAGAGGTTGATCAGTAGGATCTGTAGGATGGATTTTGGAAACGCCTTTTCGAGTGTAGATGTTAGGATTCGTCATGTTACTTAATAATGTCTGTTTTGTAAATGTAACAACATTCCATCATGTCTAGGTTTGTCTAGTCTGGGGATCGTGGGCGATCTTACCTCTAAGGCCTCCAAGCTGATGAAGCTGGCGATGGCGAAACCATCGATGATGTCCTCCTCGCAGGACACCGACTCTCGCTTCCTCCTCCGCCGCGGAGGCCTGTGCCTGACACCGGGGAAGGCGGCTCGACATCCTCTACCCCCCACCGGGCCTAAAGCAGAGTTAGTTCCGCAAAGCTCCCGGTCCGATCCCGAGGAGGGAGATGTGGCCCGGTGATCAGGGAGGTCTACTAGTCTCCTCCGCCGGTCTCTGTCGCGCTGAGATCGGGACCGTCGGCTCTGTCTGAACCCACCGCTTCGACTCGGACCGTCCATGTCAAAACAGCACCGATCCCCCAGTCCGATCCAAGGCACTTTTTGTTAAAATCCCGGTCCGATCGAAGGCACTTTGCTTAACCCTCAAAATGACCACCCAGGCCCACACAGGAGCCCCTGTTTAAAATGGCGTGAACAGCAGCAGTCTGTCTTATTTCCCGTCCTTTGAGAACATGATCAAGGCCTCAGAGCTCTTTCAGAGCCAGATACTGAATGTCATGTCAGCTCACTGGGATGCAAAACTTCTTTATCCACCGCAGAATGTATATTGCTGCTTCTGTTCATGGGGGAATAAGTCCAAATATCAAGACTTTACTGAAACTCAAACAATGTGCATGTAAACACAGATGACAAGCCAAAGCACTGACGTTTAGTTGGCTTAACGCAACTAAGCTGAAATTGATCACTTCAACATCACTTTGAGAATTTACTCACCCAAAAGTATATAAATCAGAATATTAGAAAGGCAAGCTTCACCTGATCTCCCCACATTTAGGCCTAGCTTGCTATCTTCCAGCTGGCTAACTAGATGTCACTGTCAATTCACAGGAGCAGATTCACATGGCTTTATGAGTTTGTTACTAACAGCTATAATTAGATATATTAGATACCTACATGAAAGCTATGAGCTCATAGATCGCATGGATTAACCCTGTGCTAAGATGATCTGGTGATATATGAGCACCAGCTTTATTAGCTAGCTGTCCTTTTTGGTAGGTTCTTTAGGCAGCTATGGTTAGCTTAGCTGATTACCATGTATTTCGCCACTTCTATGTCCCACACAGCCAATAAACGTTCATTATAAAGAAAGAAATGTTAATACGTCGTATATGGAATATATAACAACATATAAATGATGTGGTTATTTAGATAACTAGCTGATAATATCCTCCTGCAGCTGGATGATGATGATGGGCCCCAATTCAAACGGTTGAATTCGCATCAAAGAAAAGGCGTAGCTAGCTTTGCTAATGCTAAAACAGCTATCTGTAAATCCACAAAAACAAAAAAGCGATTAATTGTTTCAATACCAAGCCTGGAATAATGTTAGCACTGTTTTGTCACCCACCATCCGTGTGCTATCGACGTGTTTGTTCCTACTTCAGTTGGTTTTCGCATCAGATCCATTAACAACGACATTATTCAAGGCCCCAACTAAAGCCTCGGTCTTGATTTCCATTCAGTCCGGTGTTGACCCCGCCTCTCTCGGCTAGGCACCTCCTTCAGGCAGTCCACTGTAATCCAATGTGTCGAGGGAAGTTTCCGGTTGAGCCAAATATCAACTAAACCTAAAGTCTTTAAGTATATTGAAATTAAATATCACAGCTATGCTTTTCTGTGATTTCGTCTGATCTTGAAAACTATCTTAATGAAGATTTAGGAGACACCAATGGTGTCAGCGGCAGTGCATTGTGTGTCTGTCTTCCTCTCTCATCATCATAGATGTGAATCGTTGCTATGTCAACTACATTACTGCCTCCAAGTGGACACAACACACAACTATACATTTAAAATCTTAAGGAGTGAAGATTTGATAGTGGCTGCACGTTATCTATCTATTGCTATCTATTGCTATCTATTATCTGTTCATTTTGCACATCTGCTCGTTGCATCATTTGCACTAACTGTACGTACATGCAACTCTGTAAATTCTGTAAAAATACTGTATCATCTTGTACAATACAACTATACATTTGTCCCCACCAAATCACTTTAATCTGTACATACTCTGTATATTCTGACTATACTGTACATACTGTGTATATTCTGAGCATACAATTACATTTATATTCTGTTGTAATAACTGTTTTGCACTTTTGGTTGGATGATAACTGTATTTCGTTACCCTGTACTTGTACCTGTGTAATGACATTAAAGTTGAATCTAATGTAATCTATCTTTCTATCCATCTATTAATCTATCTGTCAATTAATATATCACCATTTAATTATTGAATAATAAGTGTACAATATATTATATTATTGTTTGTTTTCTACAGATCCAATAATTATTATAAATTACCATCATTGTTATAAAACTGTGGGGATAAAACTAAATGTATAGATACAAATGAAACAAACTAATAATAAATGTCAAACTAAAAAGGTGCGTCCAGACAGGGTCATGACGCGTGACACGAACATGACGTCATTTCCCGAAACTGTCATCTGCGGAAGTGTATGAAGGAAGAAAACAAACAGGGGATTTCAAAGCACTGAAGAATTATCGAAAAAAAACATTGATTTGAAACTCTGAGATTGTTATTGTTTGTACACTAACTGCCTTAAAATACACTTCATCCAAGGTAAGATTACTCTAGATGAGCTGGGTACTAAAAGTAATATAAAAGAAGCTTGGCTAGCTTGGTAGCGACCAATTAGAGGTTTCTAAATGGAGAATGAACTAATGTTGCTTGATCTTCAGGCCTGTCCTGCTTAGCTAAATCGTGAGATTTCAATCAAACTAGCTATTTAAACTGAATTTACTACGCATTCGGGCTTTATTACTTAATGTTACATAGGGCTAACGATAGCTTGTCACTGGATCATATTACCTGGCCAATGGTTCCAGTGGCAGAGGTAAATGACTTCTACACGACGTATTTCTGTAGATGGAGTTCCTGTTTGGGAAGAGGAAGACTCCGGAGGAGATGTTGAGGCAGAATCAGAGAGCCCTGAATCGTGCCATGAGAGACCTGGATAAAGAACGCCAGAGACTTGAGCAGCAGGAGAAGAAAATCATTGCTGATATTAAGAAAATGGCCAAACAGGGACAGATGGTGAGAATAGAGAGCACACATTCCTTCCGTTTCAACACTTAAAACTGGTGGTGTCAGTCCTGACTTGTATTGATTTTACTCAATCAAGCCTGTCAACTTTACAGGATGCTGTCAAGATAATGGCTAAGGACTTGGTTCGCACAAGGCGATATGTTAAGAAGTTTATCATGATGAGGGCAAATATCCAGGCAGTCAGTTTAAAGATCCAGACACTCAAATCAAACAACAGTATGGCCCAGGCAATGAAAGGAGTCACCAAAGCCATGGCAACCATGAACAGACAGGTGAGCACAAAAATGAATGTAAAATGAATCACTTGAAAAATGTTATTGACAGAATCTGTTGACAGACAGATTATAAATACCCTCTCATCCAATGTATTTGACTGTCTGCCTATGTTCTTCAAATAGTTGAAGCTGCCACAGATCCAGAAGATCATGATGGACTTTGAACGACAGAGTGAAATAATGGACATGAAGGAAGAGATGATGAACGACGCCATAGATGACGCTATGGGTGATGAGGACGATGAGGATGAAACGTAAGCTAGTTCAAAATAGACACGGTACACTGAGACACAGAACACTGAGACATAGAACACTGAGACACAGAACACTAACACTGAGACACAGAACACTAACACTGAGACACAGAACACTAACACTGAGACATAGAACACTGAGACACAGAACACTGAGACACAGAACACTGGTTCACATTAGTGTGTTCCACTAACCCTCCATTGATTCTACAGCGACGCTGTTGTGTCTCAAGTCCTGGACGAACTGGGCCTCAATCTATCCGATGAACTTTCAAGTAAGGCATTCAATCAAAGCATTCCTAAATTGTGGTCAAAGATTTTCTTTGTAAGTATGCGACCATTTGAATTGCCCTTGTTGTCCATTTAGATCTGCCAGCCACTGGAGGCAGCTTGTCAGTCGCTGGTGGAAAGAAAGCCGAACCCCAGGCTGCTCTGGCCGACGCAGACGCTGACCTGGAGGAGAGACTCAACAACCTCAGAAGGGACTGAGAATGGAGCGAGCGAGAGAGGATAGCACTTTGGCTTAGAGTGTAAATACAGATACAAAAGTATACTCCAATTTTGTGTATTGCTATCATTTCTTCTTTAAGGGAGTTGGAGAACGGTTGAAAGGGTTCCGTAAGAAATCTGTGGTTAAGGTGTATGGCTTTTTTTTGTTTCTTGATTTTTGTTACTTGTGTGCAGTATGTATATTTTATCAACAAATACATTATGCATACCTGATTGTATTTGTAAAGAAGAAGAAAAAACACAGCATATATATCTATTTATACATGCTGAACAATTGCCAAACTAAATGTTCAATTTGAAGGACAAATTTAATAAAGTTAGGGTAAATTCTGACACCCAGTGATGTGTTATTTACACTCTTAAGAAGAACACTAATCATGACAAGTAAAGAACCCAAAGTCTGTGACATTTGATTATATCAGGTTTTTGTTTGTTATATTTTGTGTGCAGTGATTGAGACCTTTGCATAACCTCAGCTTCATTGTGGTGGGCCTGTTATGGGTGTACACTCGTTAAGGTATTAACAAATGATTAACATGAACATCATGATTAAGTAATGATGTTCTGTCTGTGATTTGTTTGCTTTAGATAACTTTTGCTTAATCTTGTGTTGATGCACAGAGGATTGGAACTATGATTATGGCTAATGGGAGTGGTTGGTCAGAAAGCTTGCTGTTTAGCTAATTATCTGTACTTTCTCTTGTTTGTGGAACAGCAACGCAGGTCAATGGATTTCAATTTGAGATTCAAGTGGATAAAGATGGACTACATGTTTTCATAGACAAACAAAAATGGCACTCCATAATGTGCCTAGTAAATCTAGCGGTCCTTTATATTAATCATGGATTTTGGTGTTTGCCAAAATACTTATCAACGTTTGATAAGGAGGTAGTTTATATTTTTGAGAATTTAAGATCTTTTTGCCTTCATTAAGTCAATAAACTTTTTTTCACATTTGACACGAAGGATCTGGTTGTCAAATCTGTACTAGTCATTCCTCAAAATCAAAAACTAAATTGATAATGTTAGATATGAATTTTATTCCAAAACAAACTGCTGTCAATTATTTTGTCAACATACAATCATTATCATATAAGAACATTATTGAATATACTCAACATCTTAAATAATAGAAAAATAACAGCCATGTTTTATTTATGTACAGTTGTTTCAGAAGCTTTTTACAGAAGACCAATCTTACCTTTTCAAAAACCAGCCTATTTCTGTGGCTCGTTGCATTGTCAAGGCAGAAAGCTACAAGCAGCTAAGAACAGAACAAGATAATTAGAGCACAAGAAGTTACATAACACTTTAGAGAAAGTTTGAGTGAGCAACCCTTTGAGCACATGAAAAAATATGCTAGCCTATTAGGTTTCTTCAAGACAAGTTATAAGGTAGTCCAAAATAACTTACTATAGGCAAATGAAACTCACTGCCATCTAATATTCAACTAGTGTAAATCAGCATATTGGGCAGGCTGGCAGAAAAATCTGAAGTTCAAAAAGGACAATATTGTCGACCACTTTGTGGTTAGACACGCATCAAAGTTTTTAAAATAGTCACCTAATCATGCGTTCAAAATTCAAAAACAGATGTTTTTCATAAATGTAAACGATTGTTTAATTTATGACCCGATCCGATTGATGCCATGTGAAATAGATTTGACAGTTCAAAACCATGCACACACCCAAGTAAAAAAATACAAATCATCAGAACACGTATTTTCAAGTAAATTTAACAGCTTGTTTTGATGACTACAATTTTGTCTTCATAATGCAAACGTTGGACAATTCGACACATCAATAGTTTCATAAAAGATGCGCAACTTTACAATATGTTCAGCATTGCAGTTGAATAACAACACATGCAGATTGAGGATCACATCCTATTTGACAAAAAAATTGTTATTTTTGCTTGAAGCAGTCCAGCACAAGCAATAGTATTACAGTGAATACAGACAAGTCAAATCTATTGATTTTGCTGTGAGAATTTATAAAACCAAGAATCCATTATCACAGATTTAGGACAAAATGCATGTGAGGCTTTTTAGTTGAGGCGTATCATATCCAAATGACTTGAAGCTTTCTGTCTTACTGATTCAAGTCCTCATGTTAAAAAGCCTCATGTCAGCTTGTGGCAATTTTAATACTAAAGCATTGAACACACAGGTTTCAGTTTCAATGCCATCGTAAACCTAAGCAGCAATCCATTCCAAATCTTTCTGTTATATGATTTCTTTCCCCGCATGTGTGGGAAGCATTTAGGATTTTCATTGCTGTTAAGAACATGATTGCTGTTGGTACTTAACAGACAATCAAACTTCTACACTTTACTACAAATTACTTAGCTGTGAAGAGGGCTTTGATCTGAAGGGGTATCAATGTAATTGCCATTTAATCAGATGGGCATCTATACCTTTAGCTAACTATAAAGACAAACACATTTCTGTATGTCTGTGGCTCAATAATCTCAAAAACTGGGCACTGTATTATGTTGAATTATTGTGAAGTTGTTCGAATGACCAGTTTCACAAAAAATAAGTAAATGCAAATTGCGGCCTTGTTGATCTGCACAATACTATTCTTCCCTCTGACAGGATACTCTCCGAGACCCACCACATCTGTCAACGCACAAAAAGTATTTCAACCAACACTGCGCTACTCTTAGCTAACAGAGGGGTTCTTGTCACTATCTTATTGTAGCAGAACAAGCTGAGTGCTGACACGTTTAAACAGTTGTTCACATAACAACATAGCAATGCATGCTTGGCCAGCTTCCACAAAAAAACTAAAAACATATCAAAGTCCGGATATGACCACATTTCACGTGTGTGTGTGTGTGTGTGTGTGGGGGGGGGGGGGGGGGGGGGGGGGTTGTAGAAGGGCCGGTTGTCTTTTGCTGGACAGAAAGCTGTCGGCTCATTTCCGGCAGGTCCGGTGAGGGGTGTGTTTTTTGGGTAACTCGATGCGGCAGCGGCTTCTGTCGTCCAGCCAGGGGAGGTCAAAGTTCCTGCAGAGGGAGACACGAGTAGACTGATTCAGAAAGGCTCTTCAGACTCTGCAGGGTATGAGAAGGGCGATCGGGAAAATCCAACCCCTGCAACCTGAAAAGCATTTGGTTATCAGAACTAGACTTTACCACAGAGGAAGAAAAACAACAACATTGTTTTTCAACACACTCTGGTTTCTCAGTCCTCCACATACAATATTTTGTCAAACCAAAATGTCAATAACTAGTGTGACTGGTTCTCCCCGAGGTAAAGAAAACAGAAGCTTGACAAGTCCTTGAAATTCATTAAGGCTGTACTTGTCTATCCATTGTTGTTTTCTATGTAACAAAACTTATGTGAGGAATAAATACTTGCATTTTGATGAAAGGTCTTTCTGTGAAACTCGCCCTGTCGCGCCACCTGCACCATGGTACCATCTTGAAAAATAGATTATGCAGAGTGATGGATGAACGCAGTCTAGTGGACATTGTGAAATAGCATACCAAACCAAAAACAACATACCTAGTAAAAAAAAAAAGAACATACAAAACAAAAACCCAGACAAGCCTAAAACGATTTCTACTTGTCCCTCGTAACAAAATCAAAATAAATGTCTCTGTTAAGTTTACATCAATGACGACAGAATGGTGTATAGTGCAAGGGAGTGACGAAAGAGGAGAGATCCTATGATGTGTACAAGGATCCCCCTGTATGATGAAAAAAGAAAAAGCCAAGCGACAGGACTGGCAGAAACACAAAAAAACTACTTACTCTTGAGTGAGCTTCGGTAATGGCCGACCGAACGCCACCACAGGAAGGAAAGGGGTGATGATTATGGACTCCACTGTAAAAAAAACAAAACACAGAAGTAAATAAGGGGTCTGGGAATGGTGGGGAGGGAAAGCAAGGCTTGTGGAGGAGCAGGTTCCGGGCGCTGCGGTCGTACCATCCTCGGTGTCGGGGTAGAAGGACAGGACCTCTGGCTCGCTCTCTTGGATGCCCTTCTTCTTGTTCATGCGCTGCTGCAAACGCTGAAACATGCGCTGCTCACGGATACGTTGGATGTCCCATCTGGAAAGAGACTCAGAGGAGGAAAACCAGTCAAGTTTTTTTACTGTCAGATGCACAGAACGCAGGGTCAGGCTGGACGATGCAAAGCACCCTGGGATAACATTGACCTACAAGTACACAGATTAACACCTTTGGGAAGCAGAAATATAATAAAGCTCTTAAATATACAAAATAATATACATTATACTTATTCTCTAATAATTCAATAATTCTCAAGTAGGGTTCAATTAAGTGCAATATTACTGATAGTACTAAAGAGTGAGCGATAACAGAGAGAAGCAGGAAATGATGAAATGTAGAGGGCTAAGTTAGTGTCAGAATGAGTTCTTCTGGCCTGAGGATGACTGAGGAGACGCTGGGAGGGATTAGAAGACAGAAAACAAACACTTCATACCGTTTCCTCCTCTTCTCATCCAGCTCCAGTTTTGCATGGCGCTTCAAAAATACACTGTCGTCTAACATCTTGACAAAACAACACAAGCAGCGGGAGTCAAAAAGGGGTCAAGCACATTGTACGTGCCTCTGTGCACACGCCTTGACATTCTTGACTAAAAGTCCACATTGCATAGTGTTAAAATCTCTTTGTAAGCCTATTCAGATTGTATTTCGCTCTCCTATCTCACCTCAGGAATATCGCTGGCTGCCTCTTCACCCAAGGGCTCCATGCTGTTTTCCCTCCAGGACGGGACTGTCAGACATAAAAGAGAACAAGAGTCATCACCCTTCATCTAGGAGAGGAACGACACCAATTACACAAATGACACTGGCGCAGATCCAGAGCAGGGTGCGCATGCTTGTTAAATCCACTCACTGGCCACCACCTCCTCTTTCTTGGGCGACGGCTCTCGCAGCGGCGAGGGGGGAGGCTGGTGCCAGCGACACAGGTACATCTCAGTGGTGGACATGAAGGGCAGTTCCTCCATCTGAGCAGTGAGCTCCGACTCATCTTTGACGGGGTGCGAGGTATCCCTGTCTGACACCGGCCTCCCCAGCCCCGTCTTCTCCGGGGTCTCTTTACTACGTAGCTCCCTCTGATAGGGAGACCCAGCTCCACACTCAGACTTGACAGGACTAAACTTAGGGCCTTTACCTCGTGACTTCTGGATCTTGGAGTCGAGGAAACAAAATTTCCTGCCAGTGAGAATTGAAATGGGTTAGAGGGAAATAAGACCAAGGCTATATGTACATAGGTTGTACTGCTAACCAGACAGCACCTAGTTCACATGTGAAAAGAAAGTGTTTCACCTCTTCTGGCCTTTGCCGCCCCTGCTGAAGGGAAGCGACCTGGGGCTGTTGGCCTGGGGACTGTCGTCGAGTTCCAAGTCCCACAGGTCATCTTTATCTGGCGTCCACGGCTCCAGAGGCTGAAACAACCGCTTGTCACGTGGGTCCTTCCTTGTGAGCTGCAAACGACGTTCCATGCGCTCGATACGCGCAAGCAACTGATGGCGTGGAGAGAAGAAGAAAGTTTGATGCATGCAACAAATTGGCATGTTAGATGTGTAACACATATAAAACTGCACAACTGCAAAAGAACAACATTTCATGTATTGTCTTAAGTCTTGACCTGCACCCAGATTCACAAGATCCCTCAGCCTGAATGCTTAGCATACCGTCTCTTTGTCAGACTTCAGATCATCTATCTCCTTGTCCTTGGCCTGAAGCTGCTGCTGCTGCTGCTCAATCAGGTCCAGCTGTAGCAGGAGAATCTGTCGAAGGCAATTGGCTTGCGTGTGCGGATTGGCAGGGGTCTTCCTCACGTTTCTCCACTTGGCTTCGGTCACCAGTTCAATGGAAGCATTGCTAAGGATCCCTCCGGGTGCAACCCCTCTTGCACTCTCATCAGAACCAGCATCCTTAGAGTTAGACAGCAACTCTGGGTTATCCATGTTATCGGCAAGGGTGTGTTTATCGTTGACTGGTGTTCCCTCACCCCCCATCAGTCTGGCTGAGGACGAAAACACCCCAGCTGGTTCCCTATGGAGCCCTTGAACCAGGGGGACTCCTGGTCTGTTTGGTGCAGCCACTACTGTAGCTCGGACTACTTTTCCAGTGTAATTCTGATCTAAGGGATTTGAGTGGCTGAGATCTCCTCCAGAAAGTACGTCCTGAACATCTATGACCAACTCGCAGTTTTCCCTCTTGATGGCAGCTGAGCTTAAGTTCACAGTTCTCAGTTGTGTTTTGTCCAAGTCGGTTTTATCAGCTTCTAGCTTAAATCGCGCAGGGGGGAACAGAGTGGATCTCAAAGTCATGGCGAAATGAGATTAGACACCATTACAGAATGACTGTCCATTCTGTAAGGCAGCCAGCATAGCTGAGGTCCATCTCCTGTCATGGCAGCAAAGTGCCTGGATCCTGTAGAAAACATATTAAAATAATATTTGTAATAATGGTTAATTCCTATGCTGATGGACAAACAAAACGCTGCACTGCGACCAATCAACCTCTTTCATTAGTTAACAATACAAACTAGCATGTAAGACAGTTTGTTTAAATTGCTCCCAAACTAAAATAACAAACCACATTTCGCAGCTAGAAAAATTTACTGTTTACGACTAACAAACTGCAGCACTTCTTATGAACCTTGGTTGCAGTGTAGCTTAGCCTAGCCGTGCAGCAAGACAACACAAAAATAGTGACAAATTGCACAACAAAGAAAGACATTTATATTATTGCACACATACTTAAATTGTACAGTCCACTGGTGTGCTAGTCTAGGTAGTTGGACTAACCAGCTAACAAGCTCTAGCATTGAGCAAAGCAAAGCTAATGCCTCCATTTTGGACAACGAATTGAGGAAAAACAATAACAGTTGTGGCACAAGTCAATATCGGTTTAAACTGCGTATGTCTTACTTAGCTCAACAAAAAGCACACGTTATGCAACAGAGTTTAGTCGGGTTTTCCTCCTTTTTTCTTATTCTTTCCCACTCTTACCTGATTTCTTTCATGTTCCACTTTTGCAGACTTCTTCTTGTTTACAAAGCGACAAAGAATGGCGTAGTGAAGTAACTGAATGGTTTAGCTAAGCTAAGCTAAGGTAGCTGGAGCTGTTTAGTGTTTGTAATGTTTGCAGTGTGTCGACAGGGGGCGAAAGAGCCGTGAATGCATTTGACCTCACCCTAGACACCCTTATTTGGGGAGATTCAATCAAAGATTTCGAAGAGAGAGATTTAAATATTGGCCTGCCTGTTCACATTCTGTCATATTTAAACATGACGCACTACAGTTTTATTTAAATTAGATTAGATAAACCTTTATTTGTCCTCCAGGGGGGGAATTCCAGTTCACAACAGCAGCAGGGTAAAGTACAGCACACAGTGTTGCAGGGTTGTTTTGCAGGTGTATTATTAATATGATTTGTCTGTTTAGTTGTTTGTGTAGGCATTGTTTGCCTTATTATAACCAACCAACTAAAAGATATGACTAGGTAGTACAATGTGTATCCTAAATGGAACAGGAGGCTTAAACACAATACATTTACCCTTCACCTTTGAAATATCATATAGTACATTAGTGACATGGTTAGATGTATTCATATCCTATGACAGGTGTATTATGTCTAAGAGGTAATTTGCTGACAGTGTACATTATGGAATTATTGCCCACAGCTTTGAAAACATGCATTTTCTTATCATAACCATTTCATTTTTTACCTTTCACATCACTCAATTCCCTATTCTGATTAGTCTAATGGTCCTTGCTGGTTTCCTTTGGTTATGTAAAGGGTAGTTACCTCCAATAAAGAGAGTGATTTGAGCCAACCAACTCTTTTAAAATGGAAAATATTTCTGAATTTCTCTGAATGGCTGCTTATCAGTAATCACATGTATATCAGTGTAATTTATGACCTAATGTAGTGGAACTAAGGTGTTTTTCATCCTAATATTCCGGTTGATATACAGATTACCTCTGAGAAACAGTATAAAAGGCAAACGTCTTAAGGCAGGACACAATGTTAAGCTTGCTTATCACACAGCACATCCAAGAAAACCCTCCAGTCTGAAGGTAAGGCACGATGTGCATTGCAATATTTCCTTAAAGTATTTCCTCTATTCACAAGGTGCACCTTTTTCTCATGGGAGGCTGTGTGCTATGTCTTTGCCTACCAGTAGTCACCATGAAGGTTGAGCTATGTGCCATTGTGATCCTTTGCCTGGCTGATGTGTTGCATGCTGAGGCTAAGGCCACGCCCTCTGGAGAGACCAGGTAAGTCTTAAATGACTGTTCCAAGGATATTATTTGTATGCGTACAAGTCTGATATAAGGTTGTGTCGATGTGTTTGTGGAAGTCTCACAGACAATGGGCAGCGTTTAGGGAGAAGATATGCTGAGTCAACTATTGCCAGTGACATCAGCAAAATCATGGACTCTGTGGTGCAGAAGAACTTTGTAAACTTTCTGCTGAACCAGAGGGAAAAGAAGAATGTGTAAGTTAGTATGGTTGGTGCAAGACAGACATGATTAATGTTTACAAACTCAGATAACCTCACTTTGTCTTTCTGTCACAGGCCTAATGTTAATCCTCCTGACAATGATCCAGAGGTTCACATGTACAGTGATCTGCTAAAAAAGATTGCTGTGTGTGTTCGCAACAAGGACCTCTGTGAGTTCATTTGACAGTTGTGGAAATAATATTGTCTTAGTCACAAGGTCAGAGATAATTAGGACTATATGTTTGTCTTTTTTGTTGCAGGACCCAGTAGGCAATGTTACCTGAAACCATTAGAAGCTTGAGTACTTCTGCCTTTTGACCTGAATTACAAGATGATATTTTGTTTTTTAGTTTCAAAGGGAATAAATCATTTTAATCATCAGATCTAGTTTGGTTCATCATTATAACTCACTGATCAGACGGATACATTTCTGACATTATATGAAGTTGCCTCTTGCATTAGCCCACTCATAATAAGCCTTGCTGAATCGTCGACACACTGTTTGTTAGTGCTATTCTGCTCCACGGCGGCAGGTGGCAGTGCACAATATTACACCAACAAAACCCAAGCGCTTCCTGTTTATTACACAAACAAGGAAGTGTCATTCTGGCTCTCAAAACATTTAAAATAAGAGTGTTTCTGATTTGAACATGCGTGTTTCAATTTTTTTTCTAGTTAAAAGACATTTTTGACATAACGTTATTATACGGACAAGATTATTGACCATAGAAATACATAAAGCCCTTTATATGTATGTCTGTGTTATCAACAGTCAGCTAGTCAGTCAGCCTTAAAGAAATTTACAGCTACAAATTCATTACATATTTAAAACATAAGTAATATTAGTAAAATAAAAATAAAAAACAAGATGCGGAGGGGAGTAGGTGCAGGTGCCATTGCAAAGAAGAAACTTGCCGAGGTACATAGACATACAAAACTCCTATTGTCTCATTTTCACAGCTACATACTTAACTTACCATTTTCCAGACACCTTTGCTGTATTTTACTTTTCAGGCAAAGTACAAAGAGAGAGGGAATGTTCTGGCTGAGGATCAAATAGTGCAGGTGGGACACATCTCCTATGATTTTACAAATGAGTTCTGTATCTATCAAGCACTTCTAATCATCATATTTCCCTCAGATGTCCAAACAGCTGGAGACCTTTAAGTCCAACTTGGAGGAGTTTGCCAGCAAGCACAAGCAAGAGATACGGAAGAGTGCACAGTTTAGGGTGCAGTTTCAGGAGATGTGTGCCACCATTGGGGTTGACCCTCTTGCATGTGAGAATAACGTCCCATTTCCTCCTTCTTCATATTTATATTTAGCTGTAATACCTTTGGCTGAATGTAATTGCTATGTATACCCATTGTTGTGAGCCTGTAGAGGGTGATCTAATTCTGATCTGTCGTGCACAGCTGGAAAAGGCTTTTGGTCAGAGATGCTTGGTGTGGGAGACTTCTACTACGAACTTGGAGTTCAGATTATCGAAGTATGCCTTGCCCTCAAGCACAGAAATGGAGGTCAGTCTCTGTTGTTTTGTTATTCTTTACCACCGCCTTATCCTATGACTACCTCATGTTAAACCTTTTGTTTTAGGACTCATAACCTTAGATGAACTCCATCAAAGAGTATTGAAAGGAAGGGGGAAATATGCTCAGGATGTCAGTCAGTGAGTATCAAAGGCTAAATATCTGATACACTTTAGTCAGCGATCATCTCTTCTCATAGGTACACATACAAGTTATTATTTTGCCATAGTCAGACTTTGCGCAACAATGCATCCAATGTTCAGTTTCATTGCAAGTTCATGAAATCAAATCTGCTGCGTTCAAGAGATGACTTGGTGCGAGCCATAAAGAAGCTGAAAGCCATGGGCAACGGTTTTGGCATGATTCCTGTTGGAGGCTCATACCTAGTGCAGTCAGTCCCAGCAGAACTCAACATGGATCACACTGTAGTCTTACAGCTGGCGGAGGTGAGCTTTCGTTCGACCAGTGGCGTCAACTCGCAGACATTGGAATGGCACAGAGACATTAAAATGGCAGAATTTAACAACTCAAGTGTTGCTTTCTCTGGGGTATTTATTTTTTGCAGAAGAAGGGCTATGTTACAATAAGTGAAATCAAGGACAATCTGAAGTGGGAACGAGAGCGAGCTTGTCACGTGCTGGTGAGCTTCCGGAAAACAGCCAACGAACAAAACTGTAATGGTTTCCATCATAATCTTTTCCCTGGGTTTCATGATGCTCTTTTCCCCTTTCACCTGTCTTAGGAACACCTGTTGAAAGAGGGCTTGGCTTGGTTGGACTCCCAAGCTGCAGGGGAGTCTCAGTATTGGCTCCCAGCTCTGTTCTCTGAGCTGACTTCCCGTGATGTCACACCCGAGGAGGCCAATCAAATGACGCCTTAAGATGTGTTTGGGATTCATTTTAAGGATTGTGTGCCTGTCCGGAATACACTGCATTGCATAAACAGGTGTATATTTTGCAAGTACTTTTCCAGGTCACTATGGAGTACAGTAATGTTCAATTTAATGTGTTCACTGCATCAATTGATTATTATGGGTTTCACTTTCGTGTATTTTCATAGCATCATCATCTTGTTTTTTTCTTATAACAGTTTGGTGTAAAGCACTGTAAGTTATCTTTACAAATATGACATATCTCAAATAATGAGACCAGTTTGTAAGAGAGCTTTCAGATTCATAGTACTTTATTAATCCCCTTTGGGAAACTCTTTGGCAGGACAGTGCCCACCGAGGCAGCACAACAAAGCTAATTTATCGGCGCACAGGCCTTCTGAAATCAGGATAACATGAAAGAGAGTAGAGGAGAAAAAATAAAGGCCAAAGCCTGTAAAAAAAAAACACCTCAGCAGACAGATAAGCAAGCAACAACCAGCAG
Source organism: Neosalanx taihuensis (assembly GCA_030340665.1). Classification (NCBI taxonomy): domain Eukaryota; kingdom Metazoa; phylum Chordata; class Actinopteri; order Osmeriformes; family Salangidae; genus Neosalanx; species Neosalanx taihuensis. The sequence goes on along the minus strand of CM059303.1, from coordinate 11,695,462 downwards.
GCGAAGGCGTTGGAGTGTGAGGAGTTATCAGTGTAGATGACGTTCGTGTGTTCTAGTTTATTTGTTGCACTGATATACATTTATGTCTATGATCCATTCAATGAATTTTTATGAACGTTTCACCCTTAGTCATTTTGAAAGATGGATTATAAGAACATAATATTGATCAAAGTAAAGACAAACTTGGCGTATATTAATTTATATTCATGATGCTGTGTTATACTTTACCGTTTACTTTACCATTACAGATGTCACTATCCCATTTGCCAGATTTTTACCGAATGGTTTTATACAAATTAAAACATAAGCATAACTGAAACTACCAACCTCAATTTCGTTTCCTTAAATTATACACTTTGAAGTCCTGAGTATAAAGTAATATATTGATTAAAATGTAAATTTACCTACATCATAGAACAATCCACAGACAACATCATCACCATCATTCATCATTAATCTCTGTTTCGCACTGGGTTAGAGAGCTGCGTTCTCTACACCTCGTGGCTGTAAACATGATCTTCAAACACAGCCTGCTCCATGGAATCACAGATGAAGGTGCAGAACGGGCAGACCCGGTGGCTCTGCTCATGCTGAGCCAGCTCTTCCTGGGTAATGCCTGGGAACGTCTCCTGACAGTGACGGCACTGTAAGGACAGCTGGAGCAACAACATGAAGTAATATTTAGCTAATTATGGCATGACAAAACCCCAAAATGTCTAATACACTGGAAGCTGTTTGAGAGTTACGGTGACTGCGATTTACTATTTAATTACTAAAAGTTTAGGAAAAGAAAGATTTCACATACCTCCACCTCTGGGTCTGTGACACGTTCTGAAAGTAGAATATATCAGGTTAAATCAATAAAGTTATTTTAGGAAGTGAAAGACAAGACTGGTGTAAAAGCAAAACCATTTGTTGATTTGGTTGATTTTGTTTTTGGTTGAAAGAGGGCCCACCCATGTTCTCATAGAGGAACTCCTGATGGAGAGACTCTGAGCGCTCCCTGTCTTGCTGCTCTGCGTGGGGGAGCTCAGGTGAGGAGCGGTGGGAGTTGGAATGTTGCAGGGATACAGGAACAGCAGGAGAAGCGGCCTGGAGGTCAGCAAACTCTCTCTGAAGCTTCTCAATGTCTCTTTTCAGTTTCTAACAAAAGAGATCGAGTGCAGAAGGCTGTCAAATATAAATAAGGAATGAGACGCGTCATGCTTGGTAAATTCTGTAGCCAACACTTGAAAATACCCGATTTTTGTTTGTCAACTCCTCGTTCTCCTTTTTCGTAATCTCTGCCATGCTTGCCTTGTCTTCCAGACTGATGTACAAATCAGAAAGCTTTATCTGAGGGGGGCATATTCATTTCTGATTAGAAACATGGTTTTCTATCAGAATGTTTTCTCCGTGAAACGGACTGTCGCTGTACAAACAGACATCTTTAGAAGACTGAGAGCACCTCCAATTTGTTGCTTTTCTGTCTCTCCTGGTTCACTGCCTTGGACCTGTCCTCCAGGTCCTGCATGGTGTTCTGTAGTTCCTCTTCCAGTTTCTCTGCCCGTCTCTGTTCATTCTCAGCAGCCCGAATCTGCTGGAGCAGCTGGGTGCTAGTCTCCTGAAGCTGGTGTTGGAGGGTCTGATATTTGACCTGGAGGCACACAGCAGACTTAAACTCCCTGCTAGTTATCAAGCGGCAATAATGCGTCGTTGAGTTGGTTGTTCTCACATTCAGATCTTCATCTGCCATCCTCCCTGCAGATTCCCTCTCTGATAGGCTTCTTCTTATCTTTTGGTTCTCCTTCTTCAAATCTTCGAGGTTTTCTGGGAGGCCATGCAGTTTGTCCAGTTCTGCGCGGAGCCTCTCATTCTCCCTCTCACTGCTCATAAAGTCTACCTGCAAAGGACAAAAGGCCGGTCCAGTTCGATTTCTGTATCTTACTGTATTCACTCATGTCTCCTTGACATGAGTGTACATTTACGTCAAATTAACAGATAGGTGAGTTACAGGCATTCATGGTCAATTACTCATTAGAGGGAGAATACCTGCTGGAGCTGAATACGGTCCTTTGCTTTGAGTAATTCATGCTCTGATTCCTTGACCTTTCGATTCAGCCTAGTCACATAGATTGGAGGATTAGAGACCCGCACGCACAAAAACAATGTCCTTGGCAAACTGACGTTAGGTCATCAGTTGTTTTCAGAGAAAACCAGACTGTTCACATTGTCACGACCGAGCTGTGTCAGATTATTACTGCGTTGTGAACTACCTGTAGATTCATGAGGTGTTCGAGAAAAGCTTCACTGCATTTTAATAATGATCTCACCACACTCTTAAATTTTACATAATGGCACAATGACTCACCGGGCGATCTCTGCACTCTTTGCTTCACTCTCTTTTCTCAGCTCGTCTCTTTCTTGCTTCAGCTGACTGAACTTCAGCACACGGCCCAAAATATGATGAGATTTCATATCAACATCACCTGTTAAATTATAAATATCATATGCCATGGCATAGACAATATCAGCTAAACATCGGCCTACCTTCTGACGCTTTTGTGACTCATTCAAAGGAGTCGTGCTTTGAGTGATTTCTTTCTTCTCTGTGGGATCCTTTTGGGGCAGTTGCAGCTCTTTTTCGAACACCTGCTGGGGCAAATCCTTGGTGGACGCCTTTTAAAATAACAGTGTTGATTCAGCATTCCGAAAGCAGTAGAGGTTCAGAACACTTTTACCATGACAAAAAAAACGGGTCAAAACTCGTATCGCAAACTGACCGTCAAGTGTTCAATTTCTTGCCGTTTCTTTTCAAGTTCAGCTTTAAGAATCTCATTTTGTTGTCTTTGTCGTTCCAACTCCTTCAGTAATTCCTCTTTCTCCTGTTCAGTCTCCTCCAACTTAATCTAGATTCAAACAACGAGAACCTCATTATGTACATTATGACTTTTTTAACAATGAGAACATGAAAACAAGTTAACAAGCTGTACATTGTGTAGTAAAGTATGTGACCTGTGTTGTGATGACCAGGAGGTCGTCCTCCAGGCTGCTGTCGTCACGTGTGTGCTCTGATGTTTGGAAGCAGAAGGGGGTGCTCACGCCCTTCACTACACCCTTGCTATCCACATAACAGAACTGATAGAACTCTGTCTTGTCCTTTGGTAGGTAGTATTCTAATAAAAAAGACACAATCGATGCATAGTTGTTTAAAGTTATTATTATTTTACTCTACCACTTGCAGGAACATAATACCCCCAATTTCTTTGTAAGACAAGTGTAAGAAGAACAAACATGCTTTCTAGTAAGGAAGTGGATTGACCTACCACTAAATAACACTTGTTTTTGGACGGAATCCTGTCCTACCACATGCAGACATGGCTCCACCCACACAAAGGTGTAGTATTCCTTTGCAGAACTCCACCCCACCTGCAGTGATGCACATACCACAACTCAGCAGGCTACATGATTTCAGAGAATGGTGTAAGCCTACCTTTGTCATATTGAACCACATTTTGTCAAGGAAAGCTCATGAGCAAAAGTCAATAGCCTCATTGAAGGATATACAGTTGATCTAATATTTGGCTGATGTTTGTCAGTCTCACCTTGAAAATTCCCACCCAGTCTCCTGGATTAGGTTGGAGACCAGCAGTCACTGTGTACTGACACACTATCGGCGTATTTAGTGGGTATGACTGATGGTTGTCATTGAAGACGACCTGAGAATATGATGATGATTCCATGACATCTGTCACGGGAGGATTCTCCATGACGTCCTGCAAAATCCCCCCAATGGTCTGTGGTGACGTCAGACTTCAGATATCAAATGAAATCAGTTGAAGCGGTTCACAAATCTAAGATTGGATTCAAATTGATATTGACGGATCCAATATCACAAATTGCTGTACATTAATATAGACTATTCATGTTAGTCTAGTTATTAATCAAACATAACAGCCGTCGAAAAGAACGACAGAAACACTGTCCTTTCACTTTCACTTTTACAAAGTAAGTGTTTTAAGCTATTGTTCGACATTAGGCTAACCTGTAACTTATTTATTGATAATGAAAGTACGTTTCTCAGAACTGCAAATTGTCATAGGAAGCCAATCTAGAGAAATATGAATAAACGAATGTGAAAGTAATATGAAGTCAACCGGCTATAGGTTTGTGATATAAATTCTACCCTCATTAAAAAAATATTCGCAAATATATCGTCCATACGTTAATGAAATGGAACTTACACGTATGGAAAACAAACAGGCCAAGGTGTCGCAACTCGGTTGTCAGATCATAACAGCCTCCGTGGAAATTAATCCGGGGGCCTCAAGGAATGAACTCACAAATGTCATTGACATTCACTTTAGAATGTCATTTACGAATCCTGGGAAATGTAGTCCTTCGGCGAAAAGTTGTATTTTATTTATTTATTTTTAAGTTCAGAGTGATTTTGTACACGTGATTAAAATAAGAATATCTAAGAATATAATTTGAAACAATATTGATCATATGAGTTTTAAAGGGCGCTGAACCCGTCGTTCCCATCAACCAATCACAGCTCATAAAACGTCATTTCACATATAGAAATGTCATTGGTCCAGAGAAGATGAAGGGGAAACATCGTTTCATGAGGAACCAGAACCACCCGAATAACCTACAAAGTAGCGACTCAAAGTCAGTGGTTGTCCGTAACAACTGATTTGCAACTGGTGTCAAAGTTAAAGGTAGGATTTTGAGGCTTTCTGTTTTTACTAAGTTAAGGTATGGTTAGTATTATTGTTTAGAGTTTGACATTGTTTGTATGTGACAGCAGCGAGGTTTGCTGTTGCCATAGAAACGTAGCCACGCGCTCCCAGTCGGTTTACTACTGACCGTAAATGTCTGCCAAAACACACAGCAGTTACACGGTGAAGAATTTGACTTCTAATGCTCGCTTGTATTGCATATGCATATGCATATGTATATGTAATCCTTTTAAATTGATGAAATATCTGTTTACTCAAACCAGATAACTAACGAGTTCACATACTGTAGGCTACAACGTGACTCGAGTGCTACAGTTTAATTTGGCAGGATTGTAGCTAGAGTTGATAGTATGGCTTCATGAAGACAAGTGTTTCTGGGTTTCTGGCTGGTAGTTTAGTAAAATACGGTCCGTATCGAAGCAGTCGAAGCAGTTATAGTTTCCAACCACCTGTTGAAGCAAACGGATCTATATCACAAAAAGATCAGTCAGACACTAGTGCTTAACTGCGCTCGTTTGGTTGATTTACAGGGAGGACGTTGATTGATACTTTGTAGCTACCATGACTACAGGACAACATGGCTGTAATATGGTAAGTAGATCTTCTCCCCGAGTATATTGACTGCACACCAGACTAGATGATGATGGTTGGATGCTTTTATACAGCGCTACAGCTGCATATTTGGAGATATGAGTTGGATTATTTTTTTGCACAGATTGGAACAACTTCATGTGCCAGATCACTTATCCAATTACTGCTGACAAATATAAGGGATTAGCCCTCTTCTCCCACCCTGTCAAGAGTATCAGGTGTTTGAACCTGGAGTCTCTAATAGGTCACCTGATCCACTTGTGACTACACCATGCTATTAGAGGGTGTAAGTCAATCTGAACTGGGCCAACCCTGTGCTGTTGTTACAAATTTGCCTCTCTGTTTTGGATTAGGTGAGAGCTGGAGGTGGATATGTTGCCCGATGACCTTTCTTCTCCAGGGGTACGCCACATCTTTCCAGGCTCCTGAAACGGAGAGGCCAAACACACCCAGTCACCAGTGCTGGAGTCTGCTGGGGGGCGTCTTTCTGCTTTTCTGCCCTCTGTACACCACAGGTGAGGAGGACGCAGTTGCCTGTTTTATACCATTGCCTGTGATTTAGTTTGGCCGTCAGACACTGTAGGTACCACTTTCTCATCACATTAAATGGAGTACAAGGCTTTTACATTGAGAAGTATATAAGTGCAACGCGCTGAGTTAACCTGATTTTTATCCTTTTAGATGTAATGAATTAAACTGTAAAACATTAGAGAGAGGGAGTTCCAAAAAAGCAATTGTTTATGTAGTATCAGATATTAGTTAACAAGGCTGATAACGTATAAAGAATGCAGACATTCTTGTGGTTTAAATTTATTACATACATATTAAATTAATCACCTTGGTCCTTTTAAAAGGACTATGAGTGTGTATCTGTAACATTTTCATCCCAGTTGAGGTCACTGTGGTGTCGTGGCCAAGCGCAAAGCCAAAAGTTCAGGGCCAGGATTATCCAGATCACTGGATCAGAATACTGTTACCCAGCACCCCAGCCTCCCGCAGTCGCCCGGGGATGTCCCTCCTCACCCTTCCCTCCTGTACGCCTCTCAGCCTCACCATTACCAGCATTTAGCTTGGCCTCACCTTCACCTCCCAGACATCAGATAGGGGTGATAGGGGAGGTTCTTATCAGACTGGCCACAGTAGCCCAAAACCTCAAGGCAGTAGGCTAGCTAAAAGTAGGCTAGCTGAAGTTACAGTCTGGGTCATATCGCTTGTTCTCAGAACCTTGCCTCCCAAACGGTCACGTGTCACAGCCAAGGGAGATGTAGACCACGTCCTAATGACTGTGTTCTACATCCGTCTGTCCTGCTACAACAACTCTTGAATGGCAGTGGAGCAATGGGATGTTGACAGCTTGAGCACTCCCCCGAGGAGAGAAATGGAAACAGAAACCTGATTCCCCGTGTGTGCACTATAACATGTAGTCTGATCTGCTTGATTGAATTTCAAGGTTAGGGCACTGGTCCAAGGAAGACACAATGAAAATGTATGGAGATTTAAAAAAACAAAAAACAAATGACATGTACCTTCACAACCGTTTGTCTGTCCTCAGGATGGGATTGCCAGTAGAAAGCCCTGCAAGACACTCGGAAGATGAAGCCTTTAAGTGTGGCCGTGAGGAAGGGGAGGGGGGGGAGGGCTGGGGGAGTGACAGCCAACCAGAGGCTCGCACCCCTACTCCTCCATCCACCGGCAAGAGGAAGAAGAAACGAAAAAAGAGGTATATGTCATTCCCATCACATACAGAAGTTCAACCTTTACAGATGCTCAGTTCATTTGACTATCTCTATCTGATCATTTCTCACGGGTGAGAAGTGTGTTCCTCGCTCAGTGGAAAAGCTCTTGTGTAGTGACAAGGGGGTCTGTAGGACCTGGCACCAAAGCACATGTCTGTCCCTCTCTCTCTCTGTCTCCTCTCTTCCAGATGAATGTGGATCAATGTCACCAGCTGCAAATATGAGAGTGGTAAGCAGCCGTTAACATCGACGCGAAATCATAAACAAAATCATAAATTCACCACCATCACAAACAATATATCCCAGCCGAAAGAAACACAGTCCTCCCTTCTTGCAGCGTGTTTTATTATCTGATCTGATTCATATCTTTTTTTTCCGTTGTCATAATCAGCAGTTGCCTTCTGTCCGTCTGTCTGTTTGTCTGTGTGTCTTCAGTGCGCCGTGCCGCTCGCAGGTACGGCCTGAGGGAAGCCATGGAAGGAGAGGACTGGACACTCTTCTGGACTGACTGCTCCGTTTCACTGGACAGAGTTATGGACATGAAGCGCTACCAGGTATCCACCCCCCCCCCCCCCCCCCCCCCAACTCTGCCTTTTCAAATGACCTTTAATCTGATCCTGGTCTTTCTTCATCCCCATCTCATCTGTCATCTATTGTTTTTCAGAAAATCAACCATTTCCCTGGGATGAGTGAGATTTGCCGGAAGGATCTGCTAGCGCGAAACATGAATCGTATGCTGAAACTCTTCCCTAAAGAATACAACATCTTTCCCCGAACATGGTGCCTACCCGCAGAGTGAGTGTCAACAGCCACTGTCGAACAACTTTCTGAACCAAAGCGGAATCGAACGAGTTTTCCTCTCCCTCCAGTTACAGCGACTTCCAAGCTTACACCAGGGCCAAAAAACACAAGACGTACATCTGCAAACCAGACTCAGGCTGCCAAGGACGAGGCATCTTCATCACCAAATCCAGCAAGGACATCCGTCCAGGGGAGCACGTGATCTGTCAGGTGTACCTTTCCCGAGTAAGGGCCCAGAAACTCCGACAAACATACCTAACATCCTAACAAACCACTCGTTAAGAATGTTGCTGATTGGCCCTCTCGTATTGTACATGTTTTCTGTTGTAGCCCTTCATTATTGACGGCTACAAGTTTGACCTGCGTATCTACGTGTTGGTGACCTCCTGTGACCCCTTCCACATCTTTATGTACAAGGAGGGGCTGGCTCGCTTCTGTACCTCCCAGTACAACGAGCCCACCAATGGCAACGTGGTAAAGTTGGTCTACAAGACACTCAAGGCTTTTTCACAAATCAGAATTTGACACAAAATTGTATATAGGTTTCTTTTATTATGGTTTTCCAAAATCATTCTTGTTTACAGCAAGAACTCTGATTTCTCTGACTCTCCATCCACTCATGTTTCTAAAGGAGAACGTCTGCATGCATCTAACGAATTACGCCATCAACAAAAACAGTGATAACTTTGTCCGGGATGATGACACTGGTAGCAAAAGGTAGATACAGAACCTCTACCTCCGTCTTACCAAACAGAAGTTTCCACGTTCTTGAGTTTTCATTTCATTTTCATTCATGTAATTTGAGTTTTTTTTGGTACTAAAATGATTTGGTTATTTCCAGGAAGCTGTCCACACTAAACAAGCACCTCGAGGCTATGTGCTACGACACAGCCAAGATGTGGAACGACATTGAGGACGTCATCATAAAGACGCTCATCTCTGCTCACCCCATCCTTAAGCACAACTACCACACCTGCTTCCCCAACCATGCGTCGGGCAGCGCCTGCTTCGAGATCCTGGGTTTCGATGTTCTGCTGGACCACAGACTGCGGCCCTGGCTGCTGGAGGTAGGGACAAAAACATCAAATTGTAAATACGTGATGACTCATGGGTATTGAATGGGTCCCATTCCTACTCCCCTTATGATATTTGTTATTGTTATTTATTGTTATTTAGTATGACGGAAATGTAATGGCGCACATGATGTCATATCCAGTTAGATCATGCCTCTTTTATGTTTATGATGTAGTTGGCAATACAGAAACAGGAAGTCATGTGATTGAATGTGTGGCGATATAGACCCAGGAAGAGATGTACAGCATGTGATTGTGTATGTGAATCTGACTGTGCAGGTGAACCACTCCCCCAGTTTCACCACTGACTCTCGACTGGACCGGGAGGTGAAGGACGGCCTGCTGTATGACACCCTGGTCCTGATTAACCTGGGGGCTTGCGACCGTCGCAAAATCACCGAGGAGGAGAAGAGGAGGGTGAAGGAGCGTCTGCAGCAGAACCGCTCCAGAGAAGCCAGGTGCTCGTCTGCCTGGGCCCGGTGCTGAGAAATAACAGAACCACACATACGTAGATGGGATACAAGTTCAGAATCGTATCATGTGTAACCTTCCACCAAAAACACTGTGAACACAGTGTCACGAGCCATGAAACCTTTTCTGAAATGCACCGTGTTGCATTACGTTTACATTCATTCACGAGCCGATGGGAGTTGTGACGGTAACGGGTGTTGCTGGGGCGGTGTGTTTGCGGCCAGGAGCGAGGAGCTGCGCGTGTCCCAGGCCGCCAGCGTGGAGCACATGCAGCGGTACGAGGCCAAGAACCAGGGGGGCTTCCGCAGGATCTACCCCCGCGAAGACGGGGACAAGTACGACAAGTACTTCAAACACAGCAGCTCCCTCTTCCAGGAGACCGCAGCCTCCAAGGCTAGAGAGGAGTGTGCCAGGTACTGCGGAAGATAGTTTGCTCTCATGTCTATGAGAATGCTGTGACTGTTGATCTAGGTTTCTGGGTTTAAGTAGCTGGCTGACTGGAAAGAGTTACAGCAAGTACATCTAGACAAGGTTTCTTTGAAAATATGCAGAGCTTAAGTGTGTGTGTTTTGTTTGTGTGTGTGTATGTGTACTCAGGCAGCAGCTACAGGAGCTACGGCTGAAGAAAGAGCAGAAAGATAAGGGCACCCGGAGGAGAGACTTGCAGGGAGAGTCTGCCGGAGAGAAAGCCAAGCCACAGAAGATCCCAGCACACCCCCCTATTGCCCAGCAGGAGGCTGACAGCCAGGCTGGCCCTAATGTATGTGGGCTTGACTTACTTTGATCTGAATGTTATTTTATTTTTTATTCGAACAAAGCTACAGTTTCACATTGTGTAAAATAAAAATTTATCATTTTTATTTCAATAAAGTGATTAGCTTTCATTCCAAGTTCAAGCCACATTAGTCTTAAAAGCATATCTGCGATTCTTTAATACTGGTATCATTCAGGAAGGTTTTCTATTATTCCACTAGAGGGAGCCTAATCCCATTTTAACTACCCCCTCTAATGACTCACTTTATTATAGTAAATATGGGAATTTGAGTGAGATGTGAGTTTTCATACAATTGTAATTGCACTGGATTTAAGTGGTTTGTGCACGATAATGACATATAACTTTCTGTGTCCTTCCAGCTCCTGTCAATGCCTCCTCTGCCCACAGCCACCAGCAGTGACACAGCAGCAATAGACATGTCTGAGGAGGAGGAGCGTGTGACTGGGCTGCGCCAACGAGAGACCCTCCTGAGAGAGCTGGGGGTGGTGGATCTGTTGTCCCGGCTGCTACAGGGCCGTCACGGCATGCCTGACTCCTCGCACCCCCACCAGCAAAATGAGCCGTTCCACCACAGGCTCGATCGAACCAATAAGGTTAGGTGGCCGCTATCCCTGCCTCTGCCTTTCCCTGTGTAAAATGAAATATCATTGGCGTGTAATGAGTATGATATCGCCTGTTTTCTGAACAGCTGGACTCCCTGCCTGAGTATGCGAGGCCCAGGCATCACTGTGCTGTGATCCAGCGGCAGGGGCCTCTGGGGGCCAAGCCCTGTCTGCAGTACATCCACTCCCAGTTGTCCCAGCAGCCGCAGCGCTGGCCCTGGCACAGTATAGACAGGGCCCCCCACAGCCTGGAGCAGGGGGAGTCCGCCAGCTCACAGTACCACTCAGCTGAAGAACCCGTCGAAGAAACGGTCCATTGTGCCCCAGGAGACCTTAGGAAGACTAACAGCGCCCACCGGGTGCCCTGGACAAGTGAGCACAGATCCTCTTTGATCGTCTTATCTGCAGAGAAATTAAATGGTGGATGTGAGAACTGCCAGATGGTTGTAAACATTCTCTCTCTCTTTGTCCCTGTCTCAGTTGGTGGCCCCATGGTGGCGACTCGGCAGGGCAGTATGAGCTCCTCCTATGCTGAGACCAGGGCCAGAGCCAGGGCCGCTGTGTCTAACGGGAACCAGCTCCTCCCAGGGCGGCTGCACTACGCCCGGGTGCCCTCCGACCCCAAAGCTCTGCAGAGCCTGTTTGTCATCTCCACCCCGGCCCCTCTGGTACGCAGGCCGGACTTCCCCCACACTGTCCGCACAGCCTCTCGCAAGCTGCCTCCGCAAGGGCACTAGACACCAGCGCTGTCATTGGCTGTGTCATACCGCAGAACAGCCACTAGTGGGGATGATTGATCAAGGTTTTTTTTGTTGTTGCACAAGCTGCCCACCAAGCAGATTCTCTCTACCTTCGGAGGATATGTTGTCTCCTTTTTATACCACTTCAAAATGAACATTTGAAATTCAAAGAGGACAAATTGAGGTGTTATATTGCTAGAAAAACTGTTGTGCCTATTGTTGTGTGGTATTTGGTCTTGTTAGATGTGTCATAAGATGAATGATCTGATAAGAAACCTTGGCTTGTTGGATACCATATTGGTGATCAGAAGTTTACCATGGGGTTTTTACAAAGCCACTGTTGGTTTTTTCTTTATTTTCCTCTCTGATCTGTCCGATCAGACTGAGATGCTGTAGGGGACTATGTGAAAATGTGCTAAATATGAGTGGGACACACATGGTCAAACCAGTCATTGCTCATTTGTGCCAAATGTCTCTAAAATGGATTAGATTCGTATTATATTGTTTACTTGCTGAGTTTGACTGATACCAAATATCGAGTTTGGAGCGAGTTGAATGGTCATTAAATTCAGTGAGATTTGAAAACGAATTTATGCAAATTAAACATGCTCTAATGTTCTTATTGGCCTCGTTATCAGAAGTACTATTTGTTCGTTAATACAAATGACAAACACTTTAATTTAAAAAATACATGTGTACAAAATCATTAATGTATAGTTTGATGTCTACAAATGCCAAGATATTCAGGTATATCTTAGCCAGTTTATATCAAACTATTTAAATAAATAAAAAACGAATTGAAGTTTGTGTTTAAATTTCTCATCATATAGGCTAAACCTCAAGTGCATATTGAAGTCACTAATAGTATTAAAGAATTCAAGTAATATATTTTGTGATCTTGACATTGATCATCATTGGTGCTGCCTATGGTTCTGTTTCAACATGAGCCTCATTTAATCTCCTCGTTTGATTTTAAATCGTTGGCCATCTTGGCATCAGCGTCTTTACCTTCCCCCTCCCCCTTTTCTGATAGACGTTCTCTCTCTCTCTCTCTCTCTCTCTCTCTCTCTCTCTCTCTCTCTCTCTCTCTCTCTCTCTCTCTCTCTCTCTCTCTCTCTCTCCCCCATCTTCACCCCAGCTGAATATATATTCTCCTCTGGAAGGAGAATGCTACGAGTTGCTCTAATCACGGGTTCCACATGCAGAGAGGGGGAGTGATTGAACCGAGGTAATGAACATGCCAGAGAACCACCTGATGTTCGTCTAGGCCTCTTTACCTCCTAAGTGTATCTAAAACGTCAACAATAAAAATATCTCCAACGATAAAATGTCTTATTTTATCACTTCGTTATACTCCAAATGCAGTGAATACTTGCACCCCAGTGTGGAGTATCCTTTGGAGCCAGACTTGGACCGCGCAGCGTTGTATGGATACAGTGAGGATGTGATCCAGCACCCTGAGCAGGAGTTCAGTCACCATGGAAACCCAACCTCCTTACACGGTGGAACCATGGGGAACTTCTATCATGCGCACTTCTCGGCTCAAAAAGAACCATTTTACGGATCTCACGACAGGGATTTTGTCCAATATAACAGCTGCAGCTTAAAAGGTGTCGCCAAGAAAGATGATTCCTCCGAACAGCGCTGCCATTCACTGGACCCCTTTCCCTGGTTGAAACAGCAAGGTGAGTCGTCTGCATGAGACCACAATGCAACTGAATTAGACCCATATGCAGCATCCATGCATCATTTCACTGTGTTCAAACCTATTCAATGGCATTTACATTTCTCTGAGCAGTTTAGTGTGTGCAAATCGAGAGAGTGCATCTAAGTATATTCTCCTTAGTATTCAGTATGACATTGGCCACATCCACCAACACCCCACACCCCCTTCCAGAATCCCACTGCCATCTGCCACTTTAGCACCTTTAACACCTTAAAAAACTTACTACTGTGATTTTTGCACCACTGTTTGCACCAGTGTGTATATACCCCCCCCCCCCCCCCCCCCACATAAATGTTTGCTTATTTCTGCCACAGTTCTATGATTGTAAACCTTGCATAGCGATTAAACCTCATTCTGATTCTGATTTTTCCCGGTTTAACAGCCCCAGGACAGAGGAGAGGAAGACAGATTTATAGTCGCTTCCAAACCCTGGAGCTCGAGAAGGAGTTCCTGTTCAACCCTTACTTGACCCGCAAGCGCAGGGTGGAAGTGTCTCGCGCGGTCGCGCTCACCGAGCGGCAGATTAAGAACTGGTTCCAGAACAGACGCATGAAATGGAAGAAGGAGAACCACAAGGACAAGTTCCCCAGCAGCATGACGAACAAGGACGAACCAGACGAAGAAGGGAACCCTTCTGCTGTGAAAGGAAAAGATCCAACGGGGTTGATTCATTGTTGAAGTTCTGCTTCTTTATACGAGGGTCATTCAATGAATAAGGTGATTTTTTTAGGTATAAGGACTTCTAATACAGATATAAGCTTACTGTTATTTATTTTGTTTCACTTTTTTTTCACATGGATGTAATTTTGTAATTTGTCCAAAAATAAAAAAAATAAAAAGTAAGCTTCTATCTGTAATATAAGTCCTTATACCGAAAAATTCACCTTATGTATTGAATGAAAATGAAATTAAATCTGTTGTCCCACACAGCCTGACAACATGTCAACACAACTGACACAATAATATTTTGTTCACATTTTCGTGAGTTAATAATATTAATATTTAGGAAATGTAGTGTATGTAGAATATTTGTAATATTTTAAATTGTCTAGTGATGTTGTTTTCGTTCCCTGGGGCATCAGGGAAAACAATGAGAAATAAAGTTTCACAACCAAGACATCTCCTACCTCAGTGTATTAATTATTTGATATTATTTAAATTGACTTGACTTGGCATATCTTCTAAATCACTACAGAAAAATGTACAATTTGCTAAAACGGATTTTTTGTAAAAAGACGGCTACTTTTGCAGTTAAACTAGGGCTACACTGAATAAAAGATCAATAGGAAACAATACCTATAGATAATAAACATGTAAAGTTTCTGAATGGAAAACCAAGGTTCTTCAATGGAAACCGCCCCCCCCCGCCCCCCCCCCACCCAAAAAAAAATATATATATATAGGCCTCAATCTTTTGGTTGGGTAAAAAGTAATCTAACAGGGTTATTTCAATAAACACTGAAATAAAAGATTCCATGTAACCTTTAAGGGGTTCCAGAAATGAAGCAAGCCATGTTTGATTCTACATAAACATTTATTCTCTGTATGTTACTAAACTGTTAACTCCCCAAAAATGTAATTATATTGTCAAGTGAGGCAAAATCGTATGTAGACGTTTGAGAATTAAACGAAACTTTATAGGCTATCTAAAAATATGGACCAGCTGAGTTCCCATAAATTTAGTCATTTTTGTATTTTACATAGACTATGCTCTATTTAAATTTCTCTATATATGAGCCTAGGTTCAAACTAAAATGTACCAATAACATTGTATAATTAAAGGATGGATGAATATTAGAATTAGGCCTAAGCTATATGGAAAATAGGCTTCATTTAATAGGTTGAATTTAATTTCAGGTTTAGGTGTTTTGTGTTAGGGCATTTGACGTGGAAACTCTGAGTAACTATACGTACTAGACCTATACGAAAAATATTTGAATTTAGATATTTGTTGTGTTTTATCGTCAATCGAAATGTATAGGATGTGAAGCTGATCAAGGCCTCCAGTCAACCAGGCTGACATCACAAACACACATCCTCAATAAATAGGCCTTTACTTTTTTGTGATATAAGCTTATTATTTATTTGTGATAAGCTAAATAACAACTAGGCCATATGCCTAACCATAAGGATTTAGTTATATACCTTACCCATCAATTTAATACAACTGTTTATTAGTATTGAGAAGAAAACGGTACAGCCAAGCCTGAGCTAAAGCGTGCACATATAGCCAGGATTTACAATAGTCTATTTTACAGACATATCTAAAAAGAATAATCTAAAAAACTATTAAAAAAACGAAATGTTAGTTCTCTCATCCGTTATTGAAGTAATTCTATCAATTCACTTTGTTCAAAACAACAAAAAGAAAAGAGGCCTCTTGACCCATATCCTCGTGCAGGTGTGGAGTACAAAGAAGCCCTGGATCTGCCAGGGAATCATGGCCATCCTTCAGATCAGGGGCTGTTTGGTAAAATTTACAACTTTGCCAGGGAACTTTACGACTGTCTGGGCTCAAGGATTGGCTGAGGTTTGTCATGTGGACAAAGGAGGGGAAATTGTTTCACATGAGGTTACAACGTAGCTGCCTATTTCTTTTTCTTCTAACATTCATTTAGAATCTCAACATCTTTGTTTCATGGACTAAAACATTATTAGGAAATGTTCAGAGGAACGCAGTTCCCTTGGTGTGGATCTTCCTTCTCCAAGATGGACTCAATGCGCATTAGGAATATAGTCAACCCGCTAGCTTAAAGCTCAGGATGACGGAATAGGATTTATGATTAAACTAGTTTTAATCCATTTTTTTGTATGAAATAAACAGTGGTGATACAGACACATCACATGAGAAACCAGACTGTTATGGTGGAGTGGCCTTACCCACTGAAATGATGGATTATCAACAAAGGTAGGACAGACTCATTTCCATCCACACAGCCAGAACCCTGTATATTACTGTTTATTTGTTTATTTTATATCACTGTTTGGAGAATGATTAGATCCGTATCAACCTCTTGTAAGATTTCTGTAAATGGCAGAAAATTGTAGGCCAGGCTTCTCTTTGCATAATGTCCGGGAGAATTAACTGCCTCCGAGCTGTCATGGAGGGTTTTGTAGGCTTTCCATGTCTCCTACATGCTGCCAAGATGGCTTTCATCAATGCATACTGGACACAATGTTAACAAAGGGTTGAATCTTGACTCATGAGTTTGGCTATTTTGTTATTTAGTGTTTTTTCCCCTCTGCATATTCCATTAATAGCCTAGATGTCAAAGTGAGTATTTAACAGTCAACCAGTTTCTTAAATCCATTTAATTGAACACGGCAGC
Organism: Neosalanx taihuensis; assembly: GCA_030340665.1. NCBI lineage: Eukaryota > Metazoa > Chordata > Actinopteri > Osmeriformes > Salangidae > Neosalanx > Neosalanx taihuensis. The sequence continues at coordinate 11,678,894 of CM059303.1, read as the reverse complement.
AGTTAGGCTGTGATATATTACTGGCATGTCTGTATCAATAGGCTACATTATCTTCTTTGTTTTTATTATTGCTGTATTGTGGAAATGTTTGCTAAGCTATTTGCTCATACAGTTGGCCTTGGCCAGACTGCATTTTGTCTTGGTTATTTCTTCGTCTCTTTAGTGTCATCTAGTGGCAACAGCAGGTAGACATTTACATTTGTTTTTTTAAGGCCAGGCTGCCAGCTATATGCGTCAAATGAAGCTCGGTAATACATTCTTACCGTGCAAGATGTTCATAATGAGCTTACGTGGGAAAAGTTCCTCAGAATTTAGACGATATAAACTGTCTAAATGCCCCCCCCCCCATCCCCCCATCAATGGCTGAGCTGGAAATGAACAAATTGGATGGATCATCAGTTAAATGACAGGTATTCCACGAAAACAACGATGGGATTGTAAACTATTTATTTTAAACAAAACAACACCATTTTGAACAAGTACTTTCGAACTAGTACTAGTTATACTAGTCTTATAAATAAAAACAACTACAAATAATACATTATTCTTTATACCTTTTTAATGGATATATTGACTTTTTGCTTTAGGCCTACTGCGAAACACATGAACATGCAGGGCATGATTCTATAGGTTTTAGTTGTGTATTATATAAGACTACTTATTACAGGCCTAATAAGTCGTACTATGGCAAATTGGCCTTATTGACATTAACACTAGCTTAACATTAAACAAATATTAAACAAATATTGATAACAACACTAAAAAGTCGTTAATATTTTTGCAGATATTAAAATGTCCTGATACCTGTGCCATATTACATTTACATAGGCTATATCCTAGGCCTACTTATGTGCGTGTATTCCTATATGTATGTCCTTGTCACACAGGCTTAGAGTATTATTCGTTGTTCTTGTCTTGGTCAGTTGAGAAACATGCCCCCCAAACCATTAACAAAGTAGGCTAGAGTATAATACAGGGGTGTTGTTCCTGCGTTATGGTCACTATTGGAAACGAGAGGCCTTAAAAACAGGGACTAATACGTTCCTGTAACTTACTACTGTGATTTTTGCACCACTGTTTGCACTAATGTGTATATACACCCCCCCCCCCTACTATATATACCCATCCCACTTTGTACTTATGTATCTTGTACTTCTATGTTATTTGTATCAAAATTGTAGTGTATTTTACATTGTATTCATTTTTTATTATTATGTTCACATATATGTTCTATGTTTGCTCATTTCTGCCACAGTGAATTATATGTTTGTAAACCTTGCATAGCGATTAAACCTCATTCTGATTCTGATTCACATGAATGAATAGGCCTGTGTTTCCAACCACTGTGGATAGGACATTGTTGGAGCCACTTTGGATCTTCTAAAGTGGCTATTTTCAAAGAAACAATGAAGAACAGGAGGCCTGTGATTATTGAATTCAATAATATAAACAGGAAATCGAAAAACATACATTTATTGAGTGTTTGTGTGTGCGTTGGGTAAATACGCAGCCTAATTGACCTGCCTTGTTGCAGTAATGAGTGTCGAATCCTTCTTTTCTTTTTTTTTTTCTTTTTTTTTTTACAACGAAATTAAGTATATTTCATAGGGAATGTTTGGATACTGGACATTTAGGTCAGTATAAGTCTTGTCTTTAATCGACAGAGATGTCTGAGCGCTTCATTTCGATTCAGTGGGGACTCCTGTGCGCAACAAGAGCCCCCCCATGGGGGCAATATTGCCACCACAGAAGTCCACCATTGGCCAGACCCTGATCAGATGGTCCAGGTCCCCCTCTGGATCCAGTGGCACCTCGCAACACCCCCTTCAGCTCAAACCAAATCTCCTATAAAGTAATGGCAAAACGACTTGGACTATAAAAGACATACAAATCATATCCCTTTGGAGTATTCCCGTTGCCCCCAACCAATGAGTTCTTACTTTGTTAACTCAACTTTTCCTGTTTCTCTGCCCGGAGGACAGGATTCCCTCCTGGGTCAGATCCCCTTATATTCCCCTGGATATACGGATCCTTTAAGACACTATTCCACTGCTGCATATGGAGCTGCCAACATGCAAGAGAAGGGATACCCTTCTTCCTATTACCAGCAGACTGCTGGGATCTATAGCAGACCGAGCACCAGTGCACCCTGCGACTATGCAGCTGCTGCTTTTTGCAAGGACAGTGAAGGCTCGTGCGCTTTCGCGGGTCGCGAGGAGCAGCCGCTCTTTGGAACCCAGGATCAGCGCGAGCCCGAGCAGAATGGAAACACCAGCAGCGCGCGCGAAGACAAGTCCTCTTCTTTGGTTTTTCCATGGATGCAAAGGATGAATTCTTGTTCTGTTGGTAAGTATTTTTTTATACTGTACTATATCGTGCCCCCCTTATTGTTATTGTTATATTACCCTGCAACTCTGTGTGCTGTACTTTATCCTGCTGCTGTTGTGAACTGCAATTTCCCCCCCTGGAGGACAAATAAAGGTTTATCTAAACGTTTCTTTCTAAATAGATCATGGGCATTTAGTTGTTCGCCTCGAAATTAGTTTAGCCTAGCCTTTGCTACTGCATGCCATGCCAATGAATCAGGTGACTTTAGTAATATAGGCTGTCATTCGCCATGATACATTGTTTATCTTGTTATTTTTTTCTGAACCTCATCCTAAATATTGACATTGTCCTAAAGTTTGAATGCAGTACCTGGTCAATGGGAACTGACTATGAGAGTCTAAATACGAGGCCAATTAATCACGTAAAATTATACAGCGTAATATACAATTGTGGTATTAGTTTTCATAGCATATTTGATTGATTGGTCTATAATTTATATGGCCCTATTTCAACATTAAGAGAGAACGTTGAAATGAGAGGACACATCCATTAAATTTCATCTGCAAAGAATATGTCCATATTTTGTTACATGCATGTATGACATATTTAACCCCTGTTTGCTTGTATTTTTACAGGAACATTTGGCAGCAGTGGCCGGAGGGGCCGTCAGACCTACACGCGGTATCAGACTCTGGAGCTCGAGAAGGAGTTCCATTTCAATAGGTACCTCACGAGACGCCGCCGGATCGAGATCTCGCACGCGCTCTGTCTCACGGAGCGTCAGATCAAGATTTGGTTCCAGAATCGCAGGATGAAGTGGAAAAAGGAGAACAAGATCATGAATGCTTCCAAGCCCAGTGACGAAGACAAGGAAAAAGAGACGAGTTAAATGATCACTGTACAAAAAAACACACAAAACTATGTGACTGCCAACCCTGGCCTAAAGTTCAATCCCATTGTTCATGTTTGTTTTGCATCTAATTTCCTATTCTACAACGGAACACGTGTTAAAGATGTGTTTATAATAGACTGACATTTGCACGATAAAAGAACATCTTAATGCTGTACAGGATCTCAAAGTGTATTAAATGTACTCGTGCGTCCACATCCTGAAATATCTGAAGGTCTTCTTGCATATTTTTTACTGTCATTTAGGAGACCTGTTTCTCAAGAAATAGTCGTGCTATTTTTCCATGCCATCATAAGGCTTTGTGGCCTACAATGTTTGTCGTATTGGCGTGTTTGTTCCCTGCATTTATTTGGCACATGTAGCCCAGTATACAATTGCAACATGTTTTGTAATCCCATAGAAGTAGTCTAAATCTGACATGTTATTTATTGTGTTAAACGAGTCGTGCATTTGCACAAACTGGATGACGTGTGCAATATTTTTTCTTTTTTGTTCAAATGTCAAATACGAATAAAGCATTTCTGTTCATTTGTGCAATTACTTCGTGCATTGTCTTGTTGGCAGCTTATCAAATCATAGGTAAGCGTACTTATTTTTGCTCGGTTTACTCATGCTTGAGTTCATATATCAAGGAATTCAGGATAAAGAAATAATGGAAAATAAGAATTGTACGTGCAGTTCCCTATATGGCCAGCAGATGGGGCTCTCTGCCTATGTGCATCACCAGGCGCAGTGGGGAGGCACCATCCAGCCTCTAACGACCATCATTTCGTCATCATTTGTAACCATAGAGCATGAATTACCTCTTGAAGTCATCAGTGAGAAATTTACGACTGGTCAACAAAGGCACGTGGTTCTGGAACCTTCTCCCATATTGGGCTGCATACCTGGGCCATGTACAGTAAGGCTTCATCGCTATAATTCATGATTGCATCATAAATCGTGAAGCCAAAAGGATTATAAGCGACAAAGATCTACTAAATCGACGCTTTTAAACACCAGGCAAATGAGCTCTTACTTTGTGAACTCGTTCTCAGGACGCTACCCAAATGGCTCCGACTATCAGGTACTGAATTATGGGACTAACGGCGCAGTGAGCGGGACCTTCAGGGACCCTGGCACCGTGCACGCCGGGTCTTTCGGCTACAGCTACAATGGCATGGACCTGAGCGTGAATCGCACCAGCAGCAGTGGGCACTTCGGGGGGGCTGTTGGAGAGGATGATGCCCGTGGTTTCGGACCCCCGGACCCCCGCTACAGACAGCAGGACTGTTCCCTGGCGTCTCCAAACGCTGCGCCGTGCGCCACGGCAAACCGCGAGTCACTGGACCTAAAAAGCCCCTCTCCTTCATCTGACCTGACCACGACCTCGAACGGCAACGATCTGAACAAAGGCAACAAGACCCATTTCAGTGAGGTCGAGGATGCTGGGGCTGCCTCCGAGACCGAGGAAGGCGCGCAGGGCAGCGGCACCAGGGCGCAGCAGCATCAGGGAGGCAGCGCACCAAGTGACTGCCAAACACCACAGATCTTCCCCTGGATGCGAAAACTTCACATAAACCACGGTAAAAGCCTACATATTGCCTACTTATTTTGGGTTTTGTACTCTTGCTTGGGTAAACATGCTGTCTATTGTAGTTCACATCAAGTCAATTTTATTATAGGGGTCATAAATCTGTCAATTGTTGCATGAACTTAGTGTGGTCAGTAAGGATTTGTGAACAGGACCATGGTGGCTAAGTGGTCTGGATGTAAATTTGAATGGTGGTCGAGCTCTGAAGCAGGTCGTGGAGGAAAAGAAATGGGAAATTCGTTTGTCAAAATAAATGTGGAAGGAAGTCATCCTGGACATGTTTGAGGTTCAGAATAAAATATAGGGATATTCACTGTGGAACTGTGGTGTGTCTCTGGCATGTACATGTCCTCCACAAGCATGTGCCCTCTTTTTTGTCTAAACAGCACATTGTTAAACCTGTCTTGTTGCAGTAGTCCTTAAAAAAAAATCAGATTCTGATTCTAATATGGATTTTTCATACCATTAAGATATGACTGGACCTTTTTAAATATAAATGATTCTGATTCTAATATGGATTTTTTCATACATTTCGGATATGACTGGACCTTTTTTAAATAAATGATTCTGATTGTAATATTGGATTATTTTTCATACCATTTAGATATGACTGGACCTGATGGGAAAAGGGCCAGAACCGCCTACACTCGCTACCAGACCCTAGAGCTGGAGAAGGAGTTTCACTTCAATAGATACCTGACCCGGAGGAGGAGGATAGAGATAGCTCACACCTTGTGCCTCTCAGAACGACAGATTAAAATCTGGTTCCAAAATCGAAGGATGAAATGGAAGAAGGACAATAAACTGAAAAGTATGAGTCTGGTGACTGGAGGGAGCGCCTTTCATAACTGAGGTCAAGCTGGGATGACCCCAGGAGGATCCAGAGGACTGTAATGCACCTTCCAGCATGTGGTGGTAAACTAATTATTATTATTAGTGGTGTTAAACACGCTATTAGTTTGCTGTTGTGTTATAGTAGCTTATAGTTTTTTTGGGGGAAAAAATAAGATATGTGAATATTTTGAGTTATAAGTGGGTGTTGTGAGCTCTTTATTGTGTAACTTCATCCAAATCCAGGTGTAAATTAAGTGTACAGTCCATGTCCAAACCATATGCTGCTCTTCATTGAATGTCAACCTATTGGCCTACTGTAAAGATGATGGGACCATTCAAAGCGCTTTAGTGGAAGTTTTAATGCTATTTATGCTTGATATTATTCTTGTGGTCAGACCATATTTTTTTTAAACACTCCAAATGCGTAGCTAAAGGTCATTTGTGCAACTCTATACTTAGAAGTAGCCTCATAGATATGTTAAACAATGTACATGTATTCAATATTCCAATGTGAATTTGTAGTGGACACTAAAGGGATTATTATAAGGGTATATAGACGGCAACAGTGATGTGATAGTTTTTTGCCAATGAGCTTTTTGTATTTGTATGTCAATTTAGAGCTTGAAATAAAGTTTCTCTCAATCGCAAATGTGTAGCCTACCCTTTGGGTATTGTTGTAGTTATATTTATATAACTAAATATAATATATTTATGTTTATATATATATTTATATACTATGTTTAATAGGCCTAGGTCATTTCGTCACGCAAGAAATACCACCAACAAATACAATTTTTGACAGAATAAAAATAACGTTAAAACCATAGGCCTGAAACACGCTCGCCTAGTGCTGCGGAGTGCCTTAGCGCGTGCAGACCTGCAAATTCTAACAAAACTTCGAAACTTACCAGTTCGATGAGACGTTTTCTTCTCAAATCCAGTGTTGCTTAGTCCAAAGGCACAAAGTTAGTATCCTAAAACCCTTCTGGCTTAAAGACCACATCTGTACTCAGTAAAGTCACGTGGAATCCATAAAGTTCATTTTATGGTTTTAGGGAGTAGACAATGTACAATATAATTCACATATCTTGAATGAAAGTGACGGGTTAACTGCAATAAGGGGACCCACAGGATGGACCGTGGACCTAATGCATGTGTCCGGCTGTTATAGGGGGGCCTGCTTGGATAAACTTTATTCAACATTTCATTTTGATTTACAATAAGATGTCATGTTTTTCAAACTTTGCAGGTAGCATATAGGTGCAGGCTCCTAGGTGACCCTGGACTGAAATAATAAAGTATATTCCGGCAGCAGTTTATGGATTTCATACATACATAAATAATAATTATATAAAATATAACAATAAAATAGTTTGTATGTAAGACTGGAATTTGAGTGATATTTGTATTCCAGTTAGTATCAAAAAATGTGTCATAGGATACACACTAAAATTGTGTTCTCGTTTTGGTGATTATACTAACATCACGACATAGGCATAGTCTATACACACACGAAAACGCCTCCCATATTATGCCAAATCACCATTTCTTTTTAAAACCTGTAGACAATTTCTGATCGTATGTTCACAAGTTTAATCCAAGAGGGAAACTGCAATATTTAGCATTGGGTTGAAAAAGTTCCATATATTCATAACTATTAAGTATCCATTTAAGCAGGGTAATGACTATTGCATATTGATAGTGGTAATCAGTGCCGGATCCCATCAATAATTCATGGCTGGGGGGGGTCATCCTGAGGTCAGTAGACTGGGGCCACAGATGCAGACTCAAGCTCGAGGCTCTGGTTCACAAGTCTGTGTCCATGGTGAAAAAAAAGAAGAAAAAAATAGGAAAATATTTAGCCTATCTTATTTGAAGCTGACATTTTTTCTACAAAAATGCAGATATTGATGGTATATAAAAAAAAATGATACGGTAAATAACGGTTGATAAAGTAGGCCTATACGTTATGTAGGCCAATATGTGAAAAATGAATGTTGTAAAGTGCACATAATACGATTATGGACACCTATTCGTTACATATTGAATAATAATGTAGCATTATGTTTCAAAACAATTGTAAGTTATCTAAATAGCGTTGGAAACAAATATTTGAGAGAATATAAGTAAGCTAAGGTTAATACACCCAAAATGACAAACCTGTAACGCACCTCTAACACCAGCAGAGGGCGCTTCAGGCCAGATGCGTCTTTATGGCTTTTGCTGTAACTCAGCCGTTCATTACACTTTATACAGTAAATATATGCCTCTATAAAGACAGATATCCAAACAATTGTTCAAAAACATTTGAGGTTTGTAAAACGTGTTGGGGTATAGGCAGCTTTTTCCAAGCCCCATGCAGAGAACAGGCCCCTGTCCTTAGATCCCTGTTAAAGTACATTACTCATTATCATCTAACAAGTCAGATATTGTTCATGTGTGTGAGGCTTTGAGGACAGGGGTCAAACTCAGGGCACAACGTCTAACAAATATTAAAATACCCTGTGACACTCCGGGCAGCAACTGTTCAACTGTTGTCCAATGAAGAAATAAATCAGACATATGGACCTTATAGACTACTGGATTTTTAAAAATATTCTTTTTTAAAGAATAAACACAGGGCACATGTTGTTCCATTAACAGCAACTCTTTTTGACGACAAGTTAGTGAAGTGAAAGGAACACTGATACAGTACTTGAAATCCACATACAAAAATATTACGTCATATGTATCATATTGATATTCAGATCGTGTTTTTTAATTGCATTCTGTCCAATTGATGTAAATCCTTACTTTCACCTCTGGCTGTATAAAGCTGTGAAATGTATAAAAATGTATAAATTTCAAGGTGATCAAACGGCATTTTAAACCAGTTTTTTTTCTTCTTCTGCTTCAAAATAGTCGACATTTCATGTAAAATTGTTTGGATTTCTTTCTTCCAAATACATGTCATGTATAAATACCCTATAGATCTGATGTGGACAGACATGCATTGCAAATTCATGTTTTAGGGATTATGTAGTTAATGACGCTTTGAGGAATAGCTCGATCATTTTGAAGAACCAATAGGTCACATTATTTTATTTTATTTATTTATTTCAGGGACAGTGCATATTAATCCACATTTACATGTAAATATGCCAGAATTAGCCACAAGGCTATTTTTCATCTGTAGTCCCTGGACAGGTGTTAAAAAGTCACATTTTAACATTGAACACTGAACATTAAGATGTTTTCCAGAAAAATCCAGAAATTGTGTGCAGGCCTATAGCATTTGACATTGTATAATTTACCCAAAAGATTTGCTTTGTTTTGAAAACAGTGCTCAATAACTGGAAACACACTTGCCTATGACAGCATGTCCAGGCTGTTCTCAGAGTCTGATCCATTCTCACACTGGGATGCAGGAAAAAGACCAGCCTAAAGTTAGACTGGGGATTCGGTAAGTGTCGGTGTTCTTTCCTAATTCATCCCAGACCAGGTCTCAAATAAGCACCTTTACATACATATTAACACGCACACACACACACAACATTTACATTGTCTTATTTTGCTGTATCTAGAATGGATGTCATACTGTTTTTATTAATCTCTTAATTTCTCTATATCTATAAATTGTACTGAATATTTTATTGCATCACCACAATAATGGTTCCCAACAATGACCCTGTTCCAATACAAAAAAAGATAGACGCATAAATGTACAGGTACAGTAACACATTCGAGCAACTCGTGTTATCTTTATTTAGCTTCAGGCATCAGAGGGATTTACTGTATATAGCTCCCAGTGGAAGGGAGAGGTCTGCAGTGTTGAAGTGATCACATCTCTGCCCTTTGCATTGTCTCCATGCATGCAGGACGTGTAAAGGAGGAGCCTGGATAACTCTGCAGTCTAACTCAGACATGGGAACCACGTGTCCCTCTAAAGGACTGTGCACATGGGGGGGACTGGGGACTGTGCACACTGCCAACAGCATGGGGACAAAGTTGAGGTATGTTTTGAACAGAAATCATCAGAAATACACATCTTCACAAGTGAAAGATGCTGTAGAAGCTGTTAAGAACATAGAACACATTGGTTAGATCTTCTAGATTATTCCTCATGAGGGAAATTAATCAGGCAGCATCCATAGGCCTACCAGAAGGGTAATTGTAAGTATACAAATGTTGTCAAGGAAGTTATTTGGCAAATTAATGTACGGCATTGACAAGTATATCTATTTTTTGGCAAGCTATGAGAAACATATGAATATGAAACATTCAAATGTAGTATTTTAGTTCCCTGCCCTCTGTCCATAACATTATCAGACAGTCTTTTGATATACAGTGACTTATGTTGCTTTACACAAGGCTTGGGGACATTTGAGCTGCTCATCTTGAGATCCAGCTTGAGTTCAAATCATTGTTTTAGTCACCAGACAGCCTGTCACAGGATTCACATGTCTACGGGTCTCATCACCAATATGTACCTTAAACCTTTAGTTAAACTGCTCAAGTTAATAACAACAACCATTGTTTGTCAACTCTAGTATTTAATAGGTGGAGGGGGTGGGGGGGTGGGGGGGGGGGTGGGGGGTGGGGGGGTTCAGATGCAATATGGGGAGCAAGACAGGCTGTATTGTTACATAGGCCTATTTATAATGAGAACTACAGGCCATAGGTCCAGTGTTCCTTGTGTTTCTATAATGACATGACAACTGTTCAACTTGTTGCAACATATGTGCTTTAGGGATGGATGATCAAAGCCAGTTTTCTTTTGTATTACTTTCCATTTGGGTTAAACATTACCTCTCCTGCTTGGGGTATAGCCTATTACAGGATAGCCTCCTGCTTTCTCTAACGAATTAATCGAAGTGATTGAGTTTTTCCAAATTGAAAGATGAACATGAGAGATCAAAGGCCCTGCCGGACCAATATCGATCCTCCAGCAGCAATCCTGAAGGTAGAGGCCCTGTGATCCAGCTCATCTCTGGTCCATAACTAGACACTGACCATCTGCAGATGTTGAAAAGCTTGCCGTTTGCACGATCGCTTTCATATGGTCAGAATTATTTGCAGGACTTATTTAAAATATTATAACTAATTTGGTCATATTTTATATTAAATTTGAACCACACCAGGGACAAGAGCCTATAGAATACACTTACATAGCCTTATCTGATGTTTTATTACACAATTTAAGGTCCATATTTCTGACATTCTCATTCGAGATCCTCAACAGAAATCTTTTGGACAATTTCATGGACTTCATGCATGATTCATGAAGCTCGTGACCGCATGTCAATTAAATAAAGAAGAACCGTGATATAGCCATCAGTGTTTTGTAAGGGTTTCAAAAACGGATCAATCCATCAGAATGTAGACCTATAAGAAAATGTGTTTCGATAAAAACACTCTGGTACGTAACCCTAACCCTGACAAGGCACAAAATTTATTTTTTTCATTTCATTCATAGCAACATAAAAAAAAAATACATCTTGAACAGAGATGATGAATGAAATCTAATCTAATCACTAATCAAAAGGCTCTGTCTTGATCCCATGCAGCCTATACGTATTACAATGAAAAAAATATATATTCTGCAAGTTTATTCACATCCTGGCAACTATAAAACACCATGCATTCGTTTTTGCAAATGCACACTCGTCTACTGAAGCTGCACATTTGCTGATTCAGGAGATGTTTGCAACATGTTTGCAGCTAGAATCCAACATCCCTGATGCAGATCCCTGCGTGCAGGCTGACAAACCTCCTCATTCACTCTGCAGAGGCTGAACAGATGAACTGGATGCTGGACTCGGATTACCCCCCAAAAAATGTCTTATTGTTTTATAAATTGCATGAGCTATTTGTGTGATATGCAATGGATTCAAATTTTGCATTTAACATTTTTGCAGCATTTCTGAGAAAGGTCTCACTTTTGCAGCTATAAGGCAAAGCAGGGTAAGATATTCTCGTTGTTGTTCTCTGTGATTTATGACTCCAGGACAGTTCAGACAGAGTTCATAAAGCTGCATGCCTCCATACGACTTAGCATTTCGTTCTGACTCCAAAACAGTTGTTAAAATTGAACCATATCCCTTTTCATTTAATACTGGATGATTGCAGGCTGCCAAGACCAGCTTACGGTGCACCTTTCTATTTTTATAGGCTATAAATGTAAACGGTTTTTCATGTTAGATACACACGGAAAGAACATTTACATCCATAATTGAGAATGGTTTTATTATTTTATTTAATGTTTAATTTAATACCTTCAACCTCATGGCTTTTGTCTGACTTTGGTTCTGATTTAGTGATTTTATTGCGTTTCTATTTTGAATTTCTTTTTATTCTGCCTCACTTAGGCCCATTACAGTGACACCTTGCATGAACACAATGTATGACTTTCAGACTAAACGATAAATATCTAAAGTTCTAACCAAGGATTCATAGCCTAACAATAATCGCCCATAACCTGATTTGCAAAAACACACAATTAAAGCAGGAACGCACAGAGGAAGCTAAATATAAGAGTACACGTCACGTTTCCTTATGTTTATTTATGTATTTATTTATTCATTTCATTCATAGCAACATTAAAAAAACAAAACAAAAAAAAAACATCTTGAACAGAGATGATGAATGAAAGGGCAGAGAAAGAAGCAAAAGCTTCTTGATATCTGCTCTTTATCTTTATTCTTTATATGCTTAATATTCTAATATTTATTTCTATGATCATTTAATAGTTCAGTTTGAAGGAATATAAAGAGGGGTAGCAGGCAGCATATCCAGAGCTCTGCGTTGTCTAGAAGTTGCCATTCATGTCATGATGCCATTGAGTTCATAAGATGGATCATGCTGTCAGTTCCCTTATTTTCAGCCTTTTTTTCTATTACCTTTCAGGACAGAATTCAAGAGGTCTTTGAAAAGAAACAACCACGTGAGATCTGGGTACCAATGCTCCTCCAGAAGGTCAGAAGGTCAAAAGGGTGCCGGTAGCTAGTGAGACCTTTCTCAGAAATGCAGAAAACTAGACACAGCGAGTCCATAAGGCTTTACCAAGGTGCACCAGCTCACCAACCCTTATTGGCGCAACTGGAAAGCAACCAGAAGGACTTGAATAGTGTTTTTCAGTCATTTGACAAGATCAAATCCAAAGGGAAAACACCAAAGCCATATGTTAAAGAGAAAATATTTCCTTGGATGAGAGGGTCGAGAAATTCCAGCAAGAAGTCTGACAACAAATTATCAGATGGTGTGTATGCAATTTTGCCCACAGCTATAAATATTGTCCTTTGCATGGTTATTTGTGGATGAAAATCATGAGGTCACTACAGCCGCATACTGAGATAGACCTACCTCTAATCCCCATGTACCCTTTTTATGTATTGTGTCAGCCTACATTATTTAAACATGATGCTTTTTTTTTACATTACATTTAGACTTTTTTATTTTTTATCTCGACAGACACCTCCAGAGACGAATTAACGCCAAGGGCTGCCTCGACCTCTAAAAGAGGCCGCACTGCATACACCAGTGCTCAGCTGGTGGAACTGGAGAAGGAGTTTCACTACAGCCCTTACCTGTGCATATCTAGGAGACTGGAGATGGCTGACTCTCTCCATCTGAACGAGAGACAGATCAAAATATGGTTTCAAAATCGGAGAATGAAGCACAAGAAAGATGAGAAGTTCAGAGGGATGTGCTCGGACAGCCCGACTCTTTCCAACCTTGGCTATATTGATATGGGTTGTGATTATAATAAAATCCCTCTTCCATCTTTAAAGACTCAAAACACAATAGGGGTGGCAAAAGTCCATGAGTTCTTTCAAATGGGTGCAGCCTCAGAACCTGAACCCAGCAGTCACAGAGACGGGAGTCTTTTCCCCATTCATAATGACCTGGGAGTCTCTGTTTATGATATGACCTGTAACATCTCCATGGCCTCTTCTAATAGTCCCCCATCCAGGCATGAGCATGAATTCAGCCATTCAAACCCTTCATACTTAGCAGGACATTATTTCTCTCAAGACAGAATCATGCAAGCCCCAAAACTGACTCATCTGTAAGGCTTTTACAAGGCGTACAGCCAATTCCCAACGTCACTAAAACAAATTTGTTGAAATTAAAATCCTTTTTTGAACCCAATTTCATCCACTGAAAGTTTTAGAAGAAAATTGAATGAACTGAAATTGAAATCAAACGTCACAAAATGAAACCATGCAAGTTGATAATGCGAATTATCACGTACAAATAACCACTGCACGCATAACATATTTAATTGATACATATTGTTTTTTATTTAATAGAACAGCTTTAATTTATGTATGAGTGTAATTAAAATGTATTGTTATAGCCTATTATTTGTGTATAAAAGTGTAGGTCGTTCCATTGCAATAATTACAATATTTATAATTATAATAATTATATAATAATTTTATTACTTTTCAGGCTTCAATATAGTTAAGTTTAAGCAGCAAACTAGACCTTATCACTTTAAAGTGTCGCTGCTTTGTTAGTGAGTTATAGCAGCAACCAGGATCTAGGGTTATTGTGCTTTTATCGAGGGTTACATAACAGCCATTCATCCCAGTCGTTTATCTCCTAAACTTTATATATATTTATAGACCGAGGCCTATGTCTACAACCCTCCTGATTTACAACTGGGCTTAATCTGCATTTACTCCGTTAGGCAGCTATAAATCCGTGCTGCTGAATATAACAAACCACCACAATGTGTCTCTTAGACACTATAAATGATCTCTCAAAGGTGGTCCTTTGTTCGGTCCCCGGCAAAATGGAGAACAAGCTGTCAGTCTTTTCGGGTAGCCAAAGATGGATCACATAAATCCAAATTAGTGGTGCAAATAAAGGTAAAGCTGTATTGACTATGCTATATAATACATATAACCTGTATAATATTTAGAACATTTGTCACATGATCGTTTCCATTCCTAAAAAAATGTGGTGGCATGTGACATTTTGAAACTAATTACTAAAGTTTGTTCTTGCCATCCCTCCTATAGTCGTTTTTGACTTGACAATCCCAACAGATGTTGCTTGATGTTTGTTGTCAGATGGATAGGAGAGTTTGATTGAAGTGTTTGTCATGTAAATGTCAGACTGATGAACGACCCATGACGTCATGACAGACTGCTGCAGGTCCATGCTGATTGGCCTAAATTAAGTCACGTGGTCTGACACTAAGGTGATATGAGGGCAGTTTTACAGCTTTGACATACTGCTTTGAGGTTGCAGGGCACTGGCTGTACCAATTAACCTAGACTGACCCTTCTTCATTAATTCTTCCTAAACAATACAAGATGAACTCCTACTTAGATTACCAAATTTGTAACAGGGGAACTAACTTATTGAATGCCAAGTCCGGATTTCCCAATCTAAACCATGGATACATGACGTCTTTATCCAACAACTCTTGCGCAACAAGTGATGGCTGGGTGGATGGGGGGTTGGGAATTGGTGGTCCATCTGCACCACATCATCATCAAACTTCAAGCCATCTTCTCCACCAGACTCAGCTGCATCATGTAAATCTAGACATTCAATTTGCAACATCAAGAAACTCTATGTATGGTGGTGGGCAGGTTGGATCTTCAGTAGACTGCGGACATCACCAATACCCTCTCAGTCAGGAACAGGAGAGATTCATTCAGTTGCCTGGAATTCCTGTGTCAGGAGCAAACATGGCTTCTTTGGCCGAGGGGAGCCAGTATCTCAGCTACAGCAGTGGGGAGTCGGGGCATCAGGACTATTTGGATAAGACCCTCTCCAAGTTGCCTTCCCAAGACAATGACACTGAATCTGAGCAAATCTCCCAAACTTTTGACTGGATGAAAGTGAAGAGGAATCCCCCTAAAACAGGTTTGTTCACCACTGAGACAGATAAACCAATAACATTCCAGATTGAGAAGCACAATTTATGATTATGGGCAGTTTACCTTTAATAGGCTGTAGTTTATAATTTAATGTTTAGCCATTAACTTGCATTTTATGTTGCTTTTACGTAAGAGGCCTAGTCTCTTAACTAAATAGTCTACAGGTAATGTTGAATATATGTTGTATGTCCTTGTTAGAGCCAGATGTTGAGCCTATCTGTTTGCATTTTAACCCTTATTGGCTCTGAACCAGCCGTATTTGCTTTCATTCCATCAGTTTGTCATCTACGCATTCATCCATCCATCCATTCAATCATTCATTGATCATTGATCATTCATCCATTCATTCAATCATCCATTCATTCATCCATTCATTTGTCCAGCCAGTGCATCTGAATATGGAGGTCAGCAGAATGTCATCCGCACCAACTTCACCACCAAGCAGCTGACAGAGCTGGAGAAGGAGTTCCACTTCAACAAGTACCTGACCAGGGCTGGAAGAGTTCAGGTGGCAGAGACTCTGGAGCTCAATGAGACTCAGGTCAAGATCTGGTTCCAAAACCGAAGAATGAAACAGAAGAAGAGAGAGAAAGCAGGAACTGCCTTAATAAACACCAGAACAGTGAAGGGCGACATCTTAAAAGCCATCACACCTGATTCGTCTCCAAACTCCAAAACCAGTAACTCTGAACCGTCTTGACAAACTGATATTTTACACATCTTGTTCGTTTTAGGTTGACATTTGTATATAGTCAATTGTACTGTCTTTGAATTGAATTGCCAGGGTTATTGTTTTGTTTGCACTATTTATTGACAGGGTATTTCACAAATTCCTATTTTGCTTTTTGTCATAATCAAATGTGCAGGGTTTTGAAATGTTAAAGGGCCAGTTTGCCAATTGAATTCATTGTATGTGAAATACATGTGAAGAGCACAGTTAAGGAAAAGCAAATATATTGGCCTTCACATCTTCTGTTCATGTTTTTTTGGATTTGTATATTTGTTAACTATAACCCACCACCCCGATATACAGTTTCTTTCCAATCAATGTTTGGCATTCGATTTTCTGTATTATTATATTAAATATTTTACATTTTTACAGCATCTTTGACTCTTAGTTTTGCTAAGTACTTGACAAGTTTCACAGATTTATTTTTTCTTTCAGATTAATCTGAGGAGTTCTTTCCTACACAGTTGGGTGAGGGGGGCAGGGGTTGGAGTGCTTGGAGGGGTTGGAGTGCTTGGAGTGGTTGGAGGGGTCCAAGTGACCTTTTCAACTCCAACTGTCTCCAGGGGTTCCAAACATGACAACAAACTCCAGGGCGCCTGCTTTCACACTAGAATTGTTACCCAAATTCTGTTAGTTTTTCTGTCAGAGCACAGAACCTCACTAATTTTTTCCTGGATGATTTTCTTTTAGCGTAGAAAAAAGATTTTTCCTGTCCTTTCATCGTACACGATGCAAATTCAGATTGGTTTCTTGACCCCTAACACATTTTTGTGCAACTGATAGCTTAACCTTTCATGGCCTTTTTGTGGATTCACCTTTTCCTTAAAGTTTGCAAGGGCTTGACAACGCTGCATCATCCGCTGGGGGGGTAGGCAGTCTCAATATTTGCTCTGGGTGTTAGGTTTGCACAGTTTCTTACCCAGCACACTGTCCTGTCAGTGCCCCCTCACCGAAGCTGAGGTTCACCTAAAGTTCAGACGCAAACGTATTCCTCCTGTCCGTCAGAATAGCTTTCAAAAGGAACTTCCTTTCACTTCCAGCCTCAGCCTTCACTTACAATGATATAAAAGTGACTCACACATCTCCAAATAAGTATAACTAATGCAAAGTTAGTTGAAACATAAAGCTGGCTCTTATAATGAGGAAGTATATGTTATAGGATGTAGATGACCTGTCTTTTTGACATTTTCCCACAATGATGAAAGCCTTTTACATTTATTCATTTAGCAGACTTCCAAGAGAGAGCTTTACAAAAGAGCATCGGTCATTGATCATGGGATGAGCCCCGAACATTGCGGGTAGTGAAATTATGAAGCGTACATCGTGGGAAACCAAACATGTGCCAAAGGGAAGAGCCACAAGAGCATTCAGTTACAAGCATAAAAGGGTGGATTCAGTCTAAGGTGAGAGAATCCACAGAAGGGAGTGTAAGACTTGATTCCAGAGGTGGGATCCCTTGCCATCTTGGTGGGTCATACCTCAGATCTCCCACCAAGCTCTCCATCTGGACATGACAGGAGTCAGTGATGAGTTTGGCACCAAGGAGACGGATGTGCATCATGGGAGGTAGAAGATGTTTATCACCATGCAGCCAGTGTGGCACTGCACCTCTGACTGGAGAATGTAGGGCAAGGGTGGGGCGGTGAGGGTGATGGATTCAGGGACATACAAGGTGACACTAGCTCAGAATAACACACATTTGAAGGGATATAGTATAATGCTACAGCGTGGAAACCATTAACAAATAGTGACAGGTGTTTACTTCTGGATACAGGCTTGTCCCATGGACTTCTTTTTTCTTCTTCCTGAGGTCAAATCAATGTCTTGTCGCCCCCATGCTGATTGCAGTTGTTACAGGCTCCTTTACAAGTCTAATGCCAGGCTCACTTCCTTGGTCTGACTTGTTCCTCTGTCAGATGTCACTCTGCAGGGACCCTGAGCTTCAAAGAGACCTGAGACAGCTCTTCCCACTGTATTCATGTGGTAGCGGCTTGGGGGGCTTGAGGGGTAGCACATGGAAGTACATCAATCGAAGCCACAAAAAAAAGACAAATGACAAGGCAAAGGTCAGCGATGACAGAATTCAGTTATACATTTTGATAAGAAAAGGCCTCAAGTATGGCTGACAAGGCCTTACGGTGAACAACACGGGCAGGTCAGCTTCTTCACGCTCTCTTTGTTATGGCAGGGATTCCTTTCAGCCAGTGTAGGAGGTGACTGTCTCTACAACCCTCCCCCTCCTTCTAGTCCAGTTCTATTCAATCCGAGACCCCCAGCCAACCTGAAGACCTACCCTTCCTTGTCCTCCAGCAACTGCATCCCATTCCCTCCCCTATCAGCATGGTAACAGGGAGAGACAAGTGGCCAGGCCAGGGTTAACGTCTCAATGCTCCCTGGGATTGCCTCTAGTTTCCAAATAGCTGCCCTAATAGTTCACCTCTGTGTCTGTCAAACTGCCATGCCCGTGTGTAGTAAAGGAAAAAATAAAATAAAGAAACAGTGGAAAAAAACATAAAGAAGCAGCACGATGAAGCGATGAGGGTTGGTGGGGAGAAAGGACCGCGTCCATGATCGCTTTCTGTGGCTTGCGTGTGTAAAATACCGTCACACAACACATCCCCACAGGCTGAACCTAGTCTCTGCAAGAGATGTTCACTTTAAAGAGGCTGGCTAGTGCTTGGGAGTCCGGGGGAAAACCAGAGCTCAATCAGTGTCACAGCGCATGGTTCAAAGGGGCCAATTTGATGCTGCCGGTAGGTTGAAAAATGCAAAGTGACAGTTCATTTTACCAGTGACAGTGTGTCAGTCTCGCTTGCTGGTTCCCCAGTCAATTTCCAGCAGCGTGCGGCGAAGGCTGAGTGTTGGCAGAGAGACACAACCCCCCCCCCCCCACACACACACACCCCCACACCCCTCCTCCACAGCTTTCTCATCGACCACACTCGGCTTTGTATTCCAATTAACTGGACAGAGGAAGAGGCAGCGATATGCAGGATCACAGACAGCTCGTTTCCTTGGCGTCCTTCCAGACCCCTGTTCCCTGCTATCAATATCCCAGTGAACTGCTGTGCGTTCTGCTTTCCTCCTCTCTTCCTTTCCTCCGCTCTTGATGAGAGCCAGCTGTTCCAAGGGAATACCTCACAGATTCATCATTTAAAAACAGCCTCAAGGGATACTGTCAGAACAGTGAAAAATGCCTCTGTTACATACCTGCATAGATCATTTGTAGTAGCGGTAAACCCTTCTTAGAAACACAGCTTGAAAAAACAATATTTAGGTATTTGTATATACACAAAATGTACATTTTGAGATTATTTACGAAGTACTTTTGTTCTGGAATGATATTTCACTCTCTTAGGCTTAGAACTACATTTTCTTAACACCAGCCTACGTTTCCCAAACCAAACAAGGTTCTGTGGGCAGCACCTGCTGTCTTTCATCAATCATCTCATTTGATCCTCCAAACCTGTATGAGGAAAGCACATACCAAAAATTCCTCGGAAAACCTGGAAAGTAAACCCCCTCTTTTTATCTCCTTGACCAAACACAAACATTTCCCAGCAGCCTCTTAAGCATCAAGTCAAACGGCTATTCAGCTGTGCTGTTAAACTGGCTGTGAAAGGTTTGACAAGGGAAGACACATTAAAGCAAATGGTCAGGTTTGTTTGTACGGTCACCCTGCCAGTGAGAGAGCTGAAAAACAGGCTCAGGCCTATTACTGCTTCAGCAGCTCCAAACCTGCTCTTCTGCGGTGCCTGCCTGCCTATCTTGAGAAGGTATTGTAGTGTAAAGCATGGGTGAAGGGGGGGGGGGTGTGTGTAAGCTAAATACACTCTCCATGCCCTCAGGTTTTTCTCCTGACTCTCTCTCTCTCTGTCTCTCTCTCTTCTATCAGATCAGAGTGACTCCACTGTCCCTCCCCCCCCCCTCCCCCAATGCAATGCAAATGAGAAGGAATGCACTGATAAAAAAAGGGGGCTGATTCCAGAGATGAGAGGGGAGAAGACAGAGGGAGTGAATGCTGAAGGCCTTTCTCGGGGAGATGAGAGGTGGTGGAGGCTGTGTTGGTAGTGGGAGATCATAGCAGGCGCCCCTCAGCACCCCAACCTTGTGTTTGATAGTCCCTTTGTCGCTCTTTCAGTGCTGTATTGTTGGGCGGTGTAATCCTGACCAGATTACAAAGGGCGTCCTCTTTCATATGTGCTAACCCAGCAGGCAGGTGGGGTAGACTATGGCGAGAAGGGAGGGCGGGTTCCTTTCTACCTTGACAGGGTCTTTGCTGGGGGGGACAGGGAGACAGGTCAAAGGGACAATTGCGTCACTGAAGTTTCACGCCCCTTGACCTCATGGACTTCCTGTGAGTAGGGCGAGCAGTGTTACAATCCTTCTCAGTAATATTACCTTAGTGTTACTGTAGGTGTTATGAAAAACAGAGAGCTGTTTTCAATTAATGGATGTTTTTTTTGTGTGTGTGTGCATATTTCTGGGGATAAAAGACTGCCCACTGTTTAAACTTGTAAGAGTCAATGAGGGGTGCTGGGATAATAATAATAATAATAAAAATAACAATGAGGGGTGCTGGGATGATTCCGCAACCATTTCCACATTTTCAATTAAAAATGAAGTTAATGTTTAAATGGAGTAATGGGGTTGGTGTTTCTGACTGTAAGGATATCAGACTGGCCTGTTCCAGCGTGTTGAGTTTCAGGACAAGGCAGTAAGTACGGTTAACCATCGGCCCCCTACTGGTATTGAACGAACTGGCCGTCTTGATCTTTTCCTTGTTCTTGTGTCATGCCTGCTTGAACCTGATCTGAACCCTTAAAAGAAAAGATAATGTCAAATATAATGTCCTTATAACCTAATAATGGCTCTGCTTTGAAACTGGGTTTGTATATAAGTAGGCCTATAATTATTAACCTAATACATTTTCTTGAAGTACAGACGATCCTACATCATATCATAATAATTATAATATATAATGACAATAATTATAGGATAATTATTATTCACGTAGTACGGAACGTCACACGCGGCCAAAAATCGTTTTGTTTTACCGATGTTTGCATTATGAAAACTCAAAGTGGATAAAATGAACACATGAACTAAAACATCGCGATATCTCTGTTTTCACGACAGACATCCTTCCTTAAAATTGTGCCCATAATAAGGTAAATTAACATGCGATATCAAATGATTTCAATCCCGTATCCGTAAAGCGTGACGTTTAAAGCCGAATCTACTTTGAATAAACTGATGTGCCATTCAGTCCAGCTACAGTAGGAAGCCGTACTCTGTCGCTCCACCCTATGTTCTGTAAATATCTCGATGCTTGTTCTGTTTCATAACAGGTTCAAAGTGTTATATCTGTCAGTGAGGTGAAATGATGACAGCAGGGGTCAAGTGACTCAAGAAGCTTGTGGATGTTAAGTGTGTTGGACAAAAGAATAACAACTAAAAAACTTTCTCTGGAAGTCTCTGGAGAAGACAGGATGGGGACAGTCTCAGAAGACATCAGGAGGCTTTTGGATGGTAACGTTTCTCATCATCACTGTCAACTTGAGATTGTGGTTGCGATACAGTAAAGTAAACAACTTTTAGGCCTAAATATGAATTGTAAAGGGGGATTGGACGTTTAGAAAACACATTTTCGAAGTGCATAATGCAGGAAGCTTTTGAAGTTTATTGGTATACTACATGGTTACATTAATAATCCTAAATTATTCTACATCATTAAACTATCACAAAACCAACACAGACTATCACCTTTCATCTGTACAAAACTGCTTTTTCTACAAACATTGATATTGGCGCCTGCCATATTTGCATTTTTTTGGGTCCCATTGATGATTTGCATGTGCCAGTTATGTCACATTCAAATGAGTAAGTCAGTTGTAATCCAGTTTTCCTTGTGTCAAAGTAAGAAAACATTTTCTGTTATTCCTGGGACTGCATTTGAAACTTGGACTTCCACATTTCCCAGATGCACTGTAAATGTTCTGTACATTTCCGGGCAACACATTAAGGGTTACATGTACTACCATATAAGTAAACAGAACAACGTTTGCAAACTTTTAAAGGGACTTTCAGTTTTCCTCATGACATCTTCTACCATCTGCCATCAGACTGTGAGATGTTCGTCTCAGACATCCTTCAGGACGAGCACCTCAGTAATCACGCCAGAGAGACCAGAGAGATCCTGCTGAGGAACTTCAGAGTGGTCCACAACAGGTACTGCAGGCCCTCTGGAACACACTGACACTCATTCTAATTTTATACAAATAATCCGTTCTCATACACCTAGTACAGTGCCTATATATTGTATGTTTATTTAATTTACGATGCCCGTTAAACCAACACCTGTGTGTTGGTGGTTATGACTAATGATATACCTTTATGCATTTTGCATTAGCTAATAGCATAAGGGCACACATTGAGTTGAATTTAAAATACGTCATCAATATGGTAAGAAACACACCTTTTTCAAGGATTTGAAGAAGGCGAGTAAGTTTAGATTCAGATAAAAAGACAGCCATGAACAGGAAACAAGCATCTGCTCTGCATTGTGCAACACCGTGCACATTGACTGTGGTTCTGAGGTCTGTGGAACAGGAAGCTGTTTAAAGCAATCTGCAGACGCCATGCTACAAAGGAAGAGCATGCAGACGTTTAACTCACGCTGACTTTGATGTTACAGAAACCCGCAAGTGTTCCCCTACAGAAGTAAGTATGAGTTTTGTTTCTATCAACCAAACACATGAAACCCCTCTGAATCCTCTCTGCAATGGGCTGGTTCCTGTGTGCATCTCCAAGGTGCCCTCCTGCCTTTCATGATGTTGTGGTCTTGCCCTCCCAGCTGAGTCAGTACAGGAGGAGAGTTCAGATGACAACCGGAGCTCCAGCCTCGGGCGCTCCGACAACCTCTCTGTGGCCTCCGACTACCAGGAGGACGGCTCTCCGGAGTGTGAGTGAGCCTGCGTCTCCAGCTTCCTGTGTGTGTCAGTGTGTGTGTGTGTGTGTGTGTGTCCGTGTGTGTGTGCAGGCGGAAATTTGTGCATATCCAATCGCCTGTACAGTGTTACGGTGCATCAACTGTTTGAAGGCGTTCGTGAGACTCTCTCTTGGGAAGGTTTCCTGAACATGTCACTGTAGAGATGCCAGCCCATACACACACACATAGGTCCCTGTCTCCTGGGTGGTGCTGTGGCAGCAGATCTGTTCATAACTAAGGGTTGGGGTGAGTAGGAGGGACTTGTTCACTTGCTCACACGGAACATAGAGGTGACCTAGAGCTCTCTCTGGTGGAGAAAGTGCACATGGTTCTTGTCTCTATACATTGTGGGAGGTGTTAGGTTGGTTTTCCCCCCTGGTTCAGCCCACACAAGGAGAGAGAGGGAGGGAGAAAGAGAGGGAGGGAGGGAGAGAGAGAGAAAGAAAGAAAGGGAGAGAGAGCTCTGTATCCTTAGGCCAATTATGTGATTGATTTACCCATACCCCTCTATCCTTCCCCAACTGGGTTTGAAATACAACACTATACCTTCGGGGCCATGTGTATTGCATCTCTCTCTCCTTATCAATCTTTCTTTCTTTCTCCCTCTCTTTCTTTTTTGATATTCCTGTGCCATTCAGGCGAAAGCACTGACTCATTTTTTTCACCACTATAGATGTGGTTTAGAGAAAAAATATTTTGGCTTCAAGGGACCCAATTACAAATGTAAAATCCTGTTGCCAAAATATCAAATTGCGACTTGAGAATGAAAGCAGCAACGACACTAATGACAAGCAAACAGCTGAACCTGTTTTGATTAGTTTAGAGATTAGCCTCTGACTGAATAAATGGTACTGCCACTGATGGACAGAGTTCATCCTTCACATTCTGTTCACCACAAAGTGCTTATAGCAGATACAGCATGATGATGGTGCTCTATTTTAAAAGGAGAGCAACAATATATTATTTCAATGAAATCTTGACATGAATAAAAACATATTTTTTTGCTGGGGGGACAAAAAGTAGAAATTCTGATTTTAGAACCGAAAGAAATAGCAGCTGAGAAGCTGTTTTTTTTTCTTTCAGTTGTTCAGTTCCTGTTCAGTGCAGATGCTGTATGTTTCTTCCCATACTGTAGGAGGGTCCTCTTTTCCCTCTGACCTAGTAGCGAGCGAGTGGTTGGTGTGTGCGCCAGCGCATAAGTCCCGCTGGTTTCTCATTGGACGGCGTAGCCTGTTGTCTCCGGTGGACTGGGTGACACCAGATTTGTAATCAGTGACAAGAACAGATGGACCCTCCATTGTTACCCTCCGTGTCTGCATGGTAATGTGAACTGAGTTTCACCCTCCGACCGCACAGTTGACCTGACCATGCCTGCAGCCTCACCCCAACCCCGGTCTAGATGACAGCAGCCACAGTCCCCACCCTCCTCTCCCCCACTGGGAGCACTTGGGAAGTAGAAGGAAGCGGTCGGAGATATGGGGGGGTGGGGGTGGGGGGGGTGGGGGACGCACTACTTGTCTTAGCATGCTGCTTGCGGGTCAAGTTTACGATCCGTCTAAAAGCAAAGTTTATTCTTGTGTTTGTTTTTCGTTGTATGGGAGGCGCTTGCCATGTCGGGACATTGGGCAAAGCTAGAGAGTGTGATGACAGACTTGGGCAGGAAGTCGATTGTGAGACCAGTGGTTTTTCTTCTTTCGTTGTCACTTATTTGTCGCTCTGCCATCATCTGCTTCCCGTATTTGTCCAGGTGCCGACACACTCTCTGTTGTGTGAATGGATTCTGTTCACCACACTGCACATTCATCACACGGTCAAACAACCTATAGATTCAATATGATAATACAGGAATAATGAACGTCCTATACACTATGGAAAAAACAAACAACTAAACTCATTAGATTCCGTAGAACACAACAATACGTTGCTCGGAATGATTAGTGTTTCTTTATTGATCGCTGTGACTGATATTATCTGTGTGAGTGGTATGGGAGAGCATTGTTAGTTGTTAGAAGGGTTTATTGGGGTTTAAGAAGGCAGGTGATTTAGTGTTGCAGAGATTCCTGGCTGCGATAGATGTTTTCAGACAAAGGGCTGTGTTGATCCATTCCAGAACATTTCTGATGGA
Source organism: Neosalanx taihuensis (assembly GCA_030340665.1). Taxonomy (NCBI): domain Eukaryota; kingdom Metazoa; phylum Chordata; class Actinopteri; order Osmeriformes; family Salangidae; genus Neosalanx; species Neosalanx taihuensis. Next base: position 11,653,525 of record CM059303.1, on the reverse strand, counting down.
ACCGTTGTGTAGTGTGCTGGTCAGATCACGATTAATATGGTACAGTAAGGATTACAGTAGAAGATGTTTGGGGGGGTGTCCGTTTCCTGTTTGTGACGTCCAGTCAGTGAACCTCAGACCTTTGACCCTTTCTAAGGTGGTCAACCTGAGACCTGCCTGAACTCAGCCTAGTTCTTGCAGGAAAAGACCTTGCTGTCAGACCTCAACCAGTCTGGCTAAGTTTCTTTTGGCAGAGTCTGAGATATGCATCTATGCATCTATCCATCCATCAGAAAATGGTCTACGAGATTAATTTTTCATTGTTCATTGGTGTATAGATTTAATGACATTCAGATGCCGGCTGCTCATTTGTAGTATGCAGGGAACATGTTAATGACCCTCTCTTCCTGGTTTCTCCTTCACCCCTCCCTCCCTCCCTCCCTCCCTCCCTCCCTCCCTCCCTCCCTCCCTCCCTCCCTCCCTCCCTCCCTCCCTCCCTCCCTCCCTCCCTCCCTCCCTCCCTCCCTCCCTCCCTCCCTCCCTCCCTCCCTCCCTCCCTCCCTCCCTCCCTCCCTCCCTCCCTCCCTCCCTCCCACCTCCTCTGTCCCTCAGTGGAGAGATGCACGCTTACAAGACTGGAACTGGTTCTGTGTAGCGCTGTCCCCGCCATCAGGGTTCAAAAGTTCACCCTATTCCCCCAGGGCTACTGTGCTGCTGCAGACTCTGATAGTCTTTTCTTTTGCTCCTTGCTCCCCCTTGCTTTTCCCTTTGCGCCCTCTATTGCTGTTTACACTATTAATCTTGTGCACTCTCTCTCACGCACTCACTCACAGCGCCTGGCAAGAAGAGGTGGCTTTAAGAAGGGATTTGGATGCGTTTAACTGAGTTGCATCCATCACTCGGCTTTGCTGAGCCACACTACAGGCTCTGCTATGTTATTTTGGGCATCTTCTGTCTGCAGGCCCCTGTTTTCGGTTTGTTTTTCTCCTTCTCCTCATTTCTTATTATCCTCACGCCCTACCGCAATTAGAGCCTTTCTCTTCCTGCGGTTAGTCTTTCTGCCAAAACACAGAGAGAGAGAACGAGAAAAAGAGAGAGAGAGAGAGAGAGAGAGAGAGAGAGAGAGTGGAGCAGGGAAAATGTCCATCTGTAACAGCGCATGGACAGCATGCAGAGTGGGATGCTTGGACTGGGTGGTTCTAATCTCCCCTCGAGCTGTCAGTGTCGCAGACAAATAGGAAAACTATCAGATGCGGCGGGTTCACCCAGAGGTTAGTGTTCCCAGGTACCTCCTGCATTAACTCCCCTCTTCCCTGCCTTGCAAATGAGAATTTGATTTTGCTCTCCGCTGGAATCCATTTCTGAAGATGAATGAAGTTTCGATGCCAAGTCGGGGTGGCCCCCACTGATTTCTTAGGGAAATAAATGGAGACAGTAGAGATGTGTCAGCCTGTACACAGACAGTGACAAGACAGCTCGGAACACATCTGGGATACCTTTGTGTGATTGTTGATGTAACGTAGCACACTCAGGTCATTCAACATGCCCTTGTGGAAGGAAATGAGGTATTTTCAATACAGTTTCCTCTTTTACAACAAGGACACCGTTGATGAGTCAGATGTCCTGTGTAAGCCTGTGTACCTGTTTTCACTGTGTTTGTGTGTGTGCGTGTGTGTCTGTTTGCGTGTGAGAATACATTTTAGGGTCACCACAATTACTTTTAATGGCCAGGTTGGACAATTATTGCGAACGTTTATCTAATATCATGCCACAAGTACTTCCTTTTTGTTAGTGAACTGTTACATTTACGAACATTAAAACTAAACAGATATAATTACAAAACACGGTAAAATTATTTTTATATAATAGCCTATAATCTTGACATTTTATGTATAGCTTCATAAAATAGCTTTCTTTAACATTAAACAAAACGTCTGTGTTAAATTGAGGATTTTTCTTTTTAAAAGCAGTTCATTCATTAAGATGATATATTTATTCCGTTTTAATTTGTGTGTTCAATAAATGCGGAATGTAAATGCAACAGGTAATTTATTCTTGTAATTTCAATATTTGATAATAATTTAAGATAAAAATTCCTACATATTAGAAATTACTTGTTTAAAGTTCTCAAGGTAATAATAGTATTCTATAAATGTGATTTTTTTTTTGTCTATCGAATAACTATCATACATATATATAAAATATAAAATGACAATTGTATATATATAGCAGACTATAATTATAGTAGGCCTAAAATGCTCCAATGAGTTATCCTAACGGAGTGTAATAATGCAGTGATAATTATGACCTTGACAATAGTAGCAATATTTTCTAAACCCGCATTTTGAAAGTATTTGCAACATTATTTTAACATAACAACTGTTAAATAATATTTTGCATTATTATATATATATATATATTTATACGTAAAGTAATTGTCTCTGTTCGTTTTATATGCATAACATTTTAAAGTAGGGTGTGAGTTAAGTCCAAACGATTAGTGTAGACATTATAATGACGGGTAAATAGCAGTTGGTTTTTAACAATCAATATCATTATCTTTAATGCTATTGTATGGTTTACTACATGGATTACTCGAATAAATAAAATTACTTTGTTTTATTGATTAATTATTTAATGTATAGACATCAGGATATCAGTAAGTTACTAGTTATAAGGTTCCAGTTACTTGTTTGTGACTTTTTGTGCTATTATGAAAAATGACACACTCTCGGAAAAATGTCTTCTTGAGCAAACATATCTTTGACACAACTAAACCAAGGAGTAAAGACTCGTCCAACATCCTTAGTTTCATATCCTGGACATAAACAAACAATTAATTTGAATGCACATTGTTTGGTTCAGGAACCAAAAATATTGGTGAATTTTGTAATGTTCATATCCTACAATATGTTTAAAAATAAATATATCAATTCTGGTAGTAGTTTTTGGGGTAAATATCTGGTTTTTCAATAATGTACCTTTCTCACGTCTCAAATTTTCCACTGACACGCGTTAACTGTAATAAAAAAAATATATTTTTATCATATTTTGCGTCCAACTGTCTCCGTTCCAGCTGTATACTGTACCGCCAGTTAAAATTCAACTTCCGATTTTAAACCAAGGCTCTCATTGACTATCCAGTATTTTTATTATAGAAACTCATGTGAGTTTTATCCTTCCGCTGTCGGTATTTATAACCAACTATTTAGATTCATTTTTTCAAGGTGTCGGACAAACAGCTGTAAACCTTCCCCAGCGATTAGAGGATCATTGTATCTGCAGTTAAGTATTTCAATAGTGGCTATAAATCTGCAGAAAAGGGAAATTCAGAGCGCTGTAGTCACCTCTTATAGCTGTCCAGAGGGAAGCGGTGTCATATTGTACATTCCTTCCCCTGGTCCCTGAACTGCACTAACAAGGAATATGTGGCATGAGTTGACATATTCTCCCTCACAGAGCCCCAGAACAGCAGCCAGTCTGCCCCCTCCATGTTGGTGCCATGTCTGTGGCGACACACAGACATCAGGCTTTGTTATTTGACCTCACATTGACATCCCTGTACCAAAACACAACATAACTTCCTTTCTCATTAAACGGTAATGGACGCCGATCTCTGCTCCCATGCACGCTAATATAATGCATGCTCTCGCTCACGGTCGTGCATTACCTAGGTTCTATATGGGGTACGTATCGATGGCTGAAATCCTAATCAAATCAGGCTCTGTCTCCAGTCTCCCACTCCCTCTGATGGTAGCCATGCAGAGCGATGCACAGTGGTGGAGACCTCCTATACTGTAATGAGGAAAAATGTATCAATTTAGCCCAAGCTGTGTGTAGATGAAGGGCCGTGTGGGCAAGGACCGTTCTGAGTGGATCCTTTTTCCTAATTAAGAAGGGCATCAGAGAGAATTGCAGTCACACTCGCTCCGTCTCTCGAATCAGCATTCCTCCCTGTAGTCCCCCAGGCCTGTGGGAGCCCGCTCTGCCTTCTGTTTCACCTCATCGCCAGGGTTCATTCGGAGGTCAGGTCTTGCCCCCTGCTCCAGCGCTCAGTAAAGCACCTCTCCCTTCCAATCACAGCTCGGAGATGCTCTCTGCTGCAGGTTTCTACGGTCCTGGGAGACAGTAGGGGTACCGTTTCAGTCTTCACCTGCGAAGATTGATACGATCTAGTCACCTGTAGAAAGAGGTGGCAATAAGATAGGGGGCTGATTTATCAGGGCACAGCTTTCTTGAGGAGACAGTAGGTGGGTAAGGACGTGCTGACCAACTGCTTATTATAGCCAGAGAGAAACAGTGAGAGCACAGTGACTTTAAAAAACGCTCACCTGCTTGCTCAGCCATGCTCCTTAAGAGTGAGTTGAATTATCTTTGTTGCATTATGGCTGTCTGGGTTTCATTTAACACATTAGTTGTTCCACCCACCATTTTCCCTGCTTTTGATTCACTCTCATGCCCAGTCTCTGATTGACTTTCAGCCAGACTAAAGTGGATTTTAATGAGAGAATACATTAAGTCCTTCTGGTCATGATAACATAAATCATGCTTTTCTTGCGGGATCAACTGCTGGGCTCATAACAGCCTGCTGGGAGAATGTGAATAACCAAATGAGAGAGCACGGTCATGATGACACAACTCCCGTCAGCGGACATACGTGGCGGATCCCTCCGCTCTCGAACAGGTTGAGACGGCGATGCACGCAGCACGCTACTTTTCCAGGGCTGGAGCTGAATGAGTCTCGCTAATGGATTGCATTTGCATGATCGTGATCGACAAAAAAAGATGCTCGAATCCTGCAAGAACTAGAACCCGTGACAATGCCTTTGTTTATTTTACAAGACAATTCACAAACAAAGTTACGATCTATTTGGTTTGGATGGTTGTCTGAGTCCTATCCTACTAACGGATGTTTGTATTGCTACCTAAGTAAAAGCTGGATAAATCATATTAAACAGTCAGTATATTATCATCAAATAACTAGCCCAGATGACACTAATTAAAAAGGAAAATGAAGCTGCTGTATTAGCATGAATAATTGATAATACAATTTAGGAATTGTATGAAGAAAAACCTCTGCTGTCAGCCTTTTGATGAGGCATTAATTAGATGCGTTCCTGCTTCTCTCTGTGTCTGGGCTGAAGGCAGAACTAATTTGACCACAAATATCATGCAATTGGTTTTCCTAGTTGATGATGCATGTTTTGAACTATTTACCATTGGCTGGTGTTAAATAGGTAACCAGAGGATTTTAAATGGTATTATAGACATTGCTAGCTTTTGATTAACCACAGCAGGATGAATGTCAAGGGGGATGTTGGATGAATATCAACCTATACGTTACACTGATACCCCGTGGAAGTACTTTGAAACATAATGGCCCTCATTCAGGGAAAGCAGTTTGTTGAAAAATGGTGCTTTCAATTTTTTATGCACGAATAAAAAAAGAACGAAATGCCTTCATGGAAATCCAGTGGAAATGGCAATCCACATTTCATACAGCCAACGAGTATTTCTTGAAACTACTAAAACGAATGTGTATATACATCGGCTGTCCGAGTGTTGATTTTAAAGTCACCCCTGAACTATTAACTGGGCTTGACCTTTGAGATAAATGAAGAGAGAAGGAGCTAGACGGATGAAGGGATTAAAAGAAGCTGCAACAGGGATGCACGGTCAGACAAATGACCAGAGGGGTGGATGGATGAGGTGGGGGAGCGTAATGACTGGTGTTTGTTATGATGTACTGAATCAGGTTCCCTTTGACAAAACAGTCCTTAGCAGGACTGTATTTATAGCGTCAGCAGTCAGTCCATCCACAAAGGCAGGGTGATATGTGAGTGTGTTAGTGCCATGAGGTGTCTGGGGCTGTGCTCTTAGATGACCACCTCATCTGTCAGACTGGCCCCGGCAGCTACAGCACAGCAGAGTGATCACATCACATGGAGGATGTGCTTGTACTAAATACATGACTGTCCCTGTTGTGGTCGGTCTCTCTCTCTTTCTTTCTCTCTTTCTCTCTCTCTCTCTCTCTCTCTCTCCTCTATCTCCTTCTCAGTCTTGAGATCTGTGGTAATTTAACGATGAACACCTCTCTGTTTGATAGGGAGATGAGCTCTGAAGTGACTGAAAGGATGGGCTTCCAGCCGGCGCGTGACCGTGTGGCTTCGTGTGGCTTGTGGGGATGCTTAGCAGCTCAACTCTGCTTTAGTTTCCTCTCTGTTTGGACACAGGGAGCCGGCAGCATCACAGGGTGTTTGCTTATGTTAGCTGTGAGGCAGGTCTGCTTCAAAAGGGATGGATTCCAGACTCTCTTCTTCTGTCATCAGCACGCAGAACGAGAGGTCACACAGACTTGTGGAAATGGGTCTTAAATGGTTCTGGTACCTCACACCAAAGACCACCTGCTTTCCCCATGCTTTCTCTCTGGTCAGGCTAAGCTCCTATCAGTGGGAAGTGGTCCAATCTGAGACACGTTTAACTGTTTCTGGGTTTCTTAGTGAGCTGGTTTGCGTGCGTCTGTGCTGCAGCTGTAATGGTGGCTCTTAAGTAGTGCATTTCCTTGTACCGCAGCAAGAGGAAATGCACCAACCGCAGCGAGAATAGCTGGCCTGCAGCTACACAGTGAATCCACCACCATTATGCTTGAGTTGCAATGGCGCTGCTGACTCTATGGTTCAAGGCTGAGGAGATGACTGCAGAGGGACTTGTTGCTAAACGGTTAGGGAATCTTGCTAGTAATCAGAAGGTTGCGAGGTTTGAATCCTGGCCGTGCCAACATGATATTTTGTCCTTGGGCAAGGCACTTCACTCTACTTGCCTTGGGGGGAATGTCCCTGTAATTGCTGTATGTCGCTCTGGATAAGAGTGACTGTTAAATCACTAAATGTAAATGTCAAACGTTCTAGAATGTTCAAAGTCTTCTCTCGTTGTTTTAATTCTCATGCAGACTTTGAGGAAATCCCCATCATCGCAGCTCAGGATCTCAGCAACATCTTGAGACAAGGCTACCTGGAGAAGAAACGACGAGGTGGCCGCCATTTTGTAACCTAGTAACCTAGTAACCTAGTAACGTGTTGTTCAGTTGAATGAAAAGCTGCAGCAAGGTTCTGTCTTACATCCTATTCCTCATCTCAGATCACAGCTTCTTTGGCTCCGAGTGGCAGAAACGATGGTGTGTCCTCAACAACACGATATTCTACTACTACGGCAATGAGAAAGGTTTGTCTGTAGCCTTCCTATTGATATCCAGACCACCGTATCGGTCAAAGTCAGTTCACTAACGCCATCCCTTCACTTCAGACAAACAGCAGAAGGGATCGTTCTATATCAATGGCTACAGCGCAGAGCTAGTGGCTACCATGCGCAAAGACTCCAAGAAGAATTCCTGCTTTGAGCTAACTGCCCCAGGAAGACGCACCTTCCAGGTGGGTTACCCTGTCCAGAACCCTTTAAAAGCATCACAGGCACTGCCAGCATCACAGGCACTGCCAGCATCACAGGCACTGCCAGCATCACAGGCACTGCCAGCATCACAGGCACTGACAGCATCACAGGCACTGACAGCTTACAAGCCTCTCCCTGTGTGGGTGACGTGATATTATTCTGCTTCTATATTTCAGTTCACTGCCAGCAATCCTCGAGAGGCCAGGGAGTGGGTGGACCAGATCAATTTTGTCCTGAAAGGTAAGGCAGTGCGTTCCAGATACTTTCTGGTTTCCTGTTGGCGGAACTGTTCCCATATTTATTCTCCCTTTTCTGTCCTGCTGTGTCTTCGGGGCTCTCCAGGATGCAGTCAGAACTGCTTTGTTATGACAAAACGTATCCGTCCCTCGAACGGCCAATGAGATCGGTCCCAAACCTCCTCATTCGCAACGTCACCAATCGCCCGTGTCACGCGGCGTGCCACCCCCCCCCCCCCCACTTCTCCCCCTGCCCCTCCCCTCCTTCCCCCTCCAACCCTACCGATTTCCACCTTACGGGAAATTGATTGGTGGACGTTCTGGTTATCCTCTATCGGCATTGATTTCTGCCTGGCAGCTAGTGTATCACAGAGGACCTGATACCCTGTGTTGCAGTGCCCAGTCGCCAGCAATCAGACAGCTCCTCCGTCTGAGAGATCAGGGCTGCCGAAGAGGCTCTAAAATGGGCTCGGATCAGCACACTGATTTGCGGGAAGTAACAGACACCCAGTCGTTTGTTTCTTCCCACTTTACTACTGAACCCAAGAGGCAGGAGTCAAATACCGGTCCTTCCATATTGTCTTCGTATACATGTCTGTGTGAGATTTGTCTTTTTTTGGAAGCTGTAGATGTCTTAGTCGATCGCTTTCAGCCCTCAGCTGATCGTGTGCCTGTGTGCGTTACAGATCTGAGCTCGAACTTCATCCCCTTTGATGACGATGAAGTGGATGAGGAGGAAGAGGAGGAGGAGACTTACGATGATATCGAGGGGGTTACTGGCTCTCAGCCACGCCCACCCCCTACCCCGGCCATGGTCCAGGCCCAGCCTAGGCCCCCACCCATCAACAACAAGGAGGACTGGAAGGCCAAACACATGGGGCAGGAAGGGGAGGAGCAAGACGATGATGACATCTACGAGGTTCTTCCAGGTAAGCAGTGCTCTCTGCCTGTTTGTCTGTCTCTTTTCTGTGTCTCTCTTTCTCTCACCGTCTCTCTCTCTCTGTGCTTCTCTTCTCTCACACACACACACACACACACACACACACACACACACACACACACACACACACACACACACACACACTCTCACACCCTGGGGGTGGGGAGGTGGGGGGTTGGGGGGCGGCCCTGGTAACTCCATCACTATGACTGTAGCTCAGAGACGTGTGACTCATCACAAATCAAGACATCTTAATGAGAGAGTCAGAACTAGGTCGGCTCTTGAGGAGGGCCAGAGGATGGAGCGCGTCTCCCAGGCAGGTGGCCCGAGAGGGATCTCTCTCAGGGTCATCGTCCATCAGCCGATTAGTTCGAAAGGATGCATCAAGATTCTGTTTCAACGAGAGTGCATTGTCTCTGCCAATATCATTGGTAAAAGGGGCAAATCAGTCTTCAAACTGTCGTCCGGCCTTTCACAGCCATCTGGGGAAGGGGTACAAAGCGCCGACCCTGACCACAGATGGGGGATCAGATGACAGACTCTTTCTTTCACTTTCTCACATTATCACCTATCCATTACCTAGGCATACTTTGGCCAGTCTTACATAGACAACAATGAACAGTGAGTACGGTACAATGTGTTATCTAATAAATGCAGGGTCATTTTTGTGTCACATTGATATCGTAAATAACTGCAGTTATTTTTTTATTTATGTGCATACAAAATAAACACAAATTACAACATATATTTCAGAATGCTAAAAGGGAAATAAATGTATATACACCATGCATATATCATAATAAACTATGCATATATATATATATATATTCCCAATGTGTTGCTGACTGTTCCACAGTTTTGGAGAAAATAACCAACAAGCTTAGGCAGTGTGAGGTGATGGTAGTCTTGGCATCATCGCTACTGATGACTGATTTTACTGAGTGGAAAATTTAATCCCATTGATATAAAGACCATTAGCCCAAAACAAAAGCTTCACATTTGAATGATACTCTTTTCTACAGCACGATAGCACTGAACAAATGTTTTTCAAGGATACTGTAAGAATTTCCCTGTTTTTATGAGGATCCTGTTCTTGCATAATGCATGACTTCTTACCATACATATTCTTCTACCCAGGTCTAGTGAGAGACTGGATTTATAATTATTTGAAATGAGACTTGCATGATTTCTGTGTGTTTTTGTGTGTGCTTGAGTGCGTGTGTGTATTGAGATGAGTGTTCATCCAAGTGTGTGAGTAAAGTGTGTGTCTATACAGTGTGTGTGTGTGTTTATACAGTGTGTGTGTGTGTGGACACATCTTTTTCCCATGCTCTTACTGGAAGCAGGTTGGTCTGGAGGGTGGATAGGGTTGCTGGGTGGTGGCATTGCTGTCAGCCTGAGGATGGATGTAGGCGATGTGGAGCGGCCATATCACTGTCACCTCTCAGCCCAGCATGATGCCACGCCCAGCAATCAAAGTCACATTTACCTCTACATGCCTAAGCAGGTTTAGGGATTTGTTTTACTGAGTGAAAAACCATTCAGTCTGGATAGTTTAGAAGTCTGAGGAAAGTATTGGGTGGGTTTCAAGTGTTACATTAGCCATGCATTAAATGTAATCATATTTATGTGGTTTCGTGTGAAAACGTTTCGAATATTGCATTTGTTTATTCTGCTTTGCAGAAGATGAATTTCCAGAGTCTGTTGAAGATGAGAAGAAATCAGGTTTGAGCACCCATTTCTTCACGTGTGTCATATTTGTGTTTCTTAGTCCTCAAAATAATTTTGGTTTGCCGTTTGTGTCTATTTAAGAAAGATGACTATGACAGGAACATATGAAAACTATGAATCTGTGTTTTGTGAGGTGGCAGGTGTGTGCAATCTAAGAAGAATTGCTGTCATCAAACCCCATTAAAGATGATGGTTTCCTTCTTCTTCTTTAGAATTGTTCTCGGAATATGCTAATTACTACCAGGGCTTGTGGGACTGTGAGGCGGAACAGCCTGATGAGCTGTCCTTCGAGAGAGGAGACCTCATATACATCATCAGTAAGGTGAGATTCCACAGCACCAACACTACCATCACCACCAACAACATCCCCACCACCATCACCACCAACAACATCCCCACTACCATCACCACCAACAACATCCCCACCACTATCACCACCAACAACATCCCCACCACCATCACCCCCAACAACATCCCCACCACCATCACCACCAACAACATCCCCACCACCATCACCACCAACAACATCCCCACCACCATCACCACCAACAACATCCCCACCACCATCACCACCAACAACATCCCCACCACCATCACCACCAACAACATCCCCACCACCATCACCACCAACAACATCCCCACCACTATCACCACCAACAACATCCCCACCACCATCACCACCAACAACATCCCCACCACCATCACCCCCAACAACATCCCCACCACCATCACCCCCAACAACATCCCCACCACTATCACCACCATCAGCACCAACAACATCACCACCGCCATCACCACTATCACCACCACCAATATCACCACCATCAACAACACAGATTTAGTCACTGTACTCCTTCATCTACATTATAAGAACACTGATTCTCAACAATGCATTGAATTCTCCTTCCATCCCCTCCACTGTGAAGCAGTGAAACAGCTGCCCTAACTGAGGTCTGTTGTTTGGTGGCTCTGTGGTGACGGAGACATCAGCAGCTCAGTAATGGAGCTGTTCGTTACAGAGCATGTATCATTGGAGTTAATTGAGGAAGCAGTCAAGCAGAAAGTCTCTTTGTGTTGAACATAAACGGCAGGTGAAACATCCTGCATCTCAGCTCTTTTCCTCTCAATCCACTTCCCCTGTGTTTTACGACTGTCGCGCAGTAACATGTCAAGCATCTACTTGTTAAAAGCACCCTACTGGAAATCAATGTGCTGTAATTTAGATACAGCTACAGTCTTTTCAGCGCCTTGTCCACAGATTGATGCTATTGGTGTTTTTTTATTTTATTGTTCTGTGTACATTCTACCCAGTTTATATTGAGAGGCTATGCGGATATAATCAAATGATTCAATTATTTTATTACTTCCTCGTATCGTATGCAGGTGTACTGCAGTCTTCCTGGATGACTTCTGGAGCAAAGCTGCTCCGCATGGTCGAGTAAACGAGCTCTCTTCCACCTGGGCATGTGTGCTTGTTGATCAAGGCCCCTTTTACTTTCTCATAAGAAGGATAGCACAGCCGCCACACTCTTGAACACAGATGAATGGATCGTAACGTTATCAGCAAGTTCACCCCAAGCAACCTCTACTTTGTTTGAGAGATCTAGGGTAGTGTTTCTCTGCTAGGTTGCCTCTTTCTCGTGCCTCTCAAAGTGCAGAGCACAGCACCGGGCTGCGTCTCTCTCGCTGTACTCCTTTACGGCCTCGATGACGGACATTATTCTTGTTTTGTCTTGCTGGATACTGTCAGGCGCGACACCCTTGATAGACTGCGACTGGACATTTTAACAAGCCCTTAATGGGTTCAGCGTGAGGGTGTAAATGATGTGACGGTGCTTCTCTGTCAGTCTAACATCAAGTGTTTTAGCCATGACACATGTTCACTGGTGTTCTGTTCCTCTCATGAATGACATGATTAGGATTATTCAGAGTAAGTGAATGTTTAGTACAACAAGTCTTTAGGGAAGGGATCCCTCCAGCCGTCGTGTGTGTGTGTGTGTCTGCGTACGTGTGTCTCTGTGTGTGTGTGTATGCTTAGTCAGTGCCGCCACCGGCTATTGCGTTTTACGGGGGGGATCCCGGGGAACCCTGACCTCCGCCGATGAAATACAGGCCCTTGGATGAGACGCCTGTCTCGAACTGGGGAACATAAAATGGTTGCAATAAAACTAAGGCTCATAAATTCTCCCGTAAGAAAGAAAAAAGAGAGACTGGTTGTATGTTCTAGATGTCAACACTGACCATAATTACAAGGTAATAAGGACACGGTCTAAGTGCTAAATCAATGGCGCTAACAAAGTGTTATTTTTAAGCTGCGATTTGATTGACTGCCAATGTCTCAGAATGGGATAGCCACAGGCTTGGTGTCGTATGGCTGTGAACTGAGTAGAACATGCCGATTATATAAAAGGCTACCATCCATCATTATTGATCTCTTTGCTTACTGTAAAGAGAGGGCTTTTTACAGTATTTGTTTAGTTTTTTAAAGGATGTCGTTTTTTTTGCGTGTGTGTATGTGCATTTTTGTGTGTGTTCATGTGGAAACGAGAGTTAGATGTCTATGTGTTTTAGTGTGTTATACACTGTGTGTGTGTGTGTGTGTGTGTAAGAGTACATTTATATAATTCGGAAAGTATATATAAAGTAAACATCATCTGCATTCTATTAGTTCTCCTGAATTAATCTTACTGAATCTGACAGAGTGGTACCAGTCCTCCTCTACATTATATAACTGATACCAAGCAAAAACAAACCAATATCCCTGTTTTTCTAGATGGTTCTCTTTTTTTCTGCATTCTTAAAGCAAAGCTTTTTTAACGCAGTTGATTTACTTCCCGGGTTACTGTCTACTTATTAGAAGCAGCCACACTAGGTTACATATCATTAATTATTTTCTCAATAAATCATTCCATAAATCATATATTTCTAATCATATTGTATATTTTTGCGCTCTAAATATCACCGTGACTAGCTTTGGAAATGATTATACATTAGACGTGTAAAGTTCATATCCTGTCAGATGTCTGAGTTCACCTAATGATTCCTCAGTTTCCCAAACATCTGCAGTGTGTCCCTCTCTATTCTACGGTGTTGTCCAGCATTCCCTGGGTCTAATTTATGTCCCCGGAATCAAAAGACAGGTCAGCTGCCACATTCCTCCGTTCCCAGAGGCACTCATGTATAACAGAGGGATGAAGTGGGGAGAGATTTACGATGTCCAACTCATCTAGGGTTCTTTAAACTCGAGCAACAACGCTATCTCTCCTCTCCTCTCAATCTCTCTATTCCTCTGTTTTCCAACCTGGACTGATGTCTGAGAGTGTCAACCCATCCTGAGTCTGACCTAGGAAGCACAACTTCAGACAGTGCTGTTTAGTTCAGGCAGAATCAGCGGCTCGTACATTATATTTTCACATTTTCATGTAAAAGCCTTGTTTTATTTCGTTTAAGAAAGACATTTAAACATTATTTTGTTCCAGTAAGATTCGCAATGAAGCAAAAAGCAATGAAACCCTTGAGGACCTGTAAACTTTTAAATATTTTTCATTAATTCTCAGCAAACACCCCCTAGTGTACGATTGTTATTATATATTTGTAATATTTGTATTCGAAGATATATAATAATTTTGTGTAAAAAAAATTATATTTAAAAAAAGGATCAGCGGCTCCCTAACGTTGACAAGAACATGGACACCACTGCCACCTAGTGGCCACCGCTGGTGTTTTCCCTCCCAGATTGAGTGATACTGGGAATGTTTCATCGGTGACAGGACGCACACGCCAAGGCTGATTTACACTATGTTTCACCCTAGATCAACATGCTCTTTGCGTTACCTAGATTAAAAGGATTTACAGTATATCATATATTTTCTAGTAGGCCAAATCAATCACATTTTATTACTTTGAAAACTATTTGAAAGCAGAATTGATCATGTGTTTGGAAATCAAAACACGCACCATTGTTAAAAAAACCTAAATAATTGAATTCAAACTCAGCCCCTCGTTTTCCATTGGGTCACATCCCAGAACAAGACAGGAACCAGGACAACCTCATTTGGCCCACTGCCCGAAGGTCACGCCAACAGAATGTGGCCAAAGAAAAGGGAAAGGGGAGAAAAAAAACAATCAGATGGGAAAAGTCAAGCCAGAAAGACAAAGAGGGTTCCCTTTATCCCTTTGTGTGAACTCTATCCCCCCTCCCTTTTTGCTCTTTCTCCTTTTCTCCGTCACACACCCCTTTAAAGACCCTGGCTGCCTTTGTGGCCATAGACACCAAGACGCTATAGACAGGCAAGACATCCTATTTACCACCCAAAGTAGCAGGGGGTGAGTCTGGGGTATGGGGTCATCCAGAAGGCAGCGGTCATCCGTCGGTCAACTACAGTAGGTCATTATTCAGCTCAAGCCAATAGCCCAGATCCGTCCCAGAGTCAACCCTAATCCATTCTGCTTAATTTTTATAAATGAGGGGCGTCGTAAACAGCTATCATTACAGACACTCAGCGGCATACACAAATCCACTTTAAATTGCTATTACGTTAAAGAGCCATCCTTAATCCCAAGCGAGCATTAGAAAGAAGCGAGTTGAATTTTTAAAATCGTATTTGCTCGTCTGTTTGAGGGCCTCTCAAGGCGGTCATCTTCCCACTTTGAGGCCCTGGTCTTGATTAGATTAAAAGATTGCGTAGGAAACATAGTGGATAAAACACAAACAGTGTATGTTATTTTAATTAGACCTATTCTGCTCAACAATTTCAATTGCGGCTTAAAAGCTCCATTGCTAGGAAGATTTTTATTTATTTATGGTTTATCGTGTTATCACGGCAACATAACCTCAATGTTTTTCAGTCGACGTGTGTTATTGCTGTGTTTCTCAGTCCCCTCAGGAATACCTGTGTGATCAAGATTCTGGAAGTAGAACCAGGGTTAAACCAATCAGGTCGCCAGCCTGTAGAGGAGGCTATGTTTCTTTGTTAGTGTGAGTGGTGGAGGGGGAGCTGCAACGCTGCAGTGTGTGTCTGATGACTGCGTGTGTGTAGGAGTGGGGTGGGGGGGTGGGGGGGGGGGGAGCGGTGGAGCGGCCGATAAGAAGAAAGAGTGCAGGGGGTGGGGAGGGGTTGGAGGGGTGGGGGTGTGGCGGAGGGAAGGGGTGGGAGGGGGGAGGGAGAGATTGTAACACCCAGGCGGAGGGTTCAGCGGCAGGGCAATGAGAGACTTCCTGTGCTCCATCACGCCCAAGGCCTGCCTCAGTCAGCTGGTGGCCCGGGGAAGATGCCTCATGTGTCAGGCTTATTAGCACTCCTGGTCTGGATGCATTTCTGGATGTGTCTGCGTGTGTTGGCTGACCGTACAAAAGGGGTGTACTTAGAGAGAAAGAGCACAAGCAAAGTGGGACCTTTGTCCTGGCATGGGACACAGTGCAGCTCTACACCTGTACCTGTCCTCTGCAGGAGCCTATCCAGCCGCCTACCATCTCTCTCTTCAGGCATCGTTAGTTGTCAGTCTGTCCTCCGGTCCAACATGAGCGATGTGCCCATCAGGATGACACCATTAGCCAGCCCCCTGAGTGGTAAATAAACGATGGTGCCGGTACACTGCAGGTGTTGTCATGGCAACTCGCTCCTGCCTGCTCTCCCCGGTGCCAGCCCCGCCCACACCCCCTCGGCGGAGGAGTCACGGGGAGGTCAACGAGTCGGAGCGCCGCCACAACACGGCGCTGTCCCCCCCACCGCGCTGCCTCACTCTCTGTTCTGCGTGCGGAGTGGCCCAGCTGCACACATGCCACACCCAGCGCCCCCAACCTCAGTATCCAGGGTACCCTGAGTCTAGCAGGGAGGTTTGTGTGTGTGTGTGTGTGTGTGTGTGTGGAGGGGGTGGGGGGGGTGGCCATTTGTTTACTTTAAAAACCAGTTCATCTTTCGCTTAATTACTAATAGTTTTATTGCAGGGTTTTTTCTTAATTTTACCATTCTAGATAAATTTATATTGTTATATATTATACAGCTGTCTAACTGGCACATGTACAGTACCTGAACATACGTATTAAAAGGACACGTGTTGTTTGAATACCTTCTGCCTCTACAGCAACTCCGCTTACAGCAGGTGTACTCTGGATGAACCCCCATTAAGAAGGGAAAAGATGGACTCTGCACGCTTGACAGGTCGCCTCTTCCATTCGCGTCCCCCATGATGTAGCAGTTGTATTAAAATGGCGACTCGGATAATCAGGAAGACCTTTCTCAACGAGAACTTGAGGCTCCCCACACAGATGGGCTATTTAGATAAATAAAACTTTCTGTCACTTAGGCTGGAGGAATTTTGTACCAATCCCCCCCCCCCTCCCCACCCAAGGGTGAGAAAGCGTTTGCACTCCCTCTCTTTGACACAGCCCTTCTCCATCTGTTTCTCGCTTCCTCTGCTCGCGTCTTTAGATGAATACTAGAACCGTATCTTGGTTACAGAGCTGCTTTGTTCTGTCTTCAGCTCAAGGTGCAAGCGAGGGAACGTTTCCCCATTTCAGCTTCCCACCTGCATGCGGTGATTGCGGCCGTACATTCAGGGTCCGTTCGGTCCGCAGAGCTCTCTCTGTGTGTTGGGTTGAAAGAGGGCATGGTGATGTCGTCTGTTTTACAGTCCTGGATGGATTATCTGCTTATCATGGCTAACTATACGTGCTCTGAGAACACTTCAGACGTGGGCCATCGCTCTAATCGGCCCATTCATCCTCCCTGTCCAGTCACCCCTCATTAAGAGCAGGTCTGGTTCTCATTCCTCCGGCTGGAATGGTGTGTCAGAGGTCTGTATGAGAGGACGATCCACAGAGGACGGTCCATTCATCACCCACCCAGAAAGGCACAGGCAGCTGGGGAGGATATCTGCAAAACCAGCCAGTCGGCTCTGCTTTTGATCAGGCTCCACCACGTATGCCTTCTGCATTAAAGAACGCCTTTTTCAAGCTTTACGTTAACAACGTTTCTCCCAAAGTGAAATGGCCATACCTATGTGGCCTTCCTTTTTATAGAATAACTCGGTTTGTGTGTGTGTGTGTGTGTGTTTGTACCTTCCTCCAACGTCCTGGTACACAACCGGGAGATTGAACGTCCACATGCAGGTTCTCCATCAGCCTTTAGAACAGGGAAGAGATGAGTGGCCTGCTTGTTCACTTCATCAAGGTCTAAATGCATGTGGGCAGGTGCGTCTGTTCATCTGCTGCTTCCAGCCCTAACGCTCCCCCTGATCTTTGGCCAGATATCGACCCAGCTGGAGCCCAACTGTTCTGATCAAATTATCATGGCCGCTCCTCGTCTAAATCACAGAGGACGCGCAGCCTGCTCCAAACAAGGAGACAGGGTGTCCTTTGTCATTAGGGGCACTGGGACTGAGCCAATGGCCACTGTGTCATTAACATACGTCAAAGTTGTGCTTGGACTCGGTCTTATGTATGGAAGAGACGATCGACAGGGGAAACATCTTTGTATTCTGGACATGTTGTACTCGTGTTTTTTTCAGGAGTACAACATCTATGGCTGGTGGGTGGGGGAGAAGAACGGAGTAGTTGGTATCGTCCCCAAAGACTTCCTCCTCCCAGCATACATCCTTTGAGGTTCTACAGGTACTAAACACCCTTGTATTACCACACTGGTATTTTAACTCCTATGGAGCCTTATAACCATGTAGTATTTCGGTGAACTAACTAGTTTGCTTGGCAGTTGTTAAGCAACACGCAAAACGGTTGACTGGCAGTTTGTGACACCTGCTGGTCAAAATGAGTACTGCATATTTATGATAATAAAATTTAAAAAGCCGAAATGATTTCTTGGTAAACTGACATGACATTTACTATGTACAAGGATATCGCAGCTATAGGCTATTGCAAATTTATTTCTAGATATAATACTCCAAAAAAAATAGCAGTATGGTAGTTTTTTTGTCTTTCTTTTCAGAGGTTCTGTTACGAAGATACCAGCACGAGTTCCATCTGAACAACTAGACATGATAAACTGCAGATGTGTTGGAGTCCAGTTTACAGTTTCGGTAAATGTGTAAGTTGTAACTAATGTACAGTTTACTAAGAGGACAACATGCCTGTACAACCACCTGTTGTCATTTTTCATATTAACCACAAGGTGTCACTGTCCTATTTGTAATTTTTGTTAATCGTTATATGTTTGCCAGTCTACAAATAAATAATAGACTGAATGTGTATAATTGCAGTGTATTCAGAGTAGAGACAGGAATTACAAGTCTAATGCGTTGTAAACCTCTTTTATTTCAAACAAGTCGATTGGTATATCAATGTAACATACTGTCTTTTTAGGATTTCTGTTGGGACAAATCTCTTTGCACATGAACATAACTGACATTACAATGAAATGGAAAAAAAAAAATTTTTGTTTTCATGCACGTCAATTCAAACTGCATACAAAGATGGTGATGGGTCGAAATGCAGAACTGAGTTTTAGAACTGCTTTGGAGAAGTAAACACAGGAACCAGAGAAGCAGATGTATGACCAAGCTGGGGGTCATCCGAGGTCAAGTCTGTAACCTGTTACCGTCACTATGGTAACATCAGGGGAACCTGCACACCTGTGTTACCTTTAGTAGTTCCAACGCACACGTTCATATCGTAAGGGACACACCACAGAGAACCAGACTTACGGAAAAGCCCTACAAGAATCAGCATTAAAGTGATACTTATGCAAAAAATAAAATTTCAAATTCTATGCGGTAAAATGACAAATTAAAAAGACTCGGGTCCCTTTCAAAATCAATAAATAAAAATATAATAAACCATCAGCAGTGTAGCTAAATGTGACTTACAACCAACGCTAAATAAGCTTACAAACACAGAGATGTTTGTGTTCCTCGGTGTGCTTATGAAGATACTAAAAACCCAAACGTCCATAGCTGGGATGACTGATATGGCTATTAAACCAATATATGTCAACCTCCACAAATAGTTAGTATCTACGCCACATGTTGCTTAACAGGTCACTGGCATGCCGTCAACATGATGGAAACCAAAGAGTCCTTAAACACTTCATTTATGACAAAACTAAGAAGCTAAACCAGCCAATCAAACGTATTTGGTGCAAACGCCCCATTGTGACTCAAAATACGAGCAGAACAGCTGTAGAACTTCAGTACGGAAATCCACAAACACGGTACTCAACCGTGCTCCGGGTTCCTAGATGCTAACGTCAAACTTTAAGCACTTTCCCTCCAAGTGATTGGACAGGATATTGGTTACATGTTGAGGCACAACAACCTGTAGTGTTGAACTGACTCGCTTCCTTCATTCTAGTAGACCAGGGAATGATAGGCGACCTCTGAAACCAGACGCCTGGACAGCTAGAGGTTGTCATTCCAGCCCTAATCCAGTATATCATGTCCTGATATTTACCTTGCTGTGAAGCACCATGTTTGTTACAATTGTGGTTGAATTGAAAACCTAAAAGGGATGTAGCTCTTCAGTCGAACAAGGCCTGTTTTAAAAACAGCCAAACCTCTGTAAAGTAGCCCTGCCCAACGCTGCACAGCTGTGACGGTTCAAGAGCTTTTGGTAAGACCTGGGAAAACAGACCGCTGAAAGGCTGAGGGCATCTCTGGCAGGGATGTGGCTCTGTCCACTGTTCAGTCTGAGTGTGTCTGCAGAGATAACTCAAGCTCTTTGTCCTGGTTCACAGTCAAGTTAGCATCAGCAGCAGGCTCATATACCTCCCTCTCCTGACTTTTCAAAGTCACTTCACTATCTGGCTCCGTAGTCAACAGAATGACCTCGTCTGTGGAACTCTCATAAGATGCCTCCAAGTGGTCGTTCTCCTGGACTTCTAAGGTGTGCGTCTCCTCCGCAACCTCCACCTCCACCGACGGTAACAGCTCCAGGGTTCGAGGTGGATAACTGCTGGTCAGATAGGAGATTTCTTCCTCCTCTCTAGCCTTGACACACTCTTCCTGAACGCTGTCAGCTTCGTCGTAGCTGTCCTGCCGCGAGGGGTCGTCAGCAGCGTCCGTGTTCCGAAGCGGCGCGTCCGAGCCGTCAACCTCACGTCCGCTTTCCTGGAACCCGTTGGTCACAAGGCTCAGCTCCGCGTGATCGGCGTCTCCAATCGGCATGTCCCCAACACTGCTACCCTCAGATGACGTCTCTCTTCGACTCTGCCTATCGAGGTCCTCATGAAGGTCTCGCTCTTCATCGCTGCCAGCATCATCATCATCATCATGTACCTCTATAGTGTTCTTGTCCTGGGTGGCCTCCGGACCATTCTGGGCCTCGTAGGCCGTCTCCGCGCGGTCGTCTTCCTCTTGACGGTTCTCTGCGTGGGAATTCGTCTGGTGAAGGTGCTCCTCGTTGTTGTGTGGTTGCCTGGGTTCGTTGGCGTCTTCTCCTGAGCTGGTCTCCTGGAGTGTGTCGTCTCCCTGAGTCAGCTTCGCGTGTCTGGCTTGTTCTTCGAGAGTCTCCCCTGGACATTCCAGCTCACAGGTACTGTGGGTGTGTGGAACTCTCTCTTCGGAGGGTTCTCTCCGAAACACTTTCTCCACAATCACAAGACACTCCTCCTCCACACCTTCCAAACAATGCACTTCTACGGATGTTTGCCCTTGCCAGTCCCCGACAGAGGTGGCCTCCCCGGGGCCGTGGATCTCCAGGCAGTTGCCCTCCTGGAGGGGGATTAAGGAAGGTGAGGTGCACTGTAACTCCACAGAGTCACGGAGCGTCGCGCTGGGTAAGGTAGGCAGATGAGGAGCAGGACTGTGGAATAGGACAGAGACAACAATGAAAATACACTGATAAGAAATCGTTTTGATTTAACTCCAGTTTTTTAATTGTCCCAAATGTTTACAAGGCCCTCCGACTCTACGTATATTTAGCGTTTTGGGTTACAGAAAAGTGCATTATAAATCAAATGTATTATTATTATGTGCTATATGTAGGCATATATAAGTGTCAGGTCATTTGTCTATTGGATCTATTGTTACCTCTCCATGGACTCGTAAGGTACAGGGGTCGGAGTCCTCTCTGGGACCACATCCTCCTCCTGGGCCCAGCCTTGATTGGACGATGCATAAGTGAGGATGGCATCGGTCACAGTGAAGGGGGTGTGGCCCTGCACACAGTCCTGAATGTGGCCTATAGGCAGCTGGGTCTGCAGAAACAGGTGAAGCTGGCTGTCTGACAGGCACACGGTCATGTGCAACACTCTGCCAATAAAACACACACACACACAATCAGTCTGTATTATATTGTGCTGCCGCTCTTTCCGGAAAGATTCATTACACAAGTTGGGCACATGGTTTTGATCAACCTCAATGGTCTGAGGTGTAGTGGTAAGACTCTGCCCAAACACACACACTTTGCCGTTGACTTTAAACTATAAACTAACTTGTCCAGGAAGGACTGCAAGCCTTTTCTCCTCCTCTCCAAGAAGTCCTCATTTATGAAGGAGAAATAGGATTTTCTTGGTAGGTCTGGGACCTGCCTGTGAGACAGAAAGGGGACAAAGAATCAAATTCCGTATCACTACATATTATTATTGTTCTGATATGATATTCATGTTATTATTATACTGGAAATGCTGTTTTGAATTGAGCTTGACAGTTAGGAATACACTAAGACTTACACCAGGCCACAGTTCTTCTGCAGCTTTTTTTTGAGCCAGACAAACTCGCTGTAACGCCTGCGCACGCAAGACGTCTTGGCGGTGAAGGCCTTGCTGTTGGTCTGTGAGGGAAGAGAGGGGGTGGGGGGGAGCATGCCATTACGAGATGACGCTGCATCTGGATTCAGACAGAAACACCCGCTAACACATCAGCTTAAGCCTGCTGCGAGGATGCACTGCAAAACAGACGCATTTAAGGATGCCATTCATGTTTTTCCTCTCAATAGGATGTGATCGTTTAAAAGCCAGTGTGAGCAGAGAGCACGATTGTGCTGACTCATTTCCAACTCCCCCCCCCTGCTTACGCTAACTAATGTCATGCTTGGTTAAGATCACCAAGACAACCTGAATGACCACTATTCAGGGTTTTACTCTGTGGTTTCATGATGGGTGACAACATAACCGGCCACACCTTGCTTCTAAAATGCCACGTGGAGCAATAATCAGTTTCCCAGTAATACAATTCACTTCCAGACAGGCTGATAAAGTCAAATCAATACATATAATGTTATCCGCTAGTGCACAGTTATAACAACTCTTAACTAATCTTTCTTTTTTGAAAGGAAGTAGTAACTCAAATTGATTTTGGACGTGTTTGTTCAGACAAATATACCAGTGCAATGACACAGACGCAGGCACCACATATGCCCGAACAACAACAGTCACAAGACAGTTACGGATTTCCAGATAAAGACGCATAAACAGCAACCTTCTAACCTTTGTGTCAACACAGTATTTCAAACCATAAGTTTGCTGACTCAACACAACCTACACCCACAAAAACTGAAAACTTATGACACATGACAACTGCGTGACACCATTAGTCACAACGGCAAGATTAGGTTGGTGTGTTGTGTAGGCTGAAAGGAAGAAACCCTTAATGCATCCATAAACATATTGTTGTTGTTGTTATTATTATTGAGCCAACGGACTCCTTCTCCAGCAGATCACAATAAAAGGTTGAATACTCACATGGAGGAATATCTTGAAGTCCACATATGAATTCCAAGAGCCTTGATTCTGAACTCGAGGGTCCTGGACCCGCACTGCGATAAACTCCTGCCAACCAAAAGAGAAACTATTAGAAGCCAGGAGGTTAAGCCACACTAAGTAATGAAATTACTTCTGGCTTTGGCCATTTCCCCTCTAACATTGTTACTTTCGTTGGTAGATTTGCTGTTCATACTCTCTCTATATTACTATAATATCACAGCTGACACCTTGTGCCAACTTTAAGTATCTTGATAATTGGTTTGGCTGATATTTATTTATGTATTGGAATAAACATATATTTGAGGAAGGGAACTCACATCTTCTTCGTAACTCCTAATCATCCTATCATTTCCAGCGTTGCACAGGACACATCTAAAATTGGAAGAGAAGAAAAAAAGTTAAAGATGTTAAATGTAGGTTCTGGTCCACTGAGAAGATATTCTCTTGAACATAAATGTAAAGGCACTCCCATTAGTATTTCCCTCTATTCGCTATGAGTTTCAAGGCAAAAGTGCTAACGTACAGTAGCCAATATCTTTCTCATATGTGTATTCTATGCATGTTTGACCTGTTTCTGTTGATAATCTTTTAACATGAAAAGAAAACACCGAAGTTTACTGTTCTGGGTGAAAATGGGGCTGATCAACTACTAGACTCTTACCTCCTCCAGGATAAAACCTCTAGTAACAAAGTTCAAATCGCTCCATAATTTCCCATGGATTAGCCAGCCTAGCAAATACACTAAACTGGTTCTGACATAACTAAGACTGTCCTTTTGGCTTTGATCTCAGAAATCCTAAATGTGTTTCCATCTTAAAACTGTGGTACAAAAAATGACTTGTCTATCACCAAACTGCTGTCTAGAACTTCATTTCTAACATGATAGCTAGTCTAGCTATCTAGCTAGCTTATACTTGCTAGTATTACTTACTTTAAAAACAGTATTTTCTGATTATCCAAGAACAGTGACGATTAGATCAATAGATTTTCTGAACTATTTTCGTTTTTCGAATGAAATGTTCAGATCCAGAAATGACGTCATCATGTCGCTGCTCACAACAATACTTCTTCACGTGATTTGCACTACTAAAGGTCTTGTACACCCTGACGCAATTTCCGTTTTCTGATGCGGGGACTGGTGCGATAAGTCTTGTACACTTATAATTTTGTTTTTATACAGTCCTTGAATTTACATAGAAAACAAATAAATTGGGGTAATGTGTCATAACTTTAATTTAAGTAAGTGAAATTTACGAAACAAAAAAACAAAACAAATTAAGGTTGTAAAAAAAAAGTTGTACACAATGACGTATTTTCCTTTTTCGTTTCTTCCTTTTTTTCCTGGAGAGTGGACTTTACCATCATAAGCTTCTTATCATGCCCAGGCAGCATGAGTAGCCTCGTCATTTAGTTTCTCATTACCAGTAATGCAAAAATGCTGTGAAAACAGACTAGACTAGACTAAAGGAAAAAACCCCGCCAATTTAATCGTTTTAGTTGAAAACCATAGACATTAATGTCTATATTGAAAACTCATTCACATCCTCTGGTGGGTGGAGCTATGAAATAACAGCATTTAATATATTTGTCGGAGTGCTTTCTAAAACTTAAGTATACCTATCCAAATGCGGTAATACATGTCGTTTTCTATAAGAAATCATTTTAAAAACATTTGTTATAGAAGCCTTGTTCAGAAATCAGAAACGACCCTGTACACCGCGGTGCAGCCCTGCGTATGAAACATGTAGTAGGGGGCGTGTCATCCACATTTGACCAGTTTTTCTGCACGTTTACGTTTGATTTAATAAGGGTACAGCGATTCAAATCGAGGTTATTCTACACAGGAATTTGGTCACAATCATTCATTTGTACAATTGTACTTTAGTAGGCTCGAAGAAAACGTTAGGTTGAGGTGAGTTCCGTCCTTGCATGGTCTTATGGACATGTGTTGCAGAAGAAAAAGCTGTAACAGGGTAGCTAGCTAGCGGAGCTAACGGTAGCTAGCCAGCCCCCCCAAAAAGAGACGATTTTCAAAAATCAACAATAAAAAATGGGAGATCAAACCGATTTTTTAAACCCTAAAAGTGTTCATCAATATATCTGTGTCTGGAAAAGGAATTACATCAGCAAATGAATAATCTCTCGTATTTATCCGTATATTTCTGCCCTCCTGATCGGTGCAGCTTTTGTTAGTAGAAACCAACATGGAGGATTGGAGCATCAGAATACTTGGTTGTCGTTACTAACTACAGCAAGTAACAATTAAGCCCCCTGGTGTGAACCCAGTTAAGATCATTGAATTAAGTATACATTTCAAATGCTGCTTCGTCATGTGAGCATCACACGTTACTCGGTTCTCACCGTCCAGATGTTGCACATCATCAAGCTGTGCAGCATCGTAGCTCTCCTCAGTACGGTAACTTACGTTTACATTCAATTAGCAGACGCTCTTATCCAGAGCGACTAATATAAAGTACAGAGACATTCCTTCATAGGCAAGTAGGGTGATGTGCCTTGCCCCAAGTACACAACGTCATTTGGACAGCCGGGAATCGAACCGTCAACCTTCTGATAACCAGCCCGATTTCCTAACCGCTCAGCCACCAGACTCCCTGTAGCTATGCATCACAATTCAACAAACACCTTAATTGGCCAATGAGTAAATCGTAAAGCTATACAGTGAAAAAAGTCCTAACACTTGTTCTACATGATGTAAATCTTGTATGTTTTTTATTAGGGGATTGTTATGTGTATTGATGATCATCTTTTAGTTTGACTTCACCTAATGAGGGCGGCCTGTGGGCACTAACATTGCAGGGAACCCTCCGTGATTCCCAAACCATGAATTCTGTTCTTTCTCCTGTTTCTCCATCACACCCAACTCTTGATGGTGACCAGGAACCTGCTGGTCCTTAAGTCTACCCGATGAGTATGAGCCAGACTCCAGAACCCTCTAAGGATTCTCCCCCTGTCACGGAAGGTTCATAGTTTTTTTTAAATACTTACTAGTTATACGTTGACTTAAGGGAGCACATGCTTTTCAAGCTGATTTGCTCTGTAACAAAACTGCAGTAGTTCTGGGGTATTGTTTAGGTTACTGCTGGTTAAGGTCCACCCCAAATGTGTTTCAACAAATTCAAATCTTGGATAGAAAACGTTAGCAGTGGTGATGCTGTCTTGAACTGCACCCCCTGCAGGTTAAATGAGAAGTTAGCACTTGAACTGTCAGTGTCACGGTCACCAGACAGGGCGTCCTCAGTGTTGGTGATTGGCTGCTCGTTTTCTCCCTGCACCCGCAGCCCCGACTCAGTCGGAGGTGACAATGACATCGGAGGAGACCGTGGATAAAAAGGCCGACAATGCAGTTGAGGAAGAGGAGGAGGAGGAAGAGTACGTGGTGGAGAAGGTCTTGAACCGGCGGGTGGTAAAAGGGAGGGTGGACTACCTCCTCAAGTGGAAAGGCTTTTCAGAGTGAGTTCACGTGACGATGGCATGTCAGAATGGCTCTTGTCAGTGAGGGCTTAAGCTGAGTTAAAAGCTTGCTGGCAAGGGAAAAGGAAGTTACGGTGTTTGTGCTTCCATCTCCAGTGATGACAACACGTGGGAGCCGGAAGATAATTTGGATTGTCCAGACCTGATTGCAGAGTTTCTGCAGTCTCAGAAATCCGCCCAGGAGTCTTCGGGCAAGAGGAAGGCGACAGAATCCAGCGCAGACGGAGAGGAGGGCCGAGCGAAAAAGAAAAAGGAAGACGTAAGTCATTATGATCGTAGTGTTTACACAAAGGGAATCCCCATTTTCCCTCATTTCCTGTGTCCCAATTCACAACCTTTTCCCCTGAAGTGTGCACTTGTCTGTTAGTTTAGGATTGGGCAATCTATTTTCGAAAACGCCAGTTGATTTCAAGGCTTCATAAAGGGTAAAGGGGATCATGATTGTGATATCGGTAGGAGGTGGCACCAACTGGAGCTTGTAGGTTGCCATGTCTGGGTTGGATGTTTGTCCAGATCTTTAGTACGGTGCTACTGTCGTTTAATACCCCAATAGTGTCTTTGGCACCTCCAGGGGATGATGCAATTCTGGATTTGGATTCAGAGAGATGAGGATGACATCACACACACAAACACAAGCAAACACTTTCAACCGCCATTAGTCCAATGTCAGCCTGTCAGTAAAGTGCCCTTCCAAAGTGTGTGGATTCCTTCCAAAATTGCAAGTATTTCTGTCGAACAACTAAACCTCTGTCAATGTTTTTGTCGTTGCGGCATTCTGTCCCGAATAGAAAACGTCCGACGGTCGTCGACGCAGCCGCCGCTGGGTCTTAGTGAAAAAGGCGAACAATACCAGTGTGACGCCAAGGAAGGGAGGGAGAGCAGCTCCAAAACCCAAACCCAGAACTCCTACCAGAGCTGCAAAGCTTGGCAAGGGAGTGAGCAAAAAACCTGCTGTAAAGATGCAACATGCAGAACCCAACAGCAGCAAAAGCTGTTTTCTCTGCACCCGCAATAAAGGCAGGAAGGTGTCTCAGATGTGCTCCTCCTGTCAGAAAAATGTCTGCCCCCAGCATAGCGCAACAAAAATAGTGTGTTTCCACTGTCTGTAAGTTACATATTCTTGAGTTTACTATGTAACAATGATGATATTGTTGTTCTGTTTGACCTTCAAGTATGCTTTGAATTCTGTTTTGTAAACTTTGCATATGAAAAAAATAAAAATGGATTTGAATTTAGTGGTCTGATCAAAGCTTGTCTGTAAAAGCCTATTGGGTAAAGTTGCCATATCATTCCATTCATTTTTAGCGACATGAATTCCCTGCTCTACTGTTTAATTACTGGCACACTAGAAATCAGAGTTCAATGTTGCCTTGAATAAGTTATCTTGTAACGATGCTTTGACGTTGGCCACACCATTAAGTGGCTGCAATCGATGCTTCTCCCTATTAAAACCTTTTATTGCCCAATCCTAAACTATTATTTGAGTTGTAGGAATAGGATTGGTGAATGCAAATGCACCATCACCAATCCCAAATGTTTTGAAAATTGATCAAGCTAGAAAAATGGAAAAGTGCACATTTCAACCTAAAGAATGCAAATTGGATGCAAAAGAAATTATGCAGGGATTGACCAGAGATGAATCTTGTCTTCCAGCCAGAGAAACTAAGAGGCTTTGCTCGAGGTTTGGATCCAGAGAGGATTATTGGTGCCACAGACTCCACTGGGGAGCTCATGTTTCTCATGAAATGGTTGGTATATTCCTGTGTTACTGTGGCCTACAGAGGTCTTATCCAGTTCAATGTAAGTCAAAGGGACGTCACCGATAGTTCACCATAATTCGTGACGTTGGCATGGTGACATGAATGTACTAGTAGGTCATCGCACCATTCAAGGTTCTCCCCACATCACCTGTTCTTATAGGAAGAACTCTGATGAAGCAGACCTTGTGCCTGCAAAGGAGGCAAACGTCAAGTGTCCACAGGTGGTCATCTCTTTCTACGAGGAGCGGCTCACCTGGCACACGTACCCGACTGACGAGGAGAAAAAAGACGACAAGAACTAAGCAGTTGTTTGTAAATAGTGATGTGTTCGTGTTGCATACTTATGAGGTAGCATACTGGGCAGGGGGGAGGTGAGCTGGAGACAGGAACTGGGACAGAACAGACATCATTTTGACTCTTGGTCTCAAATCCCAAACACTGCATACTATTTTTATCTGGATATTATAAAATTTAGTATATGTGTACACTTTAGAGTGTGCTTGAGGTGACTCCACCCAAAGAAAAGCCTGATTCTGTGTTACATTTGTAATATTCCAGTGAAGGTTTATTTGGAAACTCCCCCAAACTACTTTGCAAACCACTTGATGAAGGGCCAAGCCTTTTCTGCTCTGTACTGTGGAGATGCTACCAGGGTTGACTTTACAACCACGACAGATGTGACACTTTATGTCTAACCGTGTTGTTTGGAAGCTGTTGCAAAGCACTGTTTTCATTAGCTCATTTTAAGATTTATAATAGTGGATACTTATGACGTTTCTTAAATCGTATACTTTTACTGTTCATTTGTTCTTTTTATCATTTGAAACCAGATGTTCATGAACAGGTCTTGCTTGTCTGTTTCTGGAAAATAAACCACTTTTTGTTACAACTGTTGTGACACTTTTTAAAACAAAAATGTACAATATAATAGTTGATCAATCAACACAGGTAGCTAGTGAATGCAGGCTACAATGAATAGAACCAATGATACGTGGTCACAGGTGAAAATAAAGACACTTTATTAATCCGTAAAAGAACAATCCCAGATTGCCAGCAAATATTCAAAAGAAAATAAAAGAAAATAGGTGGGAAGAGGACGGACGACGATGACCAAACTCCAGAAATGAAGACGAGAACACAAAATACAAACACAATGACATGAAAATATTTACAGAACAAACAATACATGAAACAAACAAAGTGCAGTAAGATGGTAGCTTGATAGTGGCTATTGCATCGACTTGAAATGCAAGTCAATATTTCCAATTGACCACTGGAAAACATGCCTGAATGTCATGTCAAATATTAAGCAGTTCAAATTAGAGGACTTGTTCAACTTAATGCCCTCATTTGTCTCATTCTTAAATTTGGAACAGGCAAAATTGGTGTAGCTCAGAAATAAGGAGTTATAACTACAAACAACATTGTTTCAAAAACTATCGTACTTGGCATTGTGGGCCTTGATGACAAGAACCATGAAAACAACGTAAATTAATGACACCCTCACGAATGTAGCAACAATTTCAATCTAGTTGCCCATTATTCTTTTATTTATTTTTTCATTTTTATTTGGAGCAGGCGCTGAAACACAATTGTTAACCCCAACAACAACACAAACACAGGCAACAGCACTTGTGACGTCCTGGAAACAGTACATTAACCCTTATTCTCCAAACTACAAATAAAAACAAGACGAGTGCTTGGGAAAACAAAGATGTAGAAAACAAGGCGTTCACTTCAAACATTCTACTTGTCAGATCACTCCGTTTGATTAAATGGATTTACTTTTGTTAACCACATAAAACGTATTACTGTTAACTTTAACAGCTAACAGCAAGGGTTTACAGTAGTAAAAAAAAAAATTAAAAAAAATCAACTGAATCTTGTCAATTGTGTTAGGTAGCTATCAATAGTGACAACTTTACCAAGTAACTCCTTCATAGACTAACACTGCAATTATTAGACTTCCAAAATCTTACTCCTAGTTAATGCTTACCATGGTCACAATTCAAGAAACCAAACCAAAGAGCTAAAGTTATGAGTTTGAATTGTAATTTGCATGTGGTACTTCAGCAAAACTTGGAATTCACACAGTACTAACTTGGAAAAAAAGATGACCTACCAGAGTTATGATGAGTTTCCCTTCGCCTACCATGCGATGCACAAAAACACGGCTGTTCCGAAAGCTATATTCGACGCAAAAACCTCCCAAATGGCTGATATGAAGCTAGACCAATAACCTACTTAAATAATGCAGATCAGGAGCACGGGTTGTAGACTTAACAGCTGCATTTTTAAACCTGCAGCAAAAGGAGAGTCAGAGAGACACAGCAGAATGCATACAGCCAAGCCTTAGAAGGACAAATTACAGTGCTATGTATAGGTTTACAGAAGCTGCTCCATTTCCTAATGCAAGTGTGTGCCTCCTGCCTCCAGGTCCACCCACTCTATACGCTTCATACTCTGCCATCATATGGACTCAAAAACATCCGGCCCAATAACTCTGTTTTTCCCTTCCACCTTCTCCTCCTTCTGGTGTCCTCTCTATGACAGATTCCATCTCTAAAGGGACCTCCAACTTAAAAGTGGTTGACATTGTCCTATTAAAAACGCACACACACGCCGGATGACTGCAGTGTCAAACCACCTAGACCGGTGTATAGAGTTTAAGGGAAGTGTACCATACAACTTGTGGTTAGTAGTGGTGTTAATGGTGTCTTAAGACAGGCTTTCTTGACATCGTTTGGTATTTCTACTCTCAAAACTTCCCAAATCCATTACGTAGGTTCTCTTCAATCAGGACCTTTCAGCTCCTCAGTAACTTCAACAATCATTCCAGAGTTTTGAAGGACAGGTTTGATCTATCAGTCCTGGGTCAGACTAATAATGATTTTCAAACACCACTTGATGCCAGTCCCTCATGACATAATCCTTTTCTTCTACACTGATTGTATGCCATTGGGTTCAGAGCAGGTTGTTTTTCAAATAGCTCTTCATAAGTGACCTCCTCCCTTTCAAATCGGTATACTTTGCTTTTTCCTCCACCTACACAAGAACAAAAAACATCAGTACTCAAGTGGAGAACCTCCACTTCAAAGTTGTTTCCGGAAAAAAACGCAGGAACCAAAGAAGGAAAGGGGGCGTAGAAACGAATGCAGGACCAGTCGTCAACAATACTATTATTCTGAACCCCAGAACCTGCTCAAAGTAAAAAGGACATTTCTTGCGTCTGCAGAAATCTTTCTTACTGATTTAGCAAAAAAAAGATCAGGCGGGGGCTGGCCTCTCACTTCTTTTTGTCCTTCTGTTTCTTCTCAGTCTTCCGTGTTTGCTCTGCGGCCATGCTGCGAGGCATGATCAGCACGCTCCCGTCGGCGCTGTACTGCAGGGAGTACTCGCTGGGAGGGTAAGGCCGGCCCTCCTCGTCCCGGAGTTGGGTGAACACCTCCTGGTACAGGCTTTGCACCTTCTGCTTCATCTGCCGGATGGACCGGATGAACTCCATCTTCTCCTTCAGCAGACGGGCCTTGTCGCGCCTCAGGTCGTGGACCCCCTGTTCCAGGTTGATGATGGTGTCCAGCTTTCGCTTGCGGCAGTTCTGCGCCGCCATCTTGTTCTTTCCGCGTCTGCGGATGTCTCGGATGAGGGCCAGTTGACCCTCGCTTAGGTGATGCTTCGCCAGAAGCTCGTTAAACTCCTCCACGGGCAAATTAATGATCTTTTCGTTGGAAAACGGAATCTTCATGGCTCGGGCTCTGCGTTCGTCACGACTCGATTGCTTGTCCAGAAAGTCCTGTGGGGGCTGAAGCTTGGATTGTTGCTGCTGCTGCTTGTTACGCCCCATTTTCTTAGCAGAAGGAATGGGTAGCTCTGGGTGCTCGGAGAACGATGAAGACAATGGCAGATTGTAAGTGTGATTGTGGTTGATGTTGTCGAGCTGAGGGAGACCATGGAACTGGGAGGGGTCCTGGTAACTCATGCGGCACAGTTTGCTGTATTCAGGTTGGTAGCCCCCAACAGCCCCTTCCTCGGTTTCAACGGTCGCTGCCTCAGAGTCAGTACTGTATCCCACTGCCCCTTCCTCTGAGAAGGTGGCAGAGGTGGAGGAAGAGGATGCTGCCGATGAACAGGAAGTCTCAGAGCTGCTGGGGGAAGCTGGGCTGTGGCTGGAGTCCAAGGAGAGACCAGAGTCAGAGTCAAGCTCGTCTTCCAGCTGAGAGGCCTGGGCCTGGCTAAAGCCTTCCTCCATGGCTAGGTCCAGAAGGCTGATCTCATCAAGCATAGACTCCTCCAGCAAGCTGGTGAAAGGATCAGGCAACGCTGGGGTGGAGGTGATGTTATTG
This sequence comes from Neosalanx taihuensis, assembly GCA_030340665.1. NCBI lineage: Eukaryota > Metazoa > Chordata > Actinopteri > Osmeriformes > Salangidae > Neosalanx > Neosalanx taihuensis. The sequence goes on along the minus strand of CM059303.1, from coordinate 11,620,945 downwards.
GTGCTGTTCAGAGGCGGTGGGAGAAAGAGTCCAGTTAGGTTTGTGGCTCCAAAGGTGGTGTTGACGTTGGAGAAGTTGCTGGAGGCCAGTCTGAGCATGGTGGGCTGTGAAGGGCTGGTGGTCTCCAGCTGTGGGTTAAAGAGGGTGGGGAAGTCCTGGCTGCAGCTAGGAAGGGAGGCCTGGTGAAGGCTGACATCTTGGTTGATGAGATTGGAACGAGAAGGTCCAAAGCTGGTGGTGGAGCTAGACTCGGTCACGGTGCTAGCATTACTAGCACTGCTTGTATTGGAAGTGTGGAGGGAGTTCTCCGAGTTGTTCACTTCCATTTCCTGAAAAGATGGGAATATAAGTGCCAGATCCAATTGTAACTGAGAAACCCTATGGAACCAGGGGACGGTTAGGTGAAGGTGCAGTACCTGTAGCTCCATTATGGCCATGATGTCTTGCCACTGTTGCTCCAGATCCAACTGGGGCTCAGGCTGGGGCAAAGGCAGGGGGAGAGGGAGCCCCTGAGATGTGGATGGAGCTTCCTCACTGGACACTGCCACAGGAGTCACAACTGGGGCAGGAAACTAATTAAACAGGACAGATATGAACCTTGAATTCAAGGCCATTCAAATGATTGACATTTTGCCAGAAAAGAGAGAGGGGAAGAAAAAAAAAGCAACGAGGGACATGCCTCTCCTTAACGCTAACGATATATTGTCAACTATTCACCTCAGACTCTTCTCCGAATGGGAAGGTGGCTTCTAGGAGCCTCAGGCATTCTTGCAGGGACAGTGAGGTCTGAGTGCCAAGGCCTGGGAGCTGGGGGAAGAAGACAGCCACAGTACGTTGGTCACCAGGCAACACTAATAAACATTCAAGATGGAACAAATCCATGTCACAATGTTTAGCCCGTTTGGTTGTGGCCAGTAGGACTACTTACCGGTTCAGGTATGCTCTCCCCGGTCTCTCCATCCACGGGCTGAGCATCTTGAAGGTTCACTCCGTTCCTCCAGCTCTCCTGGACCTCTGCCCCGTCCTCGTCCTCTGCAGGGCTGGGCTTGTCCTCCTCGCTCTCCTTCTGGCGGCTGCTGTAGTTGAACACTTCCCTCCCTGCCCCAAGATCAATGTCCTGTCGCCACAGGATGTCAATCAAATCAATGTCCTGTAGAAGCAGGAGACAACATGTCTCAAAGTGAAACACTCATCAATCATTATATGGCCTGGACAATGGCTTACTGTGTTCCACATAAAAGCTGTAGTCCTATGACCATCGGGTGAACAAATGCTTTAATTCAACATGTAATGATTTAATCACCCATATCCATCTTCATCAGCAATTAGAACTACACATGTCTGACTAAATCAAGCAGCCCACCTCAAACAGTGCCTTTTCACTCACACAGTATTCTACATCACTGAATCTAAATTCAAGTATTATTTTGAATGCAAGCACCGTGCCTGAACTTGCTTTTGTTTTAAATTAAGATATCTTGGGCTCCACGTACCTCTTTAGTGAGGTCATCGTTGTTGTCTCTGTTGCCCTGCTCCTGGCTGTCCTCAGGGGCAACAGCTCCTTGGCTGTCCGCTCCGCTGAGGTTGTAAGTAGATTCAGGCGCTCCGCCACCCCCTCTCATGGCCGGGCCTTCAGGGTTGTTGCTGTCCTCTAGGCTGGCCCCATTGTCTAGGGTGATGCTGGGGCTGGACTGGCTGGCAGCAGACACCACAGTCTCAGGGTCACGGTGCACCAGCCAGGTGCTCAGCTCAGTGCTGGGCACCGACAGACGATCCAGCGAGCGCACCTGGTTCAGCAGACGGCGGGTGGTAAAGAACTGGTCCAGGTCCACACTCTTGGGATGGATGCCATAGCCGTCCAGCGTGTTTCGGATGTTGTGGAACTGTGTCTGGGTGTAGGCTGAGCTGGGGCCCAGGATGATCTCTCTCAGTGGGGGCAGCTGATTGCTCAGGTAGGTATCCACGTCCACCCGCACCCCAATAAGACTCAGAAGGATGGTGAACTGAATCAGGCCCTCTGTGAAGTACTTTTTCAGGTAAAGCATTTCTTTACAAAGGAAAAAGTTGAAAGTAAAAAATAAAATAAAAAGGGGACTCGCTACAGCACAGCAATACTGAACACCCAATATAAACTATGATAAGAAAAAATTTAAAGGCATAAAAAAAAATTATATAGGAGGATGTGGGACAGATCTTTTCAAGTTTTCAAATTGCTAGGTGTTATCTAGTCTGGACCCGAATCCAATATCAATAAAAAAGCTATTCTGGTCCCCAGTCTTCCTTTTCAGTATGTCCTCCCATACCTAGAAGGATTAAGAAAGAATATCAATATTTCATTGGTCATTAAACTGCAACACAACTTAAAACAGATTATCAAAGGAATTGAAAAATAGTTAATTATACTTCATACAATTCAACATACATTTCCTAACAGATAATTTTACCACCAACCCTACTAATCTAGCAATCTAGGAAATAAGTAAACCTTTATTAAATCTGGTAAACTGTATATGTACTGTACCTTGCAAGGCAACTGACCTGAACATGGGCGTCAGTCACTAATGTAACGTTGTACCAAGTCCTATCTTAGGGAATTGGCCTTTATTCCTTCCTCTTAAGTATTTAGTTGACTATAGCTCCATTGACAAACTTGCATAACTGTAAAAGGTGATTATGTTTTATAACTTAGCTAAAACATCAGTGGTTTGTTACCGGTATTTTGACGCCCACTGCGAGTGTGTTGACTTCCGCTCTCGGCTTAGAGCAAACTCCCTAGCAACAAGTGTTGCAAAGTTGATTGACGGAATGACGAGCCAATCACAGCCCTAGGATAAGAATATATTACGGGATTCTCATCCTTTCTGACCAATGGACAAGAGAGATGTTTCGTCCTCGGCAACAGGGGAGGGGTTAGCTAAAATACTATCCAGCTAGCTACAATAATAGACGTTTTAATGGATTTCTTACAAACTGTCATTTTCATATAACGATGGTGTTATATCGATCACAAGCACATACGCAGATTAGCCACATCTGGCAAATGCAACATCAGTTGATTTAGACTGATGGCATCACACAAACACCAGCTCCAGGCTAACTTTGCTATTCCTACTGTAAAGCAGCGACCGTTACCCTGCGGAAAGCCTATGTTTTAATACTTACGCGTGAAGTTTTTAAATTAATGTATCTGTGTGCCCACAAGTCGACCACCTTCTGTAATCATTAGTGAATTCCAGTAGGTTTATCAAAATGTCTTTAATGACATTATCCACCCTCTTCCCTTATTGAATGGCCCACCATGACTTGCAAAATCCCCCAACTTGCTAGCTGGAAAGCTACCTGCCTAAAACACGCGCTCCTACAGCGCATGCGTAGAACATTCTAGGGAGCACTGACAAAAAAAAGAAGATTTCAATGCCGATGCATCTATATTGTAAAAGTCGCGTACTGTGTTTTCATTTACTACTAATTTATGGTGTTCAGAGATTTTTAGTAAGATTTGTAAGATTTACAAATACAATTTGATATGATCAATATACATAGTTGATTAATTTCTAATTTATTATCTCGTTTAATACCTCATTTATGCCCCACTTAATACCTCATTTATACCTCATGATTAGAATGGTTTAAATAACTATCTGTAAATATGACACAATTATCACTAATTTAAACAGACTGATCTGACTGTCTATTCCACTGAATCAGATCATTACATCATACCATTAGAAATGTCAAGTTTTCGCATTCAATGTCTTGGGAGACCTCAACTTCAACTGTATTTCCTCAAAACTCATTTGAAATAGACCTGTTAACTGAAACTTTTATTTTCACGTTGAGTGGATGTTTACAGTGAGTGAGCTGTAAGGTTCCACATGGCTAAATGTTGACTCCCATTAGGTTTACAGGTCGGTTGTTGTAGCGCTTCGAGATGTCCGCTTCAATCTGCAAAGCACACCACAATTGACGAGTCACAGTCCAGTTTTTTCTATCACCCGCAACATATTCCTAAACATTAGAATAATTCTTATGTACACCCAATTCCATGTCAATAAAACCTATGTCCTGAGTAAAGCAGTCGATTCTCAAAAAACCTAAGGTCAAAGGCCACCCTACCAGTTTTTGTAGCTCCTTGGTGCGGGCTGACAGCAAGTCAATGCGTGGTTCCAGTTTCGCCTGCTCCTCCAGGGCTGACTGCCTCTTCTCAGCCAGTGTGGCCCGTTTCAACACCAGGATATCTGCTTGTTTAAACTTCTGCCTCAGAACCTCCGAAACGCGTTCCACATACCTTAGAAACACACAAACTAAGTAAGCACCAAATGGCATTGGGGACCGTTCTAAGGGTTGTTTAACAAAACGTAACGAAGCAGCCGCTAATCTCAATCCATTTTTCTCTTCCATTTATCATGAGTGCAAACCGTGGAGAGGCCTGGATCATGAAGAGGTGCTGCATTCGCAGGGAGGTCAGCCGAGCCAGAAGGTGGCGCACCTCTGCCAGCATCACCTGGACATGCGTGCGGGTCTGCTCCTGAATGACGGCAGGGGCAAGCTGGAACTGGCTCATAGCCACCACATCTGCCTCCTCGCCCATCTCACTTAGTCGCTGGGTTAAGAAGACCTCCAGCTGTCAAAACACAAGCTTTATTACCTATAGAATACTGACAACAACAGGGACAAACACAACAAACAATAACACACTTATATTTTTACGGTGAGCCAGTGATTGGAGCCTACGATGAATACTAGACTGCACATCTGAAAGACTACCTAAATGTATCCAGAGTTTATATACAACACAACATTGTACATCACCTCCATCAGCTCATCTATGAACTGATTGCGGGTCTGAGAAGTCTCTAGTATAGACAAGGCATCAGCTCCCCTGGCCACACCCTCAGGGCCTGCACCAAAGAGACCACTGTTACTAAAGCCAATTACTTTATTTCCAGTCTTATATACGTTTGTCTGTTAGAAACCGGCAATACTCACAGTCAGTGCCTGCGTCAACAATTTCTATCTCAATTGGGGCAGTTTCACTTCCCCCCCAGTCGATGCCATCACCACCTGTGTCCTAAATAGAAAAACAGCTGAACTATTATTGAGAATACACATTTATGCAGGGGATGTTTACAGCCCATGCAGATATGAATAACACTAATAATACGACTTCCTCTTAACACTTCTTACATCTGAGGCAGGTTCCAAGCTGATGCCCCAGTCCACTCCATCTTCAACAGTGATGCCAAAACTCCCATCCTGTACCTCTGTCCCTGTTCCACTGTCCAGGTTCCCCCAGTCAATCTAAAAAAAGGACAAATTCCCGTTTTTTTCCCATCTTCGTCTCTAGAATACACCTCGTCAGTGTTCGCTGAAAATGATTTGCACCAACCGTCTCCTCTGTGACTGTGTCGGGCGGTGCTTCCTCCATCACAGGCCTCTCGATAACATTCGGAGGCGTTCCCGTCCTCCACTCATAGAACGTTGTGTCACCTTTCTGCTGGACATACCTCAACATGGGAAGAACTTCCCCAGACCTGCGAAGAGGACACCCACTCTAAACCGGGAAATACTTCAAGTACTCTCCAGCAGAAAGCATAAACATCTCTATTCGAATATCACATCAAGTTAAAATACAACGCATATGTATTGTGAGCAGGTGGAAATGTGATTATGTACACACCATTCACAGACAAAGTTTGTGAAGGCGGTGTAAAGCTGGATTTGTTCATCCATCTTGGCTGCGTCCTTCCCTACTTCCCCCAGTACAACTGGGAGATCTTTCACTAGAGCCTGCAGCTCTCTGGCCACGTTCTCCCCCTGGGGGAGACATAAAGAGACACATAAGGCAAACGTGTTGGATGCAGACCAAGAAGCACTCGAAAAACTTACAAGCCTGATACAGTTGTGTACATGCGGTTTCACTAAAACCAGTTTGGTTCTGTTGTATATTTCGTGTGTGCTCACCGTGATACCGTACTGTTTGCAGGCAGAGTAAAAGCGTTCCCTCAGGTCAGAAGCCCCACTCTGACACTCCTGCTCCCGCCGGCTGAGATCCTGCTGCAACTGTTGGGCCTTGGCCACCTGCTTCCTGAGCGCGGGGCCTTCGTAACTCACACTGCGGCTCAACAGGCTGGCCACCTCCGCTGGATCACACACAACAGGGAATGAAAAGCTGCCATGAGCAAAGTTCTTCTGTCTGATGATCATCATTGCACTGTATTCCCAGTCTTGTGAATTAGTCAGATAGCTCAACAGTTAAGGCGTTGGCCTCATGATCGGAAGGTCCTGAGATCGATCCCCGGCTGTGGCTATATGACGTTGTGTCCTTGGGCAAGGCACTTCACTCTACTTGCCTCAGGGAGAATGTCCCTGTACTTAATGTATGTCGCTTTGGATAAAAGCGTCTGCTAAATGAATAAATGTAAATGTAGAAAGGTCGGAAGGTCCTTGTTTAAGCCCAAACTTCTACAGACCCAATTAACTGATTCATCTTGTTATCTAACCCAGTAGCATGGGTGAATTGGCTGGGCTGGTTTGAAAGGCTGCTTCCAAAGCGCTTCTCAGGAAAGGAAATTAATGTAAATACACAGTTCTAACTCATACTCACCCAAGTATGTATTGTCTTCCTCATAGAGAGATATGATTTCCTGCCAGTCCTGCCACAAAAGAGCAGGAACAGAAAACAGACACGTATTTTAAAGTGGAACAGCTCTGGTCCGGAGATCTGTGTGAGGACATGGTCTCCTCTCACCTTCATCCTTTGAGATGAATATTTGCCGAAGATGTTTTTGGAGGAGGCCTCAGTTCCCCTCAGTATTTCCACTATCCTCAAACAGTGGAAGTAGTGGATGTCTGCAACAACAACGAGCCCACACACTCAATCTGCACCTATCTGGCACTTCATAGTAGCAGAAGCATCGGAGCACCAGGAGAGCTGCTTAATTGGGCATGTGTGAAGCCCTTTGTGACATTGCTTGTAAAAAGGGCTATATAAATACATTTAGATTTGATTTAATTGCAATGTAATAAATGAACATGCAGCTTCTGTAAGCACAAGAGCAGACTAAGGAGTGAGGGGACATACAGGAACCTGACAGCAGTTGCTTGATCTCCTCGTTTTCCGGCATGTCCTGGATGGAAGCGTTGATCTTCTCCCGGATCGACATCACTGCGCTCTGCCATTTCAGACTGCAGTGTCTTCTGTCCACCAACCAGTCTGCAAACAATGAGGAGGTACAACTGTATTGACATCACTGACAACCCTCAAGTGTGGGACATAACAGCAGGAAGATTGCAGAACCTTACCTAAAAGTTTGCTGGTCTGTATATCAATGGGGAGGCTTTTTACATTCTGTGGAAGACATTGCATGATGTTAACCTTTAATATGGTCATATTATATGATGATATTAAGATGATAAATTGGCAGAAAACGATTATTGACCACAGTCAGCTGTCTACGTAGATACATAAATAAAACGTGGCAATGCACTTAGGATCTAGACTGACAGGTTTTGTTTAAAATTACTTCTCACAACTTCACTTAATCATTGCATCCTTATTAAACAGAATAATTAAGACTACAGTTTGTCTAGTAGCTGTGACCAACTAAGCATCTGACAGCAGTTATTTTAACACTACAAATATATCAACAAGTCATCTACATCAGTTACGAATACATCAGATATCGTGTTATACCTCCATTGCCGCTTTAACGGTAAAATAACAGCAGAATTTCTTTATGTTATCATAGATAAATTATGGACATATCCCCATACTTCCCCGTCCAAAGTAATATTTACAGTCCAATCGACACGTTAGAGGAAAGGCAACCAATAGAAAAACGTCATGTTGCTATTCCCCTCGGATTGAAATATATTTCAACCAATGAGAATCTACCATACTGAAGCTTGTTCATAGGTTATGAGTGTTGATTCACAATCCACCGTTAGAGGGCGCTGTCCTCTCTTCCAGAACCATGGGACCCATCTTCTGCCCTATGCCACTATTTGCATTTTATAAACCCAATAGTAGACTATACATAGGCTAATTTATAGGCTAAGATATTACTTGTTTTGTTCTGCACCATATTAACCTTATAATTGATAAAGACTCTTACCCACCTACCCATCCAATTCCATATTTCATTCTTGGCATTAGACCACAAAGAAAGTAAATTATGTGTCCCAAGATGTGGACCATTCCTTAATTTGAATGTTCTTTATTTTTCCAAATCAGACATGGAAATTCGTCTCTGTTTGCAATTTGACCTCCATATTCAAATCAGCTATCTGAACACCTTCCAACTTCATATGACCTTTCAAGAGATGCTTCAAAACTTTTGTCACCAGATAGGACCCAAATTCACAAATACTGCTTTTTTTTCATTTTGCAATTCCTTGTTTGAATTTTGCACCTCAGATTGATAGGACAGTACTTTAACAGAATAGTCATGATGTAGTGGGTTAGCAGGTAGACAGCAAGACTTAAGTCTCTCTTTAACTCACATGTACTTACACATGGTGTTGGGCAGTCTCTAGGTGTGTTTTATGAGGGTGTGTGTTTGTGTGAGCATGAGGGTGAAAGAAACGCTAATAGGCAGAGAGAGAGCAAAAGAGAGAGAGAGAGAGAGAGAGACAGACAGAGACAGAGACAGAGACAGAGAGAGAGAGAGAGAGAGAGAGAGAGAAAGAGAGTGTGTGTGAGAGAGAGAGAGAAAGAGAGAGAGCAAGAGAGAGAGAGAGAGAAAGCAAGCAAGAGAGAGAGCAAGAGAGACACACACACAGAGAGAGAGAACTTCTGCACCTGTGGTTTAACAAGGGAATGTGAGCACAATGAAAGACTTCTGAAAAAGGTTAGACAAGGAGGAGCGATAAAGAAAAAGCAAAGGCAACCAAGATTGATCCACCAAAGTTAAGATATGGCTGGATATTGTCAAATCTGAAATTGTCCTGCTCTCCAAGATACTGACCAAAACTTCATCTAATAGGTGAGTATTAGATGACAAATCTCTATGTCTGAGCATAAGGAAGCTTCTTTTTTTCAGACATACTTATAATGTCTTTTATTCAACCTTAAAACGACCATTTCATTTACACACTTGAACTATTTGGAGTGAAACAGTTTAAATACTGTCATTGATGTCTTTAAATGCATAGTTGTTTAAACAGCTAGCTGTAAATTCTCCTTAAGATGGGACATCCTGCATAAGCACATGAATGTGTGTTACAGCTGTTTCTATTTGCAGACCTGTGGATAGATGGTCCAAGGTACATGTAAAACTTTGTACATGTGGGTTTATAAACAGTTCAATCTCCAGGAGTTAGAGAGCTGAGACGTTCTGTTACTCAGTAAAGCAGCTGAAGTTCCTGTAAAAAAACATATTTTAGTTCAAACTTGGTCAGGGAGAAGTCCTCCACTACGACAAATGTCAAAAGAAACGAGTGGGAAAACCTAAAACTGACTGCCATTGAATCAACTGGAAGACCTCATCAGTGCATCCCAACTGTACTGTATGTAATAACCTGGAAGTGTTGTCAGATGCTTGACACTGAAGCTGAAACCTAAGTCCATTATAACACCTGGCTCCATGACAAAGAAAGGGCAGAGCAGGCACTCTTGGAGTCATCTTGTCCTCATGCCTTGTATCATTGAAAGGCTCTGTAGTGTTTCGTTTGTGTGTTTTATTTCCAGGGTTAAGAGTGAGCGCAGTGTTCTGTCTCTGTGATCTGTGAGGCTTTGCAGAATTCCTTGCTCACCCACACAAAACAGAACACAAAGTTACTTAGAAAGAGTTGTGGAGGAGCCTTCCATTATCTGAGTCCAACAATCTCCCCTCTACCAAGTAAATGTTGTAACTGTCTGTTAAATGGCAGTTTTGAAAGTGATCCTTCGTAAAAACTCTTTGAATATTACAGTTTCCTATATCCCAAAATAACTCTTAATTCATACATCCTTCTAACAATATCACATGTATGCAAGCCAGTGGCATAATAAGCCAGGAGTAAAGCTTCTAAACTGAAACATGAGTCGCAACTCTCTCAGGGAACTCCAAACCATATAAGCTCAAATTGGCATGCAAGTGTATCAATTTCCGGGTGTCCGTACACAAACAGGTCAGAAATAAATGTAATTAAGGAGTTGGAGAAGAGTAAAGTACACTGGCTGTTATGTAAGAGATCTGCCTTGGTGACAATTTCTTTCAAGGACATTATTACATAACTACCTCAGAGGTAAATATAGCATTCCAATATGAAGTGACTTATCATTTGTTTCCTATACCAAACACTAAACCACTACAAAGTCAGATGTCTTCAGATAAGGGTTTGAATTGTGATTCAACGTTCAAACAAGGATACAGCCTGGATGCTGGATGGATAATGGTACAAAATGCACTTGGTGTGAGTTTTGTGTTGTTTCTCAACACAATACATGGATCTCAAGATTGAGTTAACTAAGTACGAAGAGACCATCATGATGGATTTTAATTGTGAAGTCAGATCAGATAACTGCGGTGAATCAAAGATTTCAAACAGGGAGTTTCCACAGAAACCACCCCTCATGTGGACATACAACTTTATTTTTCCAACTTTGATGAACCACAGATGGTGGTAGTAAATTTGGAAGAATAGATCAGGCCTCTAAACAAGGTTCAGATTAACAGCCATAACTTCCATTTGTCAGCCCCTGCAAGTGTTTCTGTAAAATGGCACGTTAAATACACCTCTTTTCTTTTACGTATGTGCTGGCAGTAGAAATTCATGTTCAGAAAGCAAAGTTCATTAAAGCTTGACTGGGCTCTGGTAATCAGTGTGCATTTATGAATGGATTCAATTCACATTGACTGAAAGGTCATTCATATTTTAACGTGGACATCCCGAAGAACGTAGTCAGTTTTTTTCAGTGCTGTGACAAACTCAAACACAGCATTTGTTCTTAACAAGTTACACAGCACGTGCAGTAAGGAAACAGCTCGCTTTCTCATTAGCTGGGAGGCTGTTTTAAGTTGATATCAGATCACATGGGAGCGACATGGGATACTATTCAGATGCAAATGTCTCATCTAAGAGCCTGTATCAGGTTTCCTTCTCAATTACTCCTCCTAATCATCTAGAGATGTAACTGAGATAACAGAAAAGCCATCAACTGCTACAGCATGATCCTTGGCACAAACGACCTCAAATAATGTTACAACTGTGCACTTTTAGTACTTGATTATCTGGCCAAATAGAGTTGTGTCAAGGACACGAAGACCTGGGCAATGTCATTGTTTTGGAAACATAATATAGTCAGTCCTTAGCTGTGCAAACATGGCCATGAGTTATGTATGATGTGATGCCAGGCTTTTCATCTCAGTCTGCTTGTGTCATTTGACCTCACTGCTATGAAATTATTTATCACCACTGTATGTTTGAACAGACAGCCACAATAATGCACGGCCTATAATTTGTGTTGCATCTTCACATAAACACATTTACATTTATTCATTTAGCAGACGCTTTTATCCAAAGCGACTTACAGTAAGTACCAGGACATTCTCCCCGAGGCAAGTAGGGTGAAGCACCTTACCCAAGGACACAATGTCACATAGCCACAGCGGGGGCTCGATCTCACAATCTTCCGATCATGAGGCCAATGCCTTAACCATTGAGCCATCTGACCCCCTAAACACGCACAAGACTCAGTGGTCGACACTGTCTGGGGTGCATAATGTGTTACACAGTGACATTAACAACATGACTGTATCTCCCCTTCCGCAAGGTCTGCCCCTTAGTCCACGTTTGTGCCATGGCTGACCCTAGCTGGTGGAAACTGACCTTTACACGCAAGAAGAAAGCAGAGAACAAGGTCCTCTATGAGATCCCGGCTGAGTATGGCAGCAACACTGGGAACAAGGAGCACTTCACCAACCCTCCGTGCTCTGACCCTATGGACAGCCAGTTCAACGCACGCCTGGAGAAAATAGTGGACAAGTCTGCCACCAAAGGACGGCACGTCAAGGTGTCTCACTCCGGCCGCTTCAAGGAGAAGAAGAAGATCCGTGCCACGCTGGCCGAGAACCCCAACCTGTTCCCCGAGCGTGATCTCAGCGATGAGAACCATATGGCAGAGAAATAAAAAAGGCACACTTTCACATTACAGTAATATACACTTGAAAGATGGTGACATTTACACATACGTAGGCAAGCGAGGCTCACAACACACACACACACACACACACACACACACACACACACACACACACACACACACACCACACACACATATAGCTTTACTGGCATTCAATAAACAGAAGGGAAGGCACATAGTAGCCACTGAAACCTCCCTGACACACTTATACAAACAAGTTATCAATTGAGCACCATTGTAAAACTTTGTATATTCAATCTTCAGTCAACCTTTTTTGAACATGTTACTTCGAATACATTTCTTAGGCTATAAAGATGTGTGGATAATGAATCCACTGAATATATTTTTTGTTTATATTCTTCCAGAAAATGTGTATACATGTAATTCACATAACATGGATTTATGGAAAATGTGTATACATTTAATTCACATAACATGGATTTATGTTTTAGGAGTTGTTTTTAATAAATGTGAATGATGTCTTGAATCCACTCCTTGACTATTTGTCTAAGTGGTGACATAGGAATGTATAAGCTGGACTCTGGGTGGAGGTTTTCACGTGTGGCTTCATTGTGTGTCTGCTGGCAAGACTGAGGTTAAGTAAGTCAGTCAGACACCAGACGGTGAATAGATTGAAACTTCAGATCTGACAGCAAAAAACATGAATGTAAATTTAAACCAAAACTGCATTGTACAACGCAGAGATTTAAAACCAACAAAAATATTTTTAAACACTTCATCTGTGACTGACATCTGCTGGACAGAAAATACACGATGATAGCAAACGTTATTTTATATTTGTAGAGTTTAACACAGTCGAGAAAAATATGAATTATTCTTACACAATAATCACAGGGTATAATAAACAAAATCATTCACACAGGATAAACTTGGCACAAACATTACAACATTTTACCCATATCCAGGCTACTAGAGACTTAGACATATTTAAGACTGGAACACAGTAGCAGCATTCCTCCATTGAGATGACTTAACTCGCCAGACACTGTATTTTTCATCAAGTATCACAACTTTGTTCCTGCAGATCATTAGAAATGCTTAATCAGTAAAGAACCAGTGAGCTGTCAATCATTACTTAACATCTTAACCAAACAGACTTTGCACTACAAGTCAGTACCTACTTTTCAAGTACACAACACAGCATTTTCCAATTTTCCAATCTTCTATTGTACAGTAGGTTGTCACTTCAATCACACCTCATGTTACTGATACACTTCCATACATAATGCTATGCCATTCATTTGACTGACAACAATTAGACATGGTTTACATAGACATCCTTAAACATCTTGTAAATCATCAACACAAGCTGTTTCTGTTAGACAATGACAATGAAAATAACACTCCAGTCAAGTGGAACTATGCCAGGCCCAATCTCCAGCCTGTTCCTCCAGCCAAACTCCCCGATCATGTGGCCTCTCTCAGGGGGACAGCCGCTGGAACACCCAGCCTCCCTCTGCTGGATGCTGGAACTCCTTCAGGTCAACCTCTCCATTTTTGGGCAGCGTAAAGACGATGCGGTCATGTAGACGGTTGGTCTGACCCTGCCAAAACTCGATTAGGTCAGGCTTGACGATGTAGCCACCCCTAAGAGAAGGACAGGAACAGAAGAATATAGAACATTTCATTTTAGGCTTCGCCAATGAAATAAACAGATCACTTCCAATCTGACCACACCAATGATGTGATACTAACCAATAATCAGGCATGGGGACTTCTGTGTCCTTGTACTTTTCTTCTAGTTCAGCATTTTTCTGTCTCAGGTACTGCAAGATGGAACCACAAGAGGTCATGAAAGGACTGTCAGAAAAGAGTGAGTAATGTCACAAAACCAAAAAAGGTACATTGTTTTCCTACGTAGAAAATGTGGAGCGTGAAAAAAAGCAAAAGATCTCAGCTCTGCTCTTTCTGAAACATAAGGAGACACAAGGATCGATTCTTACATTTCTGTCAGGCACCGGCGTGCTCTGCCTACTCACGACCGCCCCGATCTGGCTGCTTTTGGGACGTGAGTGGAAGTAGTCACAGGACCTCTGGTAGGGGATCCGCTCCACCTTGCCCTCAATACGAATCTACGCACACGTGATGAGTAAACGCCTAGCATAGGCACCTCATCACACCAAGAGCAGAACAAAGAGGTACTGGACTAAATCGTACTTATAGTAAGGGGTGTACCTGTCTGTTTAGAGGCTCCCAGTAGAAAACCAGGCAAGCATAAGGGTTGCTCTCCTATATAAGATAAATCAAATGAATTATTATATGGATTAGCATTCCATATATACTGTAGATGTGTGAAACAAGAAGTGTAGAAACAATGACAATGAATCAATGTGAAATGTTGTGTCAAAAGCTGTGTTCTCTGCAAACTCCAGGACATATAAGAATATGTGTTTCAATCTATTGCCTGCACAGTTAACTTCCTCTTACAAGCAGCCAATAAAGTAGTTGTAAAGGAAGAATACTAACCAGCTCTCTACCTTTTCGGCTTTCATAGTTAGAAAAAAATCTGAAACCTTCATGGCTGTATCCTTTCAACAGGACCATACGAGCTGAAGGTCGTCCATCTCTGGGTGGAGAAACAGAGAATGAAGGAAACACACACAGATCACAGAAGTGTGTCTGAGATGGCAATGATCTGGAGTCTTAACTTACGTAGTAGCTGTGGCGATACACATTGCATTGGCTTCTAGAACTTCAGGGCACTTAGTGGCTTCGTCGAACCAGTTCCCAAACTGCTTGATAGGATCCAGAGATGCGAGTTGGTCCTCCTCAAAGCACTGTGGGCCAAGTTTATGAACCAATAGCTTTTAATTTCACAATGCACTGAAAAGCAAATTCCCATTTGACATTCAGTGCTCCATTCTTGTATTGTAATGCTGCATATTGTAGCTATGTGATTTAAAATGGGGTGGTCTATCCTATGTATGATATGATATGATATGATATGTATGAGATGTATGATATTTAGATCATACACCACAAGGTCATTTGATAGGTTGAGATGCTGATCTTCCTTTGTATACAATGTAAGACATTCACAGGTAGACATACATCGTGCAAACAGTGAACTGACTGACTAAAATGCAGTCGCCCCTCAATGAGGTTACATGAGGTGAGCCAGGTCGTAAAGCTGGCAGAGGAGCTTGCAAACTTTTGCATTCTCACCTCATCGTCTCCTTTGTATTTTTTCCGCATGTCACTAAGATCCATAGCTGTAGTGTTTGGCGGTTTTGTGCAGAGGGGTCGGTGAAATCTCTTTGGAGGACAAGCAGTCAAAGAATGACTGGGAAGATAACTTCGTAAGATATTCTTCCACAACACACTGCAACTGAGAATGCGCCTCATGCTCGTAAAAACGCAGGAGCTGTCATAACGCAGTTTCTTACGTCAAATATTACGAAAGACTTACGCAGTTTTGTAACAGCATAATAAAAACAAATAATTGTATGTTTATACCATTCGGATTGCTTACTTAAAATATGACCAACAAATTACAACCCTAACAGAGAAAATACTCATTGGGCAGAAAAATATTGATAACGATGACATCGGTCATCGTCAATGATTTGTATCGATGATCACCTACTCATGCCTTGTTGTGTTACTTCCTGTCAAAATGGCAGCGACCTTGTGTGGCAAGTTGCTGCAAAGCCAAGGTAACATTTATGTGTTTATTAAACCACTATTGTTATTTATTTGTTTAGATTCTAGGTAAATATGATCTAGTATATGGATAACGTGTTTGTACTCGGACGTGACTATTTGTAATTGCTTTCAGATTGCGTTTTCTTGACAGCAACAGGAAATTACTTTGCCATTAGGGGTGTTGTTTGTTTATCTAAGAATAACATCAGCCATAGCAAATACTTTGTATTCATCTGTACCATGCATGCACAACAGCGTTGCTGAAGTTGTTGTGATTGTGTTTTCTTTAATCCTCCAGTACGGCTGCCCCTGACACATAGTGTCCGCCATATGGCCAAGGCAGTCACGCGTCACAGGAGGCCGATGCACATTATTAAGCAGAAGCTGATGGCCATCACAGAGTACATTCCCCCGAAGCCACTAGCACCCCCTGGGGCCTTGACACCCCGGGCCAGACCGGTTCAGAAGGTAAGAAGCTTGGGGGGCAAGAGCGATGAGCAATAACTTTTACCAACTTGTATGAGCTCAGCTGAATGTAAGCGTTATATCTAAAGGACAATACTGTATGACGAACCTATTTGAGATTTATTCTGACTTTCAGTACTATTTTTCCTCATCAGGAAAGTCCTCTAGTTAAGATATTGATGAGGGATGTGAAGACCATGTTCCAGGAGTGTAAGATGATCGCTGTCATACAAAACAACGCTACAAATACAGAAGATATGCTTCTCCTCAAAAAGAGGCTTCACAAACATGGCATCACCATCAAATTCATACCTAACAAAGTAAGTCAGGAGTCGGGTGGCTGAGCGGTAAGGGAGTCGGGCTGGAAATCAGAAGATTCCCGGTTTGAATCCGGCTGTGCCAACATGGCGTTGTGTCCTTGGGCAAGGCACTTCACCCTACTTGCCTAAGGGGGAATGTCCCTGTACTTGCTTTAAATCGCTCTGGATAAGTGTGTCTGATAAATGACTAAATGTAGTTAAACCCACAGTCCCTCCGTTGTGTTACTGTTACTGATCAAACTCTTTCAGCACTGACTAGTTGTTTTTTTTTCACTCCAGGTGATGAAGTCTTTTCTACCAGGAAGCCCTTACCAAAATCTGATGCCACTCTTTCTTGGTCAGACCGTTTTATTTGTCAGTAAAGAGCCCAAGGTGAAGGAGATGCTTGTCTCTCTGAGGAGCAGTCCACAGATGGTATTGTTAGGTGTGTGTATAATCTCAGTCTTTCACTATGGTAAAACTAAACCCTCATATGCTAACTCTCACCATTCCGTTTTACAAACGAACATTCTTTGTTCTACGTCCTTGCCTTTCCACAGGGGCCTGTGTAGAAAACACATTGCTGTCACCACAGGGTTTGCTGGTTTACTCCAGATTGCCATCAGTGACGGTCATCCAGGGAGAGTTGGTGAGCGGCCTGACCATGCTGACCTCTCAGACAGCCTCCCTGCTCCAGCGCCACCCCACCCACCTGTCAATGCTGCTCCAGGAGTACCTTAAACAGCAGAGCCCAGAGGCAGCTGCCGAGGAGACTGCTGCAGGAAGCAGCATCACAATGGCAGAGGGACAGGCCTAGGAGATTTGACCCCTATGGGGAGGATGTTACAGGGGCTGCTGGGAAGGAAATCAGGAGTGTGATGTCCGGATGATTCCGGTGGCCACTTGTGTGACGTGCAGAGCTTCTGCTCTACTTGGACTTGTGCAGAAGGAAAACAAACATATACCAACTGCAGTTTGTTTGGTAGCTTGTTGATTGTCTGTCTGTCACTGTCATAATGATCCTTGAAGAAAAATAAATATTCTTGTCTGTTGCTTTGCTGCTCTTGTTTGTTCTGATCTGTTAATTTGATGTGTATTTGCATAAAGTAGGGGTGCAAAGAACTCTTCACAAATAGTCTTGCCCAAATAAACGCACGTGGTTTTAGAGAGCCTGAAAGATTCTAATCTCGGGATTACAGCATGTTAATCTAGGTCAGTTAGTCTATTACCGTTGCTATTCTAGGGATTGGAGGCAAGTCATTCTCTTAATTTGAGTACGTCAGTACTAAACGTAGTTACGTAGTTCAGTACGTAGTTTTTTTAATACTGAATTTCGTCCCCAAATGACACGACACCCACAATAAATTCCCATGTCATAATTTTGCCATGTTTAACGATGGCATGAGAGTGCGTTCTGAATGTGTGGTGCATTTAGCTATAGAGTAAACAATCTATAATATATTTGTCTTGAATCTGTTACTTGACTGAAAAGCTAAAGTAGGTGTAGACTGACGCACTATTAGGTTTGGAGACGTGATGAGCAGATGTCATTTGATTTAAGGCGGATAATGCGCGCACGCCTCATTGCGCAGCCGCACTGTGCGCCTCGGATTTAAGAAGGCAAAGGCTTTACGCATTTGAATCGTTGAAAGAAAACCGTGCAGACACGATAAACAAATTAAAGAAACACTTTTTTTCCTCATTAATCCACCACACCGGTTTACTGATATGTTGAACTTTTTCAATGGCAAAAAGCTTTTCTTGGATAGACCTAATATCACAAAGGAGGATTATCAAACTATGACAGGACATGAACTTCAGGTATGCAATCTTTCTTCTTTCAGTGCATGTAAGTGAATACCCATGGGTATACTAATTAATACTAATTGGTGGATTGTAACCATTTGAAAGAAAGTTGGTTTCATTCATTTACATTCAATAAGGAAGGATAGATTTAGGTACTGAGCTAAAATAAAAATAAAACATACTTGCATGTTTTTCAGAAACAAAACTACAACTTTGCTTTAATTCAGAGTGAATTCAGCTGTAAATGTGGTGCTTTGGCTTGGTTTAGAATGTAAGTCAAGGTGTGTGGGGACAGTTATTCCTAATGGGCTTTAGATAAGAACCTACTGGTCCAGGTAACCATGGGGCCTCTGAAGGATACATTGTGCCACCTATCAACAATAATAACCAGCATTTACATCAATTGTGCAGGTCAGGCCTCTTTTCATGAATTGTCTGTAATATCTGGCTGCTATTATTTGTATTATCAGGACTATTCAGACTCTGTACTGATACTGTCTCCATGACAGTTTCCACCATCACTGAAGAAGACAAATGATAGTGGTGATGTGTCAGGGTGAGACCCAAGCCCAAGGAGATCTTTCAAATAAGTACTGTGCATAGTAATTATGTGTCATTCTGTATCTTGTGCCATACAGTTTTGTCTGTAATGTTTGGGAAAAAAGACCTTAGTAAACGTCTGTTGAAGTTGTCAGCCAAAGTTCAGTAGGTTGAAGGAGACAAACCTTTGCAATGGCATGGAAGTTTTAAACTTTTTCGTTTTTTACTTCATCATAACTGAGGGCTGTTACACTCAGTTCTAATGATAAGATGGATATAGCTTGGATCCGTTTTCATGGTGTGGCAAAAATGTCAGATTAGTTCATGAAATCTTTGTTGGCAGCAACAGTTGGTTCTGAATGAAGGAGTAGTGATCCCCTCGGAGAGGGCTCAATAATAAATATATTTTATTTTTAATGACAGCTATGCATCATTTTCAGGCATCATTTTAGGGTTAATATGTCCATTGCATGCCCTTAGTATGTGCACAACACCTCTACATCTTAGCAGGGTTCTCTTAGAGGATTGAAAGGGAGAGGACCCTATGAACATGATATGACCCTGTTATAGCATGGGTACAGTGGCCTTTGTCCTATGGTTTACTACAAGCTCAGAGCTGTTTGTTGTTGGAGCATCTGTGTTCAATACCTTGTGATCTTGCAGCTCTGTGTTTATGCGGCAGGCTGCTAAAAAAGTCCCTGAAAAGCCAATTAGTCCCAGGCTGGTAATCCTCTCCTCACAGGACTGTCCTGTAATAAGTGACAGACTTTAGGGTCTGTTCTGGGTTGAAGACGTCCTCATTGTAAGCTGTTGATTTTGATTGTTGTGCTACAAATATGTAAGCCACGATCGAATAACAATACCAGACAAGTTGAGTACCCATGGCAACATAAGACTGTATTGATATCACTGTAGCCAAACACCCACATAAATGCCCACAAATTAGATCCTTCAATGCACAAAAAGGTCCACAAGAGCAGAATGTTGGGTCTCTTTTGAGACTCATGAGAACGTAAAGATGATCAATCATGACTTGGCTCTGAAAGCCAAACAAGTGAATCTAGAGTGGGCAAGAGATTGTTATACAGTCTATCATCCAAAACATTCCTGGGAGAGTTGTTTAGCTTGTCAAAGGTCCACAGGTTTCGGAGGAAAATATACAATCTAATCAGCCAGGATGTGGTAGTGAAGATGCTTTGTGAGGACAAGTCTGCTCTCAGAGCTCAGGACTCACCTCTGTTAGGTAACCCGATTTGGATGAGCTCTTTTCAAGTCCATTGCTCTGCTTAGGTTGGTACTTTCACTGGTTTAATGGCCATGGTTCTGTCTCTTTGAGGTGACTGAGGAACCCCCCCCCCCCCCCCCCCCCCCCCCCACGGTACGATCCTGTTTCCTTATCTTAAATTGTATGTAGCCTAATAACCGCTACCAACATTCTACAGGAAGTAACCCTCTTTTTGGAATGGCAACTTTCTGGATCTTAGACTTAGGAGGTTTGGATACTTCATTTCAAGCTCTATTTTGAAACGTGTTCTTTTTTGTGTGCTCTTTTCCAGATTCACATCAACCTGACATGAAAGAGAGGGTGTAGGACATCACGGTCCTGTCGACAACACCAATAACAAGTGTCAGGGAAGGTCTGACGTCTTTCCGATCCCAAATGGATCCTTACGGGTCCCCCCTCAACCGTAGCCAATCAGTGATGAGTGGCTTGGAGAAGTCCTCTCCCGCGTGGAACAAACCCACTCACTCCCGCAGCAGTAGCACCGCCTCCTCCCGCCACTCCCGCCTCATCAACCAAGTGAGCCAAGGCGTCCATTTTCCACCTCCATTGTAAGATCTTTTTTTTTTTAAATAAAAAAGTATTGTTTTTCATGTTGCTTTTCCGGGCACTTTAGAATGCCAAAGACTGGGAGGTGATGGATGACCTTCAGCTGGAGATGACTGTGGTTGGAGAGAACGTGCAGGACATGACCACTCCTGGGATTTGCGAGGGTTACCTGCTCAAGAGGAGGAAGTGGCCTCTCAAAGGCTGGCACAAGGTCAGAGAACGTCCACCTGACGTCCGAATGGGCTGTGTTTGTCCGGCAGGAATCGTGTAAATGAAGTTCAAGCAACACATCATACACAATATGATGTTACTTTGGATCAAAGCAGCTGTTAAATGAATAAAATGTTCCATTGTCGCTGGAAGATAAATGTCGATTTGGTTTTGTTTTCAGAGATACTTTGTGTTGGAAGGGGGCATCCTACGATATTCCAGAACCCAGCAAGAAGTAAGTGCTCTCTCCTCACAAAGCACCACTCCCTATTTTTGACTGGAAAATCATGTTGATCATTAAACCCCCTTTCCACAGATCTTAAGGGGAAGAGTCCAGGGTTCGTTAGATGTCAGCCTTGCAGTCATGTCGATTAACAAGAAGTCAAATCGCATCGACTTGGATGCTGGAGATATTCTGTACCACATGAAGGTGCGTCCTATTTTCCTATTTGACCTTTTCACGACCCGTTTCACATTCTCTGTTTGCATTAAATGGGGAGGTCCCCTCTGGATCACTGGGTAGGACACACATCTTAATCTGAAGAACGTCCCATTAAGAAGTAGAAATGCTCCCCTAAATATTTTACAAAAGTTCAGGCTCGTTTCACCAGCTTCATGCATCGCTTTTTTCCCCTCGCCCAGGCAAAGAGCCACGAGCTCTTCTACATCTGGGTGACCAAGCTGAGCGCCCACCGCATGTTCAAGAAGAACGAGGCCGCCCATGTTCACAACGGCTTCCTGCAGGCCCTTTCCCAGGGTACCTCTGGAGGCGCTCAGCGGAACGGAGACACGGTGTTCCCACTGTACCACAGCACGGCCGGGTCGTACGCGGGGGAGGCAGCGGGCCCGTCAGAGGGACTGCCGTCCAGCAACCCTGGGGTCAACGGCAAGGTGTCTGCCTGGCTTCAGCAAAGCCACGACCCAGAGAGCTGCGCTCAAGGTACCACACAAAACCACGCTATGAATCGCAACCATAAAAATCAACCATGAATCTATTTCTTCACGTCGTGAGTTAAAATCCGTGACTATGTTTCTGGGAAGGGTCGTTTTACAAGAACGGATGCTAGTTAGATTAGGTCAATCCTGTGCCTAGTTTATTGTGACTTGTTGGCACGGTGACGGTATCGATGTGGTTCTGTGTCTCCCAGAGCTGAACCGCTGTCAGCTGGACCTGTCTGAGCTGAACCGTCTGGTCCAGAGGCTGCAGTTACTGGAAGGTTCAGCAGCAATCAACAACGGAGACCTACAGCGCATCATCAGCATGCAGGTAGGATCCCTCACAGCAGGTTATTTAATATGGACACATATACAGTAGATTACTGCCTGAGGGGGGTGTCTGGCTTTGCAGCAGTGACTGATATTGAGGGATCTTTTTTCTTGGGACCCCAGAACCTCTCACTTGAGAAGCCCAAGAAGAGCAAGTCGAACAAGATGTGGGGTCACTCGCGGACCCTGTCCAGAGTGGAGGCCCTCGGGATGGTGAGAACGGTCTGTACCCTTCAATAACTTCTTGACGCTTTTCATGCTAGTTGTGTTTTAGGCAGTAGAGCCAAATAGTTTTGCTTTCGGTATCGACTCGTTGACACGTTCGTTACCTCCTTAGGGACCTGCTCTCGTTGACTTTGAAAATCTATGCGTTTCACGTGTCTCCGTAACCAACCTGATAACAGCAGATTGTGTTGGGTTTGGAGCGTTAGACAGACGCCATTCCTCCAGTAACTTTTAGGCTTCTCTTTAATCCAAAGCCTTTTCGTGGGATTACCAAATCGGTGAGTCAACGCTAGGAAGAACATGGAACAACTTGACCCCTTTAAGCTCTTCCATGTTGTTCAGTCACATGAAGGAAAGGAAATTTGCAGAATAACTGCGAGCAGATCCCGTTCATGAGACAAACATTCTGTTTCTCCATCCCATTGCAGATAAACGTTTAAACTGAACCTTTTTCCAAGTGATCTTTGCTCAAAGAACGATTCTTTAGTGTGACTGGAACGTCAAAGTATTTGACTAAATGGGCCTGGCATCCACCCTCTGAATCCCCTTTGCTGTAGTAAGCTTAAAGAGTTAGTACTGTTCACCATTTTAGCAATAGCACATCTCCACGAGATGTAGATTTTGAACGTATACAAACAAGACAAACTGACAGTGGTTCAACCTTGGTCCCGCCTCCATGTTGCAGCTCTCCTCCAGTCACCTGGGCAGCTCCTCCCAGCTGGGCGCCTCCGTCCCCTCCATCCCTGACTACGTCTACTCCCAGCTGGCCCCGCCCACTGGCACTTCCCCCGAGGGCAAGAAGATCCAGCAGGACATCTGCGCTGTGTCCCAACGAGGTCAGAGTCACTGACACACACACACACTTATACACACCCCATACCCGTTGTCCGTCTCTAACACTCCTTCTCCCTTCCCCTCAGTCCATGCCTCCCTCAAGTCCGTGCATGAGGCCTTGGCTCAGGAGCGCCAGAGACTGCAAGAGACCTGGGGGGTCTCTGACATCAGCCAGGCCACAGCTCTGGGCGAGGTGAGTCTGATGGCGGAGTAACAGGGTAGCTGAGTCCCTCCCTCTTTATGTTACCCTCCCTGTCTCTCATTTGATCTTTGAAATATTTTTTTATTGCTTTCCCTGTCCCTCCCTCCCTCTCCATCTCTCTCTCTCCCTTTTTCTCTCCCTCTCCATCTCTCTCTCCCTCTCCATCTCTCTCTCCCTCTCCATTTCTCTCCCTCTCCATCTCTACCTCTCCTTCTCCCTCTCATCTCTCTCCCTCTCCATCTCTCTCCCTCTCCATCTCTCCCTCTCCTTCTCCCTCTCATCTCTCTCCCTCTCCATCTCTCTCCCTCTCCATCTCTCCCTCTCCTTCTCCCTCTCATCTCTCTCCCTCTCCATCTCTCTCACTCTCCATCTCTCCCTCTCCTTCTCCCTCTCATCTCTCTCCCTCTCCATCTCTCCCTCTCCATCTCTCCCTCTCCATCTCTCTATCCATCTCTCTCACCCCCTCTCTCTCTCCAGGGAAGGCGCTCCTCCCACCGCCCTCCCTCTGCGGCTGACTCCACAGCAGAGTACTTTGACGCCAGCGATGACGTCGTGTGCGGAAGCTCCTCAGAGTTGTCTGACGAGTCTGGCCTGAGCGACGGCACCACCAGCAACTCTGAACCTGAGGAGGGACACGGTGTGTAGAAACACACAGAAACACACACCTAAACACACACACACATGTGTAATGTTCGCAAGATAGCTATAACGCTCGTTAACACTGATTCTCAACAGCTACAGCCACCCGAAAGTACCGAGCCAGCATCTCCAAAGCTCCCAACAGCTTTGTCCCCAAGAGCACGGGCCGCCGCTCCACCTTGGCTGCCCACTGCCCCGACAACAGCCACGTGGGCCTGATGGCCATCCTCTACAACAACATCGGCAAGGACCTGTCCCGAGTCTCCATGCCTGCTGCCCTCAACGAGCCCATTAACCTTCTCCAGAGACTCTGTGAGGAGCTGGAGTACACTGAGCTGCTGGACACGGCCAGCAACACCCAGGACCCATACCAGAGGATGGTGAGGCTGGGTTACTACTGTACTGCATTCGGTGGTGTTCCTCCACACGACAGAGTGAAAAGATTCGGAAATTCAGACTTGTGAACCGCAGCCTGGTTTGAGATTGGATCTGTGAAGGTTAATAGGGAATTTTCTCTCTGTGAGCAGGTTTACATCGCTGCCTTTGCCATATCTGGCTACGCAACGGCTCACCATCGTAACCGCTACAAGCCCTTTAATCCGGTCCTGGGGGAGACTTACGAGTGTCTCAGGGAGGACAAGGGTTTCCGCTACATCAGTGAGCAGGTAAGACGAACTTCACTGCGGCCACTCATCATTGCTGCGCAGTGAACTGGTCAGACTAGAGGTCTCTGTCGTCTGTGATACTGTGGCTGAAGTGTGTTTGTTGCTGTCTTCCCTCAGGTCTGCCACCATCCCCCCATCTCCGCTTGTCATGCCGATTCGAACAATTTTAGCTTCTGGCAAGGTCAGGTGGTTTTCACGTTGAATAAATGTTATTGTATGTCAGGAGGTTTTGATTTCTGTATTCCTGTGATGTTCTGGTGTGTTTGAACAGTTAAATGTGTTAGAGTACGATCCAACACAGACATGTCTCCCTGTCTTGTACAGATCAGAGATGGAAGAACAAATTCTGGGGGAAATCTCTTGAGATCATGCCAACTGGAATGGTGAACGTCACGCTTCCAAAGTGAGTGACCCACCCTCCAACGTTCTCTTCTCCTGCCGTATCTTTTTAAAGTTTGTCTTTTGAAATCTCTGACCTAATCCAAATGCTTCACCTCAAACTATTTGATCAGATTCGGGGACCATTACGAGTGGAACAAAGTGGTCACCTGCATCCATAATGTCCTGAGCCAGCAGCGTTACCTCGAGCACTACGGAGAAGTCACCATCCGCAACCTCAAAAGCTCTGCATGCACCTGCAAGATCACCTTTGTCAAGGTAAGCACCTGCCAGAACAGCTGAAAAAATGGAGGGAAAATAATTCAGCCACCTAGATCAAATCTAACCCTAAAAAATGGACGGCAAAAAAATTCTAAGCAACAAAACTTGAGGCCAAAAATTCAATGGGCAAAGAAAATGTCAGTGAAAAATATTTTAACCCAATAACGTTTGTGCTGTTTTTGTTCTAGTCCCGCTACTGGGGTTCAGAGACAAACAAGAACGAGGTGCAGGGGACCGTCCTTGATCAAAGTGGCAGTGTCATCCACCGGTTTGGAGGTCTGTGGCATGAGGGCATCTTCTGTGACACCTTACCCACTCCACAGTGTATCTGGAAGCCAAGTGAGTAACAAATGATTTACAATGGGTTAACCAATGGCTTACAGATGTGTTTGTATTACTGGGAGGGGTTGAGCGGTTTTTAATGGGTGTTTTGGGGAACTTTGTTTCCTTTCCAGATCCCCAACCCAAGGACTCCATCCTGTACTACGGTTTCTCCACCTTTGCCTTGGAGCTTAATGAGCTCACCCCAGACCTCCAGCCTCTCCTGCCCCCCACAGACACCCGTCTGCGTCCTGACCAAAGGTGGGTGGAGCCCCCTGAGGTAGAGGAGTGGTCATTCCAGGACAACCACCTTCCATAGACATGTAGCTGTATGTCTCCACCTGTGTTAGTCGATGATTAGCATCCTTTTTTTACGGCTTGTTTTTGTTTTTCCTTTTGGTCATAGAATGCTGGAGGACGGACAGGTGGATGAGTCCGACAAAAAGAAAGATGAGGTTGAAGAAGTCCAGCGAGAGCGAAGGAAACAACAGGCCAAGAAGGGGGAGGAGCATCAGCCGCGGTTTTTCAAGTATGTTTCAGGCCCTCTGGTCTTCCTACACACCACAGCATACACTGTCATTCAACAGCAAACTGTCAAGACATCTCGTACCTTAAATGCCTACATTTCTTACTGAAACCTCCTTCAAAAACGCCTCTCAGATATTCAGAATTGTTGATCGTGATCGTAGAAGACAACATTTTTTCAGACAAAGTTTGGGTTATTGTTCGTTTTCTTATCCCCAGGCCAGCCACAGATTCTGCTGGGAGGGATGTGTGGCTGACCAACGGAACTTACTGGAAGCTCAGAGAGAATCCAGGCTTCGCGAAGATTCCAAACATGGATCTGTGGTGACTTCCGCCGACCGTAACCATGGCCTACACACCACACCAAGACACCAACACACGGCAGACATTTTGAAAGCATGAATGAACTGCCCTGTATCGCTCTCAGAGCAGGGATGTTGCTGAGATGTTAAACCTTCCTGCTGTGTCTTCCACCAAGCTCCCATGACTGGCTCATGGGAAACAGCATTGTAGCCATCCAGATAAACTGTTCATTACAGCAGAGGACTTTCTGACAGTGTATTCCGTTCCTCATGCGTAGTCGAAACTGTTTATTCACACAGAAGACAAAACAGTCAAACGACTGATAGATTTTCTAATTATCGATTATTTTGTCTCTACATTGTTTCTGTTTCTTATTGCGCATGTGTGCACAGTGTACATGTCCGAGGTAATCGATGTAAAGTCTCAACTGTTATTTATGCTGTATATTCACCAATGTCTCTTCTATATACTGGATGAGTGCATCTTTTAGAAACCAAATTGTGTTACATTTTTTGATTTATGCTACTAGGCAATGCTAATATATGATTATTAGCAGGATAAGTACTTGGACATACAGGACTGGATGTATTTATGGATATGGTTCAGAAGCACAAAGCTGCTTTTGACTGACGTATGGTTGAAATTATGGATGAATTATAATGAAGTTAGACAGCATTGTGAAACGTTTCATATTATTTCAGTCTTGAGGTTAATAGTTAACAATAATTTGAATAATAATAATTAAGAATGAATATTGAACAGAAAACAGAAATATAAAACCAAACAGTTGTGATTTAAGATGATTTAACTTTAATTCATGAATAAAAAAAACAACAGTACAATACACAAGTATACCTTTAATAAATAAATGTTATCCCTCAACATTTTTTTGCTATTCAAGTCTTTATTACATTAGAATAAATCAAATACATATATAATTTCATACAATAGCATCTCCACAGCATTCCTGAATCATCTCAGTTCAAAACCGATCTGAACACTCAAGACTGATTTGACTGATTTCATGATTTATTTTACACTTTCCAAAATATGCAGGAACAGGGTGTTTCACAGACTGAAGGGCAAAGTGTCCCCGCCCAGGGACCAGAGTATAGAGATCAATGAACACGCTTCCCTTACCATCAGACCCAACTCTCTTTCATCGCATCAAGATCAACTACCTGCTAGTAAAAAAAATCTAAGATGGCTGTACACTCAAATCCCAGGGAATTCACATGTATGCATCCTCAAATTGACAGTAGCGTGTTAAACACATGGACTGCATTGTTATTTTTTGGTTTGAGGCGTGTTCAAAGACTTGGGGGGGCATGTCCACCAGGGGGCGCCTGTCAAAGGCATCCTCTGTTGCTCACATGGGGAAGCCTTCCACCAGGCAGCGTCAGTGGCAGACTCACACATACTTCAGTCATGTAAGGTTCAGTGCACAGCGTTAAGCATCACAACATGTCAGAGGATTTGCAAATGCCTCTTTAATGTGTAATCTCATGAAATAAAATTACAAAACTCCCTTAATTGCACTTAAAAATCTCTTCACAAACAACTGTCTACTTAATAAGATAAATTAAAAAACATTGTTTACTTTTCGGCCAGTTTTGAATGGTAAAAATACAATATTCTGATTATTTCACAATTACCTTTTTATGGCCTCAATACAATATCCGCATTAAGTTTAAGATAAACAGCTCCATACAAAAATCATTAACACATAGTTTAAATAGGCTGCAACATTTTTTTTTTTTACCAAATATACACTGAGGCATAAAATTGCAAAATACAGTATAAGCGCATGTATTTATCACTGAACGATGATCCATTCATAACAAAGTCAAGGGTCCTTTCGGTTATTAACATCTATTGCTCCAAAGTTTGACAGCAAAACAGTGATCACTGTGTCCATCTCTTATTTAAAAAGCCACATGTATTGCCAACAAAGTCCAACAAAGAGGGCTGCGATTTATTTCGAGATTTTGTCATACAAGTAGAATTAAAAACCATGATGAGGTTGTTGTCTGGCAGGGTATTTCTCTAAAACTGCATTTTTGGTTGAAGGGCAAATGCAACTAATTATTCTTTCACACCTACAGAGATATAAAATGGAAGAGGATTCTAACTGTGGCGATAAAACATTATAAAACTGTAAATTGTCATTTTATAGGGGATTGTATTGCTATAAGACTGCTCTGAGTGTTTCTGTGAAAACATATGAAATCTTAGCAGTCAGCTCCAGCTGTGGACACAGACTTGCTTGCTTTTAAATTTGTTGTTGTCAGAAATGTTTTGGTCACTCTTCAGTCAATGTGTTTTGGTGTGAGACAGATTCCCATTGCTGACTCATACTTCATTAATGACTCATTATAATCATCCTATGGCTGTGATCCCTACACACACTGTTCATTGTGGCACTGGATATGTAGCCAATCAAGCGTTGACCGTTTAGTACCTACGGTCAAGTCCTGCCTCCCCTTGGCTGCATGTTTGGACACATGTACATGGCTGTGCAGATGGCCTTGCACTCACCACCAGGCTCCCAGTCTGTGAGCACCAGTTACCCAGCACCAGTCCTCCGACTGAGGGATCTTAGCCTCCAGAGATGTCGGAGGTCATTACCACACAGCCAGGGTTGGGGCCCTGATCAGTCCAGACTACTGGCTTGTTCTTCACCTGTCACCTCACCCAAGAAGCTGGGGCTCGGTCACCACATGATGGACTTCACGTCTGGGGGAGAGGGTGTGGGGGAGGTGATGGGGGGACATCCTGTCTGGTCAACCTATATTCTCGGGATCGGGAGTGACAATATCCTGTCTTGTCTGCCTCTCGCTTCGGCCAAGGACTCGGTGGAGGATGAGGAAGATGTGAGCTTGAACCCGTGTTTGAGGAGGGATTTAACAGAGGCCATCGTCGCTGTGTTCCTGCCAAACTGTCTTAACCTCTGGTTAGACCGGACACTCTGCATTCGTTTTTATTCAGATTTCACCAGGGGGAGCTCTAGTTCAGTTTAAACACCACTGCTCAGGCAGTAATTAGTCAGCTCTGCTGCAATAATCACATCTCGGATCCTTGACAACCCTACACACTGGTGCTACAGCATTGTGAGCATGTGTGCGCGGGGGATTTCAGGATGTTAGAGGCAGGAAGTAATTGTGTGTGTGTGTGTGGGAGTGTGTGATGGGGGGAGGATCGGACAGTCCCTTTAGGGGTCTGTCAGCAAGCAGGTGTGCAGACTTGTTTTTCTAAATCCAAGTGTTAGAAGGACTTAAGTCACGGGCCAAGTCTCCAGGGCAGTCTCTCTCCTGACAGTCAAATCACCTTGGCTATCTGGCCTGCACAAACTTGTGACCTTCAAACTGTCGTACAGACTCAACCAACACCATTTAAGGGGGCAAGTCATCTTTTAGAACTGAAGAACCGGCCTGTTCTAGTTTGTGATATTGTGAAAAAAGAGAGAAGAAAATACATGTCAAAGTTTGATCTGGTTCTCCTTCTTAGAGATTGGATTGCTGTAACCAATGGGGCTTCAGCCCAGCGCCAACTTGGGACCTCTCATTGGACAGTCAGAGACACGTTGGCAGGTGGGAAGTACCATAGCATGAGTTGGGTTGGGAGAGGACATTAGGAAAGGGTGGGTGGGGCAGGTACAAACCTCAGTGAGCGTAGAAGCCGTAGTAGCCTGCGTCACTGCTGCTGTCCTTCTCACACACCTCTGCACTGCGAGTGGGCGGGGAGTTCTCTGTGCTGGACGCGTAGGGGGACACCCGTCTCTTCTTGCTCTCCGCCCCTCCCTCGAACAAGCCCGAGTCGGCCGAGTCCACCGATTTGACCGAGGGCGGCTCCATCCATGTGTCCTCCAGCCCCGCCTCCTTGGGCTTGTCCTGCAGCTGAGATGGGCGGAGCTGCTCCAGGAGAGACGGAGGGTGGAGCCTGGGGTTCCCTGGGGAGATGGTGGAGGAGGAGGAGGAGGAGGTGACAGGCCTGAACCAGCCTAGACTGGGACCAGGTTTACTGGGATGGGGGTGGTTCAGGTACTGGGGGGAGGGTCGGCTCGTGGTCCAGCCTGCAGAGGTGGCCCCCGAGACGGACATGCTGGCGAAGGGGTGGTCTGGGTAGTAGCTCAGCGCGTGGTGCGCAGAGGTCTGCAGGGGGAACGGTTTGTAGAAGCTGTTGCCAGAGAAATCACCCTCGTAGGAGTTGAAGTCTAGGCGGCCAGGGGGGCCGCCGCTCGGTTGGGGGGTGAGGTACCAGCGGCTGTGGGGGCTGGACGGAGCGTCCTTGGCCTGCTGGCCCATGCTGACGTGGTGGTCCCGGCCGTATAGGCGGCTCTGGGGCAGGGAGCTCATGTACTGCTCTGAGAGGTACCCCTGAGAGTAGCAGGTTCCCGGCAGACACTGCTGGGCTTCGCCCGGGGAGGGAGTGAAGCGGTCCGAGTCTGGAGGAGCGTACAGCCTACAGGCAACACGAACAGGGGACGAGCGTCACAAGAAAAAGCAGAGGTGTTATTTCCTGTCAAAACCTCAGCCACAAAATAACTATCAAAACATCTAGCAGGCATATTTAAAACTCTATATTTATCAACACTACACCATCAAAGCAACGGTTCTTGTTAAAATACATTAAGATGCTTGTATCGGTATGAGTTCAGGGAAATCTGTATATCCCTGAGTCTGGTTCTGCTAGGTTCCTCAGCAGTTCCTAAGTTTTTTTTGTCTATCTCTTTATTTATTCAGTGACTTTTTCGTTTACTTACGTGTCATAATTGTCCCGGAAACCTTTAGCAAAGGGGTTATGGTCTATTTTCAGCTGAGTGATCTGTGTAAGAAATAACAGGAGACAAGATGAGATAGGGGGGCAAGGATTGGACAGACAGATTGCTGGAGAGATAGGGAAAGAGAGCGCGTGTGCGTAGAGGTGTAGGGAAAAGAGTGTGTACGTGTGTGTGTGAGTCTTTCTACACCTAGGGAAAGAGAAGCACAGAGACACAGAGATCACTGACTGCCTTCAATCATTAATGAGGGTATATGCCATTTCTTTTTATCGTGGGAAACTATTCTCCCTTGGCATGAATGGGCTTTACGTCTATTTCAAGTCAGGGGATAAACATATCTAGCATGCGAAAACAAATTCAATTGCCAGACTTGGTGTACAGTAACACAAGCAATCCTGGTTTGAAGACATTAGACAGGTGGTCAGTGTAGGACACAGGTGGTGTTGAAGTGGGATCAGACAAGGTTGACTCACGTCAGCGTTCTGGTAGGCTGTGACGGCGATGAACTGCGTCTCGGGGAAGATAAAGGTCTGGGCTTTGGCGGTGAGGAAGGGATCTTCTGAGCCGTCCTCCTTCACCTCCACTATGTGCAGACGGGGCTGGTACTTATGGAGCGACTGCAGCACTATCATCTGAAGGACACGGTGGAGAGACGCAGTGAAGAGTTACGCTGGAAGAGAGCTCAGGTTGAGGAAAGCTGTTTACTGGTTCAGCTGGTTTCCTCCAAGATCCCAATGACTCACACTGAGGGACTTGTTACTTTTGTTGGTTAGCTGTAACCGATCTGTCATTTTTGTACCATGTGAGGTATATTACTGCTGCTTGCTTTCCTACAGGTACACTCTTGCACTTTGTGAGGCTCATTGTTGTTCATTTGTAACTTGTTTAACTAAATGCTTGTGTGGTTCTTCCCTATGGCACTTGTTTGGTTTCCCACAATGTACGCTTCGTCTTCTGGCTACCCGCAATGTTCTCGTTGTTATTATCAGGGACTTCTTTTGTAAAGCTCTCTCTCGGAAGTCACTGTGAATAAAAAGCATCTGCTAAATGAATACATGAATACTTATAGAAATACCTGGGCCACGTTGTTGGAGCTGCCCTTGTTGTTGGTGAGCTTGAGCTTGCCAAACGACACCTCCTGTCTCATCCAATGAGATCCTGTGTTGGGGGAATCTGGGTGCATGTACATCCTGTTTCCTGTGACAGATTTGGAAGACGGCATCCCCAGCTGTAGTTACAAAACCTCCAGGTTTGACACCATCCCCGCAGTGACCTACTTAACCTTTTTAACAGTAGTACAGATCGACATAATCCCAAATACCACATGTACGCCACCACAGCCACCTCAGCTATGGCATGGAGATTATCATCCAACCACAAAACAATCCCACAAAGTATTAGACTGTCGCAAATATTAACCATTACTCAAAAAGGAAACTAAACAAAAAACAAACGAACAGGTACAAGTGATCACGAGGAAGAGAAACTGCTCCCTTTAATTCAAAAGCAGGGATATCATTAGAGGGTTTTATAGAGTTCTGGAATGGATTTTTGGGTTGCTCAGTGTTCTAACCCCCCCCCGCCACCCCACCACCTGCTGGGGAGAGAGGTGGAGTCAGTGGAGTGGACTAACTGGCGGGGTTGACCTCATGACAGTGGGAGGCTGCTGGAGATGAGGCAGGGTGAAGTCAGAGATAGACGGGTGTCTTCGTCTGCGGTTCCCCTACTCTCCTACAGAGGTGCATGCTGGGTCTTTTGACATTCTACTGACACGCAAAGGTGCTCGCGTGGACTCTTATGCGGAAACTTATTTAATATTAACTTAACGAGCTGTCGTGCTACGTTATAAAATACTGTTTCAGAAGGCATGTGTTTCCAGATGAAAACCAGACTGGACTGTAAGCCAATGGAAAGCCTGACTATTAACTAAGCCTGACTAACGGTTTAGAACACGCTGTTCCCTCATTAACCTCTGTGCTTTTCTTGTAGCCATGGTGCTGGGTATTTCG
Source organism: Neosalanx taihuensis (assembly GCA_030340665.1). Taxonomy (NCBI): domain Eukaryota; kingdom Metazoa; phylum Chordata; class Actinopteri; order Osmeriformes; family Salangidae; genus Neosalanx; species Neosalanx taihuensis. Next base: position 11,587,572 of record CM059303.1, on the reverse strand, counting down.
ATAAAAGGTCACAGCAGAATAGAAGCAGAATGGTGCGTGCTCAGTGTCCTAACTCACCTGGCATGTTGCCCTCGGCCTTCCCACACTGGACCCACTTGCCTCCCTGGTACCTCCAGTGGTGCTGGTCTGCCAGGATCACGTCCACGTACACGTTGTAGTGGGCGGACGGGTCCAGAGCGCTGACGTTGAAGCTTAGGAACGGGAACATCCTCCTGGAGTACAGAAGGGGAACAACCAGGGACGTTTCTAGGATTGAAAGTAAGGGGGGGCTTAGCCCCTGGCATTTTCTGTCGACGGGGGGGGGGGGGGGGGGGGGGGGGGCTTCAGCCCCCCTAAAACAGGGCTAACGACGCCCATGGGAACAACGTTCGGTCGGTTGGTATTTGGCTGAGCGGTAAGGGAGTTGGGCTGGTGATCAGAATGTTCCTGGTTCGACTCCTGGCCATATCAACATGAAGGTGTGGCCTTGGGCAAGGCACGTCACACTACTTAGCTCGGGGGGAATGTCCCTGTACTTGCTATAAGTTGCTCTGGATAAGAGGGTCTGCTAAATAACTAAATGTAAATATACTGGACATAGGGTGCGTGACGTGAATGGAAAATAATTCCCTTAGAACCAACTAGAATCTGCGGTTATGAACAATTGTTCTGTTTTTTTTTTTTTACAGCACGACGCTAGACAGGGTATTTCCTTTGTATAGTAGCTTGTGTGTGTACATTTCTGTTACGTGGTTCAAAAGCTGACTGAGAGACAGAGCGGGGGCCGGGGGGATGGGGGCCGGGGGGTGGGGGGCAGGGTGGAGGGGAAGCAGGGAGCAGCTGAGGTGAATATTTAATGTTGCTGTTAATAAAAGATGTGACGGAGGCTGTGGCTGATTGCTGGAGCTTTACTTGGTGAACTGATTTTGATCACAGGGACCATCGCTGAGGAAAGGTAATACAGAGGTCAGTGTGTCCCCGGGTAATACTGAGAGGGGAATACAGGACAAGATTGGCCCACACACACACACACGCACGCACACACACACTGAACACAAAAGTGTAGCTTGAGGCCAACAGAGCAAAACATTCTGCCACAGGATTACCTTCTGTTGATTCCACTTCGACTTACTCTATCCTGGGCATATTTCACAACATTATATAACCCTTAACCTCTCATCCCTGACACCATATACACACAGTTTACCAACTATGACAGTACAGTAGATGGCTTGATTTACACTCACAATAACAGGTTAATGCTTGGTGGCGTGTGTTGGTGTAGCAAAATCAACACGAAGCATTTGACATTTGGCTGCTGTTTTAGACTTGCCTGTACCTGGGGCTATGGTGCATCTATAGGCATGCACGCTCTCATTGATGTACTGGCTTTTAGGGGGAATGTCTGTGCGGCCTTTGACCTACAAAGGCTGTGGGATACATGCTCTGACATTTTGTGGAAAAAAAAAACTTTGAGAAATGACCATTAAATGTGCAGATGATCGCTATTTCTTATCCTCAATAGACTTTTTGCTCATTTATTTTCCTCTAAGGTTTTCAACACATATGATATTTGATTCCTTAAGTGGTTCCAGAGCCACAAGCTGAGGGTTGTAGCATGGTTACTGACAATATAAAAAAGAAAATCTTTTTCACGGACGTACACCTGCTTCACTTAAGGTCACTTTAGCTCAACGTCCAGCTCATCTAAATTCAGACAGTTAACCCTCATCATTAAAGAGTGTAAAACATACGACGTGTGTTTATTTGTGATACCCATGAGTGGGCCTGTTGAGGAGGACATTCCTTCTCCAACACCAGCATTTTGAATGACTGTCCTGTATGTAGGGAGTCAGATGGCTCAGCGGTTAAGGCTTTGGGCTCATGATCGGAAGGTTGTGAGTTTGATTCCCGGCTGTGACTATGTGACATTGTGTCCTTACGCAAGGTACTTCACCCTACGCTCTGGATATATAAGTGTCTGACAAAAATGTTAATGTATGATGCATGACATGTCAGCCACAAAAAATCGAGCAGGTGTGTGGTTCCCTCCTTCAGGCAACTGTTAATATAACTGAAAACATAAGTTGGTGGTAAGGTTGCTCGGCTTTTGACTGGATACTTACTACAACCCCACGCAATGAGAGAGAGGAAGAAAACACATCATGTTGTTTTTTTCCCCGCTGATATTGTCAGACTTATTTAAAACTGGGTCCTTTTATAGGAAATCAGAACTCGACAGGGGGAAGCCACTGAAAGCACCGCAGAGAGGTGTATTTGCATGCGGGGGGTGGAACTGGGGCCTTCATTGAGGTCACAAACTAAGGGCTGGAAACGTCGAGCTGCAGCAGAATAGACTGTGAGGGCCCAGGTATGGGCAGCAGTGCCATATGGTGTCATCATCTGAGGACTGCATCGTGGTGTTCAGTCATTGCTGTAGGCAGCCACTCCGTCAAATTCCATGTAAAATCGGAGAAGCAAATCAGACAGAGAGACAGAGAGAGAAAGAGAGAGACAGAGACAGAGAGAGAAAGAGATTGAGAGACAGAGAGAGACAGAGAGACAGAGAGAGAGACAGAGAGGGGGGAGAGAGAGAGAGAGAGAGAGAGAGAGAGAGAGAAGGAGAGAGAGAGAGAGAGAGAGAGAGAGAGAGAGAGAGAGTGGGTGTTGTCTGAGGGAGCTGAAGCAGAAGTTGGAGAGTGACTGGATAGTCACAGGGGAGAAGACATTTCTACTCGGGTGCATCTACTGATTCCCATAGACAAGAGTTCAGGTCCAGTTTATGTCACCACATCGTACAGTACGTTTGATCATCTGTGATGAAAACAGGAGCCTCCACAGCTGCTGCTGAATACAAGCTCTCCTTCACACTGTTTCAGACATGGAGTAACATTGTTTTAATGTTCCTATTGTTGTTTTTTAGTTAAGCAATGCATTTCACGTTGGTTTTGCGAGGTTCATTTGTAGTAGAACATATTGAATTTGGACGTATGAATAACGTTTGCTGTATTTGCTCAAAGTTTTCAAAGCGAAATAAACCGCAAGCATCTGTACAGATCTATGCCTGCCTCCTTTACTGTGACAAGAGGTCACCTCAAACATGCAAAAAAATCAGAGTGAAGATGGTGGGAACGTTTCCATCGTATGTAGATAGGAAGTTGTTGGTTTTAGCTACTTCAGAAGACCCTTTCTGCAAGGCCCTGCACACTCGATGCACACAAAAACAGCTGAACAGGAAGTGACAATTCTTTTAGACAAACCATGAAATAGTCCTGTTTGTCTACTTCAAGGAGTGAAAGACAACAACAGTGACAGTGGGTGAGAGTGTGCGTGAGAGCGAGAGAGAGAGCGAGAGTGTGTGTGTGCGTGTGAAAGACATAGAGAGCGAAAAGAAAGGGTGTCCATAAAAGGTCATCTAGAAGAACCTGCAGAAAGTTAAATATTTACCATAGCTATATGTTCTTTAACATAATTACAAACATGTGCATTCTCATTCACTAAATATAAGAACATTTTGTTTGACAGCAATTATGTCTACATATAATATGACACATTGAAGGGCTACAGTCCAAAGGAAATGGTCATTTTACAACTGGACTCTACAGACGTGAAATGCATAAATGTTTTCAGAATGTTTCTCAAAAGTGAATGTTTATTTTTAAGATTTTTATTTATTTATAGGGCACAATCCTAAATTACCTAGTGAGTCATATCTCTTTCCATGAAAGCATCCTGTTGTGGAAAATACATCTATCTAGAAACAATCCACACTTAAGTTACATCCAGGACTACAAATTTCGAAGCCCGCAATTTTCAGGTTCAAATCGAACCAGACCAATTTGTATTTGCATGTATTTGCATATATTTGCATGGCCAAATATTTTACAAGCAATATCACAGAGAGCTTCACACATGCCCTATATAACTGCATCTGGACCAACCTAAACCCCTCAAAGATGACAAGGAAAACTTGGAATAGAAAGAAGTTCTGGATAACCAATTCAGAGGGAAATCTTCTTCCTCCTGACGTTGCTAAAATATTTGCAAACCCTATTGCTAAGATCTACCTAGCATGCTAAGTAAGTTTAAAACAAAGAGTGTAGCAGAAAGTGTTAGTTGAGCGTACAGTAGACCTTACTGTATCACCAGATTCATGGGTGTTGCACTGAACCTGCCCTGGCATGAGTCAAACATAGTCAAAGATGGCCGAAGACCAATGTATCATGAATCGGGCCGAACTATCTTCGAGGGGAAAACTTGAAAAGAGAACAGGGGAACCTGGCCCTAGCCAAGGGAATGCTGCACATTTCAAAGGCCAAGCTAGGAACCTGACCAAACTTCTGAGAGATCTTGGCTTGCTTGCGCTCTTCGTGCAGCCGAAAAAGAGAAGAGGGCGAAGAAATAGAAGAAGGAGAAGAAGAGAAAAAAAAAGTTGTCTGACTTCCTGGACTTCAAAGGTGCCTCTGCCTCTGTTTGGGCATCTGAAGCCTCAGTGGTTCGATCGGTGCTTCTCTCGCAGACCCCCCCCCCCCCCCCCCCCCCCCTCACCTTCTCTCCCCTCCTCTATTTCTACCTACCATAGTTTTGAATAACATTACAAACCCAGTGGCTGAGGAAGTTTTTCAGAAATTTTCTGGTCATAAAAAAGGGGTAAATAAAGAAGTTTTATCTGGTTTTCTTTTTCTGTTTTCGGTGCATGTTGGTCAAACATGAGTGACATTTAGAGAATATGCATGCCCTTCGATGGGAAATTAGACTAGGCTTGGTGTTACCCATTTGGCCTTGCATGGCAATTATTACAAACCTAACCCAAGACAGAGACTGAGCAGTTGTATTGACATGGCCTGAATTTTTGTTTTGTTTTGCACTGCATAAAAGATTGATCTGGTACTTCGACACCTCAGCAAATATCGTAGAAGTGACATTTATAATCCGTAATGTTTTATTCATCATTATTATGATTTATTTTTTTTACTCTGTGTGTGTGTTTCTGTTTGCTTGATTACAATATTTGTGTGTTTTATTAACATGTATGTGTGTGTGTGCACCGCATGTGTGTGCACATGTTCATGCCCGCATGTAAAAACAAAGTCAAAATTACACACACCAAAAACAATATATTGTACAGGTCTCTGTGTATTAGGAGGAGATGAGCCATGTATCACACAAGTTCTCAAATATAAAAATGCATATTTATTTAACCTTTACACAAATATATTTATTTAACCTTTACTCAAACGCTTCACACTAAATTCTCAAACTTATGTGAAGGATTTACGAAGGTGCCCAGACAAAAATCATAGAATTATGAGGAACTTTCTTTGTCTTCAGAGGGAAACCAGAATTAAAAGCAGCTACTGACTCTCACTGATGTTAAGACAACTGTACAGACAACTGTAGGTGCCCAACAGGTGATATGGCTACAACAACTTCACCACCCTAAGAATATATTTTATTTTACAGGCAAAATACTGTTATCAGAACATGTAAAATCACATTACTGTCCTGATATAATCCTATGACTCATGTGCTTTACTGCTTAAGAACCTTATGTTTAACATACCACTATTCCAATCAGGTCTACCTTCAACTGTATTACAGCTAAAACAAATAACTGCACATTTAATAAATCTAAATTAGTGCCTCTCTCACAAGCAGTGTTGTAACAAGCATCTAGCAAATTGATCACACGCAACCAAAATCATGTTTGATTTTAAAGCAGGACTTCTGTATTGTATTTCAAAACCCCAAACATTGAGAAACTCATGCCCTGAAACCGTCTGTCAAGATGTAGGGTGTATTAGTCAATGAATCCTGTTGGACATGACAGAGACTTAATGCTTGGTGACCTTTCAGACAACCCTGCAAGCTGTTTCTTCCCTCTGTGTATTCTATTTTCCAGCAACAGTATTCCCATGATTTATAACTATAATCTTAATGAACCTTCATTTGGTAGACAATAGGCTAAGTGTGTGTTGGGCTTCGATTTTATTTAATTTTTTGTAATTTGCCTTCAATTGCGTTAACTAGGCCTACTTGGTGGTTGGATTATCTCTGTGTAGTGGCGATTTATTTTGATCTTTGTTTGATGATTTGTTTATTTTAACAAGTGCTCACTTTGCCCTTTCCAAGTTGCCTATAAGGAAAAGTCACTCCTGTGCATAATCTACACCAACAACAACAACCAAACTTTTTATTTGAGCCTATGTCCAGTTATTGGGTTGGGAAAAAATGACACCTCTTAACAGCAACATTGCCAGTTGTTCATGTGCAAAACATATTTTTTTCTCCCAGTGGGGCTGAAAAGAACGACTAAAAGAACCACATTTAGGCATGAATGGTTGACTTACCGTCCCTGTTTGGTGATGATCATCTCGGTCTGGTACTTGTGGAACTTGGCCCACAGGGGGTAGTTATTGAGGAGAGCCTGGGTCTTCCCACACACCTGCAGCCCAGGTAAGGGGTACAGGGGTGCGCCAGGGTACCCATGCTGGAAGGGGGCAGGGTAACTGTCCGGAGAGGCAGAGTAAACTTCTTTGCTTGTCGAGGAGAAAGTCTCCCCTCCAGCCTGGATGTAACCCTGCCCAGGTCCAGCTCTGCTGAAGTGACAGCTGTTCAGGGGAGTCTGTGCGTAAAACCTCCCGGTTTGCGCTCCGCACCCAGCCCCCGTTTGGTCTTGGTGGAGCGGCAGAGACAAAGTGTCCTGTCCGCTTGGAAGCGAGTCTTGGTAATAAAATCTGGCGTCCTGAATCCCCATTTTAAAGTCGGTTAAGTCCTTGTGGCGATGAAGATGGTGGATCTCGGTGTCTTTTTCCAAACTTTGCGCGTCAGTCCCATTCAACATGCTGAGGTGCGGATTCCCGCCTCTGCCGCCCATCTGCAGCGCCAGTCTGAGATCATGTGCTCGTGTCAGGGCTTCACCCTGTCCCTGTCCCTGTCACGTCCACTGGAAGAAGAGCACTTTCAATATTTGATTCAGCCTGTGCGCAAATACAGTAGATTATACAGTGTTTACCGTGCACTATCGCTGTTTCTTATTTAATTAACTATTGCAAAGTTGTCAAACCAACATCGTAGCCAAATAAACTACAGCCTAAACAAACTAAATCGTCCGCAGTTAATTTCCCTATAGGCAATAGGGCTACTGTTAATACGTTTTTATTTTATTTTTTACTGATTAATTTTTTGTCCTAATGAGAAGAAAGTAGCCTAATTTCTGTTTTGAAGGGAGTGGACCGTTTGTGAATCAAACCCATGTCCAGCTCACTAAACCTGATGATATATACATTTTGCGACTGGTAGTTTTTGGGGAGGGGGGGTCTGATGCCCAGACTGGATCTGATAGGCTGGAAATATGAAACAGCCCCCCCCCCCCTCCGCGCCTCCCCCACTCCCCTCTCCTCCCCCCCTAACCCCCCCCCCCCCCCATTTCCTGAAGACCTACTGCTCTCATATTGGACCTTCACATGAGACACCATTAGGGTATGTTAGAGGATGATCATGCCACCCTGATCATCATATAGATTTGTATTTTTTTTTTTACATCATCAACATTTTCTCTTTGTAGTGGATTTGATAGCTACCGTTCCATTATTATTATCTTCCAAAATGCACTGATTTAATTAATATGCTTTAACTTTAATAATCTGGCCTACATCACAGCACAAGACAGGTTTTCAGCATTACTGTCTGTTTTATTTGTGTTTTTCCTATAAAGGCCTGCAGTTGGCTATTTGGAGAATGTCTCCTGATTTTGCAATCCTTGTTCATACAATTTCGTTCACTATTATATATTTCTTTATAGAAATACGCGGCAGTCTATAGAGTTTTATTTTCAAGGATTGCATTAAGCTGAATGTATTTATTTAACAATTAAATATTGTCTAATTGGCTACTTTTGAAAACCTGGACATCTGTTAAAACATTCGGAGTTGGACGTATTTTTTCTTTCTTTCTCGGAAACATCTTTCTTAAACAACATCAGTATCTTTTAAAAATGTTTCTCCGTCTTCTATAAAACAAGGATTCAACAAACTTTCCAGTGAGTCACGTGATTCGCCACACTATCAAATATTCGTGACGAATTTATTTCAGTCACGTACGCTGCTTTTTTTTTAATCATGGATTTTTCATAGTCCTGTTTTTATTTATTTTTATTTTATTATAGGAGAGAATTGGGTCTGCTTGTCAGCCACGATCACCGTATCGTCACACATGATTATCGATTTGTATTTACATTTTTTAAATGATCGACAACTGGACAGAAGGACCTACCACTGTTTTAGACAAGGGCCCTTGAAACGTTTGAACTGCAATAAAGCTCGAAAGAAAATGAATTAACCATTGAAGTCTGTCGTTCTCATCAGCCAGTGGAAAAAATGCAGGCCTTTGGGGACACGTGTTTGCTCTGGAGCAGTCTAGCATATCATAGAGTAGGGCATAAGATGAAATAGAGACTGAAAGATGACTGGCTGGCTCTTGCAGCCACCGTCTCCGCTCTCTTTAAGGCCTGTATCTACGGTCACCAAACACCAACACAACATGACTTTAGTAAAATACCTGGAGCACAGATCTCTATAATGAACACAGGCGAAACCGAACTCCACGGTTATTAACACATACTCACAGACACACAAATGTACACATGCAAACGTTCACACGCACGCACACACACGCCCCAGCACACACACGCCCCAGCACACACTCACATGCACACACGCACACACACACGCACACACACACGCCCCAGCACACACGCTCCCCAGCACACACTCACATGCACACACGCACGCACACACACACACACACGCCCCAGCACACACACACACACAACGCCAACACGCTACAGAAATCCCCCCCCAAGTCCAGGTGTGACACACTATCCCCCCCCACGCTGTCATTGCTCTAATGCCACTTCCCGTGTCTCTCCTAGCAAGGTGAGCTCACAAGGACACGTGCTGATGTCATGGGTGTTGACACGAATGGCGAGAGGGCCCCAGTCGGAGCGGCACGGTGCCCAGGTCAGGCAGGCGTATCCAGGGGGCCCTCCAGGGCCCGAGCCTGCCGTGTCATCCTCCACGCTGGCCTGTTATCCTGCTGCAGGGGCCAGGGCCCCAGGACGTCACCTTGTGAACACAATCAGCTTGGGTTTTCTCCTCTAACAATTACAAACAAGCAGGCCAACGTTCACCATCATCCTGAGGGGACAGAGGTGAACTATGACACTAGCCAGCAGTAACACAAGGACTGACACTTTATTATTAAGATGAGTTCATTAAAGTAGCATCATTAAAGTTACAATATTACACATATTGTATTGCAAAAAAAAAATTATCATAAAAAAACTGTTATTCTGTTATTCACAAAATGATGGTAGGCTTCTATGGGATTTTGTAAAATCGTACAATACATTATTCATACTTGCTGTGGAATTCATCTGGATGATCCCAGGGATAATTGAGAATGTTCGCACATGACATGTACATTCTTCACAGTGTATGTGAAATGTATATTCTCCAGGCCCTACTTCTAAAAAGGTTTCCCACTTCACTAAAGAACTTGTTTTGTAGCTGGCCCCTACATGGTATGGGAGGGAGGGCGGGGGGGAGGGAGGGCGGGGGGGAGGGAGGGAGTCATCACCCCCACCCTCCAACCCCCCCACCCTCCCCCGCTCGAAACCTGAGCAGATAGTATGTTGTCGGAGCTCTGGGCTACATGATGCACCAGGACAATCTCCACTCCATCATTCATGCCTCTCAGTTAAGATCTGCGTCTAAAACGTTTCATGTGAATAGAGTTTGTGCCGCTAACATGTAAACTCTGGGTTTTTTTCTTCTCCCTCTTCCGTCCAGTCAGTGATGAGATGATGATTGTCGTCCCTATGTTTTCGTGTCAGCTTTCTCTGGTGAGTGCATAACCCCTGGTCATAAATACCAGAGTCTTCACGCTGGTCCCAGTGTGGGTGGCCCAGCCACACTTGACAGTCAGGGTCAGGGCACAAATCAATATATCAGGAGGAAAATGAATCATAGGCTGGCGTATTTAAAGCTGACTGGAAAGACGTCCTGGGACTTTATGAGACTAGAGTGACAGACAGGATCCCACTCTAACTGTAAAATTACAACTGTGAGTATGAAGAATTAAGACGATTTAGACTATTTAAAACACCCTTTTCACTATGAAGTTGTTTCCATAACCCTCACAGGTTGTATGGGGGTAAGGACAGCGTTATCTAGCTGTAATGTTTCATCATATCTATTTAATCATATCTGGATATGAACGTCTGCTAAAATCAGAATCAGAATCAGAATGGGGGTTTATTCGCTATGCAAGGTTAACAAACATAGAATTCACTTTGGCAGGAATGACTAGAATATCAGAGGGCATCGCAACTGGGCCTCCTGCCTCTCTGGCATGTGTTTCCACGGCTGCTGTCTGGACGTGATGAAGTGCGGATTTAGTGTTTTGGGACGTGTTTGTGCTGGTGCGGGGGGGTGGGGGGGTGGTGGGGGGGGTGGGGGCAGGTGTCAGGGCGCTGCAGAGGCAGGAGCGTGGCGCTCCTTGTAATCACCGTGTAAATAGGTCTGATTAGGAAGACTTAGCAAGAGCGGGCTCTCTCCAACCATCACCCCGCTGAACGCCTTCCTGTCTGGGGTAAACCATGGCACAGGGTCCTAATTAACGGAACATATGTTTATTCAAATCTCGACCGGGGGGGGTGTGAAACAGAGGCTTCAGAAGGCACCACCTACAGAGGTTGTGAAAACAGAGGGAGGTGGAATTAACCCTTAGATGCATGGCCTACTAATACCTACACTCTTCCATGAGCGGGGTCAAAAATGACCCCAATTAAAATGAATGCGTTTTTGTCCTGTAAATGTAAGAATTTTCTTACATTTTAGTTAAAGATGATTATATTTTGATCAACAAAAGAATTATTTGATGTTTGACATGTTCATTTATCACTTTTTATTAATTTTTATTATAACAAAACATCTTTGAGAAAGGTAAAAACACCCAAAATATATCCGAACATGAGAATGATTTCATGTTTTGATGATTTACATGTTGATGTCATACCATATTATCATCTTCATTTCATTTTATCATCTTCTTTTCATCATCTTCTTATCATTTTAACACAAACCTTCAATCAAAACATTAACATTCAGTGTTTGTGTGTCCATCTGTCACATGTCCACACATATAAACACAAGCCATCTTCTTTCTTCTCACTGTGGGCAGCTGTTGCTGTTGGTTCTCACTGCACCATCATCTGGCTGTGAGCACTGCACACAGGGTCACTGCATTTCCACCAGCTTTTGCTGGTTTTGTGGTCTTGGTTTCTTGGGCACATCTTGCACCTCTTCCTCTTCTGTTGGCCCTGTCCGTTTCCCTTCTGTGGCTGGATTACAGCTTTTGTCATCCCACACCTTTCCATTGCTGCAGTGATGCAGGTTGGTAGGCATGTGTTACCCTCCAGTCGACTTCTCATATAAGGCATCACAAGCTCATGTGAGAACTCTGTAAGGAAGCGGCGGCGGGCATTTGTGATACCTGCAGAGAATTCAGGGTGCTGAGCCTTGAAAAAGGAGTAGGCATTCAGGGTGACAACATCAATCATGTTGTACCACAGCAGCATGGGCCACCTCTGTGTTTGGCATTTGCAGGTGTAGGTGCCAACCATCTGGTCCACAATATCTACACCTCCTTTCGTCTGGTTGTAGAACTGGATGACTTCTGTTTTTTTCTTCCGGGTGTTTTCATCCACCATTTTGCTGTGGTGCATTGTGCTGAGGAGCAGAACAGTCATTTTTTCAGCGTAGCTGACCATGGTCATGTTGCCATTGAACCCAAATTCAGTGCTGAAGAGCTCCCTGGTCTTGGAAGCCTTCATCACAGGAGGGATGTCTGGCTTGTTTTGTCGCAGTGTTCCCACAATAGTCAGACCCTTCTCCAGTAGATGCTCTGCAAGAGGCACACTGGTGAAAAAGTTGTCTATGGTGATGATTTTTTTGACTAAAAATGTAGGACAGCGCATATATTATGAGGTATAAAACTGATGATAAACTGATGATAATACTTACATGTATGGTGCTGTGTCAAAATAATCTTCAGGGTGGTGAGACTGCAGCAATCAGATGTGTTGATTGACAGTAAATGTATACCTGACAGTCACAGTTGATAGAAATTCCATAGAAAATGCTTGGGGTCATTTTTGACCCCGCGTATGGAAGAGTGGGTTACTAATACAAAAAATGCAATAACTTAAAAACTATAACAATTAGATACAAATCCAAATGGTCACATGTCAAAGACAAACTAATTGAGGAATACATGGAAGATCAAATTATAAAAATGTAAAATTTAAAAGATATTGAAAAAAAACAACAGCCGGGGTCATTTTTGACCCCACTCATGCATCTAAGGGTTAAGTGGGGAAGGGGGGGGGAAGGGGGGAAGGGGGGGTGGAGGAGAGCGCGAGACTGCACCGGAGAGCGGGAGGAGGAGCGCGAGCAAGGGAAAGGAGAAGGTAGCACTTAGTGCTCGGCGGAATTCGCACCTGATCTTCACATGAACTCCCGGAGAAGTGCAAATGTATTCTGCTGCAACCTTAGAAACAAACAAGCTTCCACTTCCTTCGTTTATAATTAGCCGGTAATCAGGTCTGGGTTAGTTTCTGCCCAGTAAGAGATCTGCACTCCCGGCTGTACCAGACTATCAGCTTCACATGACCCAACATGCAGACGCCATTAGGACATCGAGAAAAGCTTTCCTGAAGCATTCTTGACGCAATACTTGGAATAAATGTATTTACAAACGGTCTATGGTGTTAGTATTCTATAGCAATGCCAAGCATGGCATGAACATGGGTTGGTCTTTGAAAGAGCTAAGGGATATATCTCAGACATCATCATTTCTTTCTGGGTAACATCTCACTCGCAAACTCGATACCCTAAAAAGACGTGCGCGAGTCCTCCGTGTTAATTCGGCGTTAACAGGAAATGATGCGGGTGGTTTGAACATCTCCCTTCCCAGAGAGGCTTGTTTAGAAGGGGTCAGTTCTGTGGACCAGTGGGACAGTGTCAATTCTTTGTTCAGCCTTTGAACCCTGACTAACCCCCATAAACCCCCCTGGCTCTGGGTGAGCCTCACGCATCGTCCAGCACCTTCTCAAACACGCGGGGCGACCCTCGTGCCGGGGGAAGTCCAGACGTGACCTTTTCGGTCGGCGAACGTTGCGGTAACCGGGAGACCGACAAGACAGACAGACCGTGTCAGAAGCCGCCCTCGCATCAGCCTCTCCGACCTGGAGAAGGGAGGAGCTCTGAGGGACGCCCAGGCTGGGTCGCTCGGTGCGGGGACGCGAGAGAGTCCTGTCAACATCGGTTCTATGTTTTCATCGAGGGTTGCAGGTCATTGGTGATGTGAAAGGGTATTCTGATACACAGTCTATAATGGTCCATGCTTTGGACCTCATTCATTTTACATTTACATGACATTTTAGTCATTTAGCACACGCTCTTATCCAGAGCGACTAAACAGCAAGTAGAGGGACATTCCCCTCTGACGCGAGCAGGGTGAAGTGCCTTGCCCAAGGACACAACATCACGTAGCCACAGCCGGGAATCGAACTCGCAACCTTCAGATCATTAGCCCAACGCTTTAATTGCAGAGCCATGTGACTCCCTCATTCAATTCCCGAGCGAGCTCGATTGACTTATCCATCACAATCTCGATCTTTGAAGTTCCACATACTGTAAGGCCCTGCACCTGTAAAACCATAGGGATAACTTAGTCTGACAGCCTGCAGGCTCTCAGGACTCGAAGCCCCACTGTAACATGAGCAAGTCTCATCTCTAAATGCCAAGGGATTGTATCCCACCTCAGAGGACAGGGTGGGTCCAGCCTCCAGGCCCCAGCGTCCATGGGAGGTCCGGGACAGGAACACGTTGCCCAGCAGCGATCCGCACGGCTCCTCAGACAGAGCAGAGCCGGCCGGTGACAGGACAGGGCAGCTGTGCACTCTGCCGCATTCCTCTGGCCTGCTCCTCCGGCAGAGAGCCACTAACCCCCCCCCCACACCCCTCCCCGCACCCCCGTCCTTCCCTACCCCTGGCAGGCTCCCCTTACAGGACCCATGTGCTGCCTCACCCCCCACCCAATGCCACTCTCCACCCCCCCCCCCCCCCCCGCCCCCAGACAGACCCCCTCATCTTAGCAAGCGTCCTCCTGCTGTATTAAGAAATCACTCCCCACCCCCACCCCCCCTTGGCCACCCCCTCCCCTCGGCCCGGATGATTCCAGGGTTCGGTCACGTGATGTTTCTCCTTCTGCTTTGTAGCTGAAAGTTTTCGTCCCGCACGTGTTTACGCTGAAGGCGCGAGCCGCGGCGAGCGTGGACAAAAGGCCGCCGCCGAGCCCCAAGCCCGAGCTGCGTTACCCGCTCCCGTCACGCTTTCGGTGGGATGAAAATCATGAATGAGGGAATGTGCTGGCTGCTGGCCGGTCGCCAAGGGAACATATACTTGGCATGATGTCAAGCCGCAGCTCTGTAAGTGTGCTTTGACATGAATAAATCATCCAGAGACCCACTTTATCTACGCTTTGTCAAACCGAACATCTTGAGGAACACGTGCGCTCCTGAGCTTGTCAGAGCTGCAGGAGAGGAGCTCGGTGAAGATGAGATGTGGAACTTTTCCTGAGCGTTCTAGCGATTAAAATAAAGTCCTAGAGAGGTGTGCGGTTGATTGCTGTATTTTTATCGCTTGAATCATTCCCTCCAACGTTTGCTTTGTACATTAGGCTTTGCGCACAAGGCTTTTCCACGACTCGTAAGGTCTTCTGGCTTCTATACAGAATTCTGTCCACTTCGACGCGTCTTTCGTACTGCGGAGCGTGGAGAAGCATCTTTTTCTGTACCAAAAAAATGTACCTCTCGCTTTGTCATCAGAGTCACCTCAGAAAAGCTTGACGCGTTTGTCACTCGATTCGTTTTTTCGGTGAGTTCACGGCAAGTTCAAGAGAGCTTTGATGAGACAGCAGAAAGAAAAACAACACAGTTAACAGCCCCCGAAGATCACTGACGGCCAGACAAGACGAGCTGTTCATTTCACGACATCCTCAACAAGTCCCTCATACCGTTACAGAGAACGTGTGTGTATTCATACTGACTAATAAAGTTGATTTAAATCTTCAGCGGTCGCCAAGCATCCCTGCAGTTACATTGCTGTTAAATGTCCAGCTGTATATTTGGAATAGCTCTTAATGTGTAATCATTGTGTCATAAATCCCTGAGGACAAACGTTCTGCAGTTCGACTGGAGAGTTTGAAGAGCTCCGTGTTCCACTGCTAGACAAAGAAGCTATCTGTTCGCTCAATAATTCATCCGCCCTCCATCTTGCTCTGCACTTTCAGACAGTTCACTGGTTTCACTAACATCAGCTTCGTCCGCATGGTTTCGTGTCGCATCACATGGATGCTTGAGTCCCTGTCATCCAGCGAATTGTAGAAAATGTCAAAATATATGATCGGACGCAGCGTGTCATAAACATGGAAACGGGACACCAACATATGTTTTATTCAAGTATTGGCATTTCAAGCGCTTGCAGAAACAACAATATAGGATATGGGAGTTCGACTCGGATATTCAGAGAACATCCCTAGACAATGTGTTAAGCCAAGTCGACAATGAACATTAAGCGCAGAACGCTGGTTCCAGTTCTACCTGAACATTAAGCGCAGAACGCTGGTTCCAGTTCTATCTGAACATTAAGCGCAGAACGCTGGTTCCAGTTCTACCTGAACATTAAGCGCCGAACGCTGGTTCCAGTTCTACCTGAACATTAAGCGCCGAACGCTGGTACCAGGTCATCCCCTGCTGGCTCCTCCACCCAACCTCTTCTGGTGACACACTTGGCACCCTGTCCAGGCCCTGCCTGTCCCCCCCAGCCTGTCTCCTCTGCCTGTCCCCCCCAGCCTATCCCCCCAGCCTGTCCCCCAGCCTGTCCCCCTGTCTGCCCCCCAGCCTGTCTCCCCTGCCTGTCCCCCCCAGCCTGTCCCCCCAGCCTGTCCCCCCCAGCCTGTCAGTCCAGCCTGTCCCCCCCAGCCTGTCAGCCCAGCCCACACAGCCCTGATACAGGGGAGTATATTTAGTCTTGGGCCAGGTAGGATCACTGTGGAAAAGGAGCCTGTGTAGACTGATACGTACAGGGGTCCGGGGAAGGGGAGAACTCTCTAGATCATGTAATGATGCCATGCTCTCTCCTGTGTTGTCAGGGGTGAGAGAGGTCAAAGGTCAGCGGGGGACTCTCCAAACACACTCCTAAATGTTCAGTTTCGTTCTAGTCGTCTCCTTAACAAGCACGTCGACAGTTGATGTTTTTCCTGAAAAGAGAGAACCAAGTTCTGCGATTAATACACAAAGCATTTTGGACATAAATGTACTCCAGCCATCGTATTTACCGGTAACTACAAACTTGGAATGTCGTTACAGTACGTGTGAGCCCATACTCTGTACTAAATACTCCTTAAGCGTGTTCAGGAACATCACTTTTGAAGGATATTGGTTCTGAACATTGTGTTAAAATAATCTTTCCCCTTTTCCTCCATAACCCTGCTATCTCTCTCCGGTGCTCCAGGGCCTCATTTTACAATCATTGTAATAATGTTCCTATTGATTGAATGATTGGCAGTTGGAGACATGAGGGATGAACGAGCTGGATGAGGAGACGGGCACACGGACAGGGCGAGGGCCTCAACGCTCCGGCTGGGCAGGGTTGCAGCAGGGTTGGGGGGGGGGCGCGAGGGGGCCCCGCGTCGCTGCGACGGTGCCCGAGTTGATGCGTGAGCGCGTGCGGGGGTGAGTGTCTCGCGCTCGCGTGTCGCTGTTCTGCCCTCTGCTACGTCTAATGCCTCTGGGCTGGGGGCTGGGGGGGGGGGGGGGGGGGGGAGCGTGTGGTGCTTTCAGATGGGGGTGGGGGGCGGGTTGGAGTGACAGGCAGCAGAGGGGGCTCTGCTAGAGGGTGGTCAAGCAGGGTGTGTGTGTGTGTAAGGGAAGGGTGAGGCTGGGGGTCTAAGTAGGCGGTACGGGTCTTGGCGGCTTTAAGCGGCGTTCCGACTGCCAACACGCTGCCAACCAGAGGTCTTGCCCGCCCCCCCCACGCCTCCGATCCATCTGGCTCAATCAGTCGCCCTCTATCTTTATCAATCATTAGAATCATTTATTTTTAGTGTGCGATATGGCCCCTCGCCCCCTCGCCTGCTGCCCTCCTGCCCCCCCCAGGGGCCACACTGGCTCAGAGGCCCTCACTAATGAGCGTCGATCTGGAGGGTCTGGCACTTTGGCTGCAGACACCTCCTCTGACGGACGCAGGGCTGCAGTCAACACGCATCAAGTGCACCGAAACAAACTGTCACCCTGCCCCCTGACGCGCTTTCCGGCCTTGCAAACAAAAACAACAACAACTCCTGCTTGCCCGCAAAGACTTGTTCTTTTGTTCGAGAGGTCGGCTGCCAATTCGGGGACGCGATCGATGCCAGAAAAGAAAAAACAACAAGTTAAAAGTCTTCCTGACGACGAGCGTGCGGTCTAGACAAGGTTGGAATCGTGCATGCTTGTTTTCATTGTGTGTATTGATAAGCCGTATTGGTGTTTAGCGGGGGGGGGGGGGGGGGGGACGACACAGACTGGGGAACCTGCCTCCGCACGATCCCTCAAACCAAATCACTTCGCTGCGTTGTCGGTTCACGACCACTTCTGACAACCCTCAGCTCGTCAGGTTGCGACAGTGTTAGACGCAGAGGTACCCACGTGTGTGTGTGTGTGTACAGGGTGTTGTCTGCATGTGTGTGTGTGTGTGTGTGTGAGCGGGTTCTGTGTCTAAGCCACCGCGGAGTCCGGCTGGGATCCGTTTCGTCCTGCGTAACGCTCCTTGTTCTTGTAGTTCTCGGGACGGAGCCGGCGTTTTCCGGTAGGAGCGCGTCACGGGGCTATTCTGGCCCGGCCGCGCTGACAGCCGGCCAGCAACAGCACGCCGGGGGGAAGGAATGCCGTCCGGAGGCCGCTGATCCTGGTGGAGGAAGCAGAGAGGGGCTCTCCTGTTTCACGGGCCGTTGTGGGGAGGAGGAGGGAGGGAGGCGGGGAGGCAGGTGGGGGGGTGGGGTGGGTGGGGTGGGGTAGGAGATGGGGACCGTGTCCCCTAGGATACAAGCCGATACGCGGGCCGCTGACAGAGAGACAGACAGCGAGAGAGGAGAGAGAGAGACACAGGAAGAGGGGTGGCTAAAAGTATTTGGGTTTGGTGCCAGTCGAGCCAGGACTCTGGCATGTTGCATTCCGGGAGATCAACACCACGGTGTTTCCTTTCACCCCCCTCCCCTACCCTTGGTGCCCCATCTCTATCCCCTCGCCCCCACCCCCTCTTTTAAATCTCCCAACTGCACCCCCTTGCCCCTCCCACACACTCCCCTGCCTCCTCCCAGCTGTGTGCAGCTCTCCAGCATGTGTTCAGGCTGAACCCTGGTCCTGAACAGGGTCTCTGTGGGTGTGGAGGACTTCCTGTCTGGTACCATGGAGACACGCACACACACACCGTCCTGCAAGACCTTCAAACCTGTCCGTCCCCCCCCCCCCCACCAGTCCATGTCATACAGTGAACACATTTCAGATTCGGGACTTGAAATCTTCACAGGGATCACAGCCAGGTCTGTTATTTTGTTGACGTCCCCCTAAACATTGTCTTACAAACAAGATTCCATCGAAACACTAATAATTTATGAATCTCAATGTGCTTAAACACTGAATGCTGAAAGTCCTCTGTTCAGAAATAACAGCAGACATCCTTGGCAAGTCCTCCACTGGCATGGCGCTCACACAAAGAGGGACAGGCTACTGACATTAAAGATATATATATTTAGCCTCCCTCAATTCACACAACACAGATATAGCACAGTACAGTGTATGACAGGTCGTTTTTTGTACGATTTGTATTTCTGGCATTTATAAGGCACGGATGGACTGGGACCACAAGGTTTTTCACAGACCTTTGCTCTTTCTATTGGGGCTCTAATAGAAAAACAAATGGAGCAGAACATGGTTTGTCAGTTGCAATTATGTTTCATAAACTGATATACATGCTCGGTTGTCCCACAAAAATAAATACATTTTTGTATTTCGTGTTTTTTCGACTGATGTTTACACACACTATTGTCACCGTATGTCAAAAAATGTGATCGTACACAAAGTTTATTTTTAAGAATCTCTACTGTATGTGTGTGTGTGTGTGTGCGCGCGCAGCCGTGGCTGTGCTTGTCTGTCGGTTCAGGTTAGCTTGATGCTGATTGGCCACACCTTGGGGGTCCGAAGGCCTGCAGGCGGGGCTCATCAGCAGCATTAGGCCCCAGTGCATGATGGGAGCTGACCCCTGGCAGAGCGGGGGCCGTGTGGCCGGCGTGGGCCACGCCAAGGCTCGGCTCACTTCCTGCCAGGAGCGCAAAACACACCCTGGCATCTCTCAGTCTCCCGTGGATCCTCGCTGGAGAGGACAGGCCAGACGCCCTGGGTCATCTGGGGTGGGTCTCATCACGGACGCTGCCATGACACCAGTCTGTCTGTCTGAGGAAGCACATGCTGGCCAGACAGAGCTGAGGGAGGGAGGGAGGGAGGGAGGGAGGGAGGGAGGGAGGGAGGGAGGGAGGGAGGGAGGGAGGGAGGGAGGGAGGGAGGGAGGGAGGGAGGGAGGGAGGGAGGGAGGGAGGGAGGGAGGGAGAGGGAAACTATTCTGAGGTAAAACTTTTTCCCGCCGTGAAGAAAGAATAATTGAAAAAAAGCTCTAACGCTCTATTTTATTTTATTTAACGCCTGTAACATATACTGCACACCACCAATCCCATTTTAACCTAAAGTGCTACATGTCTACTGAAGTAATCCAAACCTAAAGTCTAAAATCACGTGAAGTAAAAATGTCTAAAATCACGTGGTCGACTTCGAGCAACTGAACTTCCCAGAACGCGAGGGTTGTTTGTGTGTGGGGAGCTGTACGGGGGGGGGGGGAGTCCCAGCGAGTTCACTTGTGTTACGGACAACAAGCGCCACAGGGGCACCTGGGGAGGGATGGGAGGGGGGAGGGGGGGGGCTTGGGGGAGGAGGTGGTGGTGCGGGCACCAACAGGAGATGACCCACGCTGCAGAACAAACAATGAAAGCACCCGGGCTTTTGGAGCCTTGAAAATCGGAAGTGACAAAGGGTGCCCTTTGTGTGGGAATTGACGTGGCGCAAGGCTGACACCGTGCCCCCTCTAGGGGTTAACCTTCCAGTCAGGATCAAATGCTGGAACTAGGTCAGGAGGGAAGAGAGGGGGAGGGAGTGGAGGGGAGGGAGAGAGGGAGGAGGGAGGGAGGGAAAACACGGGGACTGTGTGAGGGACTAGGAACAGTTTGAGTGAGGATGTGGCATAAAGACCAACCACCAGCATGAAGAGATCGTGGCAAGGAGGAGGAGTGAGGGAGAGAGAGCGGGAAAAGGCTTTGATGCAGAAAACAGAGCGAGAGACAGAGAGAGAGAGAGAGAAAGAGAGAGAGACACAGAGAAAGAGATAGAGAGAGAGAGACACAGAGAAAGAGATAGACACAGAG
Source organism: Neosalanx taihuensis (assembly GCA_030340665.1). NCBI lineage: Eukaryota > Metazoa > Chordata > Actinopteri > Osmeriformes > Salangidae > Neosalanx > Neosalanx taihuensis. The sequence goes on along the minus strand of CM059303.1, from coordinate 11,566,959 downwards.
AGAGAGAGACAGAGAGAGAGACACAGAGAAAGAGATAGAGAGAGAGAGACACAGAGAGAGAGTGGTAGAGAGCCGTGGAGCAACTTAATAAAGATGAC